>CM056200.1:50113284-51341523 GCA_029692085.1 Gymnothorax javanicus | reverse complement strand
AGTACAGCCCCATCATCGTACAAGCTGGCCGAACTCCGAAATCTCTCCTCTCCCGGCCCTCTCTCTCTCTCCCTCTCCTCTCCTCTTCCCTCTCTCCGTTCCGTCTGTTTTCCCCGGCTTGCCGTTCACGCTCTCCGCCCGTCCATGGCTTCAGTGGGTTTGAATTCTCCCTCGTTCCGTGCCTGCACACGCCCTTCCTCTAGAGTCTCTGATGCCTTCTGTCGCCGTCACTCCGATCCCGTCTCGCCGCGTCCCCCCTCCCTCCTGCCCTCCCTCTGTCCTGCCCCGCTCCCTTCTGTACACCTCTCTTCCTGTTTCTGTCTCTCCTCCTCCCTCAGTTCCCTCTCTCCCACACCCTACACCCCTGCTCCTTCCATATGTCCCACCTTCAAACGTTCCCTCCCCCTCTCCCTCCCTCCCCCCCCTCCCTCTCTCTCCGCGTAGGTGAGCACAAGAGGGTTATTCACATTAGCGAAAGCCAGTTCGGCCCCATTTCGCAGGCCGGTGCGGCAACACTGCAGATCGACCCAGCCTTTCCCCTTCATTATTCATGAGCGCGCTCACAACCCACGCCAAGGCCTTTCCCTGCGCCTCCTTTCATCGACAAAATAAAAGTCCAGGCTTGGCGGTAATTTTTCTGATTTTAAAAATGTTTGAGCAGGAGTTCAAAGCTTCAGGTGAGAATCTGAGCGGGTGTTTATCTCCGGCTGGTATGGAAGAGCAGAATTACACCCCTCTACTCTCGTATTCTCTCTGCACGTGTCCCGTGTGTGTTAGGCGCGGTTTTATTTTAGGGCACTGAGTGTGAACACCGTTACACAGAGACACATCAGCCACAGCAAGGTAAAAAACGGGGAGAGGGAGGGAGGGGAAGACGTGCGAAATAAAGGGGGGATGGGTGGGGGCAGCAGGGAAAACAGGATTGTGATAAAGGGATAACGGGATGGTTAAAATGATGGGAGGATGATGGGATTACACTGTGTGGGATGAACAGGGGATGATCTGAGGATTAACGGAGCAGAGACCGAATGCTCAGATAGATAAACCCACACGAGCAGAACTGATACACACACACACACACACACACACACACACACACACACACACACACACACACACACACACACACACACACAAAGATTAACTTGTAAGCATATGCTCTCCAACATCCACAGCGATGCCAGTCCTCACACAGACAAGGATTCACAAGCACACTCGCGCACACACAGCTTTATGTACACACTGGGGCATTTAACATACATGAAAATACAAGGGACTCACACAGTCAATGTGCTACCAATTCTAAGAGGAGAAATAAGCTTTTAAGTTTGAGCCATTTGCCACCAACTATACTACAATTACCTGCGAGATCCCATTAAATCAAAGCATTTTAGAGACATCGCAAGACCATCCAACTTTGGCTGAATTTTATTTCAAAGTGAAAATTATACTTTTAAATCGTTTGCGCAGACGCAGATGCCCGTGGACATGGAGCCGCTCCATTTATGCATGCAGACTACCCTTTCAATGGCTCATACACCCAAAATGGTTATTGAATATTCACGAGGAAGCGGTGCCTTTAAACAATTTAAAATATGGACAAGTTAAGTCCCAACCCCGTTTCCCAGGAGTTGCATGAATGAAATTCCCAAGCCAAGCCTGATGTGCAAACTGTCTAATATCTTTGCCCATAGTATCTATCCAGCAGTCATTGTCATCAGATATAAAAAACACATGATTCTCTTCCATTGATTTACGCATTGATTTGTCCCTCAAAGAATTCAGTGGTCACTTAAATCCTCATATGATCTCACACTGAATTCCAGTCACTTTAATGCTTGCTCAGATTTTTTCTGCATTAAAGCACAGTTATAGTTCACACCCATGTGAAACTTTCCTAATAATTATCTATTGATTGACAAGTATTTTTTCCCAATTCTAGAAAGTATAAACTTTCAACAGTAATTGAAAGACATTAGGATCATGCCGTGCCAAGTGGACCAGGGTCTGCATCTCAGTCTCAGAAAATTTTGAAAAAAAATCATGGGTGTTTGCCATCATTTCAAATGAACAAAGCCCAAATCTGAAGTTCTTACTCCAATTTTTCAAGGAGCAATTGCCAATTTAAGGAGGGGGTGTCTAGTCAATGACTTATAAGCATCTTTGAATGGATACAAATACACTTTCCAGTGCTCCTAAATTAATGGTAATGTGTGCACAAAGGTAAAATTACCTGACATTTATGAATCTGCTATCAGATTTGGCATTACTCATTTGATTTACCTGTAACAGGCTCCTGAAAATGACCATTTTTACAGAACCAAATTGTTCATTTGATCTTTAGTTGGTCCCCTTGAACCGAAGTATGCATAATCAGGGGTTTATATTACATCCTCATCCTTAGCAGCTACAGCAGACTGGCCCCTTAAACCCAATCCAATCTCCTGTCTCTAGTTTAGGGATAATTTGCATCTGAAAATGCTTATGATTTACAAAAAAACGCCCAAAAATGGCTAAATTCAAGGCATGATTTGGTCATGTGAACACGCCAGTAAAAATTGGAGAAAACCTGTGGAGCAGCTTTTATATTAAGGCAATAAACAGTAGAAAATTTATCTTGTGTTTCCAACTTGTTCTAGAAAAATTCTGAATTTTTTTATTTACCATGCTGTGTGGCTAATATCAGCCTGTAACATTTAGTAAATCCTGTCAACTTGCTTGTAAATGGCTAACATACACATTACAATATAAAGCTCAAAGGATCACAAAAATGCCAAAACTGCGTTTCATTCATGAATGCTTAATAATCAAGTAATATTGCAATGTATGCAAGTATTTGCCCATAAGGGCCATTCCAGCCAAAGTGGTCCTGGGTCAGAAAAATAAAATTTTGAATTCTGTCAATGGGATACATTTTTTTGGAAACTTAGACATCTAAACCAGTAGGAAATTATAACTTTAGTTTGATTCCTCACTTGTGCCATCTGTGCCACATCATCAAATATAAGCCACTTTCAAGATTAGAAAAAAAAGGCAAAAACAATGATATATTTTTTCTCACTTTATTATCATTTTTTATTTATTATCAACACAAAAAATACAGAGTCACGCAGTCTTTTACTGAATAGAGGCATACTTTAATCAATGATAATTGCTCAATGTCCGACTTATTGACAATTTTTGAAAAATTTCCGATGAAGATTTAGGGAATTGTCTGTGTAACGCACGTAACAAAAATTACCCTTTTATGTATGTAGAACAAGCAATTGACCATATTTGGCCTGCATTTCTCATATGCAAAGGTAGAATGGGTGAACAAAAAAAATAAACCAAAGAAATCACTGAGATTTTCATATTTTCCCATTGGAAATTTGCCTGAAAGATGTGTAATGCACGTAACGTTACGTGCGTTACGAAAATTTAAAGGTCATTTTTCATTGAAAAAGAGTAACAATCTTTGTGATTTCTTTCCTGCTTTTTGCTTGTGTACATGTTGACATTTGATTTACACAACAGTATTGAATTCATAAAAAATATCTTCCTTGCTACCTGCTCCAACCAACCTACTGGAACTGGTGGTTCCAGCTTTCTCAAAGCATTTAGACATGATTACAATTTGGGTTAAGGTTGAGTTCAGGGCTTGAGTTTGGGTTAGGGGTTGGATGTTGGTATAGGGTTGGGGAAATAAGAGACGACCTGGGTAAACTGAAGCCGTTTACAGGAACCCGATTGATGTAATGTCAGTTTGGCGGTAGAAGGAGCGATTCAAATCTGCCTCGTCCTGTCTTTGACGATGCGGCGCGCTCTTGTTCAGGAAATGTAGTTTTATTGGCGATAGCATTTAAATGGCCTGTAGATACTTCAAAATACATTTCTCTTGATGCATCGCTCCTTCATATCTTAAAGACAATACACACCCACTCGTCCTTAGCAGTAGACAAATTTGGAGCAGATCAACAGCGATTATGCAACCTTTTTCACGTGTGCAAGTGTTTTCAAATTTATCTTCGCGCCAAATTTTTTTTAATCGCAAATGCAAGCAAAACTGTCGCACTGTAGAGCCCTGGGTAAATATAAACTTCAAATATCATAAATTAAAGTGAGAATCATAAACAGAAATCGGAAATTCGGTAAAGAGCGAAACTTAATTGTCTGAATAAAAGTGAGTGATCCTGAGAATCGGTTGTCTCCGTTTCATGGAGGACATAGGTCTGCTTGGGCTTTTTCCGCTCTATTCCTTTATAGAAGACCTGGTGGCCCTGTCACTGTCAGTTGAGTCAAGAAATTGCTCAAAAACAACATGGTTTCAGATTCAGAACAGAAATTGGTCTCAGCAAGAATGGTTTCTTGCAGAAAAACAAGGTTTCACAACAGAAACTGGTCTCGGCAAGAATGGCTTCTTGCAGTTTCCTTGGTATAAATGGCTTCCTATCTGAACCCATTACAAAGAAAGGACTCCTATACCACTTCACTTTGTGAAAAATATTTATATCAAAGAAAAACAAATCACTCAATGTTCATAAAATGCTCCAGAAATTGATTTCTTCATACCCAGTTCAGACGTGTAATGCGCGTAACTTTTTTTTGGCGTTTTTTTTTTTTTTTTTTTCCCCCGTAACACACGTAACACCCAAATTCCCCCATTAAAAGATTTTGGTATTTCTAAAATTCCCGACAATACCTGATATGACAACTTGATATACTGGGTATTCAAATCATAACTCAGAGAAATGCACTCAGTGGCACACTTCACAGACTTTTGAGGATTTGAAAAAAGTGACGTTTCATTTTTCTCTGAATGTAACACATGTAACGCTGAAAATGAGGCTGTAGCAAAAAAGTTGGCAAAGGGAGGGAAATTTTTCTTACTTTCCATGAAAGAGTACTGACCCAGGACCAGAAACAATGTTTAAACAAGATGGAAACTCCAAGCAATAAAAAATTGTAGTCATATTTATCATCAAAATATTTGTCCGAACTGTAACGCACGTAACGCGGAATGGCCCATAAATTGGGAAAGGTAAGGTAGTCATGAGGTAATTAATTTCCTCATGGCTCTTAAATGAAACTCGGATTACTCTTACCAGAGCTGCAGCTGAAAAGACAGATTCAAGGATGTCTTGAACATTGATGTTCTAGCAAAAAAACATGGGAAAGCCAGAGATTTCTGCTACAATATCCATTTTCGTTTTAACGTAAAACCATGCTTCCAGGTCCAAAAATCATACTTCCACGTCCTTAGACTTTCAAAGCATCACATGTGGTTTCTGATTAGCCTACAGTGCTGTATCTCACACCGAGCTAAGCCCCGTTCACACCGCAGGAAACCCCAGGCTTTTCACGCCAGCAACAGAGCAGCTTTGATCCCGTGGAAACGGGATCCGCAGGCAAACTACCCGGCACCTTGCTGGCTCTTAACACGCAGCTAACGCGCGAAGCGACAGCTATTCCAGGGAGCATCTGCTAGTGCTCAGAATATGACGGGGAACGGGGGCCTGTGCGAGACAAGCACTTCTAAAGCAACAATGACTGCTCCCCGGGAGGCAGATTAGTCAGTAAAAAACATCTGCGTAAACATGCACAATGCACCAAGTGAGGTCCACTACTACTCATTACTGTAGTCAATTTTACCTATAGCTTTTAATGCGATGCGGTTATGGTTTAGAAAAGGTACACATTTTTTAAAAAAGCTCAGTGAGTCAGTAGATAACAAAATCAAATGTTGACTGATATACAGTCAACCTAACTATTAAAAAAGTCAGGGTGAGCTTTATTTGATAGCTCAAGCTAGTTCTGCTGTGTTTTTGAGGTCTTTTATTTTCAGTCTGTCTTCAGTTAGCTGATGATTCATTTCAGTGTGATGCATTCACACACTGGTTAAAAAAAAAAAAAAAAAAACAGTAAAAACTATTATGTAACACTCTGGCAGCAAACTGATAGAGGTTGACAATAAACCAGCAAACATTTTCCCCCTGCGTATTTTTACATCAACATTTCTCCTTGCATGTTCATGATGTATTGGAGGGTGAAGAGTTTACAGCTAGAATTTGAATATCAAATGTTCTCCGAAAGTTCTCAAAATCCAAAGGGAGTGGCTGCAGAGCAGTTGAAAGTTTTACATTTTAAGTCAAGTTTGAAACCCCCTGATGCCTGGCTTGTGAGATGGGAAGCTTTGGGTCGCACACGGGTTACACCCAATTTACTCCAATAGCTGTTCACAATGCAAATTTTGCATTTAGAAGAGTTTAATAAGCAAATATGCAGCTTAAGCCACCCAAAAGCCACGGCTTCCATTAGTGTTCTCACGGATAAGCCCTGACGAGCAACTGTCAGGTGTTGAGAATCGAGATACCAACAGCTACAAAACACCAAACGCAAATTGGCAGCAAAAAACAAATAACGCTTCCCTTTTAAAACCCTATTAGCGAAAATGTTTTGAAAAACATAATAGTCAGTCTTCTAAAACTCAATAACTTCCAAATGCCAGAAGTCACTGTTCAGTTAAGTACATTATAACCATCTGTGATCTTACGCTACACGTTGCACACAGTCTGATATTACTTTGTGGGCCCAAGTGTTGATCTCCTACAAACAAAATAATGCTTGTCCAGGCGTAACATTATAGTCCACCAACAAAAAGCAGCCCTGCTATGATGATGTCATAAGACCACGAAGGCTCTACAATTGCACATCGCATGTGGTTGGCAAAGGCATTCAGCTAAATGAACCAGATAAATCCCAGAAGGTTAACAAATTAAGAGTGATGGTGTCAAATTATATGCTCTGCAAGTCTCAGATCATCTGCACGAGCAGCTCGTTATCATTAGCTAGCTAACTTCAGCTAACTATAGTACATGGCATTTGTCAGCCCATCAGATATATCAGACCTGTAATTCATTGGTGAACTATAGTGTTACTCATGGACTAGGATTATTTTGCCAACCCCATAATTACAGACCCATATATGGGTCTATCAAATGCATCTGCTGTATTCAAACAAGTGGAACTGCAGGCCTGCTTTACATTCTAGAGGAAATCACAAAGTTTCCAAACATCTCAAATGTGTCCTGATCAATCACAAAGATGTGTGTACAAAATGATGCGCAAGACCAAGATATTTTCCATTTGATGTAATGCTGCAGCCATAAAAACATGGCGCCCTGGGTTAGAATATTTCCCTCAATATAAATAAGATGTAACTTCAGTTACGCACTACAACCAGTGGATGCAGAAAATATATGTGACCTTGTCCTGGAATGTGAAAAAAAAGCTTTTTCTGACTCTGAACCAACTTACGGGATAACTTAGATGAAAATCTAGAGTTTATGAGATTAATTCCAGAACAACACTTACACAGAGAGATCAGACCTTCCAGTCATTTGGATGATGTCTTATTACTCAAAGCCACCAACAGCAGATTACAATAACCAGGGTTCAATCCTTTCTGAAACCGTGTGGGGTTCACAGCCTAAGCTACTAGGCCAGAGTTCATCCAGAGTCCAAATCCAAGACACAAATTAATTACACAGTGCTTCTGATTCACCAGACTATCTTTCCTGACTCCCAGGTAAAGGAAGGATAGAAAACCAGCAGTTATTGGACCTCAAAGCTGGTGATTTGATGATTTCAGCACTAGGCTATACGCTGCACCTTACATCTTAAAGGGTAAATAAACAATCAACATTAACATGCTACTACTGTAGACCCTGGGGGTAGAGAAGAATAGGACTGGTGGGACACTACAGTGGCTGCTTTCCACGAAAACAGAAGCAGGCCTCTGTTACGAACATACAGCCATCTACCCACACATGCACCGCAAACAGTGAAGAATTTATACCCTCAAGATAAACACAGACTTGTTGACACTGACAACCTACACACAAATATAAAACAGAAAAAAATCTCAAACACAGCCAGATAATCAGCGAATCACCACAAGGATGCAAGCCACGTAAAATGACACAAATTTTAAAATGGGGGGCCTCAACACTCAAACAAATTCCTTCACTTATTCCGTAAACATTTAAATCAAAAGGGAACAAATTGTTCTGGCAAATTGCTACCCAGTGTACCATTAAGAGTTTAGATTCAAATAACGGATGACAATTATAAATTGTTGGAAATGATCACAGCCTGTGAAAGCTGAAAAGAGCTAGTCTCCCTGCTACATGTTCATCAAGTTGCAATGTTATTGTTTACACCCGCATGCAGCAAGTTTCAACCATAATCAATGCACACGTAGGCCTACTAGTTGCTATCGCAACAGGCAACCATGGAGAGTACACCAGGAAAAAAAAAAAAGTTTCAAGGGACAACACAGTATACCATAAAACCACATATTCAGTAATGGCGACAGGAGAATTCAGTGTCAAGGCATCTGAGGAACCCTAACATCTCAGATGCAGCTGAAAGGCTTTTAGATGGAGTACTCAGTTGAATTGAGCGTTCTCTAAAAAAAAATTGTGTGAGAATTTCCATGGTTTCATGTATAATAGTTCATTTATATGGGCCAAGTCAGCCATTTTGACTACAGTTTTTTTTTTTTTTTTGCTTTGTCCTCTCAATAACATTAAAATTATGACTCGGATACTACTGATAAAGGAACAAGGAATCCAAGACAACAACCAAACACCCCTCACTAACCTCTGAACACCAGGACGGAGATATTTACCCTAATAGTATACCATATATACCAAACAATTGCACCATGTGGGACAAGTTATATGGAACTAAACTTCTGAAATTAATTTCTGGACACTTGATAGATTGTTCTCATTGAAAATTGAGGTGGTTATTTTTCTCTCAGGAGAGCTAAATCACATCTAATTACATATTATGACCATTAAAACTGCAGCACCAGCATAGTCCTTTAGATGCCTTCAGTGGACCTCAGAGGTACTGCAATTATCAAGATCAAAATGTGATAAATTTGGTGATTTAGTTCTCCTCACAGGAAAAATGAGCATCACAATTTTCAACATTAACAAACCATCAAGTGTATAGAAATTTATTTCAGAAGTTCACTTCCATGTTTCTTTTCCCACATAGTCCCATTTGTGTAGTATATATAACCTCAATTCCGAAATAGTTGGGACAAAGTGTAAATTGTGAATAAAATCAAAACGCAATGACTTTCAAATCACACCAACCAGAATTTTATTCCCAATAGAACAGAGATAAAAAAGCGAATGTTGAAAATGAGAAATTTTACAGTTTTATCCACAAAATTAGCTCATTTAAAATTTGACGGCTGCTACAGGTCTCAAAAAAGTTGGAACAGGGGCCTGTTTACCATGGTGCAGCATCCCCTCTTCTTTTTAACACAGAGTGGAGGCATCTGGGCATTGAGGAGACTAGTTTCTTGAGTTTAGCCATTGGAATTTGATCCCACTCTTGTTTAATACAGGGCCATTCTTTGAGAAGTGAACCAAAATGTCACACACATGACCAGATGTCATCAAATAAAAGAAATACTTTGAAAATTAATGAAAGGTATCAAATTTATTCCTTGCTATTCTCCATACCCAAAAACTATGAAAATTCTAGATTTTTCAACCTCAGAGTTTTTTTCATTATGAAAAACCTGTTTTGAAGTCACACACGTGACCAGTCGTTTTTGACCTCTGACCTTAAGTAGTTAAAGTTAATGTAACAAATAACATTTTTTACTTGATAGACTTGGATAAGTAGTACTCTTATACAAGGTCCACAATCATGAACCTCCAATGCTTTTGTAATTGGAGGAGATTTTTTCTACTATTTGTTACATTTTTGGTCACACACGTGACTGAGAATGGTCCTACAGGCTTCCAGCTGCTGGAGAGTTTTGGGTCTCCTTTGACGGACTTTTCAGTTTAATTATCGCCAAATGTTCTCAATCTGTGAAAGATCAGGACTGCAGGCAGGCCAGTTCAGCACACAGACTCTTCCACTCTGAAGCCATGCTGTTGTAATAGCTGCAGTATGTGGTTTTGCATTGTCCTGCTGAAATACACAAGGCCTTCCCTGGAATAGATGTCATCTGGAGGGGAGCATATGTTGCTCTAAAACCTTTATATACCTTTCAGCATTCATGGTGCTCTTCAAAACATGCAAGTGTCCCACACCATGTGCACTAATGCATCCCCATACCATCAGAGATGCTGGCTTTTGAACTGAATACTGATAACAGGAGGGGTGATCCTTCTCCTCTTTAGCCCGGAGGACACGACGCCCATGATTTCCAACAAGAATGTCAAATTTGGACTCGTCTGACCACAGGACACTTTGCCACTTTGCTACAGTCCATTTTAAATGAGCCTTGGCCCACAGAACACAGCGGCGCTTCTGCATCATGCTCAACAATGGCTTCCTTTCTGCATGATAGAGTTTTAGGTGGCATCTGTGAATGGCACGCCAGATTGTATTTACAGACAGAGGTTTCTTGAAGTATTCCTGGGCCCATTTAGTAATGTCAATGACCGAATCCTGCCGGTGAGTGATGCAGTGGCGTCTGAGGGCCCGAAGATCACGGCATCCAGTAAAGGTCTTCGGCCTTGTTCCTTATGCACAGAGATTTTTCCAGTTTCTCTGAATCTTTTGATGATGTTATGCACTGTCGATGATGAGACCTTCAAAGCCTTTTCAATTTGACATTGAGGAACATTGTTTTGAAAGTATTCCACAATTTTTTTACGCAAGCCCTCACAGGTTGGAGAGCCTCTGGCCATCTTTACTTCTGAGAGACTCAGCCTCTCTAAGACATCCCTTTTATAGCCAATCATGTTACACACCTGATGTCAGTTAACTCAATTACCTTCTAAATGTTCTTTCAGCTGATACTCTTATATATGAATTGCTTTTTCAGCCCTTTTTTGCCTGTGTCCCAGTTTTTTTGAGACCTGCTGCAGCCAGAAAATTCAAAATAAGCTCATTTTGTGGATAAAAATGTAAAAGGTCTCAGTTTCAACATTTGAAATGTTATCTATGTTATATTGTAAATAACATATTGGCTCATGTGATCTGAAAGTCATTGCATTTTGATTTTATTCACAATTTACACTTCGCTCCAACTATTTTGGAATTGGGGTTGTATACTACAAGCCAAAAGTTTGGGGCCACCCTCAGATTTTTAATGGTGCACCAAGTGCAATGTGACCCCTTGGTTTTGGGGAAGGCATTTATACAGCAATCAGTCAAGACAGCTTTTAAATGTGGTCTGAGGCTGGAATTCACCCAAAACCTTTTGGCTTCCTATATTTTATGCACAGAAGTCATTTCATGTGCAAAAAATAAGGAAAGAACAATTGATGTGTGATTTTTTTTTTTTTTTTAATCTGAGGGTGGCCCCAAACATTTGGCCTGTAGTGTAGACCAGTCAAATATTCAAATATTTGGTTAAGTAGCTAGCCTTTGAGAAACACATTTACAGGCATTTATCACAGTAATAGTAAAACGTAAAATCAATAAACTTGATTCAGTTAACTTCATCAGTACAAAACACTGATCAGCCAAAGCCCCTATTGAACAGCACAAGCAGAGAGAACTTAATTCAGACAAAAATAAGCATTAAAAACTGAATGAATTGACCAGGGCCAAAAGAAATTTTGGGGAGGTGCACACTGTCAGGGGGGACAGAAGGCGGTATAGACAAACAAAGGACAACCACAAGAATAATCCAATCAAAATCTCACCTGATTGTGAGGAGGGTATCCATGATAGCCAGGGTTCAACGGCTCATTGTTCTGGAAAAAAAAAAAGATATTACTTTTAATTCATTGTATAACATAACTTACAATGAAAAAAATAAATAAAAATTCTCACACCTGGCTCATAAGAATCTGCTCCTTGTCTCTTAATCAGTGGTTTTTGCAACCCAAACCTCTTCCTTCCACAAACATCCTGTAAGCGACCAGAAGGAGGAACTCACCCTATGGCTAGGTTAGCCTAACATAGCGTAGCGTAGCACTGCAGTCTGAGCAGACGGAGCTAATCTCCCTCACAAACCCACACTCCTCTCCCCTCTCCCTCCGTCTCCCGTCGCCTCCTGTCCTCCAATCCCAGCCCCACAGGCCCCCAGCAGGAGGCCTCCCGCATAATTGCTCTTAAATTGGTTTTAATTAGATTAATTCTCTCTCGTCTCGTCCCCTCGCTCTTGATCCCGGTGTCATGTCATTTCCCACCCCACTGGAGCCATTGTGTAAGAGGGACAGAACATAAGGGAGAGCGAGAGAGCAAAACAAAGAGCTATGCCAACGCGTGAACAAAAACACAAACACAGACATGAAAAATTAAAATTGAACAATGGAAGAGCAGTCAGAGCGATGGCTCTCACTTTCGGAGGACACCCCAGATGTGCACAGTGTGAGACATTACTTCCTCATGAACCCAGTTCAGACTGATCATGACTGTATGAGCTGACCAAACCTTTGGTTTGGAATATTGATCATCGCAGGCCAGGCACAGAATAACAACAGTCTGACTATAGCACAACTTAATAGTGAAACAGCATAATTGCTCACAGTTAAAAAAAAAAAAAAAAAAAAAAAAATCTTGCAAATAAGCTCCTTTGAAAACATTCTGCGATTCAACCTACAATACTTCTCGATGCCATGGTAAGTGTTGCAATAATTCATACACTATCAAAATTGTTCTTATATCACGCTAAAGTTTTGAGACCAAGGACACATTCCTACATTCAAAAGATGAACAACCTGAACTGAATGCAGGAGATATTCCTTAGAGATGTTAGGAGCCAACACGAACACAGCACGTTACCCCAGCCACCATTTTCTCAATAATGGTCCCATTGGGAGACTCATCGTTTCATTATGGTTTTGCTTTACAGCCAGTAAAAGGAGGGGGCTGGATGCACTGGTGACATCTGGAGAAATGCACCTACAACGTTATATCAGTTTATTGGTAAGACATCCAACACGCTCAACATCTGTCTTTTTTATATTTGGGGGGGGGGGGGTATTGACAACCAGGCCGCAGATGTTTTCGGCAAAGCAAGCCATCACCTCCCACAGTCTAACGCTGGAAAGGGGGGGTGGTTTGGATCGTTTTGAACAGGTTATGTATTAAAAATGCTATTTAAAGCGCCCCAGCTCTGTTCCATGTCCTTTTTATACAAATGTACGCTGAATATATTTCCAACGATTCCCATCTGTCACAGGCCACTGACAGCCTTCCTTTACGAGGCTACAAACCTGTTTAATTTGCCTCCAGCAGAGTGGAGGGGTGCCTGCCACAGAAAACAAAAAATTCGCTCAGTTCTCACGCGGAGGGGAATGAGGTGAAAAACAGAAAAGGATAGAGGGAGAAAAAGAGGGGGTACTTGACATTAAAGCAAAAAAAAAAAAAAAAAAAAGATCAGTTTGTTTTTTTTTTGTCTAATGCCACCATAGCCAAAGAAAGGCTTACATAAGAAGGAACAGATCCCAAGCTGAGGCTAGTAGACTTACTTTTCATTTGCCTTTCACCTAGCTTGCAAAATCTCCATCATTGTCATTAAGCCAACCGGCCAACTTGTTTTTCGGCAAGCTACCATCTGCATTGTATCCGTTTACATAGCCAGGAAATACATCGTCATCCGGACCAATTACAGGCTAGGTTTGGCTGGCTTATAACACGGCCAGTTAAGTCGAACATACACAAATTGATTGTCAATCACCGCAGAAGACCACATGTATATAAGCCCATTCTTTATTCATTCCATTGAGCAAAAGCAGAAATCACAAGGGACATCACCTGAGTAGAAATTATGGGTCAGCAGGATTTCTTCACCGACAGAGACCGTGTCCACCCCCACACCCTCAAGCTCAGCATCAACCATCTTAAGTAAATAAAGAGTCAGTTAGCCTCCCTATAGTTTTCTTTAAAGTATAACTTACATTTCACTTCAGGATATCAAGGAAAAACAGCAAAAAAACTAGGTGAAAGGGACATCGCGTCACCTTCCCCCCCTAACAAATACTCCTTCTCTCATTCACTCTCCAAAGAATTCTATCTTCATCTGGAACCATTTTCCTTTGCGCCAAGTCCTCAGAGGGAACATTATTCTTGAAACGCAGATCAGCTCATGACAGAGATGGAGGTTTGTTGAGCAATATTCCACTTCAGTAAAATGTCAAGCTATTACATCATGGAGAACCTGAAATCAAGCCCTTGGGCCCATTTGTGCTAAAATATATGAGTCACTTTCAGCTGAGGTGTAATAAAGTGTCACACTGAGGTAAAATTATAAATTTCTTAAATCCTTTACTTTGTCAAAGTTTTATGAAAGTTGAACTTCCTACAAATGGCAAAATGGCATACACAATATAGTTTCTCGAACATGTTTTGAAAAAAATTTGATTTTCTCTAAAGATTTGGGCAATTTCGCGGATTATAGTTTGACAGACTTTTGTTGGCATTTTCTGCTGGTATTCTCCAGTTAGCCCTATTATGAGGCAAGGAATAGCTTCCTTTAGGTGCCTTAGTACTCATTATTCATAGAAACAGCAAGTACAGCAAAAGTGGATGCAATATTACTCAATCCCATTCAGTCTCAAAAGTGTGTGAGGGCCGACTCCTGGATCAGTTCACATTGTCAATTATCCATGTGACTTCATTGTCCAAATTCTTGGTAAGTACAGCTATAGGCAATGACACAGATCATATCACGTTTATGGAGTACAATATATAGGCAGGGACTAGATACAAACACCCGAAACCAACTTCACCACAATATGATGATGGCTTGTGTGCGTTATATTTGACAGCCAGTTCTAATCTGCGAGTGAAGTGTTTAGTTCCGCCACAACATTGTCAGACTAGGCTTAAGAAATGCATTGTACACAAAAAAAGGACTAGTTCTAACCTGAAGAGCCCAATCATTGATACACTGGAGACCTTTTGAGCAAAAATCTAATTGAATACCCACCGGCTCCAACCACCAGTCTTCTGATCAATCAACAGCGTTTACCACCAGAATTGCCCGCCCCTGTTCTAAACCGTGTTCGAGCTCGGCTTGCTTGTAAAAATTCAATAACTGACCCGGGTGTGCCATCTAGTGATAGAATATTGTAACTGCGTGCATAAATTTGCAGCTCCATGTCCGCTGGCATCTGCCGAGCACCGTTGTTCTTCTCGAACACGCCAAATCCAGATAATCCTTAAATGATGAATTACATTCATATTTTAATTTGAAACGAGTAACGAAGTGGCCAGTGTCAAAGTAGCGAAGTAAAAGTATACTTTTAATGTATTAAATGCAGTAGAGTAAAAGTAAAAGTCCCAGTTTAAAAAATAACTCAAGTACAAATCCTCAAAAAAAAAAAAAAACCTTAAGTACTGTATGTACTTCGTTACTATACATCTCTGAAGATAACACTACATTATAGTCACGCGCGTTATATATTTTCGACGTTATTTTGTTTGACAGACAGCATCGTTCCGGACTTTGTCCTCCATTACGAAATCATCAAGTGATACCTAAGGGGAATTCCTGGAAATGACTACGTCACATGGCCTTGAGATCGTCAGGGATTTTGTGGCATAAATTATGCACGTTATTTCTTTGACAAATAGGGCTAGCTTCATTTTCCAACTTCAGTATTTAAAACACGGAACACTGTTTCGCCGAAAAACGGTTTCTTAGCTTCTGTTTATCTGTGTTCGAATGCTCAGTTATGTATAATAGGGATAATCAACTCGTAGGTGTGAATCACACGGTTTTAAGGCATGACACGGAGGCGAATAACCCCCCAATGCGAAGCGGGTGGTTGCCTCCGCTAAGTGCCTTAAAACCGTGTGATGCACACCTATGAGTTGATTATCCCGCTTATACCATGGTCATTTGCCAGCAATATCAAATCAAAGCATTCAGAAATTTTTGGTGAAAGTTTTGCACTTAAAAAACGAGCTGGTAATCAATAAATAGGCGCCGCGTCTTCTCATAGCCAATACTACATGCCAAGCTAAACTGAACCAGCTAACTTGGTTCAGCTTACCTTCATGGAGAAAGCGTGCGCAAAAAATCTATCATCCTTTTACCAGCTAATTATTTGGTAACTGATTCCATCTGAAATGGAGATTATGCATAACACAACATTATGCGCGATTATGCAGACTGTAGCTAACTTGCTACCAGCAATTACAATGAACTTAGGTCGGTTTCCGTAGAGCCAGAGCTGAAATCAGTCTGTTGTCAAAGCACGTAACTAGCGAACTGTCAGCAGTTGCTGATACATGAAATGGACATGTTAGATTCTTTTGTAACTGTACACAGTTACTATCGTTTAATGAATAAAGCGTGATTATTTCGCTGCTTTAATATTTACGGTCATTATCGCTTCGCTTGTTAACCCTTTCACTACCGCTTACTGGGAATAAGACAACCCTTGCTTACCGTAAATTTTTGTGCTATTGCAGCATGATATTGCATGTGGATTTTCACCCCCTTTTTCGAACTAAAAACGCCAGAAATTGACAATTTTATGTACAGAAAACATGTTCAAAATACATTTACCTTTCCATTGACACATATCTTTGCTGAATTTTTCCAAAAGTAAAAACAGAAAATAAGGATAAAAACCGTATTTCGGTTTGTCAAGACAAGACAATTTCTCCTCTATGGGATTTCTGTACAAACGGAGATACACGCGCATTTGTGTACAAACGGAGATACACGTGCATTTGTGTATAAACGGAGATACACGTGCTGCAGCAGGCACTGCCTGTAATAACCTGTATAAAATAAAATAAAACTGTGCATAACCGGAGGATTGGGAGCTACGGGAAGCCTGATGACATCACTGACGTGTTGTGAGATACCAGACTCGTCCAAAGGGGCGTTTTGTTGCGGAGCTTTGACAGTTTTTGTGAGGGACTTTCTCTAGACGCAAAATAGCGGCAATGGTAAGTGATGCGGGATAGGCGCTGTCGCGGAAATGCGACATTGGTAATGAAAGGGTTAACTGCCCTGCAGGACGTAACTTAACGCCGCAAAATTTACTGGAGATAAATGACTATCTTGGTTTCTGTTATACTCAGCCAAATGCCAGTGCTCTAACGTTGCTACGGTTATAGGTTGGCTAGCGGATGAATTTCGAACTTCAAACGGTGAAACTACTGTAGGCCGAATTACCTGTGCGGTTCCACGGTTTTAATCAACACCTGCCGGTCAATTAGAAAGGAGTATTCACCCAGACCATGGTAGCCATAATTCGATATAACCACTGCTAGTTTTATAGAAACAGATGTACTAACGTACACAAGCATAACTTTTGAGTTGTTTTTTTTCCTCCAATTTACTGGGGATATGGAAAACCTTCTTCTATGTGACAACAGTTCTGAATATATTTTAGGATGGGCCAATGGTTATTTCCACTGGGCCCTAACAGATAAAATTATTAGGTAAACTATGAAGGCTATGTGGGCATGTGACGCTTGACACTGCTTAAAACGTGGTCCATCTGGATTTTTTTTTCCATCTTTACTTCATTGTTCATCGTCAAACTATTCACCTTATGTCTTCAATATCTAAATTATGATGTCCAACTAAAAATCGGGTATTTTCTTTACAAGGGAATAATTTATGACATTATGGTTTCATTGGCTTTTCCTGTTACACCATAACTGAAAGTGACTCATATACATGACTTGCTTACCATAAGCATACAGAGAACATTAAATTAGAGTCAGCCAAAGAACCGATAACCATTTACAAGGACAAAATGTCTTTCTTCGGAATAACCGGAGCACTTTATGAAAAACAAGATAACATCAGAGTATGACATTTGGATCATATACAAAGTCCTTGCTGACTGCAAAGAAAAAAAAAAAGGATATTTTCTTCTTTTAACTGCCTCAGCTTTGCATACATCCACTGTAAAAAGCTTCTCTTGTGTCAGGCAAGAGGTCAAAATTGCAGGTTGAAGCTTGTGGAGAAACCCTTAAACTCACATTTTTGGAGTTCTTAAGACGAGCTACATTTTGGAAAATGCCTCATACAATGATCATTTTGATATACATCTGTATTACTGCGCACAACACTGTTTTGAAACTAAGAGCACACCTGCTTCACTGTAAAATGTTTCACAGTTAAGTTCATTAATTCAAATCTTATGTCAAGAAATTACAGAAAATTATACTTCAGAGGGGAGGGGCTTCAGCACAGGAGGAGAGGGGGGATTTTTTGACATCTGGAATCAATTCCTTTGCTGAAGAGGGGGCCCCAAGAAGGAGCAAGAGAAAGCCAGGAGCCTACAGGAATAAAATAAAAGCAGAAAGAAACATAAGAAAGATGGTGAAATGGCAGAAGTGAGTCACTCTCCAGGAGAGCCATGAAAATGTTCCAGCGCAGAAATAAAGGGGAAGGGTGGGGCCTGAGAGCTCCAGCTCTACTCAATGCTGTACAGTACTGAAACACACACACACAACCAAACACACTCAAACACATACGCACATGCGGGCACACACAGACACACACACACAACCAAACACACACGCACATGCGTGCACACACACAAACAGCCCTTAAAGCAATCGCTCCAAAAATCGATAGGCTTCATGACCACAGCACACACAAGGCCCACGCCAAACATTAAACAAATCGGCTAAGATTTCTGGCCTGTAAAGCATGCACAAGCAAATCTCTACAGATGTCACGGCGGACGCGGCGCGATGATTGCGGATCCATAGTTTCCCCGACTCACTGTCCGGGGATACAATAATATTCAAAATTGTCAAGATTGTCCTTCACGCACACAGAACCATGAATGCTAATTACAAAATGCTTGGCCAGGCCTTAAGCTGGCCTAATTTAACACTGATCAGCTCACCAGAATCCATCCGAGCTCAACTCACACTCCTGACCATATATTTAAACGAGAGAGATCCAACCAACTAAAATGCACTCACATTGCACATGAGTGCAGTACATCACTGAACGATGGAGGTTTAAGTCTAAGAACACAAGGCAGCGCTACATGGTGGCAGGACTAGATGGAACTGCACTCTATCTGCATTAAAAAAAATTAGAAAAAGCCATTCCCTGGTTAAATCAAGAGTGTTTATTTTTCCATCTTGAAAAAGGAGTACACAACAGCAAAACAAATGAGAAAAAAAAACATGCTGTGGAAGAGAAACAAACAGACATGAGGTGAACAGACAGCGGGGAAAAGAGAAGTCGTGGGCAGGACAGAAAAACAGGCCTTTAAAGGCAAGGGAATGAAAGCCAGAGCAAAACTGAGGATTCAGGAAGGAAGGAGTGCCAGAAAGAGCCAGGTCTGAGAGATGCTGCAGGGGCTCTACAATTCCTAAACAAATCTAAAGAGGGTTCATGTGGCCCCCAGTCTGTCTTCACTGAATTTGCAAACCCTGAAGAACTCCCCTAATCTAGATTAGGACTTATGGCCCTAAAAAAAAAAAAAAAAAAAAAAAAAAAAAAAAAAAACAGGGTTTTTCTCCAAATGCTGACCTTGAAGTAGTGCAGCTGACCTCGCTATCACTAGCTACTCTATAGTATTTACGGCCACAGAAAAGCCATGGTGTGAAAAATAACATGCCACTCAGAGACCGCAAAAGTCCATCGTCACAGAGCAGAGACATGGATGGACTGCCGAACGGACACAGCCTAAATCAATAGTCCATCAGACTCCCCGTCAAGTGGCAGGGAACTAAATAACAATTTTGATTGGCCACTGCAAGTAGTTTGGGAGATATTCTCCGTAAATGGAATTGAGGTCTAGGTCACGAGTCAAAGGACACATAAAATGTGCCGTAGCAGTTGTGGTCTTAATACTTGCATTGGTTTCCTCGACCAAAACTTGGTAATTTAGAAAGATCAATGATTTTTAAGAAAGTTGAAAGTTGCTCAAAAAGGTCAAGGTCATACGTAAAAGGTCAAGGGTCACGGGTTGACAAAACATTCAAAAAGCACGACTAGAGGAAATGGCTAACCTAGACATGTAGTCCGCTGGAGAAACACAAACAGTAATTGAGGTCATCGCTGAAAGGTCAGAGGTGATAAAAAAAAAAGGTAACACATATGAAGCTTTGGAAAAGGTCATCAAGTCAGTGTAAAATGGTAAGGCTATGGCATATGGGTTCAGAGTAATGGATCCAAACGGACGCACACGCCTACAATCCTGACATAAATCAATAGTCCCCAGGCCTACCCTTTGTGTGGCAGGGGTCTAATTAACTACACAGACTGAAACAAAATGTTTACATTAGAAAAGGCGGTGATTTAATGCACAAAATAAATCATGGAGCAAGTCTGCCATGCAAGAAAATGTGGAAATACTGTAGCCCACCCACAACACAAGGCCAGAAAGGCTTCTGGCGGGCAAAAAAGAACGATTTCCAATTAAGCTCTTCTGTGAGTTCAATGCTTTATGGATAAAGTATTATTCTGACCATTTTACTCAGTTTCACAAGTATTATCTAAATGACAAATATTTTACAGCAAGCACTAGGTGTATACGGCGCATACAATGAGTTTATTTCCAACAGTCTTGCCAGTAAATGACAACGAATGCAATGCTGAAAAAATTAAAAAGAAGACAATATCCCCGAGTTTTTTCTGCAATTTCACATTAAATAGTTTGTTACATAAAACTAGAGGGCACTCAGAAGAGGGCGTACCTTGGCCACACCATATATCTGATCTTTTGGCTGCAGAATATGTTCCGGATCACTTCCAAAATTAAATCAACTCTTCCTTGGACTACTACCAATCATCCTGCCCAATTTTGTGCCAAACCGTTTGTAACTTTTTGAGACTGACAGATGGACAGAAAAACAAACGGGTGAAAACATAACCTCCTTTGTGGAGGTAACAACTGGACGTTAAAATGCAGCAACTTCAACAACCTTGCCTCGTCTAACTGCAGAAAAATAAACAAATATCTGTGAGGATCATGAAGATGTGGATTACAACTGGCCTTGGAGAGCAGACCATTGAAAGAATTAGTGGATGAACGAGCCATGTTACTGTGGCAGAATGTAAAGGGCCTCGGTGGGTAAACATTCTACAGTGTTACGGTTAACCACACAAATGCAGTGAGGGCAAAAAAAATGGGCCATATGGTTTCCTGTTGCTATGTTCCATGTTCACAAGTGGAATAATATATGTGAACACTGGAACATGTTATTTCCCATGACACCAGAGTAATGTTACTACCGCAAATTCAAAATTGGTGTATTAAAGAAAAAATAGAATTTTAGAGAAAAAAAAACAGATTTGTTATTATGATTACAGAAAACAGTCCAGCTAATGAGTTCATGCATTTCGTATATCCATATGCAAAGCTTCTTTAAAGCCAACAATACAGTGAAATATGCTATAAAAACAAGGTACAAACCAAACATCTTAAACTGGCTACAATAATCCAAAAGAGAAGGCTGTATCGTCAAACGCAGGGGTGACACCGAAAGGCAGACTTGCTGGCAGTCAGAGAAAGAGACAGTTTAGCAGACATAGGGCTGGGAACAGATAATGACCATGTTGGCCCTCTGGAAACCAATGAAGGTATAATGAGATATTGTATAACAAAGGAAATGTCTCAAGAATATGCAAGTTGCTCAAATCAAGTGAGGTACAACTTATACCGGTTTAAGTGGTAAAATCCAATGCACTGCAAAATATATGGTCTTTAATCCTTTGCTTCTCTCAGCAGAAAGAGTTAACTTATTTAAGATGATGTTTGTTTGACAAGTAAAACCTTTACAAAGGTTCCCTCCACTCAAAAATAGGCTAATGTTTATGTCCCCTAAAATATCTAACCTTGACTATGCCTGCTGACCTGTATCTGTGCAAAATTCCTCAATGAAGAGGTGTTTTTACAATCCGCCACCATGGGGAAGAGGTCTGTGCACTTCCCCAGAATCTGGGATTCAAATGTACGCCAGGCAAGCAAGATTTCTTACGTCACAAATGTGAAAGCCAACTGCTGTCAAATAAGCAAATGGCAGAAAAGATACTGAATTTAGCTGAAGCCTGAAGCTAGCTTCCTTCTACTACCAACCAAAAAATTCTGCAAGAAATGCACAAGAAATAATCTCAAAAGTCTGGTACTGCACCAATCGGTTACCTTGGGACTGTGGCAGCACAGCAAGCGGGAAGCAGTATGCATTTCTTACACTCAACCAAGAGTCCAAGGAAAGCTTTCTGTGTGCAACATATTTCCAATAGGGACAAATCAATAGCATTAAGTATGCTAGCTTTTTGCCTGCTGCTGCTAGTTGTTTGGTAATAGTGAAACCGTAAACTATGCATTTAGCCAACATTTCGAAGTTCAGCCTTATGAAATGATCACATTACATCGCAATGTTGGTCCAATGCAAAAGAGCAGCCAATACATTTATAATATTAGGGTAGTTTTATGCGCATAACAGTCAGTTGAAGTCCCTCTGTCATGACTTTATCCGTTACTTTATAGCCAATAGGCTCAAAATATACAGCAGCTGCATAAATTATAGCCCTTGCCAACTGGAACAGTATAAGTTCATGACAGCCTTGCAGTTAAGCATTGCTAAACAGTCATGCCTTCTTCAACTTTCAGACATGATGTAAACATGGTAGAATTAAGTCCCGTTTATGTGAATGATATTATGCTTTTCATGACCACTTGTATAATCTTATCACTGAGCTTGTGAGGGAATATAATAAAGTAAGTTTAGTTGTGCTGAAATTTCAGAGCATATGACTCACCTTCCAAAAACATGGCATGACATTGTAGCATCATGACTTTTGCAAAGTATAGCAATATTTATGATGATATCACAAATTTTGTCACACTGTTGATAAAAAGGCTCATCTGGGTCATTCCATTTAATTTCAACAAGTGGCTCCCGCACTACCCCTTCAGATTCAGCTGAAAGTTTCGGCACAGCAACTACAACATATTTCATTAACCCATGCCAAGTTTTTCTTGGATCACGCAAAAAATTTTCGAGTTACTGACTTTTGAAGTACACGGGTGCAAGTTGAAATTTGGGGGCTTCATTTTTTCCGATATTTTTCAGTCCTCATAACTTTGAATGCGATGTCGGCAGATGAACGAAAATTTCAGGGTTGAAAGGCACATATCAGCTCTGCTGAAAACATCAATTATAATACTACCATGTGCATTTGTGGTCCCACAGCATGAAGTCAAACTTTGAAAATCTGATTGCAATTTTCTTGGCAGCTAACTTCAAGCATCTATATTTTTGGAAATATGGAAGTTTGATAACAGAGCTATGATCAAATTAATGCCTAGGACACAGAAAAATAAAATAAACATGATTTGACTGCATTAAAGGATTCATTTTGTAATTGCAGAAACATCTGAAAACTTGAAAAACCTCATTTTGGGCAAGTTTGGAAAACACATAATGCCATGTGGGATAGCTTATTGGTGAATGGAAGCTAGGTCACCTGAAAGAACTCATCTTTATCTAGATTCCGATACTAAAATAAACTTCTAGCCATGAATACTTCTGTGTTACAAAAACTTTACAAAATTAGCTGATTATCATTCTGTCCATGGTGTTTCCAACTTTCGATTCACTTTGGGCATGATTCTGATGATGTCCGCATGAGCTTGGAGGAAAACCTCTATCATCATATTTGCCATGTTCAAACCTGAACAAAAGTATTTACACTTTGCAATTATGGCAATTATGGAAAGTTTTTGTTACACAGAAGAATTAATGGCTAGAAGTTTACTTTATCATCAAAATGTCAATGAAAATGAGTTCTTTCAAATGGCCTAGATTTCAATGACCAATGAGCTATCCCACATGGCATTATGTGTGGTCAAAGATTGACCAAAATTAGGTTTTTCAAGTTTTCAGATCTTCCTGTAATTATAAAACAAATCCTAATGCATGCAAATCATGCTTATTCTTATTGTTCTGTATTAAAGCCATGAATCTGATCACAGCTCAGTTATCAAACTTACATATTTCCAAAGATACAAATGTCTGAAGTTGGCTGCCAAGAAATTCGCAATCACAAATTGTCAAAGTTTGACTTCATGTTGCGAGACCACAAAAACACATGACAGTATTATAATTAAATTTTTCAACAGAGCTGATATGTGGCTTTCAACCTCGAAATTTTTGTTCATCTACCTACATCACATACAAAGTTATGAGGACTCAAAAATGGCGGAAAAAATGAAGCTCCCAAATTTCGACTAGCACCCGAATACTTCAAAAGTCAGTAACTTGAAAATTTTTTGCATGATCCAAGAAAAAGTTGGCACGGGTTCATTAAATATGTTGTGCTGTGCTAAAAATTTCAGCTGATTTGGAAGAGGTTCATGCGGGAACTTTTCTCAGAATTTGTTGATTTAATATGGAATGACCCATCTTACAAAGTTTACCATCACATCTCCATCTTTATATGTACTTAAGAGATCTAAAATACCACTGCCAGTCAGTTGTTGTGTTATAGAATGCACCAAAATGTTTGCCAAGGGTTCTGGAATCATGTTTTTGAGGATTCTAATCGAAGAACCAAAGAGGTTACACGCCATGTTTCTTTGTGTCATGATCATGCTTTCTGCCAACCGCCAAACTGTGCATGCACAACTATGACGTCATTGCTTATAAACGGTGAATATCACTATAGGCCTCTCCACTGTGGTGAAAAATTGGCTGAAAGCCAATGTCCAGAGTCCATTATCACAGTTTCACCAGTGAACCCATAGCGCGAGCACTGCTGATGAGTAGGACATGACGCTTGTGATATTTATTTGAATATTCAGAAATCCAGAATTTCTCCTCCAGCCTCTAGTCAGAGTTTTTTTTTGGTTTGGGTTTTTTTTTTTTTTTACATTTTATGTTGGAAAACAATATACACTTAGCCTGGTAAAACCAGACTCTGCTACTTTGCTTCACTTCGTACACAGAGTCTGGACACTCGTCATTGACAAATGTTTACTTCCTGGTGGGTGGGCACTTGTCAGAAGTTTAAAATCATTGGTGTACCCGAAAACTAATCACTAACGTTTGGCGATGGCGCATATTATGTGCCCACTCAGCCGCCTAGTACTTCTGCTATAAACACAGTCCTTCATACCAGGAATGCAGCGAAAACAAACTGATCAGTACATTAAAGTTAATACTGTACCCATACATATGCCCATTACCAAATTTTAGCCTTCATTTATTCACTTAAAAGAACCAAAGGTGCTCTGTCTGTTCTCCTTACAAGAAACAAACTGTTGAGCTATCCTTTTTCCTGCCGATACTGCTGCTAAAAAAAAAAAAAAAAAAAAAACGTTAGAGACCCGAAACCAACAGCAGAATCGGTGAAAATAACGCATTATTTACATTAGGACGAAATCTGCGTTGACAGGAAAACTGAACTGTTAACCATACTTGCGCTAACATCATACCCAGCTTGCTATCTAACTTTATAGTGGCATAGTTTGGCTCTAAGCGTTTGGCTGTCTCAGACAGCCATTTCATTCATGGATAATGACAACATAACACTGAGTGACATGAACAAAAACACGGCTTTTACAAAGTATGCTGCTAGTTTAAACAGTGTGAAATTCGCGAGCAATATAACACTAGAAGCTACAAGCTAGCTGAGGTGGTTTGGCTGTCTCACAGAGATCAACAGGGTGCCCATTTCATATGTTTCATGATGGATATTAAGTAGATATGACAACTTTTCTCGAAACCTGTAGAGAGTAGCGCTACAACATCATTTCCATTCAAAAAAACTAACCAAACATTCATCTTGATGTGGCTATAAGTCACTGATACCAGGGATTTTCTCCACGACAGAGCGAATGGCCTCCCGTGTATCTATGTCCGTGGCCATTGTTGATTCTGAAGACTACAATTTCAAACACGGCGCAGCGGCGACGTCATGGCTCTCGGCCACGCCTTCCGTTTGTTGGTTGGTCTGGCGTATTTTCTGCTGTGGTAAACGAGATAGAGCTCCGAGTGACCAGACTGAGTACTGAAGCGAAATGAAATTAAGCGGAAGTACGAAGGCTGGCGGAATCAGGCTAATATACACTGCCTGTCAAAAAAAAAGTTGGACACTCAAGTATTTAGCTGGAACCCTAGTAGCTTTAATTACAGTGTAAATTTGTTGAGTCATTATTTTGACAACCATATGCAACGTCATAAAATTTATTTTCAATCAGAGTTGGATTAATTTTTCGCCAAGATCTTGCATTGACAACGGGATAGTTGACCCACTCTGTAGTTTTCTTCAGAATATCAATGCGGTTAAGGTCAGTGGTGGCCAACTCATGTGAGAAAATGATTTTGATACTCGTTTTTCTCATTCCTTGTTTTCTTTGCTAAATGCAGGCCAATAATTTGCCCCTTCTGAAACACTGTACCATCTACCACCAAGGGACAAGTCTTCTGATGATTTTTTAGGAAATTAGAAGCTAGGTGCTTTATCAGTTAGGGTTTAAAAATTTATTACGAGCTGAAACATAAATAGCTGAAATAATGATTCAATCATAGTATTTGTTGAATTAAATAGGCATGGGCAACGCTCTGCATAAACTCTAATGGAATGCGTAACAGCTGAACTGGGGCGGTAAACAAGCCTCAGAAAACTTATAAAAAAAAGATGTAAATACCATTTTCATACAAAAAAGAACACCATGGTTTGATTAAAAGCAACCTTTTCAATAGGATACCCGCATTTCATACATGAATGAACTAATGCGATTTGAACAGAGCTATTATTTAAGCCGTTGGATGAGTTTCAAACTGTTTCAAACTGTGTGCGTGTGGGCGTGGCAAAAAATATCCATTTTGGAGGTAGATTTCAAATAGCCCGCGATGACATGATATCCCAGCTACGGGCGCTGATTGAATTACAGCCATCTAATTTGAGAAATTACGAGTCTGTTCGGTCAGTCTAGACCTCCAGGGATGTGAAATTAGTTCGACAGAAGTTGTTGAAGTTCGTCGCGAGTTCGCCGTGACTTCTTCTCAACAATAGCAAGAAAGGTGAGTGTATTTTTACTGTGAACCTACATAGTTAGTTGACAGAATATCCTGTGACCCTATTTGTGAAGTTTCAGTAAAATATACCAAGGAATAAACCAGCGCCAGGCGTTCAAAACCTACCAGTGTTCTGACAAATTTTGCTACCTATGCCACCTCGCGAACACCGGTCACAAGATTCATTCACTTATACGCTTCAATTCGAGACTGCGAGGATGGAAATCTGAATAATCAATTAGGAAAAATTCTCGGCTCTCGGTAATTCTGTATATCGTTTAAACATTTTGTTAATCGGATTATGAAAGAAGACTGAAAAGAAGCGCCCGCTTTTTGTTTGGGTGTAAAAAGCGCGTATTGAAAGGAGAATAACATTGTATATTGATTAAGCATTGAACTCTGCGTAAATCGAACTGTTTTAATATTTGTTGATGACATTGCTTCGGCTTCCTGGAAGCAAGTACGCACAAATCTGCTGTCCTGTGAGCATTTCAGGTTCAATATACTGAGTAATAACGCTGCGGAAACCTAAACTGGCCCGTCATTCTGCCGAATAGTTTTACAAAACTAGTTAATCGTCTGATTGTTAATCAAGCAAAGGGGAGGTTTCTGCCTCACCAAACTAACCCCGACTGCACGTCACTGTGTTTTACTATGAATTATTCACAGTAGCTCATTGAAACTATCATGGGAGGAGGGTATATGGACATTATAAAAAACAATGTAAAGTTTTTTTTTTTTTTTTAAATCACCACGGGTTATTGAAGGGGGAGCGTTTAAGCAGTGGGAGGGCAAACAACTGCGGCATCAGCGACTTCACTGCATTTTATACAGTAATGGGCGAGTAGCGTTAATGTTTGCCCTCCCACCGATAATTTTGACATTTTGCAGGCCATTGATCCAAAAAAAACTTCACAGGCAACCCATTCATACCATTTTTTTTTATATCAATGCAAAACCTAATGTTTGTTGAACATAATTGGGTGAAATTCAAAGCATTTTCCATTAAAAAGGGCCTAGGGGCGCTGCTGTACTTCAGAAAAGGGGTTGATGACTTTAGCATCAATTATTTCTGTTAGGATACCCTAATGGATAATTTGGCCAGGTTTATTTCTGAGTAGACTGCATTTTCGAAAATGCCCTCAGGCTTCACCCCCCAATTTTCACAATGGGTTTTGTTGATAAATGCCGAAATCAGCCATTTTTGGGACCCTGTGGCTCTGAGACCCTTTCCTGTAAAGGCATTGAACTTGTGGCAAACTCTTCGTCTGTGTCTTCTGTACTTACCTGCAAAAAATCATTAGAAAATAATGAAAACTTTTTTCTCAGCAACTCAAGAAATGTTGTCATTTTATTCATTTGTATTGCCCATGCCTAAATTAAATCCAAACAGCCACTTTTTTTGGACAGGCAGTATACTTTTAAGTAGGGATGCACCGATACCACTTTTTTAAAAACCGATACGAGTATGAGTATTTCATTTTGTGTACTTGTCGATACAGAGTACCGATACCGATATTGCTGAAATGTTTCCCAGGAAAATACAATGACAATTTCAGAGTACAGGTTTTATTTTCTTTTCATAACAAGCCCATAAGAGGCCAATATCAAACGATTCACACATGGCTATTTCCAAAAAAAAAAAAAAAAAAAAAAAAAAAAGTAGGCCTAACTGCTAATCTTTCTGTTTTTAGGCCCGACAAAAAGCTTTTGAACTAGCACTGCCATCAAATGAGGCAAAACATTACTGAAGCTTGACAAATGAAAAGTAAACTCGCTGCATAGGCAAGGTAACACACCCAACTTCATAAAAAGTCAGTAGAACTATTAATCGCCACAGATAGTTTCTACACACATTCATAGGCATTCTCAATCCAACTAAGGTCAATAATAGCTTTCCAAGCAAACAAGGCATCACTTTAAGTGTGTGGTATCGCCATATTTCAATTACACAAATGACAAATGAAAAAGATTTAACTGAACCACAACTAAAATGTTTAAGGTAACCATATGTTACTAATATATTTGTCGTAAAATAAGAAGATTCACAATTCTAAGTCTCTGTGTCTGTGATTGTGGGTGAGTGCTTGTGCGAGCTCGGCTTGCTTGTAAATATGCAATAACTGATCCGGGAGTGCCATCTAGTGATAGAATATTGTAATTGCGTGCATAAATTTGCGCTCCATGTCCGCTGGCAGAAACATCTGCACAAAACGCTTAAGATACCCTGCCGAGCACCGTTGTTCTTCTTGAACACGCCGCATCCAGATAATCCTTAAATGATGAATTATATACATATTTTAATTTGTAACAAGTGAAGTGGCCAGTGTCAAAGTAATGAAGAAAAAGTATACATTTTATCTTTTAAATGTAGTAGAGTAGAAGTGCCGGTTTAAAAAAAAAAAAACTCAAGTAAAGTACAAATCCTCAAAAAACTACTTAAGTACTGTAACGAAGTTGCCTACATGTACTTCCTCACTATACACCTCTTGTGTGTATGCGCCTATGCCTGCATGTGATGTGATGACTATAAAGCTCTTTCAAGTATTTTTTCTAACTCGCTGTCTCCCCCTAGACATAGAAGTCAGATAGTACAACATACTGTAGCCTATGCGACCGTGAGCAGGCAGTGACCTTGCGTCTTACATTAAGCGGTGCGTGGTCTCGCAAATATGAACGAGTACTTAGCATGCGTGTATATTAACGAGGTATCGGGCAGATACCCGATACTGGTATCGGTATCGGTGCATCACTACTTTTAAGTACTTTAAAATGTGTCAGGAGACCAATGTAATCCATTGGAAAAGCTTGAAATAAGTCGAACTTCTCTTACATAGTTGGCAACATTCTGGTCTTAAGCAAGAAAAGAGGAGAAATTTTAATTTTAGAAGTAAATGCAAAATACTAAAGCACGTAATAACCCTTTGAAGCCAGATCAATGTCAGCGTGCTTCTACCTTTAAGACCTGATGCGATGTTAGCACGTTTGAGAGGTCATCAACTTTCAAGTAGTGTGATCAATGAAGTGCATTATGATTCGCTAAAATATGTTGGGAGGGCAAATTGCATTATGGGATCTGTTTTTTTTTTTTTTTTTTTTTTGCCTCTGTGTGGATCCCAAAGTTTCCGAAACTGCTCTTCAGACAGTGACAACGCCTGACGACCAGAGCGAGGGGAAGCTACACTGACTTTTTGTGCCACTTTGTATTGCACACTGCCATCAGTAAATTAATCAAAGCTCATTGATTTTTTTTTTTTTTTTTTGATGTTAATGAAAAGTAGGGCAACAGCATTCATCTCCAATGAAGGTCAAGGGTGTAAGATCTCAGACGGTTTTTATTTCATGTTTCTAGCTGCTAAAAAGGCAGAGAAATAATGGTTTTAGTGAATGTTGAGAATCCTATCAAGTTTTTCAGAAAACCCTCAGGTGTTAGCCAGTTGTTTTCCAACAATGCGGTAGGTTTTAAAAATGCTTTTTTGGAGGGCACCTTGAGTCTTAATGGGTCAAGATGGACTTGTCTTTTTATTTTGGCTGAGTGACTGTAAGCGGTTACATTTCCATCAGAACTGCGTCAATGACCACAAGCGTGTACCTTACCCTACAGGTCTGTGTGTACACAAACACAAAGGTCCAACTCAGTCAAATCACAAGCAAACCATGCAGCAGAGATATAAGACAGAGAATGCAACCAACCATGGATCTTAAGTTCTCTACATTTGAAGAACCTGACCTACTGAACCCTTAAAATCCCAGTAATAACATAATGATGTTATAGACATTAGAACAACAGAGTGACGTGATAATATCTTCGTAATTATAGAACAGCACAGTTTCGTCAGTCTCTGCTGATCCTTGCTCATCTATCACGCACCACCCAGCGTTTACTAGTTTATCCACATCGGTACAGACTATTTCTCTCAGCAGACGATCGATAGCTGTCATTCCTAACAGGGCCCGGATCCATAATTTCATGTGGGACCATCTGGGCACATCTCCGCATCCATCTGTTTTGCGTACTTTCTGTCCTCAGATCATCTATCAGCGCGAACATCAGGGGGCGTCAAGCGCAGCGGTGATGCACTCCAGTCAGCGAGAGCAACAATTTCACTTTCCATTTATTCATTACATCCTGCTGCCATGACGGTCAATTATGTTACACACGGATAAGTGATTCGGTGTTCTTTTTGTATACCTTTGTCAACAGTATTATGTGCGTTAACCCCTTAAATTCTAACTTTTTGCTCAGTTTTTCCCATTAGTAGGTTTCAAGCCAGAAAAAGCATTGATTCCACAAAACAGGACAACGTCACACGCATATTCTGTATCTGCTGGTTGCACCACTTCACTGAAGCTACATCACGCTAATATTAAGACAAATATTCAAACCCAGGACTGCATGTTTATATGGCTGCCTGCAGCATTACATGAAGTATAAACCCCAATTCCAATGAAGTTGGTCACGTTATGTAAAACCTGAATTAAAACAGAATGCAATGATCTGCAAATCTCATAAACCCACATTGTATTCACAATAGAACATAGAAGACATAGATGTTGAAAGTGAGACATTTTACCATTTCATGAAAAATATTAGCTCATTTTGAATTTGATGGCAGCACCATCTCAAAAGAGTTGGGACAGGGCCATGTTTACCATTGTGTAGCATCTCCTCTTCTTTTAACAACAGTCTGTAAATGTCTGGGAAGTGAGGAGATCAATTGCTGGAGTTTTGACAGAGGGATGTTGTCCCACTCTTGTCTGATGGAGGATTCTAGATGCTCAACAGTCCTAGGTCTTCTTTCCAGGATTTTTCATTACATGTTATGCCAAATGTTTTCCATTGGTGAAAGGTCTGGACTGCAGGCGGACCTTTTCAGCACCCAGACTTTTCTACAGCAAAGCCATGCTGCTGTGATGGATGCAGTAAGTGAGTTTAGCATTATCCTGCTGAAATATGCAAGGCCTTCCCTGAAAAAGACGTTGTTGTAAAACCTCTGTATTCTTTTCAGCATTGATAGTGCCTTTCCAGATGTGTAAGCTGCCTATGCCATAGGCACTAATGCAATGCCACACCATCAGAGGTGCAAGCTTTTGAATTGAGCGCTGATGACAAGCTGGATGTCCCTCGACACAGCCTCCGTGGTTTCCAAAAAGAATTTCAAATTTTGATTCATCTGACCACAGGACAGTTTTGCCTCAGTCCACTTTAAATTAGCTTTGACCCAGAGAAGACGGTGGCATTTCTGGATCTTGTTCACATATGGCTTCTTCTTTGCATGATATAGCTTTAGCTTGTATTAGTAGATTGTATGGCGAAGTGTGTTCACAGACAATGATATTTGGAGGTGTTCCTGAGCCCTTGCTGTGAATTCCAATGCAGAATCATGCCTGTTTTTAACACAGTGCTGCCTGAGGGCCCAAAGATCATGAGCATCCAATATTGACCTTCGGCCCTGTCCCTTGCCCACAGAGATTTCTCCAGATTCTCTGAATCTTTCCATGATATTATGTACAGACGGTGGGATATTCAAAACCTTCGCAATTTTACATTGAGGAACATTTTTCTGAAATTGTTCCACAATCTTTAGACTCAGTTTTTTGCAGATTGGTGAGCCCCTGCCCATCTTTACTTCTGAGAGACTCTGCCTTTCCAAAATGCTGTTTTTGTACCCAGTCATGTTACTGACCTGTTGCCAGTAAACCTAGTTAATTGTAAAATGCTTCTCCAGCTGATTATTAGTACCTTTTACTTTTCCAACCTTTTGTTGCCCCTGTCTCAACTTTTCTGAGATGTGTTGCAGCCCTCAAATTCAAAATGAGCCAATATTTTTTCATAAAATGGTAAAATGTCTCACTTTCAACATGAGATATGTTGTCCATGTTCTATTGTGAATGAAATGTGGGTTTATGAGATTTGCAAATCATTGCATTCTGTTTTTATTCATGTTTAACACAAAGTCCAAACTTCGTTGAAATTGGGGTTTGTAGAAAACATCTAGATCTTGTACATCATTTCCCTGCAATTTGGCAGGACTTGGTCGGGATTGATGGATACTTTGAGATCTCCACTAGAATTTAAAACAGGCCTTAAGTTCCACAGGCTTGAATACAGCAGATGCATTTGATGAACCCACATGTGGGTAAGTTTTATCTTTTTGACCTTTTCTGTGTACACACACACAAAAGTGAAAAATCAACATTAACAGTATTAGCAAGGTTTTGAGTCTACACAAGTTGCAAGATCAGCTTCAACACACCTTGGCACAGAGAGTACAAGTGCAAAACTTTACTGGAGGAATGTAGTACCTTTCTTCCAAGATACATTCCCTCATGTGGCGTTTTGATGATGGTAGAGCACTGTCTGACATGTTCCAAAATCTCGGATACGTGTTCATTTGGTTTGAGATAAGGAGACTAAAGAAGGTGGTGTCATTTGCTTGGGATCATTTTCATGCTCATAAAACAATTCAGTGACCCCTTGCGCCCAGTGAGGCCTGTGCCATTCTTATCCTGGAAGAAACCACTCACCCCATGGTAGGAAAAGCTTCTTCAGAGATTATAATGGTGATCACACAGATTAACTCTGCACCAATTTTCCCCTTCTGCCTCTAAGGGGACAAATGGACCCAAACCATGCCAGGAATATGTATAGTAGCATTCGCATTTGCTATGTTCGTCCACGCATTTATTCAGGTTTTTTAATTAATTTGTAACCCATCAGTACTGTGGAAGATAAAGCCAGATATTACTGAAAATAGTGTAATCTTGCAATAATATAGTGGACGTTTTACATAGTGATAACGTTCAAAACGATGAATGGAACAATAAAATCATATACACCCTGGTATATCGAGTGTATCCCAAGATCCCTCAATCCTCCCCTCATACAGAGGCAATGAGCCTGTTCTTTGTCCTTCAACTGGAATTCCTCCCCCTCGATTTCTCCTTACCTTCCTTTCCCATCACAATCGCGCCAATATATGAATTAGCTATGAACCGAAAAAATAACTGTTGTAGATACCCATCGTCACCGTTATAAATAGCCGATGCACCGACACACTGAAACATTGTACTAATGTATAACCAGATTGCACTTTCATCTTCCGTTCGACGCTAACCATTCCTTTTCCACATTTCCAAAGATCAATGTTTTATTTGCGCCTAGGACTAGTAGAGGAGGCCGTGTGTCAATTTATGAAATTATGCGACACATTAATATATTTAAATAAATCCCATTCGTATCCCAGGTGGGAGACACTAGACACGTGGTAGGTCAATACAGTGGCCAGTCCATGACAAGTAGTAACAGTAGCCTTTGGCATGGCATTGCAGAAGCATTGCTCATTCGGTTATAACAATTTTACCGCCTCCAATCCAGTGGCGATTGCGCAATTAATATTAAACAAAATCCTATTCGCAACCAAGGCCTACTGCTGAAGATCAAACGCTCGACTATCACAGCAGGCTACATTTGAATAACTAACATAAGGCCTAGCTGCACGGAGGACTCCTAAATAAGTACGGCCTGAGAAGTTCAAAGGCCTGGTCGATTACGCTACATTGCGTATCTCGCGTTGAAGGTCGGCGTGAATTTTACTACACAAGGTTGAGGCGTCCGAGAATTTAATGCTCACCAAAGCAAACATATTCACGATATCTAATTAACATATTGTACAAGAGTCGAGAGGGAATACCATAGCAACCCAATGAAAGACAGTAACCGTTTTCCTTACCTGTCCAATCTCACCGACCCCCACAGACCCGTCTATCCGTGGTCGCTTGCATTCTGCTCCAGCCGAATTAGCCAAAGCTGCCGCAGTCTGGGCATCAGGCTCAGGATCGCCTCGTTTGATTCCTCTGACCATCGCCGAAGCACTGGTCGGGGTTGAATGCACTCCTGTGATCGCTTCCATTTCTCTTTCCCGGTCCATTAATCCCCGGGTTACAGGTAGCATAATTGATGCTACGTTGGTCGACATTAACATTGAAGCACGCTGAAGTCTTCCACACTAGTTTTTTCGGAAATCTTTTCCTTGTTCCCGGTCTCCTGAAATGACTTGTCTTCTTTTGAGCATGCACCTTTCAATAATTTCTTCTCGTTTGCATGCGTTTAGTATTTACCTTGATCCAGTGTTGAAATGGCATGGAAAGTGGCCAGCTCCCTAGGACAATGTAGCTATCTGCGGAGATCCAGATACTTCAGTGGACTTCTTAACCGTACCGCAGTATTGTCCCGTTTTCCAAAACCCGTCTGTATTCGTAATGGCCCAGACGCAGCTAATTGGTAGGGAATTCGAACAAAGAAATTGTACCTTAAGGCTAAATTAAAACAAGTTCAGGACGGAAATGTGGCGTTTTAAGGGTGCTGGTAATTAGGACTATTGTGCGGAGGTACACTTTCGCAGTCCTCACCCCAAAATATATAAACAAAAGCTATAGTCGTTCAGAACAAATAATTATGTAGTCTCAATCTTCTGGTAATTCGATACCTTTCCCGCACTGATCCAAATAAAGAGTAAAGTACAGTTGTAAACATCAAACAATCCCCAACATAGCAAAATGGCTATGTCGCCAATTCGACAGCAATATAATATCAAACTAAAAGCCACCTCTTTCGCCGTAGCTATTCCTATTCCAAATTGGCTGCTATGGGAAATTATTTTATTCCAGTTTTCGGCTGAATTTATTCCCTTCTTCCTTCATAGCAGACGAGCGCACAAACAAAGAAATCTTGCTGCTTTTTACAATTTCCTTTCTTCTCCACAGTCTTTCCTCTCCTGATCCACTCGTTGTATTCCTCTGGCGTGAGCTGGTGCTGCAGGGGTGCGATCTCCCTCCCCCTTCTCTTTCTCTCTCCTTGTATTTCCCACTCCCCCCGCTCATTCCCCCCTGGTCACAGGCTGCTCCCTCTAGTTCATTCCTCGCCACTCCGTGGCAAATATATATGAAATGTTGTATGCTTTGAAATGAAGTCAGTTCACACGACTTCAAACGAATTATTTATTGTATTTGCACAAATTACTCTTGTGCCAATCGTCTGAATTACTTGCGGTCAGGACGAATTTGAGTAGTACAGTTGCACCGAGTCAGATATACACAGATTTTTTTTGGAGATAAAGTCCATTCTTTTCTCTTTCCGGTCTCACCACTCTTGGATTTGCACTCCGAGTTGTCCCTTGATTACGTGTTTGCGCCTTTCTTCTCTCAGCATTGACCCCTTTTTCACTATGGGAGTGGAGCTTGTCCAATGGCTTACAGCAATTGGCTCTAGTATAGGTCAGATGTTGAACTGTACGCACCAGGCTAATAATAGGGGTGGGGTAGCGTTTATGCAGCAAACAGCCTACATCTATAAGGGGTGTGGAAGACGAAGACGAACATTAATCTTCGGCTATTTCCGTGGCTAAACAAACCGGAACGAACTGCACCATCAGCATAAATTTAAAGCTGCCCTGGCACAAATTCATTTATATCAAGTATGTTTCATTTAGGCGAGCTGATCTGAACATCTGTATGGATTATCTGCTGGGATAGATTTTTTTTTTATTGATCACTGACTATGAAACCTATTGTCCCTTTTTGGTTTTAGGCCACTGAAATAGGCATGTATCTTTATAAGAGAAACAGCGCATTGTCATGGAGGAGAATAACACGCTTGTTTGTATCTACATGACTACATCTATTCCACGCACGCGTCTTTTCATGTAATTTGGATTACAAAGAACCTGAGCTCGGTATACGCCAGTCCGCTTAACAAGTATTTTGCGACACCTGGTGGACGGACATGGTGTCACTCTGCTTTAGTTGGGCGCAGCACAAAACATAATATGTGGGACTTATTTTAGAACCGATGATTCAGAGTCGCAGACCCTGGCGAGTGTCCAGAACTTCACTGCGAAATTTAATCAATTGACCTGAGTCCCCACATATTGTTTCCCAAGATTAAATCAGCTGCTCAATGAAAAAGAACAACTTAAACCTTCAGACCAACAGTGCTCAGGCCTCTTTATACCATTGTACTGCATTTTCCAGGCTTGTAGCCATCTTGTCTGTAGAACTTCCATCTCATGGTGTCGGAAGCAACCAAAGTCTTTAGAATACTGAATTTTTACTGAGGGGAAAGCAAATTAATGCCGTCTGCTCAATTAAAAAATCTGCACAAACAGTATTTCATCCAGTAAATATGCAGTATACAGTTCTAGGACTTTCCTTACAGTCACTGTTCAACCAAAAGTAGCACAGCTGCATTTGTTACAACTTGCCCCAGCTATTGGGTAAGTTGCGCCAGCATCCTAATTGGCAATGGACTGGCAATAGCTTTGTTTTTCAGTCAGAGGATAATACAACTTTTCTCACAGTTAACACTTTTTATTTTCCATAATTGTCACGTCCAAAAGGTCCATATTTTACCTACCTGACTGCCTTAGACCAGCTGGATGTGCTGGCTATACTTATCCAAGGTGCAAGAATACACAAGGATGTCATCCAGGTAGACATAGGTAAATCAGGAGATCATGTCTAGTAGCACATTATTAATAAGGTTTTGGAAGACTGTGGGGGCATTAATGAGCTTAATGGGTCTCCCTGAACCCAAAGGGCATCACTAAGTACTCATAGTCACCGGAAGGGATGTTCAACATGGTCTGCCACTCATCACCCTCATGGATGCGGACAAGATGGTATGCATTGCGGGGGGACAGCTCGGTGAAGACACTGCACTCTTGCAGATTGGAGATGGCAAAATTCATAAGCGGACGTGGGTAATAATTCTTGATAGTGATGGCGTTTAGACCCAGGTAGTCAATGCAGGGGCAGAGTGAATTGTCACAAAAAAGAAGACAGCCATGGTAGGAGAAAAGGATTAGTAGATTATTCCAGAAGCCAAAGCCTCTCAAATGTACTCATCCTTGTCCTATGTTTCTGGTGCAGACAGAGAGTACAGTATTCCTCTAGGGGGCAATGTTCTGGGAAAGAGGTCGATTGGACAGTTGTAGTATCGATGAGGAGGAAGTGACGTGTTTGGGATTTGCTGAATGCCAGGCTAAGATTGTGGTAACCGGAGGACACTTTACTTTCGTTTGTCACCCCCATGAAGCCAGGAGGAAGCGGTGCAACTGTACTGGGAGCCGAATGAAGACAGGACTTAAAGCAGAAATGACTCCATTCCTGTGTGGTACCTCTGTCCAGTCGAAATGTGGGTTGTGCTTTTTCAGCCAAAATCCGTCCAAATTCACAGTAAAGTGTGGGGACTCCATGAGGTAAAACATTAGGGTCTCCTAGTGGTTGCCGGAGAAACATGGTTGGACGAGACTGGTTGAGCCTTGAGGATCTGCATCAGAGGGATCCCCATAAGGGCCTGGAAGCAGATGGGAGAGGAAAGATGGTTGTAGGAACCCCCAGACGCCAGGGGAAGGCAAGGTGGAGAAAGTTTCCATCCAAACCGGAATCAACGAGGGCCTTAGCCATCAGCTGGCAGTTTTTGCAGAGGAGTTGCATGTGGAATAGTGGTCAGAAGGAAGAGAAGATGGAAGACCCGGTCCGCACTCCTGCTCCCTGGGCAGGGCGTAGTTGTCCGACAGAGGAGGAGGTAATCAAGTAGTCAGTGTTGTGGCAGCTTAGGGACAGACGCACATTTAGCATTGCTGGTGTTGTTCATGAAGGGACAATCGAGTCAGCCTGGCATGATCTACCAAAAAAAAAACACAAAACTGATGCAGACAGCCAGATTGCAGAGGAAACTAATTAACAGGAACACAGGACTTGACAAAAACAGCTAAAAACCATCAGGCATGTATTTCACAAGACCTCTTAAGATGCCTCGAGGTATTTGATGCTAAGATTTGTGGGCAAATCTTTAAGTCCTGTAAGTGGCAAGGTGGAGCCACCTCGTTCCACCACATCCCACAGATACTCATTGATCAGATTAAGATCTGGGGAATGTGGAGGCCAGGGCAGCACCTTGAATGGATTGTCATTGTCCTCAATCATTCTCAAACAATTTTTGCAGTGTGGCAGGGTGCGTTACTGTCCCGAAAGAAGGCACTGCCATTGGGAAATACCATTGCCATGAACACGTGTATTTGATCCACAGTGATCGTTAAGTAGGTGGCATGTGTCTAACTGACGTCCAAACGAATACTCAGAATCAGGGTTTCCCAGCAGATCATAAGCCAGCACTTTCTATAGTGGACAGGGGCAAGCATGGGCAATCTGACCGGTCTGTGGCCGCGCAGCCACATGCAAAGCAAGATGTGATGCATCTTGTGTTGCGACGCATTTCTCCTATAACCATCATCAAGGTTTCCTTTGACTAGTGCAAGAGTAGCTCTTCTGTCAGTTTGTACCAGACAGGATTGCCTTTGTGACTCTCGCGCATCAGTGAGCCTTGGCTGCCAAACATCCTGCAAGCAGTTTGATTTGTCCCTGTCCGGACCACTGTCAGCAGGCACTGACCACCAGGAGCAGCCTACACGCCTTGCTGCCTGGGAGAAGTTCTGACTCAGTCATCTGGCCATGACTCAGCTATTGGGAAAATAGCTCAGGTCTTTAGGCCAACTCATTCCTCTTGCATCCACCATGGCAACTATGAGAACCAACTATTAGCTTACCAACTTATATATTCCAGACCATGATGTGCCATTGTTTGTTATCAGTGGCGGTTCTAGAACCGGGAATTGGGGCACGTCCCTTTATGACAATTTAGTCCTGGCTAGTTCTCAATCATTTTCCTTTACTGACGTGTTTTCCAATTATCATAATTGGCAACTGAAGACACGGTTTCTCTCCATATGCGATCGAACAGCGATGAAATCATGTGCTAAATTCAGTACAGTGGCGGAACCAGAACTGAGAATTGGGGTGCACAAAACATCCGTTAAAAACAGTTATTAGTCCTGAGCTGTTCTCAGTCATCTTCATGATTAACAAAAGGTTCACTCCGAGAGCACTCCACACTTAACAGGTGCTGCTTGTTCTTTCCGATTACGTAAGAAGACAATCATTCATTTGGACGCGTATTTGCTGTATTTAAATCAACGTTATTCAAATTTGCATACCTTTCGACTTTCACGCAAACAGCTTGAGGCGCACGCAACCTATTTAACTACCGAGTGCCATTTTTTTTTTTTAAATCAACCCACGCAATACCAAGAGTGAAAGGCGATATTTCATTGGAACGTGGACCTGTTCAATCAACGCGAAGCATTGGCCTATTAATAAGTAAATTATTTTTCTGTACTGAATTTCGCCCATGATTTCATCGCTGTTCGATCGCATATGGAGAGAAACCGTGTCTTCAGTTGCCAATAACGATAATTGGAAAACGCGTCAGGAAAGGAAAATGATTGAGAACTACCCAGGACTAATTGTCATAAAAGGACGTGTCTGTGCCCCCCCAATTCACGGTTCTAGAACCGCCACTGTTTGTTATGATCCAGAGTGGGCTCTAAAATTACTGGCTTCCCTGACTGGCAATGCACAAAAAATACTTTTAAAAATTCTAAAGGAAAAATATACGACCGCAATTCCGAAGTAGTTGGGACAAAGTGTAAATTTTGAATAAAATCAAAATGCAATGACTTTCAGATCACATAAGCCAATATGTTATTTACAATAGAACATAAATAACATTTCAAATGTTGAACCTGAGACATTTTTACATTTTTATCCTCAAAATGAGCTTATTCCAAATTTTTTTGGCTGCAACAGGTCTCAAAAAAGTTGGGACACGGGCAAAAAAGGGCTGAAAAAGCAATTAATATATAAAAGAATCAGCTGAAAGAACATTTAGCAAGTAATTAAGTTAACTAGCATCAGGTGTGTAACATGATTGGCTATAAAAGGGATGTCTTATGGTCTCTCAGAAGTAAAGATGGCCAGAGGCTCTCCAACCTGTCAAGGCTTGCGTAAAACAATTGTGGAATACTTTCAAAACAATGTTCCTCAATGTCAAACTGCAAAGGCTTTGAAGGTCTCATCATCGACAGTGCATAACATCATCAAAAGATTCAGAGAAACTGGAAAAATCTCTGTGCGTAAGGGACAAGGCCGAAGACCTTTATTGGATGCCCGTGATCTTCAGGCCCTCAGACGCCACTGCATCACTTACCGGCATGATTCTGTCATTGACTTTACTAAATGGGCTCAGGAATACTTCAAGAAACCACTGTCTGTGAACACAGTCCGCAGTGCCATCCACTGATGCCACCTAAAACTATATCATGCAAATAGGAAGCCATTGTTGAGCATGATCCAGAAGCGCCACCATGTTCTGTGGGCCAGGGCTCATTTAAAATCGACTGTCGCAAAGTGGCAAAGTGTCCTGTGGTCAGATGAGTCCAAATTTGACATTCTTGCTGGAAATCATGGGCATCGTGTCCTCCGGGCTAAAGAGGAGTAAGATCACACCTCCTGTTCAGTTCAAAAGTCACCATCTCTGATGGTATGGGGTGCATTAGTACATACGGTGTGGGACACTTGCATGTTTTAAAAAGCACCATGAATGCTGAAAGGTATATAAAGGTTTTAGAGCAACATATGCTCCCCTCCAGCCATCTATTCGAGGGAAGGCCTTGTGTATTTCAGCAGGACAATGCAAAACCACATACTGCAGCTATTGCAACAGCATGGCTTCGCAGTAGAAGAGTCCGTGTGCTGAACTAGCCTGCCTGCAGTCCTGATCTTTCACTGATTGAGAACATTTGGTGCATAATTAAATGAAAAGTCCATCAAAGGAGACCCAAAACTCTCCAGCAGCTGGAAGCCTGTATTAAACAAGAGCGGGATCAAATTCCAGTGGCTAAACTCAAGAAACTTGTCTCCTCAATGCCCAGATGCCTCCAGTCAGTGTTAAAAAGAAGAGGGGATGCTACAAAATGGTAAACAGGCCCCTGTCCCAATTTTTTTTGACACCTGTAGCAGCCATCAAATTTAAAATGAGCCCATTTTATGGATAAAATTGTAAAATTTTTCAGTTTCAACATTTGCTTTGTTATCTCTGTTCTATTGTGAATAAGACGCTGGCTGGTGTGATTTGAAAGTCATTGCATTTTGATTTTATTCACAAGTTACACTTTTTCCCAACTATTTTGGAATTGGGTTTGTATATCTACAGAGAAACACATGAGAAATACTAAACGATTTTAATGTTCCAATGGTACCGACCAAAATCATTTACTGATTTAATTAAAAATCAATTTCCCTCAAATCAAGGTTTCACAATTAATGACACCCTTAAAGATTATTGTAAATAACATCTACAAAAATTAAACTTGGCATTAAACTCTACTTATTTAAGTTTTATCTAAGTGTTAAGGAACTGTATTGAGCCACTTCCAGTTTCGCTAGGGTATAAAAATGAGGTAACACACACGAAATATCCCTTTGTCATCCAATGCCATGAAGAAACCGGACAACTGTCAGTTCATAAGAGGCAGATGGTCAAAGACCTTCATAAATCTGGCAATGGCTACAAGAAGATTCACAAACAACTGAATATGCCACTGAGCACTATGGAGGCAATTATTTAAAAAAATAGCAAAGATATGAAACTGTTAAAAACCTCAGGGGTAGAGGATGCAACTGCATTTTGCCCCCCGGGATGCTAAGGAGGACAGTGAGAGAAGCAACAAAATCTTCAAGAATCACTGGGCAGGAATTGCAGGCCTTGGTGGCATCTAGGGGTCACCAGGTTTCAAAGAGCACCACCAGGTGCCAATTCTACAACCACAGGCTTTTTGGAAGGGTTGCCAGAAGACCGCCTTTTCTGACCAGAAGACACAGAAACAAGCACTTGCAGTTTGCCAGACGTCATTTAAATTATGACAGGAACATGGTGCTTGCACGTTTTGATCAGATACAGCATTGGTATGTTCGGAATTGAAACAGAGATCCATACAAGGAGAAGCACCTCATACCCATAGTGAAATATGATGATGGGTCAGTCATGTTTTGGGGCTGTTTCAATTCAAGAGGCCCAGGGGCACTGATTAATGGCATAATGAATTCCATTAAGTATTAGGATATTTTGGCTGACAATCTGGTTGCCGCCACCAGAAGGCTGGGACGTGGCCATAGGTGGACTTTCCAACAAGACACCGACCCAATGAAGCATACCTCAAGATCCTCACAGAGATGGTTCTGTGACAACAAAATCAACATTCTGCAATGACCATCTCAGTCACCAAACCTCAATCCAATTGAAAACCTGTGGGCTGAGTTGAAGGGGGCAGTTGATAAACGCAAACCCAAGATTGTGAAAGACCATCAAGGGATCTGCCTAGAGGAATGGTCCAAAACCCCCCATATGTGTGCCTAAATCTTAAATTTCAGGAAAAGACTCCATGCTGTTGTCCTTGCCAGAGGTGGTTGCTCTAAATACTAAATGAAGGGAGCTAATAATTATGAAATCTTGATTTTGTGGAAATTTATTTTGTATTGAACAATTGTTGTGAGTTTGGTTGTTCCCATCGAAACATCAATAAAGTATTTCACACATGTTGGTATGTTCCGTTTCGCTATGATTATATGTAGGGGTGCCATTCATTTTGGAGCCCTCGGTACTCACTTTGTATGAGGGGTGGAAGTAACAAATATTAATTGATAAAAATGGAGGTGATGAAAACGTATGTGAATTGAAAAATAGAGACATAAATTATCAAGTGAACTGAAAAATAGAGTGATATATTGTCAATTGATTTGATAAACTTCATTCTACTATTGATCATTTACCACACCTAACTGACATTTATCGTTTACAGCAAGCAATTGTTGTTACTTCCGCCGACAAAATAAGGCTACAGTTTGCGGACAGTCTCGCTAGCGAGCTAGTTGGCTACCTAGCTAGCAATTGTATAGCAAGCGCGCCAATGTATTTAGCTACATAGCCAAATGGCTAGCGAGCTAAAAAAAAAAAAAAAAAAAAAAAAAAAAAGGCTGCAGTTCGCTTTCAATGACCGAAGTATTCTCAGAAATAATTACGCCGACAAAATAAGGCCACAGTTTGCGTACACTGTCATACTCGTTAGCGAGCTAGTTGACTGCCTAGCTAGCAAGCCAAAGTGATATCGAACAGTTTGTCATAGCTAGCACGCCAATGTATTTAGCTACATGGCCAACTGGCCACCGAGCTAAAAAGGCTAGTTTTCTTCGCGAGTATTCGCGTCTTTGCATTGACTTTGAATGTAATCTGTCGTGCGAAAAATTCGTTTCGCGTCCGGTGTGAAAGCGACTTTAGGCTGTTAAATACATTGACATGCTAGCTATAACATTATAGATATCGATGTCTCTTTATCTTGCTTGCTAGGTAGCCAAATAGCTCGCTCGCAAGTATTCCATTGTAAGCGAACTGTAGCCTTTTTAGCTCGCTAGTCAGTTGGCCATGTAGCTAAATACATTGGCGTGCTAGCTATGACACACTGTTCTATATCACTTTGGCTTGCTAGCTAGGAAGCCAACTAGCTCGTTAACGAGTATGACAGTGTACGCAAATTGTGGCCTTATTTTGTCGGCGTAATTATTTCTGAGAATACTTTGGTCATTGAAAGCGAACTGCAGCCTTTTTAGCTCGCTAGCCAGTTGGTTATGTAGCTAAATACATTGGCGCGCTAGCTATACTATTGCTAGCTAGGTAGCCAACTAGCTCGCTAGCGAGACTGCACGCAAACTGTAGCCTTATTTTGTCGGCGGAAGTAACAAAAATTGCTAGCTGTAAACGATAAATGTCAGTTAGGTGTGGTAAATGATGAATAGTAAAATGAAGTTTATCAAATCAATTGACAATGTATCACTATTTTTAAATTCACTTGATAATTTATGACTCTATTTTTCAATTCACATGCGGTTTCATCACCTACATTTTTATCAATTAATTTTTGTTACTTCCACCCCTCATAACTTTGCATTATCTGGAAGTGGGTATAATATCGTGGCCCAAGGACATATAAGTTACTTACATGTGCTATGTACTAGCAAAGGGATTTATAGAGAATGCACACATTAAAATTTATCATTGAATACTTGTGTACATGATGAATTATAACTGTGAGTGTGACTGTGTGCATGTTGGGATTGTACCTTGACTTCGAAATAAAGATTATTATTATTATTATTATTATTATTATTATTATTAAAAAGCTAATATTTTCCTCTGATTTTTATGTTATATATATTTTTTTTTTTTTTTTTTTTTTTTACTATTTTTTCACAGGTTACCTTTGAGTGATTAATTTGAAGCATAAATTGAATTGATGAAATAATATTCTCAGAATCAGTGTTGAAAATGTTGCAAAGAGATGTATTGAAATGTGCATCAGATGTGTTAATCAAGGAACTAACTTGTGGGGGAAAAGACATCAGACAAAAAAAAATACTATTGTAAACAGCTTCATTAATATTTGTATAAGGGGTCTTCTAGTCACTTTGAAAATGGTTACTTCATAAAAATGTGCATGTAATTAGTTTTTCAGTGGTGCTGAAATCGTTAGTCAAGTGTTTTCAAAAGTTATGACTTTTATTTATAGTCACTTTTTGCAAAGAATATTTTAATCTTTATCTGTAAAATGGAGCTGAGTTTCTCCTTGATATATATTGGCAAGGGGGGATCCGACGTTGTAATTAAGTTAAACAGCAACATTCCCTGTTTGTATCTTTTTATACATATACTGAGAGAGGATAGAGAACTGGACAGTATGTACTTGGAGATCCACCGCAGGCATCAAAACTCTTGACACTTGATGCAGTGGCGGGCGGTGGACAGAGAGCAAGGAGGGCTATAAACATGTCTTTAAATTGCTTATTAGTCTTGATCTGTTTTCAGTCAATTTCCCTGGTAAAATACACTTGAACTCTCCCCTCTCAGGTGTAGCTAATTGTCTTCGTTAAGACGAGAAATCAAACGCGCCAGCTGAACGCAAAAAAGAGCGCATTTCAATCTTTTTCAATTAAACAATCATTACGCGCAGGTTTAGCGACTTGCTTCGGATGCGACAAAATTTAACGCGGAAAATCCACAGTGGTTTTTTCGTGAAGGGTTGCCTATTTAGGCATGTGAATTAAACATTTCATAGAATTTATTATTCACTCCCCTTAACATTTCATTATAAGGGAAACTAACATGTTGACCAAGAACAATGATTGAAATAGGGTCACTAATCTCATTCGTTTCAAGGGATGTTTTCCGCCCCTCCAGTTTTCCATCCACCGCCCGTCACTGACTTGATGTACCTCATCTCAGCTCAGTACAGATGACTGGAACTGGAATTCCAGCCAAATGATTGACTGACTAAAAAGGTGAAGTAACCTAAAAGCCACTCACTCTGCTCTGGAAGCTGAGCTACACCTAACCTCATCCTCCCCAGCTAGCATTTCAACGTCTATTTACCACAAAATTAACGATGTGGTCGAAATTTAATCACTGCTTTTTGAAAAGCAAATCAATGTTGATATAATAATCATAAAAGCAATCTTAAAGGCTGAAATTTACTTTGTACGGTTAGTAGCTATATTGTTGAGGACATTATGTTGACTCAACTCACAGATCTAGTCAAAATTTCAACGTCGATTTGTAAGTATTGGGCAAACCTTTATACAGCCATTTAGCATTAAGATTTGCTTCAACTTTTTTTTTTTTTTTTTTTTGATGCCAAGTCAAAAACTGCCATTATTTCAACCATATTTCAACTTGTTAGGTTGGTCATATGCTGGCTGGGTCTAGAGCCGGCTGCACTAAAGTATAACAGGATCCTTGGGTCATAGCTGTGAGTCTTTAGCTCAGGATATAACATAATCCGTGCATGTCTTGAATACCCTCAGGGCTACACTCTGTACCTCGCAACTGTTACACTCCTCGGTCTTGCTGCTCTTGAAGTAGAGTGATGCCGCATCATTACATTACATGACATTATAAGCATTTTGAAGATGCTCTTATCCACAGCAATGGTCATCACAAAGTGCTTTTGAAAATACAAAAGGGCTGAAAACGGTGAAGGGGACACCATATTTACCTCCCTGCGTGTTTCCTTCATGCTGTTTTCATTATATTCTTCCTTCAGTTTTTAAAATATGGCCTCTCCTTTTATCTTGTAGGCTCCCATATAAGCATGTTTTGGATTTATGGCATGATTACAGCATTCAAGCTATGGGTTTATATGGATAGTTTATCTGTCTTTGGTGAAAACGTTGAGATCAGCCCTGTCTTCTCTCCTTCTGCTGCTGGGTTATTCACCCTCACGGCACCTTCATTGTTCTGCGCACTATGCAATGCCACACTTGGAAATATAACCCAGATAGCAAAAAGTGATTGAATCAACATTGTGATATTGTCAGGCTGAAGATTGCAATCAACATTGATGTCAGATATTAAAAAAAACATTGAAAGTGCTCGCTATGATCAACATGGAGAATGTTGAATTTCCAATCAATTCTGACAATGAATCAACCTTGATTCAACTATGATATGATCAACACTGTAAGAATGTAGAATTGCATCAACATTGATTCAACTATATATATATATATATATATATATATATATATATATATACACAGTATATATATATATATATATATATATATATATATATATATATATATGTATATACACAGTATATATATATGCATTGCATTATACATTGAAACAATGTTGTTATTAAAAGGCCATTTCAACAGTTTTCAACCCTCCTCTGTATGTTTTTAATATGCCTCATTAAGAAATAATCACTTTATTACTCTATTTATGGTGTAGTTCAACAAGGAACATGCCAAAGTAGTCTACTAGTCAGTGCCATATGCTTGAATGGCAGCGATGTCACTAATAGACAAGTTTGGAGCAACCCCCGCGGTGTTATGGTTTGCACCCCGCTGGATGCAAACGGCAATCCGGTGGGCACTAAGACCATGGGCTTGGGTGAAAGGAGACTTAAGTGCCAAGGCTGGGGGTGAAGAACTGAATTTACTTGAAAAAACAAACAAGAACTGAAGTACAAAAAAATCAGAAACAAGGCAAGGTGGCAGCTAAAACAAACACACAGACCTACTGTGGCCAAATAAAATTCAGAGCACCAGGACTGGCACCTGTCAGCCCTAAATACTCTGCAACTGCCTCCACATTAATTGGCTCCAGCTGAGGCCAATCAAGGTGGAAGCAGAAGAACGTGAAAGGGGAGGGGCTGAAAGACCCAAACCTTAACACGCAGAACTTTAAAACACCAAATAGAGTAAAATGATTATTTTTTAAATGAGGCATATTAAAAACATACAGACGAAGGTTAAAATGCTGAAAAAAACCCCCAATAAAACAGATCATTATTCATTTAGTTATTTATTAAAGATTCAAAAGAAATTACACTTTTGTACTTGTGACACCCCCCCGCACATCAGCACCATTGAAATGATGTCAATTCATTGTAGGGCATTTCAACATTGAAAAATCATCATCTATACTATATTGGTTCAACAACAGGTTTTCAAACGTTGAAATGGTAACTGTAATTAAACATTGAATCAACATAAATTTTTCAACCTCAACCAAAAATAACCAATCTGACCAAAATCCAACATTTAATTAATGTCTTTTGCTATCTGGGAATAGGCCTATGAGTGAACGGAATCTCAGTTGACCAGAATTTTTTACATGATGGTTGCCCTCAGAATGGGAAAACTTTGCATTAGGAATTGAATCGCTTGACGCGGCCCAGGGAGCGGGTGGTGCTGAGAGAATACAGCCAAATTTGTTATGGATTTGGGTTGGAGGAGGGTGCTTCATGCTGTACTGACTCAATTCTAAGTTTAGGTACTCCATAGACATCTTTATGGATGGGAGTCTATTTTTTAATCATCTCCAGCTGTTCTGGTCTTGATTTAAATATAAATGACAGGGAAACAATTGAGGAGCCTGATGCTAAAAGTGGGCAACTGTACAGGTTGTGTCACGTACCCTCGTGACAGGCACAGAGGACAGGAAGTTGACGACTGGACTCAGGTGCAAGGATGGACTTGGAATTTATTATGACAACTGCACAGCAGGAGGCATGAATGAAGTACACAAAACAAAATAGGAATGGAGGTTCCTTAGAAATGCTATACGTAATACAGAGTCTGGACTATAGTTGCAGTAATAATGTGTTACATATAGAAAACAAGACAGGAAACAACTAAGTGCTGGAAACAATAATAACAGCACTAAATATACAGAGTTTTAGTACTAGAACGCGATATGCAGAAAATATGTCTATTCAAGACTAGAATACAGCACAGACATGTAGTTACAAGACTTTGCAATGACTAAGCGCAGAGCTTGGTCTTAAATGGGCCACTGCTACCGCACAGTGGAAATTAGAAACAGGTGCAGGTGATAATTGAATAATCACAGAAGTGCAGTCCGGGTCTTAGTAGACGGTGAGCTGGAGGGCTGGAAGCGTGGTCTTACGGCAACTCAAGCGACATTGTCGCACACCTTGAGGTAAGGATGGGATAGTCTTTAGCGATTACCTCAGGCGATTTTCTTAAAATGGACATTTTGTTTTAAGTACTAATAGCACTGGGGCATTCATTCACAGCCTCGGCAAGACAAATACATCATGTTTTCATTCTGAACTTGAATTGTTCACGATGTCACTATAGTTCTTTCTGCAATGAGGTCTTCGATTCATTTAAGAGAATCTACATGCAGCAGGTCTAAAGTCCACGAGACACAAAAATGAGTAAATTCGCGAGATTCAATAGGTTATTAAGACAGCTGTATTTCGTCTTCCGCGTACAGGCGCGCAGCGCGTGCACTGTCACCGACTCCCTAAGACCGACGTCATGCGTCAGCATATGCCCACGCCTACATCATTGTTCATGGAAAAGCTAACCGAAGGAGCGTAATAATAGACGTACCAAGGAGTAGGTAGAGCGTTCGTCTAATGATCGGTAAGCTTCAAGTGAGATGTAACTTTACGGTCTTCAATGTGCATTACTTAACCGAGCAACCTAACTTCAGTAATGCTGTTTGGGAAAATCTACGGCTGTTTCTAAAGGTTTTACTTTATCCCCTCCTACAGGATACTCTTGGTACGCTTTCCTACGGGTGTCTTTGCCTACTCGATATGTGAGTGTGTTTTCGTCTTTCAGAAGTTTGATTTTGTCGGTCCATTTCCTGAACCTCAGTGGCTGGCGCAGTTTGCTAGTATAATGCAGTTGTTGGGATTTGGGAGTCGTCGGTACTGTATGCAAAGTAGCTTAGAACGGCATAGTGCTTGCGCTGTGAGGTGAAGTATATACGCAGTAACCAAAGCAAACGAACATTAGCTGTATTTACTCCTATATCTTCTATTGTTAACGAATAATACTTGCAGAATAAAGTAAAGTTTATTTATGGCTTGTTTTCCCCCAAAGTTTTATAGTGTATAGCCCCCAGTTTTCGCGCAGTTTGCCATGCACTCGGCCAGAATTCGTCTTGTTTTCCCCATATGGTCGGCCTGCTGATAAAACCTTGTATCTCCAAATTTGATAAGAAACAAAAACTCGTATGTCCACGATAATAACATAAACATTGCAAAAATACATTCTTGGAAGGAAAATAGTCATCCTACCCGAACACAGCTCAACTGCATTCTTACATTCAAAATTAAACATTTTTTATGCTCTCCTGTAAAGTTTATCATTTTTAAGATACGAGGTTTTATCAGCAGGCCGACGATATCCTTTCGTCTAACTGCACATTTCTGACTGAAAATGGTGCCTATGCTATTCATTTCAGAGAAAGCACTGACTGGCCGCAGAGAAGTTAATTCTCCGAAGTAATCATTAAAGTGGCACATCATGGCTGTTTATGGGTGTGGTCTGCTGAGCAAATATATCCTCATTATTTTCAGCGTCCTTTTTGGGGTAAGTATTAGGGATTTCCTGCGGTGGATACTTATTATTATTATCATCATCATCAACTTGCTGTCAAAATTGTGCAAGCTGGTTACTTGTCTGGTTGGTCACGTTTCAAAAACAAAATCTTTAAATGCAAATATCATGACAATGGTTGGACGGAATTTCATGAAATATGGAATGTGCTCTGTCCTCATGGTGCGTAATATGCACACAGAGTACGTTTCCTGTGTCAAGTCACGTGCCCTTGAGGTTATATTGAATTTTTCTTTTTTCTTTCTTTTTTTGTCAAGTCAAATCTCTGTCTGTAAAGAAGTTAGAAAAATGCCGATTGCGGCATTTGATAGGTGAGGTCATGGCGCTTCTAAAATGTGCAAACGGTTTTTTGATTGGACCGACTGTTTGGCCTCCATATCGGATTTTGTTCTGGGTATTTGACAATCTTCTCCAGAACCAATGAACCGATCAAGCGGAGATATTACGCATATATGGTGGTGTGCTCTATCAAGTTTGAGAAAATCATTGACTTCAATTAAAAACTGAGAAAGTTCTTAATTAACAAAGTTTGTCACAGCATAAATGTTTGTTACTGCCAAAGTGTGTCGAAACAGCTGGATGAGCACCGAGCAAATTCACAATTTTTCGACCACTATTCAACCGAAGTGCATGAGAATCTAGAAATACAATGTTCCTATCCATCAATTCTACAACGTTAAAACTGTTCTGTTCAGTCTCGTGACTTCGAGAAATTCTTTGGACAAGGTATATATCAGGGAAACCGGAAACTGCTCTGCAGCTTCAATGTAGTTACTCTTGTTGTTGTTAATGAACTAATGTTCTGGAATATTTCAAGGTGGTTTATTTAAGGCTAGCATGGTGTAGCAATTGAATTTCATTGAGGTCTCAAAAGTACTGTGAATGGAATGTTGAAGAATTATACTATTTGTACTTCAATAAACAGCCCTTATGGCATTATTCTCTCTCTCTCTCTCTCTCTCTCTCTCTCTCTCTCTCTCTCTCTCTCTCTCTCTCTCTCTCTCTCTCTCTCTCTCTCTCTCTCTCTCTCTCTTCATCTCTCTCTCTCTCTCTGAGATTTAGTCCTCTCTCACAGTTGTTGGAGAATTGTTTATTGGGCATGTGGCTGAGATTTAGTCCAGGCACTGGAGAATTGTTTCACCTTGATCTCAACACAAGGCAGTATGTCATCGGTACGTATACTCTTTGCTCGATCATCCCTGCTTTTATCCCTCCTGTCAAGACGGGGCGCGATTCCTGTCATCGCCGTGCAATATCCCACAGTAGAAATAATTGCTATTATAATAACCATTAGGAGAATCTTGATGGAATCATTTATTGTTAACGCGTTAATGACTTTATGCACTTGGAGAGCCGCAATGAACAGTCACTCATTTCAATTACCTTCTTGTCTTTCCTCAGGGGTGACAGTGTTTATTTTGCTTGGCTTGGCAATGCTGATCATTTCTGCTTTCGCAGAGTATGGGGCTTGCAAAGAGAACAACAAGGCCCTGAGAGTGGTGAGAATCCATATTGTTACCTCCACCAAACGAAGTTGGCAGGAGCTTATGTGATCCGTGCCTTTTGTTTGTTTGTTTGTCTGTTTGTTTGTGAACAAGAGAACTCAAAAACTAATGAATGGATATCTCTGAAATTTTGTGGGTGGGTCGCTATTACATCAGGGATGGACCCTATTGATTTTCACCGTGATCAGTCAAATGATATGGCCGCCACGGCAGCCATCTTGAAATTCTATGTCACGCGATAACTGAACTTTGCTTCTACTCACCAAGATTTGGACTGTGTTGCCTTGGTGGAGGTTTGCACTCTAGGAGCGCCTCTAGTTATCTGCAGTTTTCCTGAAGTTGAGTTTACAATGTGCCTGAAAAGTGTAGTTCTGTGGCGCTGTCTTGACTTGCTTTAACCTCTGCTGGAATCTGAGTTCCAACAGATTTCCGAAACGAAACCAAAGCCGTCGGGCCTTGACTTGAGTTCCTGTTAATTGCGGCGCGTGGTTACGCCGGCTTTGCTACATCAGGATATCGGAATGTTTTGTACATTCACAAACGTTGTAAGCTGTGGATTGTGGGCAGACGCATCTCCCTGACTTTTTCTAGCCTTAATGTCGGAGGTTGGATTGGGCTTGGTTAGTTACTGGTTGAGTTGCCTTCATGGAAAGCCTCACTCCTCCTGGAAATGATGCTGCTGGGTGGGGAGGCGAATGTCCCAGGCAGGAATCAAACAGTTGGGAGTTCCCCAATTTCAGTGCCAGGTTGTCTCGGTCTGACTCATTCTGTTTTGACTAAAGCTGGGATTTCAAACGCTGTTTTTGCCTTCATTTCATTGGGCAGCTGTAGAAACCAAAGTCTGAACCTTTTAGCCTTCCTCTTTCTTAACTGAAGCCATTAGGCTTGAGTGCTTGAGTGCTCCGGAAAAGCAAACAGCTATAGTGGCCTCCCAGAAGTGCAATTTATTTTTCTGAGTCTGGATTAATTTTTTTCCTGTATTGTTTTATGGCCTTCAGTCGACATGAGAAGTTCAGATACCCTTCAGGTTCAGTGATTAAAGCTCAGTTTTTAAGCACTCAACAAGTTCCATGTTAACCCCATAAAGCCTACAAAACCGTATATGAGTCCATAAAATGCAGCTGCTGTATTCAAACCTGTGGAAGTCCAGGCCTGTTTTAAATTCTAGTGGAGATCCAAAGCTTTCCAACGATTCCAAATATGTTCTGCTGAATTGCAGGGAAATGTGTATAAAATGATGTCCAGGATTAAGATGTTTTCCATTTGATTTAATGCTGCGGCCAAAAAAATTTATCTTGGGTTTGAATATTTCTCTCAATATAAGTGTGATGTAGCTTCAGTGAAGCACTGCAACCAGCAGATTCAGAGTATGTATGTGACAACATCCTACCATGTGGAAAAAAGCTTTTTCCGACTTTGAACCTACTTAAGGGAAAAGTTGAGCGAAAATTTAGGGTTGAAGGGGTTAATAAACCATAGTTTTGGCAAGTTGGGTTGGGACATCCATTTTGCGCTTTACTTAGTAATTTTCCAATTGTTGTGACAGATCATTTTGCTTTTAATTCACTATATAGCTATTCCAGGTGGTGAGACGTTTACTTGCACTAAGTTGACTGTGCCTTTAAATGGTTTGGAAAATTCCAGAAAATGATGTCATGGCTTCTGATACTGGGAATAAGATCAAAGAAATAAAAGCTGAAAGAAATCATTCTGTCAACTATTATTCAAGTTCTTTAAATAAATTTGTGATCCTAAACGACCTTAGACGGGAGTGTTTACCAGGATTAAAGATCTGGCATTGTGGAAGATGGTGTTTAAACGCATTTGGCCAAGGTGAAGGTAAACTTCTGGCTTTACCTGTAGATTCCCATCCCATACACCTGTGCTTATGGGTAATGAAGTTTTTCTGCTCGTTTGACGTCCATATTGGAGATGGAGCTACCTTTAGTGCTATGTTGCCTTGCTGAGCTCTACCCTGTCATCATTTCCAAGCACTTCGATCGGCTCATTTCCATTTCGGTTTTTGCCGCTAGACCGCTTTTGTTTTCGGAGATCCTAAAATGGCAGCTGTACAGAGCCCAGCTTTGTGCCTTCAGTTAATCCTTGCTGATGTTAGGGCCTGATATGACTGGGTGCTCTTCTGTCCTCCACAGTACTATTACACCATCGGTCTCCTGGCGTTTGCCGTCATCGTAGCCGGCATCCTGATCTACTTTTACAGCGACGAGGTTTGTGAGATTACAGGGGAACTCGCTGTCATTTTTTTGCCAGCTCACTTCATATGTCAAGGATTGAGTGTTCTTCTTTGCGCAAAGAGGAAAGGATATGGTTGCTTTTTCATGGTGTTCTGGCACCTGTTCTGTGAGAATGCAGAAATAAGCCTTTTCCCTCTTTTGATGTTTATACTCATTTCATATTGTTAGGAAAACAGCTTTTTCACACATTCAGACATGTAATGCCCTGTATTTTGCATAGACCACAACACGCAGTTAAGGACGGGTTAAGACATGGAGCATAAATGAGAGAAAGAATGAAAGCCTTGCATTGAGCCTGTCAAACAGAGTACATTTGTAAAAGTGGTTTTAGCTGTTTGGTTCGCGTTCATATTATGTGTTTCTGTTCAGGTTGGAGAGGAGACTGTGACCTTTTACAATACTGTGTATACAAAGTACCTCAATAATCGGGACGCTGCTCTGTCAGTCACACTGAAACTCTTCCACAATACGGTAAATATTTCGTCTTTATAACCCATAATGCATCATACAATAAATTGAATTTCAACAGTTTGCAGGAGCTTTTATCCAAAGTGACTTGCCATGAAAGAAAAAATGAAAAGGAATATGCCCATGTTATCTTTAATAGAAGTACTAGACCCGGCTAACAGCATAGCCAAAATGACGAGTTTTTCCTGCTCTTTAGTGGTGGGCAGTATATCTTACACACTCTGACTAACAACCTGGAAAACGGTGAAATGGCTCAGACACTGTAGTTTTCTCTGCTTTACCAAATACTTACATATGATTACAGCTTTCTGCTATGTGCTGCACCAGCCCTTAGTTGTGGTGAGCCCCCTGATATGTGATTCCCACCTTTTAGGTTATATTCTTCTTTTAGGTTTTGAAACGGTGTGCATGGCGGTAGCCTGGTTGCATTTGAGACAACAGTGATTGGTTATATTGCGAAAGCAACACGTCGTCTGGCAGACAACTTCTGGCAAATGATCAGAAAATTCTCGGCGCAGGCAACATTGAGGAAAGTTGAACACTGTTCATCTGCATATGTGAACGCATCAATTAAAAACTGACATTTCATGACACTCCGTGATTTTGAGATAAAAGGCTGTTAAAGTTCGGCACTTTTTACTGGAACTGCTGTAGCGGTTTACTACTTATGTGATTGCTTTAAAAATAATTGAACAATGGATCATTCTAATGTTTTTACATCAAATACCTATTAGGCACATGCAACAAACTACGGTATAGCAAAAAGTCAAGAAGGTCAAGTGTCATGAAATGTCTTTTTTTTTTTTTTTTTTTTTAAAACTTGATGCATTCACTGATACTGACCGCATCATAATTATAACAAAGCTGGTGAAAATGGAACCGAACGTATCGTCGCCGACAGATGCGCGCATTAATTTGCAAGTACCATAATTACCATAACTTTTGCACAACAGTAAAAATTCCAACTGTTCTTGAAGGCTGAGAAGTGCGCTTCAGCCTACGTACAGGATACTATGGTAAACACGGCCGCATGACGCTCTCCTGGGATTTTTGCATTAGGCCTCAAAGGGTTAAAGTATCCCTTTAAGGCAGCACCTCCCTCCCTTTCTGAAGACGACTCCCTGCTATGTAAGAATCCTGACCCGAAGCTGCAGTGGTGCGGTTAGGATTTGATTACGTGCTACGGGGCTCTTCATTACTAAGGGCCAAGGTTTATCCATTGAAGGATCTGCCTTTATTTGTGCCGGCCTGACTGCCCTGTTCTCTTCTTCTTTTGTTTTGACAGATGGAGTGCTGCGGAATGGGGGGCGTCCTGGAGCCGTTCGTGCGAGATACATGCCCCAGCACCAAAGGCATCCTCAAAGCCCTCACCTTACCTGTGAGTCCGTTTCTTTACCCGTCACAGGTCTGCGTTTTCATGACCTTGTTCGCAATCTTCACAGTATGGTACAAAAAAAAAAAACGGAAGAAGAGCACGAGTATCACTTAAATTTTTTGTGTTTTTGGATTTGAAACTGAGGAAACTTGAAGTCTCATTTATAAATGGTGTAGGCACAGAAATTAAGCATGTGCCAGTTTCTTTGCGATTTTAAATTTATTTAAAAAAAAAAAAACTGGTCATTAAAACAACGTAAATTTTAAGAAGGTTACCATACCATACCACTTTATTTATATAGCATATTTTCTAAACTGAACGTTACCAAAGTGCTGTACAAAGCATCAATTAAAAACAAAACAACAGTGAAACAAAAACCAGTAAAAACAAGACAAGGCAATGTACTGAAACAATAAATAACTGAAAATGATAAACATACTATCAATAACTAATTAGTAATAAATACTAATAACTAAAAATAACTAAAATAATAATAAACATACTAAAAACAATAAAAAAAAAAAACACACCACGTGAGTTGTGTGGTCCCCTGTGGTTAAAAGCTAAAGAATAAAAATGGGTCTTAAGACGAGACTTAAAACACTCCACTGTGGGGGCCGTTCGGACGTGCAGGGGCAGAGTGTTCCAGAGTTTAGGGCCGACCACTGAAAACGCACGGTCCCCCCTGGTTTTAAGTTGCGTGTTAGGCACCACAAGCTGGAGTTGGCCCTCGGACCTCAGGGTGCGCACTGGTGTATGAATTTGGATGAGGTCCGAGATGTACTGAGGGGCCCGTCCATCCAATGCTTTAACAGTAAAATCTTAATCAATTCTAAAATTGACAGGAAGCCAATGCAAAGACGCAAGAATTGGGGTAATATGTTCACGCTTTTTGGTTCCTGTTAAAAGTCGTGCCGCAGAGTTCTGGACTAACTGTAAGCGTGAAAGTGTGTTATGCAAGATGCCAGTACAAAGTGCATTACAGTAGTTCAGGCGTGAAGAAATAAAAGCTTGCACAACTTGCTCAAAGTGCTTAAAAGATAAAAACGGCTTAACTTTTGATAAAAGACGAAGGTGATAAAAGCCTGATTTAATGACAGTGCTGATCTGTTTGTTGAGTTTAAAATTACTGTCCATGGTGATGCCAAGGTTGGTGGCAAAGGGTTTAACATTATCTTTGAGGGGGCCCAGGTCCATAAGGGGATCCGTTGGTCCAAACACCACAATTTTTGTTTTCCCCTCATTCAAACAAAGGAAGTTTTGAGCCAACCAAGCTTTGACGTCGCCTAGACAATTCAGCAAGGGTGTTAGGGGGCCTTCAGGTTATGCACACACAAAAAAAGTTCATCCCAATTCAATAAAAAAAATATGCGTATTGTAGCTCATGGTTTTATTGACAAGTGTATTTTTTATTATGGGCAGTTTTTTTTTTTTTTTTTTTTTTTTTTTTTTTAGCGCATGCAATGTTTAGTTTTGAAATCTATGCAATTTATTTTGTAAATACAACCCCTGATCTGTTTCATAGCCAACATTATTACTAGATCACATGATGGTCCAGGTCACATTCTTTGGCCAGTATTCCGGATTGGACCAAACGGCTGTTTAATTTTGTATTTCATTATTCTCTCCAGCCATGTCCGAAGGTGATTGGGAAGTTCTTCACCTCCAGAGCGCCGGTGGTCCTCGGTGTGTTTATTGGGACAGGAGTACTCATGGTAAGGCTGACTTTACTTTGGACTTTGGCTGTACTCTGACACTAAGTACCTGGGGCCTCATTTATAAACAATGTGTAAGCAAAGAAAAGATGCAACACAAAACTTTCCTCGCAGATTTCAAATTTATAAAAACAAAACATGACTTTCAAAACATTCTAAATTGAAAGAATTGCGCGTGTATGTAGAAGTCTGCATTGAACTTGATTTGAGGGCAGTTTAGCTTTTCAAAAGATTTTTTAAAGTTATATATTTCTTAGTATACACCACTTTTATTTTGAGTGCATGCAGTGTTTTAGTGTGAAATTCACTCAGTTTTTTACAAATAAGGCTCGTGATTGTTTTTGCTACAGAAATATGAGAATGTGATGCTGCCAGATGGCTCCAAGTGATGTTTGTGTGGAGATGTGGTTAGTAAGAAAGGGAAACGGCAACAGAGAAGTGGCCAGCGTGGGTCCAAAATGGAGAATAAAGGAGAATATTGGAGACTTAAAAACAAGACTTTTGTTTAGTTTCTGGTTTTAACCCTTTAAGACCAGGTGCAAAGTCTGTGTGCTTCTCCCTTTTGAACCTGATGCAACCCGAGTGTTTTAGATGATGGAATTGTTTTCAAGAGACGTGACCATGAAGTCAATCATGATCCACTAAAATATAATAAGAGAAGGCAAAATGTGTTATGGGATTTGTAGTTTTTTTTTTTTTTGGCCTCTGCATGGTCCACAAAAAGTTTCCAAATTTGCTCTTCAGACAGTGGCTGACAATGTCGCTCCCCTCGCTCGGGTTTGACTTTTTTTCCCCCCCACAGTCCCACTTTGTTTTGTACACTGCTACTCTTAAACAGATCGCTGTTTCTTGATTTTTTTTTTATGTTATGAACATTTGGGGAACAACAGTAATTTTAAATGAAAGCCAACGTTGTAAGCTCTCAAATGGTTTTTCCATGTATCCATCTGCCGAAGAGGAAGCGGAATAAAGGTTTTAATGAATGTCAACAGTCCTATCAGGCTTTTCAGAAAACCTTCAGGTGTTTGCAGGTTGTTTTTAAAACAATGCCTTAGGATTTAGAATGCTTTTTATAGGGTGTCATGGGCCCTAATGGCTTAATGTATTTTTCTAATTGTGCATTACTGTTCGATACCATGAAAGTGATCATAAATGCCCTTCAATCACATTCAGACACTTCTGCATGGAGGATGCATAAATATTTTAGAACACAATTTTATTCATATTTCTCTACACATTATCACACTGTCGCAAAGGTCATTTACTGGATAATTGAAGAGCACGGAGATGTGACAGGACCCAGCAAGAAAAACTCCCCAGTGGGAAGAAAATCTGATAATGGGTGGAAATTCACCAGTCAAATAATTACATTCATTTATCACATTATAGCCCAGGATTTCAGAATAGTGACAGAATGTGAAACTACATAAACCATTACATTTCACTCAGAGCAAATGGTTGTGGCCTACAAGCCCAAGGAGGCCTGTAAACGAAACCAAATTTCTTAATTATTCACTGCCTTAGCCCCATCTTCCCTACGAGGTCGCAGCTAGTTTTTAGTGCCACTTTTCTTAATTTTTTGCTTCCTTCAATTTAGGCTCATCTTCATCATTCACTGATAGACTCAGTTATTAGGTTCCAAATTCTATTTATGTGGATGTTGCTGGCTTTGATATTAGGTACAGTGAGTGTTAACCAAAATCCCTTCTCCCCCTCCAGTTGGTTACCATGGTCTGTTGCAAAATCCTGATGAAACACATCAGAAAGTATGAAGCAACTCCCAGCTACTACAAGTAGCCTCCTGAAGAACGGCGCCATCATGGGGACCATCTTATGCCTCCCTCAGCAAATCCCTCTCAGGTTTACCAGTGGAAGTTCCACAGGATTACCGCAAGCTTCATCTGTAAACGTTATAACTTTATATTTTAGTAACGACTGCATTACAATCACTTAGCTGATTTGTACGTATATCCAGAGCGATTTACATTTGATTAGACCATGCAGGGGCAATTCACACTCTGGAGCATTGTGGGGTTAGGGGCCTTGGCCAAGGGCCCAGCAGCTGCACCTATTTGTTTATTACAGCCTTGCTGGGTATTGAACCATCACCCGCTTGAGGCCCAGCTAATGAGGTGAAGGGTTTTAAACCTTAGTCAGAGAGGGCCGATGTTGGTACAGGCTTTCATTCCAACCATTGCCTGATTTGCAGTTACTTGATTTGAGTAATTAATCCATGTAAAGTCTCCAAAGAGCGAGGAACTTTCCTTGCTAATAGACTTTAACTGGAAATGGTTTGGCTGGCAGCCAAGACCAGAAGTGTCCGGTTTGCCCATTACATGAAGGGAAAGAGCCCCTTAGTTCCTTTGTTGCGTCCTTCCAGCAAGGAAACAGAAGCAACCTTGGGAGACTGAATATGTACCGCAAGTCTTGCAGCTGTAGCGTTTGGAGACGTCATTTGTGTCCCAGAGTTTTCCAATAAATTTCTAAGGCTATCTTCACCATCGAGCTTATGATTTGTCAAAGCAAATGACTTCAGTTTTTCTCAAACATGGCCCGAGGTAACTCAGAATCTCGCTGCAACTTTCCGTTGACTCGTGACATTTTCTGTTGTGGTCAAGAAAAATTGGAGTGGAAAGGAAAATGGCTGCCTATTTAAGAGAAATGGGATGTAGCCCTGGATTAGCAGAATTAGATGTGTAACTAAATTGTTGGAATGAAAGCCTGCACCCACACCAGCCCTTACTCTAAGGTTTAACACCCCTGCTCCAGGCCATCTGTGCATGTATGGATGGTTGCCATTAGATGAAAAAGATCACCTGTACAATCAGCTGAATTTTAAGGTTTTTTTTTTTTCTTATTATAAAATGTTTAACTGTTATGCCATGTTTGTGAATTACAGCCTTTGGATGAAGTAATCCATAATGTTGCTGCACAAAATGTTCTCTTGAGATTTCACACCTTAATCAACAGTCCATAAGATATGGGAATGACGGGTCAAGTTTCAAAAAGTTTAAAATGAGCAAAAGACGGTGACAAATGTATGCACTGGTTCCAGGCCACAGAATCTCAATCTCCGTTTGAAATTGCGAGTGCACTTCTGGGTTTTTATCAATGTGTCACCGTCTGTCCTATTAAAGTCATCAGTTGCAAAATATGTTGTCCGGAAACGCCTCGCCGTACGATTTTATTCCATATTTGTCAGGTACGTTTCCATAAGGAGTGTATTTCTTCTGTATTCTCCGTTCTGCGTTTTAGATGGGGGAGTGAGTGGGTAGATTATTTACATATTGTCCTTGTGTGATATGAACTGTTACATAGGGAGTAGATCATATAAGCATTTTTCATGGCCTGCTACGTATTTTTTAGTTTTTGTGTATCTTTGCTGCTTTTCTATTTTTATACTACTGGCACCTATTATGGTTTAAACCATTTGTTTTTGTTGGTAAATAAAGCTGACTGCATGGTCCTTCTGTGGTGACATTGCCTTCTCAGAGCAAGAGGAGAAAAGCAACCCCATTTCCAATGGAGAATGCATCCATCTATCATCTAACCTGTTTCACCTGTTCTGGGTCAAGAGTGACTGGAGGCTATCCCAGCATGCAGTGGGCATGGATATACCCTGGGGTGCATTTCACAAAATCAGATACTAACTTACATGGTTGGACCCTTTGACTGAATGAATGAACTATGTAAGTTGCTGACCTAGTTAGCAACTACACTTTTGGGAAAGACACCCTTGGGTAGTTCAGTTCATCGCATTAATACAGTGCCCACAAAAATTCCTCATACTCTTGATGAGTGGGTGATGACCCATGTTGAAAATTAGGTTCTTTCACACCAATACAATTGCACAAAGGAACAAATGCAGGAATAATATTTTGCAGGGTGTCAGGTTCCAGTGCTCATGTTTTCCAAAGTTTGTGCATCCTCTCTCCACGGAGATAAAACTAGTGTGAGATCTGGAAAGACTGCTGCACTGCTACCTTTAATCTTTGTACAAAGAACAATCAGGTGACAAAACCATTGTTCAATGGTTCATGTGGCACTCATTTTAAAGCATACTTCCATTTCTAGATTATGTGGATGAGTTTTTTGCCCACGCTCCATTAAGAAAGGTTTTCTGGCAGTTATGTGTATTTATGGTAATAAAAGGAACAGGAGATCTTTCGATGGGATTACACTGTTCTTCTTGGCTCCCCATATTTGAACGCCCTTGCTCAGACCACACCCACCTTCAAACTCGTCCTTCATTGTGATCTCAACTCGAGTGTTGTGGAAAAAACCTAGTTAGTCTAATTTTGGTCAAAACTGAGTTAGGTCCATTTTGGGACTTACTAGGCTTTGCCCTCATTACATATGGTAAGACTCATCAAAAAATTCTGTGTTTTGCTATAGCAAAACCAAACAAATCATCGGTTTTTAATCGTTTCTGAAGCAAAAACTTAGCAAGTTTATCCTCCTGGGTTTTTCCTCATTAAAATTTAATGTTATGGAAATTTTAGCATGTTAAATTAGCCAATTATGAAGCAACATACCAATTACATGATCTGTCAGGTCAGTCCCCATGCAGGGCATTGGATGTGCAGGACATTCATGGTCTGCATTCATAATTCGCATGACAACGACTGAAAAATTGCTTCAACAGGGAAGCAAATTGTGCAGTTAACACTGAAAAACTGTCAAACACCACTGCAACTACATAATTACAAGGTTTTTGTCCATTTTTTGATGGAAAATCTGTCATATTGCCATGGATGCTGATAAAAAAGCAAGAAATATTTAGGGAAGAATTTTTTTATGTAATGAGCAAATAACTGCCAAGTCTGTTTAGTTGTCGGACAAGAGCTTAAACCCAGAGGGATACAGTCTTTATCTCAAAATCTGCTTTTTGGTACTTGCTAGGTTTTTCCATAACACTCAAGAACTACACACTGGCAAAGTTTCATGACTGCATCTTGCACAGTGATGTTGCAATAGCAGTGACAAAATCACTACACTGGCAGACAGACATAAACACCTGGAAAAGTGCTCAAAACCGCTTTTGTGGTAGTTCCTGCTACAGTGTTTGTCTCCAGAACCTTATTCTCCACGATAGTACGCACACAAACACACACACACAGACTCTCAAGGCTCAGACATTGTCAGCAGATGCTGTAGAGGATGAGCAATTAATGTGAAATTTTCTGAGGGCCTCCAGGTGCCACCTTCCTGAACTAGCGAAATCCACACCTGCATGCATTTTGTGAAGTTTGGAGGTGCAGCTGTTATTGGCTACAGTTAACGTACCATCAAAACAGCATTTTTACCACTGCTTTGTACGCCTCGTGCCCACAATATTTGGTCAAGCCTTAGGAAAACATTGTATTACTGCAACAGTAATGAAATTTGACAGGTGATGGCAATAAATGAAGCCTAAAAAAAAAAAAAAAAAAAAAAACCTTGTCAAGATTAAATGTCAGAGCAATTTTATTCATGGTAAATTGGTTTGACCCTGCAATTGAAGAGAGGAAAGTTCCATTACAATTATACACATGATGCTTTTATCTAAAGCAGCTTACAGTTGATTAGAGTAAGCAGATGACAATGATGCAAGAAAGCAATGTGGAGTTTGAAGTCTGCGCTCATTCTTACGGTGGCCATTTAGCAATGAGGCTATAGGCCTGGTGCACATAATAGTCCTGCCCTTCTTTTTGACCATATTGAGCTGGTTTAGAGCAATGCTTACCATCTTGACCTGCAGAGGGAATGGTCTTCTTCTCATGTATCAGATGAGGGAACTAAGAGGAAACACAGAGGATTATATCTTTTCAGCTCTTAAACTGAGAGGTAATTTGCAGACCATGTCCATTACATGCATGCAACCAAATTACTCCACAAACTAATTCTGATTCTGTGGGTAGGAGTTAAGCCCCGTTCCCACCTTCACGATTTCTACGCCGATTCATGCCGATGTACCAAGACCTAGTATCGCAGTGAGTCGTGATCCGTCCGCCTGAAAAAGCACAAAATTCTGTCACGGCCACGATGTTGACTTCGTGGCACATTCGTGATAGAGTCGTGGTGGCGTCGTGCCTATTCGCATCCAAGTCGTTTGACATCACATTATCTTTGTTCATCATGGGTCTCTCTCATTCCGTTCGTATTCACATCGTGTTTTGTCGTGGGCATTCGTAGCATATCGTGACTACATCTTCCACAATCGTGGCCATTTTCCACAAGACGATTGCATAGGAATATTCACAAACCATCACGACACTAACACGAGTTAGGACACCATTACGACACCACTACGACATTGCTAAGCCATATGACGATCCGTGACGAGCTCGCGAACCACCACGATTTTTTTGAACATTTTGAAACTTGCACTACGACGAAAACAAGACGACGACTTCGTTGCAAACTTTTGCGACTGTTCAGGACTCCCCCCTGGTTACAACTACGACACCCCCATGACCTGCCACGATCTGACATCAGCGTGAATCGCCGTAAAAAATCGTGAAGGTGGGAACGGGGCTTGATGCTTCTACAGCAGGACCAGAACTTGACATCTCTCCCGAGTGACTTAACCGTTAGAGCGCTAAATTCAGCTGTTGTTGCTCATCAATGTAAGATATGAAAAGAGACTCCCCTGCGGGAGATCTTTTAAACAAGTCGCCACATGACAGGTTTTTAATCAGCATAACAGAATTAAATTTATTTATTTTTTAAAACTTACATCAGCGCTCTAAGGGTTAATAAGAATCTTAAATGGATGGACATAAGACAGTCTCTCACAGTAATTTAACCAAAAATCATCTGCTGCGGAGATATTGAATAGTTAACCCCTTTGCGCAGAGTACAAATAATGCCAATTTTCCCTGCTGCACATGAGCCTATTTGAGGCTTTATTACTCAGTATTTGTGTCACAGAGACTGTGGAAAATTATCCCAGGGAAGCAAGACATTTGGAAATTCAATAAAGAATTATTTAGGAATTAAATGTTGGAATTTACGGACGCCTGCGTCTGTATCTGCGCAAAGGAGTTTTAAGGACTGAAATCCACAACTGGCTGAACTCTACTGCGCCTATAGAGCCTGTTTTTTTAATCAGTCTTACACAGAAGGCAGCCTTCCACGCATGGACCCTCAGAGGGAGCACAGACCTCCGTCGAACACATGAAGTAGATCTGTGGGAAGCAGTTTGGTGAAATGTGAGCAGCTGCAGATTGCAAGCCTTTCCTATCCAGACTTAGGGCATCATAGTCCTCACCTCCTCGTCTGAGTAGGACATGTCAGACAAGAGGAACTGGAAGGTCCGAATAGTGAATCTCCTGATCTGGCTCAATGGCGACGGGGCTGAGGTGGGAAGCTGACCAGCCGTGTCCAGTTGGTTTGGGCAACTAAATGAGAAAAAACAGGGTTCGGAATATGCAGCATTCGGTGTGCAAATTACCCAGATAGGTGCCCAGAAATAAGGTATACATGGGCATCCATCAGTCTTCTTTATTAGTCAAACATCTTGGTATACCTGGTCCCAGTGGTAGCCAACCCTCTTTATGGAGGTCTACAGTCAGAGCTTCCTATTGGTGCAGGAAATCTTTTAAAATGCATACATTATGATACAGTGTTTCCATGGTTTGAAAGGTGCTTGCATTTTGAAAGGAGTGCTTGAAACTACTTGAAGTTGTGACGTTAATTGCATTACTTTCACGATAAACCACTATCTGACCAAGTACTGCCCTACTAAGCCTAAATGCAGTAACTACATATTGGGTAAAATGTGAGTCATGCAGTTTTTGGCCTGAAAGAATATGGAGGTTAGGATTTATTGGGATAAAAATTACATCATGACAAGTCAGTTAGCCATAATCATAGATGTGCTCACCATTCATTTGTTGGGAAAGCAAATAAACTCTGAAGCCATTTTTGACTGTTTAAATTATTTTGTAGTTACTGCACTTAGCCTTTGTTGGGCAGAGTAGCCCAGCAAATGTGTAATTTGTCACGGCTGTGAGGTGCTGGAAAAGCTTAAAAATGCACTTTGAAATGTTTGAAAAGTGCTTGAATTTGATTTGGGGGAAAAGGTGCAGGAACCCTAACTATCCTGTAGGTTCTTCAACCCAAGCAAAGCTTCCCTCATTGAACCAATTAGAGATCCTGTTGAGCTGATCATTATAATTAAGTGTGCCAGATGAGGCTAGGACAGAAGACCTGTAGCAAAGTAGATCTCCAGGATGGAGGTGGGTTACCACAGCCCCAGTCTGAACCAGGTATGCTGGTCGTTCCCAAACATCAGGGTAATTCAAACCCGGATGGCATCACCGCTGAACAACTCAAAGCACCCTAATTGCCAGCAACAATGTGATTGCACAAGAAGCCAAAAGCATTACCTCCACCAACACCCAAGAGTCCACATGTCTGGGACACATACGAGTAGTGTTCTTCTGCACTTCCACTAGAGTAAACAAGTTTTAATATCTGATAGTCCCAATCAAGGAGGGTTCTTCTGAATTATAGTATCTCAGAACTCTGTATTTCTTAATATAGAAGCTAGAATGTTGAAAATGGCCCCATCGATCAATGGTGAGGAATCCTTTAAAACATTTAGAACATTCCTCGATCTAAAATTTGATCTGGATCGCCCCTGAAATGAAATCGCTTCGGCGAAGTTGGGCGAAGACACACCTCTGGTATAAAAATTTTTTAAAAATCTGTCCAAAACTTTTTCAATGATGTTGCCAACAAACAAACGAAAGTACTTACCCTCAAACCGAAGGTAAAACACAACCTCGTTGGCGGAGGTAAAAAGAAAGCACCCTATTTATGGAGAGGAGCGGTGAACTTACCCGTCGTAGTTGAGCACCCACGCGGCATCTAAGGAGCGAGGGTAAGCCAGGCAGTAGTGCACCAGCAGCACCACGTTAGCGTCCGGGGGGTTCAGGAGACGAACCTCCAGGTACAGAGGCTCCTTCAGCAGACTCCTGAAGGGACGGTGGTACTGGGGATAATAGTCTGTGTAGGTCTCATCTGGAGGAAAAACAGCAGGAGCAGGGTTGGGGTGGCACCGTATTATTCAAGACTGCACCAAGAAGAGAAATTAACCCTTGGGGTCTGGCTACACATTCACGGTTTATAGCGCATGTTTACGCCGCTTGAAATGAGGCGTTGAAATGCTTTGTTTGGTGTAACTGATTTATAATGATCGGGTCTACACATCGGCGTGACTGAAAAAAAAAAAAAAAAACAACGCACAGTCACCACCGCATGAAATTACAGAAACCTCCGAAGGGGTTTCTGAGCGTATCACACAACACGTCCAGTCAGGCATTTTCCATAATCAGCCAATAGGAATTCAGGAAAGTCTACCACCTGATGATCTGCAAGCCTGACACTTTTTTAGCCAGTTCTCTCCTGTCAGACACCGAGACAATCACCCTGTTTGTGTTCATTTACAAGCAAGATCAGTCCAAAGGAAGAAAACAACCCAACAGAAGGTTTGATCACCGGAGATAAATTCATGTCGATATGACAAGCAATCACCGATGTATAAAGACTGCAATGTATAAAAACAAAGGGTGTACACCCACTTTTTCTGCCAAGGTGGAGACAGTTCACCGCCGAGCTCTACGCAATGTCTCCTACAAGCATTTTTTGCGGATTTTCACGTGGCGTTAACGGTGTATACCGTGAATGTGTAGCCAGACCCTTAGAGCGCTAAATGCAGCTATTGTTGCTCAATGATGAAAGATATCAAAATCAAAGCTGTTAAAAACGTATAATGTGGCCTCTTGTTTTAAAGAGCTCCCACGGGGGGGGGCTCTTTTAAACAAGCCACCACATGATAGGTTTTCAACAGTGCAAGATAATTAAATTTATATTTTCTAAATTTTATTTCAGGGCTGTAAGGGTTAAACTGTGAAGCAAGGATCCCTAAATCTGGCCCTGAAATCCAAATACACCCCTGGTTTTCTTTCCTTCCAGGAAATTACATAAACAATTATTACTACAGACTGACAAGACTGTCATCACAGCCATCTCTCCCCCCGCCCCCCGAATTTAGTAATTTACCTTTAGCGATCCTCAGCTGCACGCCAAACACCCCCTGAGCGTGAATGGATGGTCCCAGGGAGGGCGTTTTTACCATGTACGACGTGCTCACAAGGGCACTGGGACTGTACCTGCACTCCACTATTAGCCTTTTTCAGGGGAGAAAACACGAACACAATTTAGAACTGTTTTTTGGCAAAAAAAAAAAAAAAAAATCAGCAGTTGTAGATGATGGTTCATGCAGGTGTTCGCTGTAAGGCAGGTGTTCTGCAGCTCATACAGCTCTGGTTCTTTCACTGCTTGCTGGGTCATGTAGAGGAAGCAGACCTTCTGGGAATTTTCAGGACCAGACATGATACACTTCACAAGGCTTGGTATTTTTTACACTGCAAAAAATGAAAGATGAAAATACTAGGTAAGATGAATTGACTTATTTTAAGTCTTAAAGCACTTATTTCTATCACCATTTTTCTTAGTAAGTCAAAAAAAAAAAATGTCCTTGATGTGAGGTAATTTTGACTAGCTTGCCAGTGGAATAAGAAAATTTTCACTTGTCAAGCAAATAGTAACTTAAAATAAGTTACTGTTTGCTTGACAAGTGAAAATTTCTTATTCCATTGGTAAGCTAGTCAAAATTACCTCAAATCAAGGACATATTTTTGCTTACTAAGAAAAATGGTGATAGAAATAAGTGTTTTAAGTCTTAAAATAAGTAAATTCACCTAGTGTTTTCATCTTTCATTTTTTGCAGTGTAATATTGAATTGCTTAATGTGTCGGGTTCACTTCAGTGGTAGGAAAATAGACATATTTATTGCCCTGTTCTCACCACTTATGTTTCAGGCTTGTGTTGTGAGAGGCACTTAACCAGCATTTGCTGCAAAAATCTGGGAAAATTGCTGATGGCTGCACTGAAGAGAGAAATCGCTATTATAGAAAACACAAAAAGGCTAAAACTAACATCAATTTGGCATCTGCTCCAGGTGTGTGCCTCAATAAGATACGAATGTATCATATAGTCTCTATTACCAGTTAAATACTGAGTAACTAGTGCTATACACGCCAATTATGAGCATCACTTCAAACATAATTTTTAAGATTTAAACATTACTGAATATCATTTAAAGATCCCCATGAGGTCAGGCCTGCCAAAGAAAAAAGCCAAGCTGCAACAAAAGTTTGTCAGATGTCTACCTTTTTCAAATAACCGGCAAGACAAAATTGAAGACATGCCACATTCCCGCAAAACTTCGCACCACAATACTTTAAAGTCGATACATTTTCAACAGAACCAAACTAAGAAATAAAAAATTGCACGGCCTGTAACAAACCCAGAGATGAACCAACTGTGCATGCGCACCCACGTTTTCTTTGGTAGGCCTGGATGTGTTACCTATAAAGTAAAGCAAATACCCACTTTCTTTCTTACACCATACCCCCACCCCACCCCCAGGTTTTCCTGAGAAACTTCATCCCATATTTTCCTAATTGCTAACAAGTGAGCACTTCTGTGTTAAATTTAAGCATAACGTTGTAGTATATATATTAAATCTCCTGGATATTACAATATTCAAAATACAGATCTCTAGCCAAACGTGTCTGTAATGATGGCAACTGTCTTATCAATGAAAGTAATTAAAAAAGTGTTATTTTTTGACCCAGGGAAGTAGGTCTTTGGTGGGAAAGGGTTAAACTGAAAGACAAAATACAAACAAGCCAAGCCGCTTTAAAATTAGTACAATAAAGCAGCATACACAAGAGGACAAAGGTCAATTATCAGGATAGGTGCTTAAAGCAGCTAGTGTTTTCTTAAATGAATTTATTGGAGAATTTACTATACACACTGAGCAATACAGTCTACTGCACCTCTTGCCTGAAATGGCTGTGTAATGAAATTTGTTAGTAAATGCACTTCCATGGAACATCTTAAAGGTACAGCTTCCTCCAGTGGCCAGTTTTTCTGCATTGCACTGTATTCTTAACTATCCACATCGGAGATATAAAGATTTCACCCAATAAAACCTACAGACCTGTGTATAGGTCCATAAAATGCAGCTGCTGAATTCAAACTTACGAAACTTCAGGCCAGTTTTAAATTTTAGAGGAGATCCCAAGTTTCAAACAATCCCAAATATGTCCTTCTGAATTACAGGGAAATGCGTATAAAATGATGCACAAGATCTACATATTTTCCATTTCATGTCATGCTGTGGCCATAAAAGCATGGTTTTGACCAATTCTCTCAATATAAGTGTGATGTAGCTTCAGTGAAGCGCTGCAACCAGTAGATACAGAATATGTATGGGACATTGTACTCAGAGGTCACGTTACACTTTCTGATTGTTCGTCATTGTGACGGACAGGCGCATAAAAATTCCGTTATCATCAATTATTATCCTTCATTGTAATTTATTTTTTAAAATGATTATTTTATTAAAAAAATGATTAACAGAATAATTTATAGATTACGCATTAGCTGATGCCGACAGTGATTCATATAGACACACATTGCGCACTGTGTTAAATACAGCACTGCGTGGATTTTCGAACTTACTGCTGTATGAGCTTTATAAAACATCTCAAATGATTTCTCCCCCCACAGTAACAGTGCTCAAATGAACAATGCTTACAGTTATTGCTGGGCTTCACTAAGCCTAACAACCGCAGTCTCGCTAAGCGGTCCTACGAAGCTGCTTATCAACTCGTTATGTCAACCGGGGCTTTCCCCACCAAGATATCTGCGTGTTCACATAACAGAGATGGCGTTTGTAGCATATGAACAATCGTTTACCGGCAGCAGAGCAGCATATTTTACAAATGAAGAGCAAATGATCATATTACAAAAATATGAGGAATACAGGATCATACCAGAGATGCTAAGTCTGACGCATTCGGCATGAGTCTGTCGCCTCTTAGTGGCATTCACGTTCCTGTGCCGTAGTCAGCAATTATTCAATCAATGCGAACTGAAGAAATTCACTCGCAGAATTCAAGTCATTGCACATTAAGTTAATCAGTTTCACATGCATTACGGTGGATTTCCCCACAAATGACACGGAAATTGATTATGACTCGGGAATTCTCACGCTCGTCTTTACTGAAGGATTGAAAGCAATGGAATTGCATAAAGACGTTTCAAATGGTCTTATTTCATTTAAACGATCATGAAACACATGCATTGTTTCCAATCCCTGGGTAAAGAGAAGCACGAGAAGTCCGGAGTCATGATCGCTTTCCATAGTGAGGTCCCCCTTTACTCAAGTGAAACTGAAACTTCAATGCACAAGGATTTTAAATCCGCGTGAGAATCTCATTAATAAGCGTTCATTGAATAATTGCGGACTACGGTGAATAAGCCTAAAAAATGCGTGAGACCCACGCCCGAATCGTGAGACTTGGCATCTCTGTTATACAGATCAAAGACAATGCTCGAGACAATATGACACCCACCACCAGTTGGACGGGGGTGTGAATTACATTCTGTCAAAATGATGGACGGCCTTCAAAATATTCTGTCATTGTTAAAAAAAATCCGTCAATGACGGAAAATATTCGGTTAACGCAACCTCTGATTGTACTATAATATGAAAAAAAAAAAAAATACTTTCTCTGACTTTGAACCTACTTAAGGGAAATCTTAAGTGACAAGTTACATTTTAAGGTGTTATGCTCATTGAAATACAGGTAGGGCCTTCCTTACCTGACTGGGGAGTCTCTGGTAATGGTGCCGTAATTGAGGCTAATGGCATTGAGGGTATTAAGGATCTCCACCATGTAGATTTTCGTGTTGCCGACGTCCTGTCCACACAGTGGCGCGCGATCAGTGCCAGCAGTTATACGTTATCGGACGGAATGGGGTTCAAATAAGAGAGACTTACGTATTGATGCACCCCGCAACCACCCAGGGGGATCTTGAACAAGGCATAGGTGTGGGTGACCTTTACGGGGAAGCAGGTATCCTTACCAGGCGTGAACAGCGAGGTGGTGGACAGAGGAGGGCTTGTGAGGGTGGCAGGGACGATGAAGATCATGTGACGGTCAGGCGTGCACTCTGGGATGTAGGACAGGGGCCATATTACATTCACATCAACAGCCATTTTGTGGCATCAAAATATCTCTGAATGCGGTTGTCCCACCACTTACTGTATACGTTTTGCCTGATAGATTCACTGTGGACAAGATATGCACGACTGTATTCAGGTCATTTCTGTCCGATGGCACTATTACTCACATAAATATGAATATATCCAGGTTGGAACGAAGAGCCAGTCTATAAATGCAATGATACCCATGGGTAATTCAATGTCAAATCAAGAAATTATAGAAAATTTTCCCAACTAACTTAGATGTGCTTTATACTTCATGAGAATAATGTCATTGTACCCAAAATCTAGCATGAAAAATTTTTGGCACGTAATCTCGTGAAGTTTCCGAGATATGCAGTCTTTAAAAAAAGGGGTCGTAATTGGACAGCTAAATAAATGTCCAAGTTCCATATTTCATCACTTTTGAACTAAATATGCCACATGCTTAACATTTTCAGGGTTGTTTTGCACTATTAGATGTCTTTAATGTCTAAAATGGTTGACATTATTTATATAAAGTATGAAGCAAATCCAAGATGGTCAAATGGGGAGGCCCCCGTTGGTTTGACATGGAATGACCCGCATGACCCCTCTTGGGGAACACAGAGATGGCTGGTAAATGTACAGATGACCGTGCTGCTTCAGTGATCCACAGACACTCACCATCCAGAGGGTAGTAGCAGGTGTGGGTGATGGAACAGTAACAGCAGCCCAGGGAGCGGCATTCGGCGGGGGCAACCAGGCCGTGCCCGCATGGAAGCCGGAGGTCATCGCTGATCTCACACCCTGGAAAGTTCACATCCATGCCACACAGAGAGAACAGTGACCTGGGAAAAAAGCTTAAACTGCTGACGGCAGAGGTCTGAGTTTGATTAATTCCCAGAAATATATAATAAGAGGGTGAAGTGTGTCCTAAGCCAATTGTGGCTCATCAGGCTGATGTTTAACTCCATTTTCTGTACCATGAAGCGACTATGAGTATAGCTATTCCCTCTGGAAGGGATACTAGTCCATCTCAGGTTACCCCCCACCCAGCATTTATTCAGGTTTCCCCAACAGTTTTCTGGTGCCTAATCACACTCCTGCAGGTGGAGTGGGGCACTGTGGGAGTAAAATGTGTTTGTCCAAGGACACAGCGAAAGTTGTGGCAAAGACTCGCGCTCAGGAGCTCCCCATCCCAAGTCCTGCATGCTTAACCACTGCGCCACCGCGTCTCCAGACATATACAGTGTACGTGGGAATTTGTGTGATTACTTGGGTTTTCAAGGACATAGTGGTTGTGTAATCAAGGGTTAGCAGCGTCCCAGTCAACTGTCCATCAAGATACTGCTAAATCTGCAAGTTTCACAAAGAAGAATACTGAGCTCCAGGGAGCAGCAAATTTACATAACTCAGATTTGTTTGTTTCTCCACTAAACTTATGCAACTGCATTGGGCACACATCCAAATGAACAATTAAGCCCTTGTAATCACTGAGTATTTCTGCAGTTTCAACAACTTAGAGTAGGTTACAAACCTTGCTTTTTTCTCGATGGAGTTATTTGGCACGATAAAGGGACTTCTCCTTCATACCCGCTCTGAGTTCGAAATTTAACAAAGATCTTCCGCTCATTACCCTGTTGGAGAAAAAAAAGAATTTTCAAAGACGCTTTGTTACTGGGTCATTCCGTATGAAATCAACCAAATTCCAGGAACTTCCCAGTGTCATGGTCATGGATTTCTTTTAAATTTTAATAGAATGTTGTATATGGGGCCAAATGAGGAAATACCAAGTTTTAGCTCAATACCCCCAGCGGTTTTCATTTTCTGGAGGGTCTTTAAAGTGGGCGTGGCACCGTCAGATGCAGCAAAATGAATTATAGCCATTTTCATGGGGCCATTACTCAGAAACTAATACAGATTTGGACTTCATTTTTTCAGGAATTACTAATCTTCCATAAGTAAACAATTTACAAGAAAAAGGAACAAAATTAACCCATTCATGTCTATGTTGTCATTATTCAAAAACAGGCAGAACCCAAAATTTGGCACATTTTAAGTGGCCCTTTCACCCGAACAGAATGAGAAATCTCAAAATGTTTTGTCTCTAAGTGTAAGTGCACATACTCAGGTCTCCATTGGAACATTGATATCTTGTATATATTTTGCAGTTGTTCTGTGGTGGGGGCAATTATGACCCCGTGTCTTGGGGGGTAACCCATTTTCGGGCCGTTTTTTCTCAATGGGAGTGACATCCGATTTTTACGGGACCTATATCATTAGAAAGCTCTTTGTCTGTACTTTCTCCACAAGTTTTACAGTGGTCTCTCAATTGGTTCATTATTAAAACTGTATCCAAAAGTTGCACTTTTTATGGTTTTCGTGCTCAGTGTGTTTGTACCTTTCTTATACATATTCATGTACAAAATCAGCACATTTCAGAAGACATTGCAATCTCTACTGAAAATTTTAGGTATTTACTGTGTCACTCATTAGATGGCAACACGACCCGATGCTCTAATTTGGGGGCAGCACCCACTAATTAAAGCACATGGCCTCAAGAGACATTATGGCTTCAACTTCCAATCCTCCGCTTGATCCACTCTCCTGTACTGTTGGAAAAGTCAGCAGGTCTACAGATGACTGTCATCGAAAGTAATACAATGCAAGGTAAGTTTCTGACAAATGAGGCACCCGGTGAAAGTGAAAGTACATGTATAGCCACATTTAGGCCTTATACAGTTCACATTCTACGTTGATACCTACCACTATGGACTGCAGACCTGAACAACTGAGCTGATGATCAGAAAGTGGTCTTTCCTCAACTGCTTTCATTTTGATTTTCAGAAAACTTCGACTGAAAATGCTTTCTGCCTTTGATCCTGGGCAAAAAGAACTCTTAATTACAAGAGTCATTGGAGTCGCTTTATCGAGGTTCAAAGACGCTGGTATTGATGAACATCTTCTGCAAAATGAACTCGAGACAGAGACTGCATCGGTTTGCCACCATCACAAGCAGGTTTTCTGGCACAAAATATTCCTTGGCTTGGATCAAAGGCAGAAATCATTTTCAGTCAAAGTTTTCTGAAAATCAAAATGAAAGCAGTTGAGGAAAGACCACTTTCTGATCATCAGCTCAGTTGTTCAGGTCTGCAGTCCATAGTGGTAGGTATCAACGTAGTACATGAACTGTATAAGGCCTAAATGTGGCTATACATGTACTTTCACTTTCACTGGGTACCTCATTTGTAAGAAACTTACCTTGCATTGTATTACTTTCGATGACAGTCATCTGTAGACCTGCTGACTTTTCCAACAGTACAGGAGAGTGGATCAAGCGGAGGATTGGAAGTTGAAGCCATAATGTCTCTTGAGGCCATGTGCTTTAATTAGTGGGTGCTGCCCCCAAATTAGAGCATCGGGTCCTGTTGCCATCTAATGAGTGACACAGTAAATACCTAAAATTTTCAGTAGAGATTGCAATGTCTTCTAAAATGTGCTGATTTTGTACATGAATTTGTATGAAAATGGTACAAAATCATAAAAAGTGCAACTTTGGATACAATTTTAATAATGAAGCAATTGAGAGACCACTTTAGAACTTGTTTGTGGTGAAAGTACAGACAAAGAGCTTTCCAATGATATAGGTCCCGTAAAAATCGGAGGATACTCCCATTGAGAAAAAACGGCCCGAAAATGGGTTCCCCCCAAGATAGGGGGTCATAATTGCCCCCACCACAGAACAACTGCAAAATATATACAAGATTTCAATGTTCCAATGGAGACCTGAGTATGTGCACTTACACTTAGAGACATAACATTCCGAGATTTCTTATTCTGTTCGGGTGAAAGGGCCACCTGAAATGTGCCAAATTTTGGGTTCTGCCTGTTTCTGCACGACGACAGCATAGACATGAATGGGTTAATTTTGTTCCTTTTACTTGTAAATTGTTTACTTACGGAAGGTTAGTAATTCCTGAAAAAAATGAAGTCCATATCTGCATTAGTTTTTGAGTTATGGCCCCATGAAAATGGCTATAATTCATTTTGCCGCATCTGAGAGTGCCACGCCCACTTTTTTGACCCCCTCAGAAAATGAAAACCGCGGGGGGTATTGAGCTAAAACTTGGTATTTCCTCATTTGGCCCCAAGTACAACATTCTACCGAAATTTAAGGGAAATCCAAGACCATGACACTGGGAGCCCCAGTTGATTTCATATGGAATGACCCTACTGCCAAAATGTTCACCACTCATCCATCCACTTCACTCATCTACCCACCTTCACAGAGATGTGACATGAGCTGTAGGGGACAACCAGCACGCTTCTGCCGTACTTGTCCTTAGTTATGGAGTAGTCACACTTTCTGGGCATACCACTCAGTCCAGTCTCTGTGCCTTCAACTTCACCACAGGAGAGGGGATTAGGGAAATTGGACATGATAAAATAAAGACTCATATAATCCCTGAAACATACCACAATAGAGCCCCAGAAAACTAGCCAATTATTCCTACTTACTGCCCTATTCCACTGACAGTCTGAGAGAGCAGAGTCCAGTCTTACTCATAAAGGGCCAGAGTGGCTGCAGGTTTTTGCTTTGGCCCAGCATTACGACATCCGATTCAAATAATTAAGCAATCATGGCCTTCAATCAACGCCTTGATAGGTGGCATAAGGTGCTATGGCACTTAGCAAAATCAAAATGGGGCACCAACACTTTTAGGTAAGACTCGATGCTATTACCCTGACTTTCGAACTCGGCATGGATGATACTCTGCCTAGCAGTGGATAACAACCCTGTTCCTCGATATCTACCTTCCTATAGGTTTTCATTTCAACCGAAATTTAGCACACCTGGATCTACCAATGGGCAGCTAGATGCAGATGTTACAGCTGTTGAATTTAGTGGTCTTAGTTGAGGTTGGTGCGAAAACCTGCAAGATGATAGGTCTCCAGGATCAAGGTAGGTTACCTCAGCAGTAAGTTGAATACTGGGCCCAAAGCATTCAAAATCACTTAGCTAAAATCACACAAACCAAATACAGGCACTGGAGCAAATTTACAGCAAGATACTCACCCTGAACCCGCAGGGCATAGTCAGCACCTGGGGGCAGTTCCACAATCATAGAATGGTCAGAGCAGATCACTTGCAAGTGAGGAGTCGGGCCTGGGTGCACTGGGGGCAAGGGGGCTGTCGGCGAATAATAGGGACACTGCAACTCTAAAGTTCGATCCTGACCCTTATCGGCATCAATGAACCTTATTGGTAAGGTTATTAGAGATGGACTCTGTAAAGAGGAGTGAAGGGATGAAGTCATTACGTATTGTTCCGGTGTGATGGGGCGTATGGAGTCATGTGCCAACCGTTGCAGCTGCAGACTCACAAAGATGAAGGCTGGACAGGGATGAAATGTGGAGAGCACCATCACCCCTATATAACCCATCGCTTCCAAGCTGAAAGAGCATCCAGGTACACTGGTAATTGGTTGCCACTCATTATTGAGCCCTGCAATGACCAAGCAGAGGACAAAAAAAAAAAAAAAAAGACAAAAAACTCCTGCTTCAAGCCATCTGAAGCAAACTTCAGGCTTCGAAACGACTAAAGCATAAAAATGTTTTCATGCGCATTAAGTTTTTGATCTCCTTATTTTCTGATGGGTAACTTCCATCCATTATGTATAACCTTTCAGACACTTAGAATTTCAGTCCACAACTGAAAGCCCAGACCTGTTCAAACAAAGCCAGTAGGGCCTGAGTGTCATACACTGTATAAAAAGATGGACGAAGCAACCGTGACGTCATCCATTAGTATCAGCATACCATTTAGGAAGTCTCGATTTTGGCATTTTGAACAGCGCCATTTTGTCATTTTGAAGCCGGATTTGATTCCTATGGGAGGAGAGCGTGAACTGAAGGGCCAGGGAGGAGCGAAGGGTGGATCTACGGGTGGATCTCACCATATCAGAGGAGGACCAGAGGATAGCCACGCCCCTAAAGCATATTCTGGCTTTATCCTATTCTAGTCTATTTGGGACCATAATGTACAAAAATAAAAATCATGATATATCGAAGGAGACAAGAAACTTGCAATAGATACCATAAAATAATGTGCAAAATCATTATTGAAATACAACCCCAATTCCGAAATAGTTGGGACGAAGTGTAAATTGTGAATAAAAATCAGAATGCAATGACTTTCAGATCACATGTGCCAATATTTTATTCACAATAGAACAGAGATGACATAGCAAATGTTGAAACTGAGAAATTTTACAATTTTATTCACAAAATGAGCTCATTTCAAATTTGATGGCTGCTACAGGTCTCAAAAAAGTTGGGACAGGGGCCTGTATACCATGGAGTAGCATTCCCTCTTCTTTTTTAACACAGAGTGGAGGCATCTGGGCATTGAGCAGACAAGTTTCTTGAGTTTAGCCATTGGAATTTGATCCCACTCTTGTTTAATACAGGCTTCCGGCTGCTGGAGAGTTTTAGGTCTCCTTTGACGGACTTTTAGTTTAATTACGTGCCAGATGTTCTCAATCGGCGAAAGATCAGGACTGCAGGCAGGCCAGTTCAGCACACGGACTCTTCTACTATGAAGCCATGCTGTTGTAATAGCTGCAGTATGTGGTTTTGCATTGTCCTGCTGAAATACACAAGGCCCTCCCTGGAATAGATGTCATCTGCATAGACTGTATAAAAAGATGGACGAAGCAACCGTGACGTCACCCATTGGTTTCAGCATACCATGAAGGAACCCTCGATTTTGGCAATTTGAATTGCGCCATGTTGTCATTTTGAAACCGGATGCGATTTCTATTGGACGAGAGCGAGAATCAAGATCCGGGGAGGGACGTGAGAGGGAGATCTGACCGTATCGGACAAGGACCAGAGGATAGCCACGCCTCTAAAGCATATTCTGGCTTTATCCTTTATTCTAGTCTACTTGGGACCATAATTTACAAAAATGAACATCATGATATATAAAAGGAGACTTGAAACTTGCAATAGCTACCATAAAATAATGTGAAAAATCATTATTTAAATGAAAAAATCAGGTGGGAAAGTAGGGTCATTTTCTCATAGACTTCTATAGCATTGAACTTCTTTCTGTAACCACCGACGTCGCCATCTGCTGGCCATTAAATAGAATGCCATTTTACATTACTTCCGCATGGGCTTCTTTTTTCAGACCAGAGTGCTGCGTCCATCTTTTTGCACAGTCTATGGTTGTCTGGAGGGGAGCATATGTTGCTCTAAAACCTTTATATACCTTTGAGCATTCATGGTGCTTTTTAAAACATGCAAGTGTCCCACACCATATGCACTAATGCATCCCCATACCATCAGAGATGCAGGCTTTTGAACTGAACGCTGATAACAGGAGGGGTGGTCTTTCTCCTCTTTACCCCGGAGGACACGACGTTCAAGATTTCCAACAAGAATGTAAAATTTCCATTTGTCTGACCACAGGACACTTTGCCACATTGCTACAGTCCATTTTAAATGAGCCTTGGACCACAGAACACGGCGGCGCTTCTGGATCATGCTCAACAATGGCTTCCTTTTCCCATGATAGAGTTTTAGGTGGCATCTGTGGATGGCACGGCAGACTGTGTTTACAGACAGTGGTTTCTTGAAGTATTCCCGGGCCTATTTAGTAATGTCAATGACAGAATCATGCCGGTAAGTGATGCAGTGGCGTCTGAGGGCACGAAGATCATGGGCATCCAGTAAAGGTCTTCGGCCTTGTCCCAAATGCTCAGAGATTTTCCAGAATCTCTGAATCTTTTGATGATGTTATGCACTGTCGATGATGAGACCTTCAAAGCCTTTGCAATTTAACGTTGAGGAACATTGCTTTTAAAGTATTCCACAATTTGTTTTGTGCAAGCCTTGACGGGTTGGAGAGCCTCTGGCCATCTTTACTTCTGAGAGACTCAGCCTCTCTAAGACATCCCTTTTATAGCCAATCATGTTACACACCTGATGCCAGTTAACTTAATTACTTGCTTAATGTTCTTTCAGCTGATTCTCTTATATATTAATTGCTTTTTCAGCCCTTTTTTGCCAGTGTCCCAACTTTTTTTGAGACCTGTTGCAACCAGAAAATTTGAAATGAGCTCATTTTGTGGATAAAAATGTGAATTGTCTCAGTTTCATAATTTGAAATGTTATCTATGTTCTATTGTAAATAACATATTGGCTCGTGATCTGAAAGTCATTGCATTTTGATTTTAGTCACAGTTTACACTTCGTCCCAGCTATTTCGGAATTGGGGTTGTATAAGAGAATCAGCTGAAAGAACATTTAGCAAGCAATTAAGTTAACAGGCATCAGGTGTGTAACATGATTGCCTCTAAAAGGGATGTCTTAGAGAGGCTGAGTCTCTCAGAAGTAAAGATGGCCAGAGGCTCTCCAACCCGTCAAGGCTTGCACAAAACAAATTGTGGAATACTTTAAAAGCAATGTTCCTCAACGTTAAATTGCAAAGGCTTTGCAGGTCTCATCATCGACAGTGCATAGCATCATCAAAAGATTCAGAGAAACTGGAGAAATCTCTGTGCGTAAGGGACAAGGCCGAAGACCTTTACTGGATGCCCCGATCTTCGGGCCCTCAGACACCACTGCATCACTCACTGGCATGATTCTGTCATTGACATTACTAAACGGGCCCAGGAATACTTCAAGAAACTACTGTTTGAAAACACAGTCCGCCGTGGCATTCACAGATGCCACCTAAAACAAAAAGGAAGCCATTGTTGAGCATGATCCAGAAGCGCCGACGTGTTCAGTGGGCCAAGGCTCATTTAAAATGAACTGTAGCAAAGTGGCAAAGTGTCCTGTGGTCAGACGAGTCCAAATTAAACATTCTTGTTGGAAATCATGGGCGTCCTGTCCTCCGGGCTAAAGAGGAGAAAGACCACCCCTCCTGTTGTCAGCGTTCAGTTCAAAAGCCAGCATCTCTGATGGTATGGGGATGCATTAGTGCATATGGTGTGGGATACTTGCATGTTTTAAAAAGCACCATGAATGCTCAAAGGTATATAAGGGTTTTAGAGCAACACATGGTTCCCTCTAGACGAAATCTATTCCAGGGAAGGCCTTGTGTATTTCAGCAGGACTATGCAAAACCACATACTGCAGCTATTACCTCACCATGGCTTTGTAGTGGAAGAGTCTGTGTGCTGAACTGACCTGCCTGCAGTCCTGATCTTTCACTGAATGAGAACATTGGGCACATGATTAAACGTAAAGTCCGTCAAAGGAGACCCAAAACTCTCCAGCAGCCGGAAGCCTGTATTAAACAAGAGTGTGATTAAATTCCAATGGCTAAACTCAAGAAACTTGTCTCCTCAATGCCCAGACGCCTCCACTCTGTGTTAAAAAGAAGAGGGGATGCTACATCATGGTAAACAGGCCCCTGTCCCAACTTTTCTGAGACCTGTAACAGCCATCAAATTTGAAATGAGCTCATTTTGTGGATAAAATTGTAAAATTTTTCAGTTTCAATATTTTCTATGTTATCTCTGTTCTGTTGTGAATAAAATACTGGCTGGTGTGATTTGAAAGTCATTGCGTTTTGATTTTATTCACAATTTACACTTTGCCCCACCTATTTCTGAACTGGGTTTGAAATAAATCAGGCGGGAAAGTAGGATCATTTTCTCATAGACTTCAATAGCATTGAACTTATTTCTGTAACCACCGATGTTGCCATCTGCTGGTCATTAAATAGAATGCAATTCATAGAGATTTCCGCATTGGCCCCAGTTTTCAGACCTGGGTGCTGTGTCCATCTTTTTAAACAGCCTATGCTGAGTGTTCATGCTATGAAGGGAAACATTACGAAAACTGACCTTTGACCCGAATGGTCCCCGGGACTGCAGTTGACAAGATGGCCCTCATGTGACTGGAGGTGCAGCTCAGGGAGGGTGAGGACAGAGTGGGAAGGGTATGGGATGGAAAACCGGACGAAGGGGCGGTGATGTCGGGAAGATGGGGAGGTGGGAAAGGGGCATGTGGGTGATGAGGGGTGAGAGGAAGAGGGGAGAGGAGATTCAGATGGGATTGAGGGATGGAGAATGGATCGTAGGGTAGCTGGGCGACTGGAGGGGAGAGAGCCACGTGAGGGTGAAAAGAATAAGATCCTGTTTCATAAGGTCCTGGGGATAGTGGAGGAGATGGTGGCTCAGGATGGCGGGGAGGAAGAGGATAGAATGAATCGAGGGGAGTTTGTCGACTATGAATTTGATGGGCGAGAGGAGAAAGTGGACCATGATAGTGATGAAGAGGAGGTGAGGTCGGAGCATGATAGAGATGAAGAGGAGAAACTGGATCGTTAGGGGGAGATAGAGGGAGTAAAATGTGATGGTCATGAAGAGGAGGAGAGAGTGGATCTCGAGGTTGAGGGGGGAGAGGAGGAGGGAGCGAGTTAAGATGGTGGTTGAAAGGAAAAGGAGAGATGCAAGGCCTAGGACCAGAAGGGGTGCAAACCGAAAAAGCGGTGGGGAGGTGAGAGTGCGGAGTGGAGGCAGGCTTCAGGGGACTGATCGCTGGTGGACGAGCATACAGGCTGTGATCGCGGAGGTAGAAGGAGTCCGTTACAGGTGGATAGACTGGGGCTTTGAGGGGAGGAACCTGGTGGGCGACTGGAGGGCCGTGGTAGCCGTAAAATGGCGTGATGGAATCAGACAACGGAGGAAAGGAGAGGAGGGATAGACGACACGTAAAGATATTTTCTGTCTTTCCAGAGAAGAGGGAGAGCGCATACATTCCATCCTGAAATATGAGAAAGAAATATGTGTAGTAAGAAAAATCTATTTTTAATATTGCTGTGAAGAAAAAGCGTTATTTTTTTTTTAAAGTCCAAATTTTAAACACCATCATATCCACATTTTTCCAGAGTAAAAATATGTTATTGCTGTATTCCATGGAAAAAGATCAAGTGTACCGAGAAAAAACTGCTTTCGCCCGGCAACCATGACAACTTACCTTCACTTTCATCCCACATGCACTATAGGGAACATGTATGATTGGTCGTTCGGGGCTACCAATTAAAAAGTAGCCGCACTGTGAAGCTAAGAAAGGCATCTTCTTGCCTCTAACTGCAGCAGATGGAAAAAAGGGGAAAAAAAACATACACTGAAATCAACAGGCAGCAGAGACAGGGAGCACACGAGTCAAAATGGATTCCGCAGTGATTCAGAACATTAGAGGAAACAAAGCCATCAACTCACCCTGAATCTGGAGCCTGCTGGCTACGTTCAGGCCCCCTTCAATGAGTAGATTCATACCGAAAGGGGAGCAAATGACGGAGAGGTGTGAGGGAGGAAGCGAGGGAAAGGGCAGAGGAGGGAGTGGAGGATAATGGGGAGTCTGGGAGACTGTTGCCGGACAGGATATTTTTACAGGACTCTCCCACCACAGCAATGGCATGATGTACTTATTGCCCTGAGGAGGACAACAAAAAAATAATTAATGGTGAAACCACAATAGGACCCACCCCCAAGGGCAGGGATCTGAATCTGGTCTGTGAAAGGGCCAAGGGGCTGCAGGTTTTAAATCCAACTGAGCAGAGGCACAGGGAATACAACTAATTTAATCAACTGACCTCAGCCTGCACAGTTATTAGTTACACTGTCAGGCAGTGTTCTGCTAGTCTGCAATGAAAACCTGCTGCCCTTTGACCCTTTTACAGACATGCATGAGACACCTTCCCAAGAGAGCTTCAGGCGCTGCTGTATACGTAGGGATGGGGAAAGGCATGTCAGTACCTTCTTTATGACAACGCAACCGTCATATGGTGTCTTTAGGACTAGATTGTGCGACATCATTTTAAAAGTGTGTCCACAGGAAGTGGGCAGGTCAGACAAGGAGACAGGTGTATCACTAACTGCGGAGAGAGGAGGGGTGAAGTGTTTAAAAGGGGGAATTAAAGATCAAATGCAGCTTATTTAGATTAAGGCCACTTATATTTTCATGCAAAATATGGAAAAAAAAAAAAGAGTCTGTGCTCTAAAGAACCCCTAAGCCATGCTTACCTCCATCCACCTGTAAATAGTCATATTCACGCTTGTTTGCCACGAGTGCCATCGATTCTGTCCCACACAGCACAAGCGGCTTAGACTCAGCAGCCTGAAGGATGTACGCGGTGGGTAGTCCACTGCCATCAGTAGAAAATGGCATGTCCCCCATCAAACCTGCAAAGGTAAATAAAGTGCCTGTGACTGGTACTCAGCACAACTCAAGTTTTGCCCCTGCCAGAGCAGAGAACTCTAATTTTATTCATCACCTGCCAGTTCAGTAGCGTCAGACTGGTATCCAGTGTCATTGTTCAAAGTTTCCATTTGAGACTTGACGGCAGAAGAGTCGTTGTTCCTTGTTGAATTTCGTAAGAGACTGAGGAAGATCGCCTCATCCCTTTCAACGCTCTCCATGTCGAGTTCGAACTGAGAGTCCTCCTCGCTCACGCTGTCATTTTTTCCAGGGCTTGTGATGTTGGATTGTTCCGTAGGCTCCTCGATGCTGTTAGAATTGTTCTGGACTGTTGTGATTTCAGAACTTGGAACATTTAGCAAAGACGTCTGAGAAGCCAGACGGTCTCCTCGTAAGCCGTCCACTTTAATGTCGCTATAACTTTTGTACTTAGTTTGGAAATTGCGTCCAAGCGCAAGCCAACCAAAACGTACTTCCTTGCTCGAGTCTGCTTCTTCCATTGTCGTTTTGTTGGAGCTCCTACTTTCCTGGTACGTTTGATTAAAATCATCTGAAACGGTATTCTCTGTTGTTGTCGCAGAGCCAGAGGTCCGGAGAACACCAAGAGTAATGGTAACAGTACATAAAAACAAAACTACTTTTCTCTTACCTTCTGAAGACATCGCAAGTTATGGCCCAAGTTTTGCCACTGGGAAATTGTAAGGCAAATTTCAAAAGGACCGAACCGTCATTTTCGCCCCTGCATTTATCTTACCCAAATAGCCCATTTCCATTGGGTAAACACTGATTTCGGCCTGAGACTTTAAACTTATAAGTACATGACTTGCATTCAGTTTATGAAATTATTTCGAACAATATATACATTTGACATATAACCATTTTTTTTTTTCCCGAAACTGTCCTTTGGATCAAAGGGGTTTGGTCTCCGCAATCAGGTGTTCACAATTTCTGCACTCATGGCCTCGTCGTGATGTCACCTGCCAAATTAATCAGTTTTACTGAGCGCCATCACGCAGAGCCTCTTCGCCGTTGCAGGACGGTTTAGAAATGATGCATTCTCCTAAGTCTGTCTCGTTTTAAAATCTGCGGATAAAATTTACTTGTTGTTAATAAAAATTTATAATGGGCCTATTTGTCGGACAAAGATTGCCGTTGTTCCATTTGTAATCACAAAAAAAAAAAACGTCAGCCAAAGATTTAATGATGTGTGTGCATATGGATTCTTAAATATCAATGCTGAATTCAAATGAAATTGAGAGTATTTGAAAATCCCATGTTTATTTTCCGCAGTTTATGTTGTTGTCACTTTAGAATGGGACTAGTCTACCCTGAAGACCAAGTAACTTATTTCTGGAATGTGATCGGCATATTTAAAACTGCATTATACCTGAAATAAGAAATGGTCTTGAATCTATGGGAGTAGCCTCCCAATTCCACTTCCTTTTTGTTTTATTGCCCCGTCTTATTTGTCGGCCTGTACGTTAAAGCAGACTGTTTTGCGAAATCTGGGGAACACAGATCACTTTGGTCTCTTGTGGAGGCACCCCATGTTACTTATACGGTTCCTGACCTATTAGACAGGAAAACTTCTGCCTTGTTTGAATCTCTCTCTCTCTCTCTCTCTCTCTCTCTCTCTCTCTCTCTCTCTGTCTCTCAGTGACGTTACAGTTGCGCCCCCGTGATGCTGCTGGCCACACAAGATTGCGGAGCTATCATTATTAAGACATTGCACTCCATTCATTGTGGACAGCCGAATCATAACCAAATCATCACAAACCCTAGCTTTAACCTAACCTCAACTCATTCTTGGCCCCTCCCTATACCATACCATGTTTTGCCTCTTTAGGACTGGGTTTTGGTCCCTCTGAGGACTAATGGTCCTGCCAAGGTCGATGTTAAAGGGCATCTAAAGTCGATTCTCAGACGGGACATTGAACGTCCAATGTTTACAAACAAATCACTTGCTTTTGTTGACATCTTGCATTGTCACATGACCAATTTCATTCATCAACCAATGTTTTGTGTACACATGTAGATAATCGTTCTATTTCGGTTCGTTTGCATGGGTGCAGCTCACTGATTGGCCGATAAATAAAAACAATGAGAATCCACTTTGGATGCCCTTTAATACGGGACAAGGTCCCCAATCAGTAACAACACACACACACACACACACACACACAGAGAGAGAGAGAGAGAGAGAGAGTGTTACTTGTATAATCACATTAAGAGGAGTCTGGGCCATTGCACCACAATGTAATATATTTTGAATAATAATATATAACAAAAGTACATGGGCTGCCTTAAAAATGTGAGTTAACTCAACTCGAAGATGAGCTTTGTTTCCACTCACAATTGGTCAAGACAATGGATGACTTTAATTTTAACTTTTGAAAACATATGAACTTGAGTTCAAGTAACGAAAACTTGACATGACCAGTGGAGTGAAAAAGAAGAAACAAGGCGAACTTGGATTTATGCGATGCATAAAATATGTCCCCGCTGAACCCCTAGATGACCTTTGACCCCACCACCTGTTGGGGGCATACGTGCGACTTGACCCAAGGATCATTTCAACCAAGTTCCATGAAAATCCACTGAAGTGCTATGTGGATACAAAGACCAATGATGTAGATTTTGGATCAATAACCCCTACATGGCGTTTGACCCCACAGCTGTTGGGGTCACTTGTGTGATTTGATTCAACAATCATTGTGTCCGAGTACCATAAAAAACCACTGAAGTATTTGGAGACAGAGACCTTCTGACCATTTTGGAGCAATGACACCTAGATGACCTTTGACCCCCCCTCCTGTAGGGGGAACACGTGTGACCTGACCCAAGGGTCATTGCATCCAAGTTTCATGAAAACGCAGTGAAGTATGTGGATAGAGTGATCAATTATTTACAGGGTTAACATTTTTGGTGGATGGACAGACGTACGTATGCACAGACGGACGGATGAATACATACGCTGCTCATTTCACAGTCCCCTTCCAAAATTCTTTCGGCAAATTCTCACAACTTGATGGGGCTATTATGTTCTACAGTGTACTGGTCACATGCCTGTGGCTACAAATCAGCCCTCCCTTTAAGTCACTCTTTTTGGCTTCATAACAATCAAAGTTAGATAAGCTGTAATTAACTGTCCACATCACTTCAGCATCTGTTTTTGTTGAGGGCATTGGGGGTGTTGGCATCTGGGCGTGGCATATTTTTGTGTATTGTAAAGGGTCAGTTTAGTTATTATATGAGCTAAAAATATTTCAAGTTAGAGTGGCCGTTGTCTGCCACGAGATGGGGGTGTGAAGGTTTCTTTTAAAAAACCTCTGTTGCTGCAAGACACATCTGGTAAGAGAGTCAGGCTGAATTAAAACAGCATGTGTGCAGCAGGGCCAGCCTGCCAACCGAGAGTAGCTACAGGATCAGGAAGGGCAGCACCGAAAGATTCGAAACAGATAAGGGGGGCCGCGGGTGCGTTCGTCAGCCGACTCAAATTCTCTCGGTTGCCTAGTTACGGGAAAGAGCCTTTTTTTTTTCCTTCAACTGTTTTGAAGAAAAATATGCGTCTGGATTTCATTGAGAGAGAGAGTGAGCGAGAGAGTGTGTCAAAGAGAAAGAGGGAGAGAAAAAGACAGGAATGGAGAACAAAGGGCAGGGGAGGGGAAACAGATGAGAGGTAGTGAAGAAAGACGGGAGTGTAAGAACAAGCAGAAGGAGATTAGATCTGTCCTAAGAACATTTGTGTAGTCCAAATACTCACAATAGGATGTATGGCCCCAACCACCATAGGTAAATGTAAAATAAATTATGTGAGTTACTGTACTGCATCTTTTTAATAAGCATTGAGTCCTTAAACTCTCAGTGCCTGTGCTGGTTGAGATAACTGTAAACAGCCTCAGTGTCTCCGTATTGCCCTCTACAAAACATTGCTTTAGGCCGTGAAAATAATCACCTGAGTATATCTCCTATGCAAAACCTGAAATGCCTGTCACTGCTAAAAGCCTGCTAGTATTAACCCTGCACCAAAAAAAGAAAAAAAGCATTATATAAAACTGAATTTAAAATATCACCAGGCCAAATGTGGAGGATTGGATACACATTAAATTGAGCCCACATTCCATTTTTGAAGTCAAAGAGCACAATCTGTCATGTTGTTTTTGAAAAATCATGTTTGTGTGGGAGGGAAATAAGTTAAATTTCTGAAGGTAGGAATTTCTGTGCGCTAGTCGGCGAGGGAATCTGGCAACTGATTTTATGGTCCTCCCTTAGGGAGAGAGGAGATGCAGGCTTACTGTACTGTTAACCCTGTGTGTACACACCTGAAGGACAAAGCCACCACTGCCAGTGAATAAGACAGGTTTAACCTCTTAAATTCTGAATTTCTCTGCTAAGTGTTCCCTTAAGTAGGTTTAACGTCCGGAAAGCACTTTATTTTAATATTATAGGACAATGTCACATACGTATTCTGCATCATCTGGCTGCGGCACTTCCCTGAACGTACATCACACTTATATTGAGAAAAATATTCAAACCCAGGATGCCTTGTTTTTATAGCCACAGCATTACATCACATGGGAATCATCTAGATCCTATACATCATTTCATACAGCTTTCCCTGGGATTCAGCAGGACATATTTGGGATTGTTTGAAACCTTGGGATCTCCACTAAAATTTAAAATAGGCCTGAATTTTCACAGGTTTGAATACAGCAGCTGCATTTGACGGACCCATGTACCTGTAGGTTTTATGGGGTTTAATGTGTTAATTCTGTTTTTTTCCTTAAACATGTAAAACTCCGGTTTCCTTACACCCTGAAGGACATGCTCTATAGGAACATTCCTAGCATTACCCTTGATCTGAGGTAAGGCTTTAGAACTACATGCAGCGTTTGTCCCTGAGCGCTGCACTGTGGCTGCCCACTGCTTTTAATTCACCAGTATGGGTTAAATGCAGAAGGGGAATGACCCTACGGGATTCAATAAAGCATACTGTATTTATTTTTTTGAATACTGCCTAATCTTTTTACAGTATGTTGAGCAACACTGTGATCTGAATTAGGAAGAGTCAGACATTTTGGAGGGAGGCCCTCATATCCTCCCTATGACCCTCCTATGAACCTTAGCCTTGACAGCTAGCATTGTACATTTTATCTGTAATGGCAGCAGTGGTAGCTGTGTGGATGTATTCTGCCTACATTTCGTGCTCTTTCTTTTTCTCTCTTTCCCAGAATTCCACCGCAGTCGTCCTCTCCTTTGTCCTTCAACCTGAACTGTTTCCTTCATATCCAGTGCCGTTCGCAAATGCATGTTAGTCTTCATTTATCTGCCAAGCCCTGACATGATTCCCACCTCTCAGAAGATGGCCACACATTTAAAATCTCGCCGGCCACCTACTACATCCAGCTGTTTCCCTCTGTACCGTTATTCTGGATGTGCATTTCCTGCTATGAAGGTTTGCTGCTTTGTGTTAATGTCTAAAGGTGTTCATTAAAATGAATTTGCAAGTTGCGGTGTGGATGAGTCTGTTGTCCCAGCTGGTGTAGACATGTGGATATGTCTGTAATTTCAGTCGGTGTAACAATGTGAATGTTTTTGTAGTCCCAGCGGGTGTAGCAGTGTGGATGTGTCTTTAGTCTCAGCAGATGCTGCAGAGTGGATGTACCTGTAGTCTCAGCTGTTGTAGCGGTGTGGATATGTCTATAGTCCCAGCTGGTGTAGACATGTGGATATGTCTGTAGTCTCAGTGGGTGTACCTTTATAGATGTGTCTGCATTCCCAGCTGGTATAGCAGAGTAGATGTGTTTGTGGTCTCATCAGTTGTAGCACTGTGGATGTGTTTGTAGTCCCAGCAGATGTGGCAGTGTGGATGTGTCTGTGGTAGCAGCAGGTATAGCAGTGCGTATTTGTCTGTAGTGCCAGCTGGTGTAATGTTGTAGATATGTCTGTTGTCCCAGCAGTAATTGCAGTAGTGATGTGTCAGTAGTTCCAGCAGGTGTAGCAGTGTGGATGTGTCTGTAGGCTCAGCGGTAATTGCAATGTGGCTGTGTCTGCAGTCGCAGCATATACAGCAGTGTGGATGTATATGCTGTTCCAGCAGGTGTAGCACTGTGGATGTGTCTGTAGTCTCAGCAGGTATAGCAGTGTGGCTATGTCTGTGGTCCCAGTAGGTGTAGCAGTGTGGATGTGTTTGTGGGTGCAGCAGGTGTGGCAGGTGATAGCTCCTTCCTGGAGTGGCATCTCTCCTCATTATGCACAAGTGTCATTACTGAATCCTCTGCTGAGGAGTGCTCAGGCCAGTGTAGAAGCTACAGGGTTTACGGTGGTTCTGCATGAAACAATACAAAAGGAGGTATGTGCGAGATCCCTGGCATGCCTGCCAAGCCATTGGGTGAGTGGAAGGGAGGCAGCATCCTGTAAGTTTGATTGCATCCACCAGGGACAGGCACAATGCGGGAAAAACCTGTAGTTAAGCCGACCATTCTTTTGTGCCGATCTCTGTCGTTACTGTCGCTCCTGAAAAGGAGACGTGGCTGAAAGAACTTAGGCCACCTCTCACCACAGCCGCTTCCCAGTATCAGCCAACAGCCAGTTAGTCCTCAGAGGTACGTTCTAAGGCCGCAGTAATTCCAGTTCTGTTTGACTGCTGGCGTACACCAGGCCTGAATCAATGAAGAAGTGGGCCATCATCCAACGGCTCTATCTCTGTTGACAGGCAACAGGGGAACACAAAGATGGTGTGTCTGTGAAGTTTTAAACAAGGATGCAGTGTGGGCAGTAGATCACTGCAAATGTGGGCAATCTCCCAGGGAAGGGATGTGCATTCTTTCTTCGCCCTGTTTCTGACTAACTGCATTTTTTCCATTGATTGCCCTTCCTGAGAGAGAGAGAGAGAGAGAGAGAGAGAGAGAGAGAGAGAGAGATGTACCGCACCACTTAAACTTGCTTTAATCCCTGCACTTCACAGACAACCATAATGTAAACTTAGCAGCAGATCCTCCCAGACAACCCCCCCACACACACACACACAGACACACACACTTCTCTGCTGGCCCTCACATTTTTAAAATAAATTATGCCTATTATTATTAATATTATTAATAATAATTATTATTATTAATATTATTGTTGTTGTTGCGGCAGTTGTTGTAATTGTAGAAGAAAAAGATAGTAGTATACTATACAAAATGTTACCGAAGGCGTGGATGAAACGGGGCAAAGAATGGACGAGAGTTTCTATTTTTCATCAGGAAAGAGCGGGACGGGTGTGGAGTTCCAGAGCTGATATAGCGGAAGGTGTTGGGAGGGGGCTCATACGTGTGGGAAAGCGCTGCGATGGGCGGGTGAAGTCTCCAAACTTTGGAAACAAGGAGGGCGTGAAAAACAAGCGGTCCAAAATTTGTCTTTTTCCTCTTCGGTAGGAGATAAACGTTAACGCGAGTAAAATTAAACAACCGTCTATACTATTCCGTTTCTTGTTACTTAATGAAATACATAAACGATAACGTAACGGTACCCAGTATTTAATGACGGTATAATCTAAAAACAAACTTTTGCTGTGTTTCGACAGATTTCTTTCTTTTTTTATGAAGCGTAGACATTTTTGAACAGCCATAGTAGACATTAAATATTGACATTTCCTCGCGAATTCGTTAGTTGAAAGACATTCTAGTGTTTTGAAGGGAATCGATTTTTTTTGAAGGAGTTAGGCACAGGTATCAATGAAGTAATTGCACTGAATATTTTAAGTTCCAAAGTAGGCTAGTGCGATCAAGAAAATATTTCATTTTTCTCTCCCGTGGCCACCCCTTTTAGAGAAAAGGTAAGTTGTGATTTGCTGCTTTTCAGTCGTGTGAGCTGTATACTTTTACAGTTTCTCAGACCAGTCTATCGGCAACTATCCATTGGGCACTGTTTTCCTGAATTACTGTACATTATGATCGTGCTTCATTTTGTTTGAAGGCCCAATTAACTGCGGCATCGTGTTTTTCCCTTTTCCATGCGACTTTATAAAGCGTTTCATGATGGAAGTCAGAACTCATCTGGATCGGTCTTTCACCATTTTGCAGTGTAAAGCCCTTTGGCATACGTTATGCAAATATATTCTGTAATCCAAATTTTATTCCAAATGACGCGACATCTACAAATCGATCATAAATACTCATGGATAATATCACAAATGTATTTCTCTCTCTCTCTCTCTCTCTCTCTCTCTCTCTCTCTCTCTTTTATTTTTTGCTGCCCTAACACCGTCATCATAGTAAACCATCATGGAAACTGTGCTACATGAATGAGTAGGGAACTGCGGCGGTATTAGTGGGAATGTAGCCTACATCACTTCCCAAATCTAATAAAAACAGATTTAGGAGATAAACCTAAAAGATCTCCAGAGTGATCTCAGCCAGTGCTTGGAAAACAAACAATATTCCGGGGACAATTCGAATTACAGGAATGGTGTGTAGAATTCACATGCAGACGTAAAAGCCATAGTTTCGGACAGGGTTTGGAATTTGTGGTCCTGATGTAACCTCGTCCATTCAGTATTATGTGTTGAAAACAGGGTAACAATAGTACTGCCAACATAACTACTAGTATTGGGACAGTTTCATACAGGAATAAGCTGCTTGGCGGCAGGCTTGGACCCAACGACCTTCCTATTCAGTGGGAAACTTGGATGTGATTCTTTCAATATACACGCATCAGGTCACCCTTACTGTAGAACATCAGTGCGGTCAACCTTCTAGTGAATTTCCATCCTGTCTACTCAGTGTAGGTCTATCGTACACGGACCATAGAACAAAAGTAATGTTTTGATGGTATGACAAAGAAAATGGTCTTCACTACCATCTAAAGTGAAGCTGCCTCATTCACCTATCGAGTAGCCTCAAGTCAGGATGTTCTCCTGGCCATATTTTGGATATTTCCCAAAAAGGTTTTCCTTGATAACATGCCTTTACGTCATGTTCCTGCTACATAAACAAACATTCAAGGTATTGTTCTGCAGTTGAGTGCCTTTGGCTTTCAAAGAATATCCGAGGGGGCATTGCAGGGTTGAATGAGAAACAATAATAATGGGTATCGATCTCAGTTGCAGAGTTGCTGACAAATACAAGCCACCTGCACTGAAACTTTTTATATGGCAAAAGTACCTTTTAAATTTGAAGTTTTGGAATATTTGCACACTTCACGGTCAGATTCATTCATCTTTGTGGTCGCAGGCCTTAATATCAGGTTGGACAGCATATTGTTTGGCAAGCTGATATATTAAGCGTAAGGTGTGCGAAGTCCTACTTCCAGGAAGTGAAGTTGCAATTTGACTGTTGTGTTCCAGAAATTGATTTTTCTATGGGGTTTTTTCTCTATTTAAGACCAGGGCTTCTCGGCCCTGTTCCAGGACATCTACCTTCCAGTGGGATTTCACTTCAGCCTGAATTTGGCACATCTGATCGTGCCAATTAGCAGGTCACAAAGATGTCTTAATTGTCTCTTGGCGTGGTTGCCGCACAGCAAGAAAGTTGTGGTTTAGAATCCAGCCTGGGGTCTCTCTGTATCGAGTTTGCATGTTCTCCCCGTGTTCTTGTGGGATTCCTCCTGGTACTCTGGTTTCCCCTCATAGTCTAAAGACGTGCATGTCAGGCTCATTGGGGACAGCAAATTGCCCATAGGTATGCATGTGTGAGAGCTGCAATGGATTGCCTTTAGCCCGTGGTCGGCTGGGATAGACTCTACACCCTGATTGGAAATAAGTAGCTAAGATAATGTATGTGTGAGAGCTGTATTCATTCACTGTGTGAGCTCTCTACCTCTTTTTCCAGGGAATGGGTGTGAACCCTCAATATAGCCTTCAATATGACTTCTGTACCTTGAGGGAATATTCTTCTTAGGTCTTATTTATTTAAAATTGGTACATTTCCATGCAGCTTATGAGGAAAGGATCTGTAATACGTGAAATTTATTGAATCTACTTTAATCTCTCTGATGATTTGAATAATTAAGACTTCTAACAACCACATCCCTGTTTATCAGTTTAACAAGTTTATGATGATTGAGCTGGGCTGTTTGTCATTTGGCTAGCGTATGCAAGAGTAACTGATCAGCCAAAGCTGTTGTTTCACTTAGAGCACAGCTGACAAATATTTCAAAAACGTTAGCGCCGAGTGGTACCGAGTATTTTGCTTTCCCAGCCCATCTTGGCTTATCTGGTGTTGCATGTTTTGTGTGTGTGTGTGTGTATGACGAACGTGTGCACTGGCAAAGGTGTTAGTTTATGTTTGTGGGAGGAAAATGGGTGGACAGGTAGGCTGGTATTTGGGATGGTTATTTTAAGTGGTGTTTGTGAGATGTCACAGACGAGTCACAACCGCTCCCTGTGCAGCACAGGTGATTACCTCTCTCCCTCCTCTGAGATAACAGCCTTCACTGTCCTTCCCTCTGCTCTAGAGCCTGGCTCAGAGTACTGATTTTTGACCCTGATTGAACCTCCTGGGGTTTTGAAAGTTTATTTTAGCACTGCGCTGTGTAAACTCGCCATGTGAAAGTGTGCTACCCAAATTCCAATGAAAAGCAAGTGGACTGTTTTGGTTAATGGAGATGTATTGTTTAAAATGCACTGTCCAGGGGTGGCACGGTGGCGCAGTGGGTAGTGCTGCCGCCTCGCAGGTCATGGGTTCGACTTCGGCCTGGAGCCTTTCTGTGTGGAGTTTGCATGCTCTCCCCGTGCTCCAGTGGGTTTCCTCCAGGCACTCTGGTTATCTCCCTCAGTCCAAAGCGATGCATGTCAGGATAATTGGAGACTCTAAATTGCTCATAGGTGGGAATGAATGGTGCGTGCCCCCATGCAATGGTTTGGTGAGCGGTCCAAGAGTACGTTTCCCAAAAGCACAAATGCTAACTCAGATAGTTGGAACCACTGGGCTAAAGAAAACACTAGAGTGGACACAAGACCAGTTTTGGCGAGATTCGCGTCTGCCATCTTACCGAAAGATATTTTCCCATATGGAACTGTGAGAAAACTTTGACCAAGGTAGTTTAGAGGTGGAATACAGAGATTCTGTTGGTGATTTTTACATTAAGTAAGATTCTAAGGGTATATTAACCTAGGTGAAGTTTGTTCATGATGAGCATATGTAAAAAATTGACCGAAAGTGAACTTGATGCTGATGATACTACAATTAACAGATTTATCACTAATCATACATAATATTTTTACTTTGAAAGAAATTCAGTGTTTTTCATATCATTTTATCAAATCGCATATGCACATGTACAGCGATTGATTGCACAATTCCCCTGCAGATTCCTTACACAAGATGGCGGACGTGTCTCACATTTTCTGGTTGGTTCAGCCAATGACGTTGTCCACTCTATTGTTTTCTTTGGCTCTGTGGTTGGAAACATTACGCAAGTTGCTAACATAGTTACTAAGCTTTTGGGAAATGTACCCCAGGGTGGGTCCCTGCCTTTTGCCCATGGTCAGCTGGGATATGCCTCAGCTCCCCCGCAACCCCAGTGAGGAAGAAGCGGTATAGATGATGGATTTGCTGCCCAGTCTGAGGATTGAATAACTGTATCGATATTTTTCTCTCTCTGTCTCTCAGTCACCATGTTAATACTCCTGGCTGGAGTCTTCATCTTCCACATTACTATCATCATCCTCCTCCTCGTTGCTACTATCAGCAACGTGAGTATCCACCTCTCTTATCTTTCCTTGTGAATTTTTCCTCGTCACAAAGTGGAACAGGGGATATTGCAATGGAGTTCGTCCGCTAGTCCCTCAGTCCATTTTTTCAGAAACTAGTCTCCCCAGATGATGAAATTTTATGTGTGTATTTTACTAGTCATTACCTTGATTGGATTCAAAATTGGGATTCCATGATGGCGGGGTATACTGATAACAATGTTGTCTTGTTTTCTGTCTGTCCTTTGTTTTTTTTCCACATTTGCTTAGAGTAATGTTACATTTTCCTGTTTTCCCCTCAGGTGTTGAGTTTATTCGGAGAATATGAGTGCCTTTATAAATTCAATAAACTGGGTTGATCTGAGTAAAGTATATTAGTACTCGTAAAATGCGAGTGCCGTCCTGGTTGAGATCAAGTGCTGAAGACCGCAGTATTCGGACTCAGTGAGGGGGAAATGTGAACATGTGAATTTCCTCGTCTTTTCCAGGCCTGGTGGGTGTCGGACACCCTCTCCACAGACATATGGGGTCAGTGGCAGCTGGTCAACAGATCCTGGCTCTACACCGATATTCCCAGCTCGAACCTTCAAAGTAATTTCGCTGTGGCGTCTTAGCTGTGTTTACGTGTGCAGAGGCTGTCTCTGCCTGAACGCTAATGAACCACACGGCCTTCTGTTTGCATTTGTAGACCACAAAGGAAAAATGATCAGAGTCCAAAGTTAGCATTTTTGTATATTTTATATATTATATATTATTGTAATATTTATATTATTATAGTATTTTATGTATTTTATATTGTTTTGCATATTTTTTCAGTGCTTTATTTCTAAGATCGTTCTGAATTTTTAATTCATCATTTCTCCACAACGTGAAAATGTGACTCTGATCATTTTTCCATCGTGATCTTCAATTGTTTGTCTGTTTTCTGTTATTCAGGCCTGTTTGAAGTTATTTTACTGTATTTCTTTAACCTTTATTTAACTGGGTAAATCCAGTTGACATAAGAAATCTCTTTTTCAATGGTGACGTGGCCAAGAAGGCAGCGAATTTGAACATCGAGAACAAGCTGATTACATACAATGGAATACAAAACAGTACATTACGAATGTTCATCAAGAAAAAGGGTTGCGAATACAGAAAACATACATAGCACATACTTACAGAATGCACAAAGATGAGTCCAAATTATTTTTCAATGAAGCAAGAGCAGATTGTGGTACAGACTGGTTAACTTTTGTCCGGAAATATTGAGAGAGATGAGGGAGTCTGGATTAAATTTTGCAGATTTTGTAGCTAATACAGGAGCACCAGATATTGTAGTTTCCTGCAGTGTTGAGAGAACATGGGCTGTGGGCAGAGCTGATAGTGGCTTGGTGCCAATATCCACACTTGCAGCCTTATGGTGCTGAGTGCATATTTGCGCATCACTGAGTAAGTGTGGAAGACTGTCCCATTTCTGAAAATGCCTAAGCTGAGGTGCACTTAATCCACACTCAATGAACCCTAATACCCTAAATTACCCAAATACCAGCTCCAAATGGTATTCAAGGCCAAGTGCTTCCCATAGTTCATAAGCCTATTAAAAGTTGAACAGTATTGATGGACTGAAAATCATTTCAATGTAGCCTATGTATAAGTTAAATATGCACGGCCATAAAGAAATCAATACCTGGAAACAAATTGAAATTTTTAAGTATTTAATTTCATTTGGAACAATTAATATAGCGACAGCTTTGTGTTGAGCAGAGTGAAATCCACTGAGTGTGCAATGCATTGTTACGCATAAAGGAAAAAACTCAAAATTATCAATTATTATTGCCTTTTTTATGGACATGAGTATAATATGGCCAGTATGAAACGGGGAATGGCGAGTAAATTTTTTCCCATTAGTTAAAATTTTTATTTCCACTTTTTTATAATATAGGCCTGCATGTTTGCTTTTTTTTTGCGACATTTTAAGTCTGTCCCAATTGGTGCTGACAGACTACTCAACCCTTGCAATCTTTCCTTGTCAAGTTATACACTTTGGGTCACCCTGGCAATTGTCCACTGAAGTGGCCACTTGGTTGAGTGCAAAAACTGCTAGTGTGGATATGGGCGCAAAGCCATTTTGGGACCCTCAGGTTCGTGTGTGAAGTTTATTGACACTCTCATTACTTACTGGTTTTTTATAGATACAAGAGATTGAATATAAATCCACCCCACTTTGCTGCTACACATATCTCTCAGTATATCTGCAGTATAAACCAGAGATATCTTGTCCAGGGGTCAGAAAATGGCTGTCTTGCCACATTTTATTGCACGCATGACCTCAAGCCTGATTACGTGTATGTCCTGGCTGGAAAGTAGTGTTGTTGCAAAATCCAGGGATATCTTTCCCAAACCCCTAGTCGCAAAATATATTAACGACTTACATAGTTTGAATCAGAGCCCTCATTTGAGCTATGCAAGTTGCTGACATAGTTAGCCTTCAAATGTACCCCAGATAAGTGTAACACAACACTGGGGAACAATTAATACTTTCTGAACTTGGATATTGGTCCCATTTCTCATGTAGTGTGCGCCTCTATACTGCATTAAAATAGGTCCTCCATTCCTCGACTTATCTCCCCCGTTTATACTTCCAGATAAGAGAAGAGGATGAGGGGAGGGTTGGAGGGTACAGTTGCTATAAGGCCATAGCCCAGAGGGTTGTTTGGAGTGCATGTGTGGCGTGTAATTTTTTGTCTCTCTCTGGTGCCTCATGCAGATCACCTCCATGCAATTCAGGCAAGCGCGGTGCTGGCCTGTATTTTCTCCATCCTGGGCCTGTTTGTGTTCGTGGCTCAGCTCTTCACCCTGGTCAAAGGGCAGCGGTTCACCTTCTCAGGGGTCTTCCAGCTCCTCTCCTGTGGGTATCACATCTCGCCAAACCTGCCTCAGGGCCTTTCCTTCTTTCTGATCTCCCTCTCATCTGGGGGTCCTTCCCTCTGCTTACTTCCCTCTCCTTTTTTGTTATTAGGACCCCCTTGGCTGATGGAGCATTTTCATCCCCTCCGCCCTCTGTCTGTCTTCCTGTCGATTTTTTATTGCTCCAGCTGCTGATCCATTGCAGGGATAACGCTCAAATGTAAACAAATTATGCGAATTGGGTGTCTCTAGAGGCCTATTTGATGTCAAGGTCATAGGTGCCCCCTAGTCGGGGCTGAGGGGTATTGTCGTCACGCATAGCATCCGTCCGTCCGTCCACACTTATATTCCGCGCATTAACTCACAAATGCCATGGTCAATCAACCCCATTTTTGGTGCGAATGATGGAGTCAGGTAGCTACAGAAGCCTATCAATCTTGAATTTGCATTCCGCGCATTAACTCAAAAATGCCATCGCCCATCATCGCCTTTTTTGGTGCGAGTGTTGGAGTCAGGTAGCTGCAGAGGCCTATTGATTTTAATGGTGCTCTGGTATCCAATATGGCTGTCAGAGCCGCCATCTTAAATTTGCATTGGCATCATCTTCTTGTCTCTGTTCACGAGAAAGTTGCAAAGCTCCACAAAACAGTTGAACATTAATGAACTGTCTTCATGACAAAATTCTTGTCAAATGGTGGTAAGTATTAAACTCTCTGTCACACATTGATATACTGCTCAGTGTGGGCTGAGGGGTACTGCTCGCGTCAGTGTAGCTATTTTTTTTTTCTAGGTCAAAGGTCGGGTACGCCCACCTGTAAGGCACACGGAGGCGGTATATAGCGTTCAGCACAATCTAGTAATCCGCTAATCGTGCCTGCCGTGATAAGCTGTTGAGGTCCGCCATCGTTTAGGAGATTCCCATCAGTTAATTGAGTTCACCTGAGTTCCTTTTTGCTCCTAAATCCTTCCACTGAAGAGACTGGATGAAATTTACGACAAGACAGGGGAAGTGATGTGAGAGACATGAAATTTACTGAAATTGAAGGGTTTTTTTCTCCTGCAAATGTCATTTTGAAGTGACATCAAACGCAGTCTGTCACAGGTGTGGAAGATGTGCGGTAGTCGAGGAGAAGTGGATTAACTGGTCAACTGTTTTTCTGGAAGGATTTTATCCGGAAGGTTTTCACTCCAACCAAAGCAAAGCACTCCTCATTTCCCAGTCAGAGATGTTGATGAGCTGCTCATTAGCTGAATCAGATGTGCTGAATTAGGGATGGAGTAAAAACCTACAGGACGAGGAACAGAGCTGGAGACCTCTGCTCTATTCCTTTGTACTCACTCATTTATCAGATTGGAATCTCCATAATGATGGTGGACCTTGATTGTTTCCAGGTCTGGGACAAGAATACAAAGAACAGAAAAAAAATAAGTGATTGACAGGAGTTTGCGGTCTTTCACGTGATCCCCTTCTTCCCCTGATCATGTGCTTCTCTAGTGTAAAATGCTTTTTAAAAGTTGTGATAGCAAGGCTGGTATTGTTTTCAGCTGATCAGTCTGTGTGTCATCAGGCCAAACCAGGGCAAAATTACTTTGAAACTACTTAAAACTTCTAGGAAAGCTGTTTAGAGCATTTTTGCACACGTTTAAAGTATGTTTCTGTCTGCCTGTCTCTCGGTTTGTGGACAAATTTTGTGTGACATGGTGGCACCGCAACCTTTTAAGATGCAGCCTTCAAACTTCACTGATGAATAGTCGTGGTAAAAAAGAAGGCTTAGTTTGAAGGTGGACGTGTTCTGAGCTATACTGTAAGCAATGCCCGCTTCGCTAATGCAGCTGGTGGGATCCAAGGTCGTCTCTAGTTCACTTTCAAGCACGTCTTTGCTCTCCGCTTTTGTTTGTGTCCTTTTGCATGCCCTCCACTCACCAGGGGTGTAACATCCAGGGCTCAGACAATAGATGTCCAGCCGTGTGTTTCCCTAGCTGATGAAATTACCTCCTCACGAAACTGTGCTGATGTGCTAATCAGGGCAGTTGAAAGATAACATCAGGCTGGACTTCTACATTCTGAACTTGGATGTTACATCTCTGCCTCTTGCCTGATTCGTTTCTTCAAGGTCGTGCCACATCTCGCTCATTTATTATCTTTGGCCTCTTCTCCGTTGCCCCACCCCTCGCCCTCAGGCGTGTGCATAATGATCGCCGCCTCAATCTACACGGACAACTTCCACAAAAACGAGAAGAGCGGCTCGCACGGACACGCCTTCACAATCGCCTGGATCTGCTTCGTCTTCACCTTCATCTCCAGCATCATCTACTTCGTCCTGCGAAAGAAGAGCGACTGAGCGTGACTCGCGAGGTCCGATCAGAGTTTGCACGGTGGCCGGAGGTGTAAACTCCTGGGATTCTATGCTAAAGTCCGGCCATTTTGTTTGGTTCTATACAGGAACTCAGCCAGCCGATTTCAAAATATTAGTTTCAGATCAGCTTTACTTTTTTGGCTAGAACCCTGCTGTATTGAAAAAATAAGAGGAAAGATGTGTAGAAGTTCCTTGAACTGGGTTTTACATCTCTGGCGGTGGTGGGGTGGGTTGGAAAAGTGATCCAAATTAATTTTCCGCCAGGTGGGTGGGTGGACAAAAGAAGGGATTTCAAAGTCGTTATTCTTTTGTAGGTTTTTATTTTGATTTTGTATTTGCTTGCGCATCCATTTATTATCTTTTTCAATTTTCATCCTCTTCAGTTCTGAAAATAGATTTTTATCCCATTTGAAACGGTTTGAGGCGATTAGGACCCAAACAATAAGAGAAGGAAGGATAAAATGGTGAGAGAGAGGGGGAAAAAAGGACAGATGAGATATGAGATAACTCTCCCTCGTGAGAGGTGCTTTCGACTGAAATGCGCTATATCCTGTGCTTGTTCTTATTCATCTGCCTCACTCTGAAAACCCTTTGAGAAATCCTGATACATAGAGCTGTCCTGGCAATAATAGGCTACCAAAGCCAGATTAAACTAGCAGAACAAGTACAGATAAGGAGATTTATGTAAATGTTGGATACATGCCACTCTTCACAAATTGTTTTGAAATGTGCTTTTAGTGTGCTAGGATGCTCCATGCTATCGGGGCGTCACTGAAATTCAACCTAAGGTGAGCCGTTATGCTCAGTACCGGCCGTTTGTCAGTGAAAGACAACATTCTCGGTATTTCAGTCCTTTTTAGCAAATTGGAAAACTGGAATGGTGGATGGATATATATATATATATATATATATATATATATATTAGTGTTTCAGTGCAGTTTCACGCCGTTACCCTTAGATTATGGAATATGTCCTTTGTTTAAATTATTAAACTCATTTCAGGCCAGATTCGCACGGGAAAGGGACAAGAGTGTTTGGCAGAGTTGCTGCAGAGCGAACTACCAGTCTCAGAATGTGTGATTCTAGCATTTTCCATTATGGGGGGTCTTCTAGTCCAATACCAAGTCTCCAAGTACAGCTCACTGAGCAGGGACGTGCGGTCAGGGTAGGCAGTGACTTCTCCTTTTTTGATCGCTAGATTTTGTCAACCTGTTTCCACCTATGCCTGATTGTCAATCAATCAATTTGACCTTTTTTTTCTGGTCAATTAAGCCTGTAATGATTAAGAGGTGATAGTGACAAAAAGATTAATTTACCTTCATGCTTTGATTCGAGACTGCAAGGAAGTAAATCTTAATAATTAATTAAGATAAAATCTCAACTCTCTCAGTAATTCCATGTATTGTTTTGATCTTTTATCGGATTATGAAAGAAGACTGAAAATAAACTCCCTATTTTTTAAAAAATAGCAATAAAAATTTTGTGTTTAAGGGGGGAAATGTTATCGTAAACATATTGATCACACATTGAATGGCGCATTAGAAAGGTTTTAATATTTGTTAATGGCATTGCATTAGTTTCCTCTAAGCAAATATGACCAAACTTGATGTCTCCTGAGCATTTTAAGTTCGATGCACTGAGCAATAATGTCGTGGATTGAACTGGCACGCCATTCTGCCGTTTAGTCTTGTAAATGAGTTAATCAATCCTCAGATTGCTAATCAAGCAAAGTAATAGAGTTATCGTTTAACGGTGAGGATTCTGCCTACCCTAACTGACCTCCGACGGCACGTCACTGTCACTGAGTCACATGCCTTTGGCCTGAACTTGATAATAGATCTACTTTTCTTGTCAATAACTGGAGAGAATATCAATCTTCAGTTTTGTTAATCATGGGACTCGAGGTATTGCTGAGCTGACGTGTTGATTTTGCTTTCCTAGTGCCATCAGTTTTATTTTGGTTTGGTCGAATGCATTCTAAATGCGAAATATTCTGTGACTTACAATATATTATAAAATGTTGAATATATTAATATAGAAATTTCCAGCTAACTGGATATCAAAATACATGGATTTCAAGCTTTATTTTTATTCCATCTTTAAACTCCATGTTGCCTCATTTGTTCATTTAATGTGTATAAGAGGCCAACACGAAATGAACCGAAGGCAACTGTTCAATGTACTGTATAAGCATACTGCTACTCACTAACAAATGAAGACAATGTATTTTTACAATATTGTTTCAAGAATTATTCTGCATTTCATTTTCTTACTTAAATTTCTTACATATTTTGCTGTCTATATATTTCATAAATATATATGGATTGTATTAATTTTAGTAATTACGCGTATTTGTTACATTTTGTGTTGATATTTGATGAGGAGGTGTAAGGCAGGATTTTCTTTTGCAAAATTTCAATTACATTTTTAAAAAACTTGCTTTAAATTACCTGTGGTTGTTACATCAGAATGAGAATGTGCAGATACAAACATTCAAATCAAATATTTGTTTATCTTGAATTATTGAGGATGATAGTGAAGACTAAAAAACCAATAACGATGATAAATAAACCCTCGAATATTAGATTATGTATATATTTATCCCAAGAGGGAACAAAAGATTCTGAATTATAAGAAATGCATTTTACTGTATACGATACTGCTCCGCTGAAGCTGAAATATACTATTACAATCTCTCACTTGTGTGGTGGTAAATGGTGCGACATCTGGTCATTTAGGAAGTGTGCATATTAACACTCCTTTGCCACAGTTAACGCAGTCTGGTGTAAGATTACAACAGGCTTCACACTGCTGCTCTCAGTCCATTTTCACTTCTGCAAATTTGATTTTTCTCTTTCTAAACTTGGTTTTACGCGCTGAAATGCAAGTATTAAACAGCAAAGTGTAGCCTTCTACACCAGTACCAATCCCCTTAGTTTCCCTGATTAAAAACTAATAACAAAATAAATGTTCCCTTAACATATATGGACATCAGAGATCACGCAAGTTTCTTGGAACAGTTTATTTGTAATTAAATATATTAACAAACATAACATTCAACATTACAAATGACAATGTCACAATGAATCTTGAACTGGCAGCTAAATAAAATGCTGTACAGTGAATAAAGTAGAACAAGGGGCGTTTATGTGCATCTGTGTGGCTTGGCCTTCCACACGCCACACTCTTTAAGTCGCAACCCGTGAACAGAGGAGGCCAGGCCAACAGTGTAAACGGACTGAGTGCATTGAAATATCAAACTTTAAAGTTGAATAGCCAATAAAATGGCGTAAAAATGTTAGAACTGTAAAAGGAAAACAAATGTTTTCGATCCAGATGGTGATAAATAGATTGAACATGTTTGTTTTCCTTCCATATTTTTTAGCATTTTTACGTCATATTTTATTGAGTAGACTGAATGCACTGATGAAACGACATCGGCGTTGACCTGGCTTGTGATTCCTTGACAGGGACAGTGTGAGAGCAACACGATGTGAAAGCAAAGCTGATGGGCCAGTAAGAGAGACTGCTTGTAGGTGTGTGTGGTAGAGTTACAAAACCACATTACCCAGATACCAGCCACCAACTTTTCTTCGGGGGCAAGAAAAAGCATTTTGGCGCACGAGTGTGCAGCTGTTGGGTACAACCTGCTTTTTATAGCTACCGAACCCTTACAGCCTAGTGTCCAACTAGCGCAACAGCATAATGAATCAGCAACGGGGAATGTACATTTACTTGTGGGAGAACAATTATTGCCCTCACATTTTTAAATCATCGCGACTTGAATGGAGAACGGGGTATTGTGGATCTGTACTGGAGCCAGCCAAGTTGGCGCTAGTGAGCAATGTCTCCAAAGACGACCTGGAAAAGTGCCTCAAAATAAAGATGAAGACTCCTAGTGAAATTTGAGCTGGAGCACAAGCTAAATGCCCTGCCCTGAAGGGGTGATGCGCTCCTGCACCACCAGATGCAGCAGGTGGTTCTGTTCTGCGGAGAGCAGGGGCCTGTAAAACAAAGGGGAGAGATTAGCAGCAGCGCTAATAGCAGTGGAGCAGTCAGCATCACAACAGAAAGTAGCAGAGCAGTTAGCAGCAAAAGGAAGTGGAGGGCACTCGGACAGCGAATTTATCTCCGCAAAACCTGCATTTCGTCTTGAGACGCAAGTCAAAATTCGATGCTTCGCTTAACTCATGCGGCTCCCGTTTGTCAACAAGGAAGAAGGCGAGCGATGAACGATACTGCTAGAAATGTTCTTACGGATCATGTGTGCAGAATATGTGACGGATCTTCACAAAATTTAAATCACCTCTTTGTCAGCACAGTGTGTACCGACACACAAAGTTTTGCCAAAATTCACGTTACTTTTCGACCTAACCCGTTATCAAACAAACAAACAAATGCCGACAAAGACATTACCTCCATGCGGAGAAAAAGTAAAGGCAGCACGGTTCACAAAAGAGCAGCTGGCAGCCATAGCAGTTAGCAGCCAAGTGGCTAGTTGTAAAACCGTTTGCAGCATAACAGATAGTAGCAGAGAGGTCAGCAATGGAGCTGCTAGCAGCTACAGCAGTTAGCAGCAAAGTGGTTAGAAGTGAAAAGGTTAGCAGCACAGTCGTTCGCAATGGAGCTAATGGCGCCAGAGCGGTTAGCAAACTGAATGACTAGCAAGAGAGCGGCTAGCAGCCGTAACGGTTAGCAGCGGCGCGGTTGCTGGCAGAGCACAAAGGGGACAGAACAGTGCTTTGAAAAAGATGCATCAGCTCTGTCTATGGAAAATTTAATAATTAGGCGTCATTTCAAAAAGGTGCACCAAATGACAACCACAAGCCCAAACAGCACAAATGGCAACCCACCACAATTCAGTTTGCAGAGATTTGAGAGATTCTGTGTCTTTCTCCTGGCACGCCATCTGTAAAATATTTTTTTTTTTATTAACACATTTAAACATAATAAAACTCAACAATTAAATAAGGAACTTCACCATACCACATCTTGAAAAGTATAAATGATGAACACACAATGGCACATCTCATTTGCTTTAAGCAAAAAAGTTTTGTGCCCATCATCACAACAGGTTAATCCAAGTTTCTCTGACACCACTTCAATAGCTGGCAGAGCAGAACACCACTTTGACACCTCCTGCTCTCCATAATTATACATACAAAACACAGGCTGGCATCTCCATTAGCACTACGAGGTATGCAGAAAGCTATAATTTTGCGCTTCAATTCACAGTCCCACTGAGCAATGCCTTTACTTACCACCACAGACTGCAAGAGTAAGAACACATTCTCTGGCAGGAATGTCACTGCAGGAAAGGAAAATGACAGAGAGCAAATAAGCTCAACCAGAAACTCGAACACTATCGCACAGCACCATTTCCTGCGCGTATTGCTTTAAAAACATCCCGTGGCTTAACTGAAGCTTTGTGGAATGTTATCAGACAGATGAGGTAGCTGGGTGGTGATGTCACAACACGTGCTCTACGGACGAGTTCCAGGGCTTGCACAGTGCAGTCACTTCCTGCTTAAATGGACTTCCTCCTCAAGTGTATTGAACACACATTGGCCGGGCACCGGGGACAGTTATGGCCTTTTGACACTTGAAAGACATGTCAACAGACGTCTTAAGAAAAGTGTTGGATGACGCAGATGCTTTTAGGCTTAAACAAAGTGTCAGCAGAAACAGGTATCTCTTTGGTAATTACAGTCATTTCTTTATAATCATAACCAGCCGATCTTTCTGTGAATGCTACTGTATCAACTTCTCATCTCCATGACAACCGCCAAACTGTCAGTCCCCGCAGCCAATGTAATTATGAAACAACCAACAACAGTGTCGGCGATAGGGCTAGGACGATTCTGAATCGATTTTTTTTAAGGCGCAGTACCACCACCTGCTACCATGGGGCGAACATCCGAGCTTTCCCTTTTCCTTTATTAAACCCGATGCAGGTTGAACGAAAGTGCCAAACATCAAAGGGCATGTGAATGCTTCCGGAAAAAAACTTGACTGACATTTGTATTTTTCGGCGACATGCTGCACGGAGCCAAGTAAAGGACTACAGAATCGTCTCCTATTAACCACTTAGGTTACTCTAAGAAAAGTAACCCGTTCCAGTTTACTTGCTTGATTAGCAATCAAATTGTGGATGCATTTACTCTCCAAGTTGAATGAGTAGAGCTGTTTATTAAGACAGCATGTTTGATTGCTGCATTTTCAAATTTAAATGGCCATAGAACAGCGCAGCATGAACACGATTGCCATTGCCACGGCATTTCGTGCTACTATGATAATTTATGTCTCACATTAACATTTCATCCGCTTTTCAGAATGTTTTCCTCCTCGTGTATTTTTTAGATGCATAAAATCCAGGGCGATCTTATTACAAGTCTGTTTTAAATTAATCTTTAATAATGTCCTAAAATGCTACAATGAGAGATGTAATTCAGAGGAAGATTTTTTTAAATTATTCAAATTATAGGCATTCTTTCACTCTAACACCGTAGCCCAGTTAGGTTTGTCTGCTTTTCACCATCCCATCTTAATCGTATAGGCTACTGAAATTGCTTGATTGTTATTTAGGACAAGTACACGGGAGCAGATTGAGGGAAGGGCGGAGCACCTGCAATTAGCAAAATCTAAACTCAGGCTTCTTCCCGACGGCATTTTAAATCGTTTTAAGCCGCTTCAGGTGTGTACGTTTCAAGAAATTACACGCGACTGCCTACACACGCCATGACGGCAAGTGGTCTTATCACACTTTTAAAAAAAAATCCTCGTTCAACATCCCCATCCCAACTCTGCATTTAATCTCTCATTGTAGTATTTTAGGAGATCTATAATGATAAAATAATAATAAAGAGATTTGTTTTTAGATCGCCCTGGATTTCAAGCGTCTAAAAAATATATAAGATGGAAAACATTCTGTAAAGCAGATGAAACGTGAATGTGAGATACAAATTATCACAGTGGCACGAAATGCCGTGGCAATGGCAATCGTGTTCATGCTGTGCTGTTCTGTGGCCATTTAAATTTGAAAATACAGCAATCAAACATGCCGTCTTAATAAACAGCTCTACTCATTCAACTTAGAGAGTAAACGCATCCACCATTAGATTGCTAATCAAGCAAGTAAACTGGAACAGGTTACTTTTCTTAGAGTAACCTAATTGGTTAATAGGAGACGATTCTGTAGTCCTTTACTTGGCTCCGTGCAGCATGTCGCCGAAAAATACTAATGTCAGTCAAGTTTTTTTCCGGAAGCATTCACATGCCCTTTGATGTTTGGCACTTTCGTTTAACCTGCGTCGGGTTTAATAAAGGAAAAGGGAAAGCTCGGATGTTCGCCCCATGGTAGCAGGTGGTGGTACTACGCCTTAAAAAAAAAATCGATTCAGAATCGTCCCAGCCCTAGTCGGCGACACAACAAATGTTTGGTAAGTACAAGACACTATCAGACGAAACCTTATTCTGGCTCTCTGACATCATTTTGTCATCAGAAACTAGACATACACATGATTTACAAGTATGAAACGGCCTTTACCTTGGCTGTGGGAATCAAAGGACTCCCAGGCGTATCTCTCCAGCGTCTGAGCATGCTCAGGTAGCAGCTTCTGGGGTGGAGGCTGAGAATAAGGTAGGGGGAGAGGAGTCAGGAAAAACAGCTCCGCTACAGCTTCACAAGTCCCCATATTTCTGCAGCCCATTAACACGAAAAACAGTAAAATACCCTCCGTTGGGGATCTGGAATCCTAATTCTTCTGTGTCCTTCACAAAGGCAATATCAGCAGCTCTTAATCACATATGTAGGTCAAGGAGGACAGAAACTCATATTGTGTGCACAAAAAAAGTATTTACTTTTTAAGCAACTAAAATACCCCCCTAGCACTGCCAGGAGCAGAGCTACCAACAGTAAACATCATAATGTTGCATGCACTGGCTTCACTGTGTATGCTGATCAGATTTTCTCCTCCACTAAAATGTCATTTATTTAAATAAGAGATCGATCAATGCCACTTCGAAGATTATATGAATTCAAATTTGCCAGTTCAAATTTGAATAATCAATTCAATTCTAAGAGATTAGTTGAACAGACCGTTAAAACATTAACACAATAGGTAGAAATGAAGCAACATCAAGTAATATGAAGATTTTTTGTCCTTACCTCCAACAGCATGAGAAGAAGTACTCTGGAGATCTCGCACCTGGCTACGATGTCGAGGAATGCACCTGCAAGGTGGAGAAGGACAGTGATTGTAGAAAAACAGGAAATATGATTCATAAAATAGAAAAAAAAACCGCTAAACGCAGTAACAGAGATGGCTGAATATTATGTAATCAAAACAAATACACAACATGAGACGGGCCTGTTCCATTTCTCTGACATTGAGTACAGTTAGAAAGACAAGATATGGCCAGGTAGTTCAACACAAAAGACACTAAGTGAGCCCAACCACTTCGCAGGCTGGAATGCGTCACCAATCCAATGCAGTAATGTAAGTGTTCATAAAATACCAGCCAAGAAAGCAGGTGTAAATATAGTTTCTTTCAGGAATGGGCTTTGTGTGCGCATTTTTTTTTTTTTTTTTTTTTTTTTAAATCACCAGGCCAACAGTCACTAATCTGCATGATACAGTGTAGTAGCATTTCACTTCCCATGTAATTTTTTCCTGGTATTTTTAGCATTAGCTCCATTACACGTGTGAAAATTTGAGAGTTTCTAAATGGAGAAAGTTGCGACATGAGGGTTCCAGAAAACCCAGTCATGGAGCCATTTGTTTCCATTTGTGAGTAATCAAGCACCGTCTCACCAAATGAGTTTTTTTTCCCCCCAATTTTCTCTTTTCTTATGCCTGAGCATTTTCCGCCATTATGCTTATCAAAAACACTTACTATTTTTCCCCTGAAATAGATATTTTTCCTTTCCAGGAAAAGAATTTTAAAAATCCAACTATTTCCACTGAGCGAAACTGAATTTTCGTGGCTCTCTCTATAAAGGGACTCAAGGAAATTATGAATGGCAGACAGTTTCACAGGAAGTGATGTCAGAAAGCAACAGCAATGCCATTGGCTATGGCTTCCTCACCCACGGGAGTGTTGGTGCCAGGCAGCTGCAGGCCTCTCTCCTGACACATGAACTGCATCTCCGTCAGCACAGCTAACGCGCCGTCGTAGTCTCCTGCACACGCAAACACACAGTGAGCACACGGTTAACCCTACAGCCTCCAGGTGCCAGGGATGGCAAGTAAATTTTTCACTGCTACCAAAACATAGTGGGATATGTCAATCAACAATAATCAATAACACTATGTTTAGCGTCCCTGATTCTCTTAATCGCTCAACAGGCTACAAATAAAATTGAATTGTTCTGATATTTGGTGGGATATTAGTGGTGGTAAGGTCACGCCACACATCAGCTATGTTTACATGCGCAAAATTTCTCCAATCCGATCCTAACCTCGGTTGATTGGAAATTCCAAATCCAAATTCACATGGACACTGAATGAAATGATCCGATCATGACTTGCGTATACATCACCACGTGTTTAATCAGAATGATTCATTTGGGCATGCGCGGAGTTGTCTAATTTTCCGGAAATATTAGAAGAAGTAGAAGACGAAAAAGCTGTACTTCGCGTCTGTTGTAAACAAACGCCACGTTGTCTCACGTCCTCGTTTCGCTCTTTTGTAGCACACATGCGCAGTGAAGACAATTTTACCCCAACTGCGAAGACAGGATCCGAATGGGTGTGTACATGGACGTTGTTCGGAATGATGATCGGCATAAACCACCTCTCTCATTCGGAATGAAATTTCTTTCCGAATGGACCGAATCGGATCAGAATCTTCCGATTGACGTGTTTACATGAAGCATTTTTAATCTGATTGGGTCTTTATTCAGATTATGTGTGTCCATGTAAACATAGCTATTGATTTTGGTGAGATTCAGCTGTTGCACTGGAGGAATTTTGTCCCGGGAGGAGGATTTTCTAGTTATCATTACTATTACAGTTAGCCATCGCCCTGTTCCAAAGGGATTTACAGATGCTTAAATCCAGCAGGGTCCAATCTCCCCATGGAGAAATGGGAAATTAGAAGTGCAAATAACCATGACAGACACGCACTCACTTGTCATAATCTTACAGGAGGCCATTTCTCCCAGAGACAGCAGCGACTCGATGGGGTTCTGTGACTGGAGCTCCGCAGCTCTCTGAAAGTGCACTATGGCCTCTCCGGGCCTGTTCATCTCCTAAACAGCACACATGTATCAGACTGGTGAAGTCACAGTGGAAATGGTGATTCAAAACATGTTAATTGGTGGTATTAGTCAAAAAAAAAAAAAAAAAAAAGCAATGGCTCATAGTAGTAGCAAACGGCTGGCAAATATTCCAGTCATTGTGAATGGCCACACTGCGAATTGTGGGTTACATTGCTACAAAAGAATGCTTAGCCCTCTCCTGGCCAGAGAACTTGTGCAAGGTCATTGGGAACCTCTCTAATGGAGCAACTAAAATCCTTGTTGCAGCAATTATAAAATATTTCACTTTTGATCCACAAAAAGACAGGTTGTCTGCTCTACCACAGGGTGAATCATGAGGCATGATGACAAATGTTAATTGAGCCAAAATAAGCTGTTTTGATTTAAAAAAAAAAAAAAAAAAAAACTTGGCGCTGAAACAATGTACAACAGGAGACCACAACATTGGCTACATAACGTTGGCGCTCTGTCTACGCATTGCAAGCATTACTGAATGTGAATGCAGTTTCACAGTCTCCTAATGTATGCAACTCTAACAATGCAATCTCTAACTGTCAATGTAAAGACATGATGGAAGCAAATGAGACAGAATCAGGGAGACCAACCCGTTTTCCCTTAGAAAACACATAGATTAACACACACCCAAGCTTGACAATGCCAAATGACAGTAATGGCTTTATACACTTTTAGACATTATCAATACACAGAATTAATGAGTAAACCATAATATGGAAGAGAGGAATTATACGTGAACTGTATGCCAAGCAATCTTCAGGGCATTACCTTCAGAGCATTTCCCAGTTCAAGAGAGAGACTGGCAGCCATCACCGGCTGGTTCATTTCAATGTACACCTGAAACACACGCAAAAAATCTGCGTTGTAACCAACACTCATTACACCTGTACCAGTACACAAGTATGGCACTACAGCACATATAACTCACTCTCTCTCACACACACACACAAACACACATACAACATTGGCTGCAATGAAATGGAAACCACTGAACAACCTTGATTGCAAAGCTGTAACAGTTCAAGGCAGCCTGCATGTGCTCGTCAAAGCCAGGGACTCGGAGTGAGCGGTTCTCCCTCTCGGAGAGCAGGAACAGCCTGGCTGCCTCCGTCAGAGCCAGTGCCTCCCCTGGAGCATTGAACAAGGTCTGCTCACACCTAAAGCCAGAGATTAACAAGGCTCAACATGACCAGTGACAACTGCCTTTTGAACCAAGAGCAAAACATAGTCAAACACCCCTCCACTCATACCCTTAGTTTTGATTATTCGTTTCAACAAGGCAATTTCACAGCATAAACATTTTGTTTCATTTAAGCATCCACAGTGTGTGAATCAAAGGTCCCTGCCTTGTGATATCATAAGGGCAATGAATGCTTCATATCTGAATCAATCAAATTACTCTTATTGCCCTCCCATAGTTCTCTGATTGAGGTACCCAACGAGCAAGAAATAAGTTAATAGATATCATGGCAAAGGCCCACGTACCGAGCCATGGCCAGGTTACAGAACGCAGCATACTGCAGACAGTCCTGCTGTTTGAGCTCTTTGGCCAAATGACCTGCAAGAAGACACGGAAAGATGGGAGGATTGTTACATAGCTATAAGGGAAAACAAGGTACCGTGACAATTAAATGGCTTGATTCTCACTGTAACGTTAAGGCAGACAGATGTTGGTTAGCTGAAAATGGCAGGATGCCACACGGTTGTCACAAATTTTACAACTTCTTACTTTTATCCGTTCAGTTATCAGCGTCAACTCACCAAACTGTTCGCTGGCCTCGGCAACATTCGGCTTTCGAAGAAATCGCCTGAAAACGAACGTGTATGTTACAAATTTACTTCCGAATAATCGCGTAATTAAAACGGTCATTTCAAGTTGACTTAATTACCTCCGCCCAACGAAGTTGGAGGAGGTTATGTAATCATTACCGTTTGTCTGTTGGTTGGTTTATTGGTTTGTTTGTAAGCAGGATTACGCAAAAAGTTATGGATGGATTTTCCTCAAATTTGGTGGAATGATTAAGTATTGTTCAAGGAAGACGTGATTCGATTTTGGGAGGTCAAGGGCATGCAAAAGGTCAAAAACATCCTATTCAAAACATTTGCGCGAAGACTGCAGGACTGCATAAACACAGGGGTTGCTAGCCAATACTGGCAAAAATAAATAACATTGAGTACACTGGCGGAGGTACTTGCGCTCTTGAGCGCAGCTCTAGTTTCAATTTGTCATCAGGAGGACAACGATGTCAGTATAGCAAGCTGTGATGTTGACACCACTAAACCATATTAAAGCTGGGAATAACAATATATCGATCACCTGCCAGATAGCCGACCACAGAAAAAACCAACAACCAAGCAAGCAAGTTAGCTACCCACCAACCTAACACCTAAAGGTAACTGTTAAAACCAAGTCTCAACTACTGGGATTAACACTGTTAAAGTCTATTAATTTTCGCCACCTAGCTAACAGGCTAAAGTTAGACAACAAATATACAAATAGTACCTAGCTAGCGTTGACTAGCATGCACTGGGCGGATGCGACCGTACTGGCTAAAAAGGAAATGCTCGACCACCGTATGAATACAAACAAACTAACGGTAAAAGGGGAAAAATGAAATAGGAGTTCTTACTTCTTTAATTTATTTGACACCGCTCGATAACGCATCAGGAAGTCTCCCTCAGCAGCCATGTTCACACAATCCAGTGCGCTGGTTGTGATTGACTCAATGGGCGGAGTAAAGCCGCTTTCACACCGGACGCGAAACGAATTTTTCGCACGACAGACTTCATTCAAAGTCAATGCAAAGACGCCGATACGCATTGACTTTGAAAGTAATCTGCCATGCGAAAAATTCGTTTCGTGTCCGCAGCTCTCCCTATTTTCTGTCTCACAAAACGCCAGAAAGAAGCTTATGCGGCGAAATATTTCCAAATAAACAGAAACCACTACATTATATTATACGGTGACATTGTTTTTGGAATGAAAACTGTGTTGTTTTTTTTTTCCAATCTCTTCACTGTTCATTACTAACTGCAATATCCGTGTAGCTCTCAATAACCTGAAGTTTAAGAGCCCGACCGGATCAATATGAGTCATCCGCTGCGGGTGACATTTTACATGTGATCAGAGCCGTGATATGTTGATACTGAAAAGAACTGACTTGCATAATAAAACCTCTTTAATTTTCTGGGTACAATCTTTGTTTAAAAAAACAGTGCCGCTTGATATCAGCGATCGAATAGGTCCTCGCAAATTCCGGAATTGCTGCATTAGCTCCCAGCTGAGTCAAGCCGGGTGAAGCGCAAGCTTAAATCATTTGTGTGAGGTAGTATGTGCAACTGCATCGTCCTAAATGAACGTATTTGTACGTAGCGCCGTAGATTGACTTTTTTTTTCCCAGACCCTGATATTATTTGATGTCTTACATGAGCAAAAATCTAAACAACTTTTTACACATTTTGGGCGAACATTAACAGATACTGTGCCATGGACATTAACTGCTGATTTACAGTATAATGTTCATATCAAGATGAGACACTTCAGTGATGTGAAAATATAAATTACGTTTCCACAGAACATTGTACACAATTTCTGGGTTAATGAATTTGATAAATTAATATTTAAATATATTTGACGCACCAAATAAGTTCAAACTGACAAAAAAGAGGTGTTTTTTTTCAATGTGTAATAATTGGTCGTGTCTTGAGTCATTTCTAACGCATTCTTACTGAAAGTGATCAATCAGGTTTGTCAGTGACAGTGTAAAAACACATTAGCAAGTGAGGTAAAGCAGAGCCCAATAAAAGCCTATGACAGCATATTATAGATTGGCATTATTCTTTATTTACCTATTTAATAAAAACAGGACTCAGTTATGCAACTGGTGGCACTGTCACCTCACTGCAAGAAGGTTCCGGGTTCAAATTTGAGGTGTCTGGAGGAGAGTCCGCATATTCTCCATGTAGATTTCCTCCGGATTCTCAGATTCCTCCCACTGTTTGAAGACATGCATGTCTTGCTCATCGCAGTTCACAAATTGCTCTTACATATGAGCATGCAAGTGAATGTGTGTGCGGAGAGTGCCTTGCATTGGATTAGCCCAGTGTGTATTCTTGCCCTCTGATTGCTAGGATTAGATCCCCGTGACCTTTGACTTGAATGAACAGATTGAAAAATGGATGTAAGTCTTAATAAAACACGTTCTGTGGATCTCTGGAAGTCTGATGTTGATGCCAGCCACAGGGCACTCTTGCCACCCTAGCAGAGATTTTAAGAGGCATCAAAAATTTTCATAAACAGATTCAAATATTCCATGTTCTGTCCGAGAGTTGTAGGTCTGAAAAGAAAACAAAAGCAAAAAATAAATGACCCGGTCTTTCAAAACTGACACAATGTCTACAATGAAGTGAAATACAACAGTATGAACTTGGATTGTCATAAATTCAGTGATATTAATAGGGAAAGAATAGAGAGATTTGTGAAAATGTTCACTCGGTACAGCAGATATCAATATTTTTCATGAAAACTTAAAGAAACAAAAAATAAACTACCACAGATGGTTCATTCATCACTTCCTGCTCAGCACATGATTGGTTCCTGCCCTTTGCCGAAGGTTCCAGAACATCATATACTGAGGAAGTCGGATGCACAAGAGCCTAAAAGAGAGAGATAAATGAACATGAGCCAAAGCTTACGAGCGAAAACGTTATGCCCACCTGCCTAGAATGCTATTGGTTGTCCACGTGCTGCAAAAACACCTCCATCAAACTGATGTCCACATGAACGCCCGGAAGCAGGGTTTCTCAGGAGTACATTTCCCAGAGCATAACACTCCTTCCACTGTGTTGTCTTCTTCCCACAGTGCATCCCGATGCAGGTAAACAGCATGCTTGTACCCAGTCAATGTACATGGTGTGAAAAAACAAAACAGGACTCATGATACCAGACGAAAGTCTTTATTTGCTCCAAGGTCCAGTTCCGACGTGTGCAATCTGAAGGCATTTTTAACAGTGATCAGGGCTTACTGACCAGTCAGCCACTAGCCAGCCTCAAACCCAACAGGGCGTGCAGTATTGTGCGCTGTGATACATTCTTCCTGTAATCATCATCAGAATCTTCTGTGACTTGTGTCACAGCCGGCCTTCTGTCAGTTTGGCCCATATGACATAGCTTTCATTGCCCTCAAAGGTGGTGAGCCTTGGGCTTCCAAACCCTGTTGCCGGTCGTTAGTTTGTCCCTCCTCAGTCCGCTGTCTGTAAGAGCTAACCACTGCTCATTGGCTGCGCACCACAAGCCTCGCTGCTTTGGAGATGCTCGGACCGAGTCGTCTGGTCAGGAAGATACAGGAAGATATGGTTTGCAACAAGTTGATGTGCGGTGAGTGTTCCGACACAAAATAGCTGCTGTGGCATCACTAGGGTGGATGGTGAGAAGAGATTACCCTATATGACTGTAGAGCGATTTGAGTATCAATGAGAAGATGCAATTTTAATGAAATGTGCTTTCTTTCACTCGTTGTCAAATTTGCTCAGATCACATTTCTCCCACGTCCGACAAGTCAACTGTGAGAACCGACTGTTCACTTACTGTCTGAAGCAGGAGTGTCAAACACGGGTCCTGGAGGGCCTCGGTGTCAGTAGACTTTTTTGGTTTCCTCCCAGTTTGCAGCTAATTAACCTCTTGAGAACAAGGCAAGTGGACTACTTAGCCTATTGAATTTATTATTACAGCCGAAACCTAGAAAAAAAAGCCAACACTGAGTCCTTCTGAGACTGAGAAACTCCCCTGAGGGCTTATTAATAAAAGTTTATGCGGATTTCATACCTAAATAATGTGTATACTAAAAAAAAAAAGAAGAACGAGAAAAATGAAATTCATTTTAAAAAATCTGATTTTATAAAACTGTGGGTACAATAAACTGCATTTTAATGTAATCAATCAGATAAACTTCTTCCATATGTGCTTCTTTCATACTTTTGCATGTTCTTTCATGTCAAGTTTGTTTTCCTAAATTTAACTCATTCCCTCCAGACTACTTTTATATAAAAGTTGTCGCGTTTGTACGGAATACTTTTCCTGAAAATTACATAATATAAAGTATTCAAGTATAGGTGGCCCATCACCGCGATTGTCAACTGATTTCGTGTTTTCATCGGACTGCGAATGGTCATCCACGCTGCTGGCACCGGCTTACCGTAGGGAATGTTAGAATTCGCCGCGCCGTTGGCAGCGGCTTACCGTAGGGAATGAGTTAAAATCCGCACAGAAAGTGGTGTACGCATCTTTTCTGTGTCTACGCACTGTTTGAAAATGAGGCCCCTGATCTGTATGTGGTCACAATGTTCTGGCTCATTGGTGTATGTAAGGGCAGTGATGGGGCATGTGATCATTCATGCTTTCCCGCTTCATGTAAAGATTTTAAACGCTGATTCCTGGCACAACAAGGATAACATTTTGATTTACGGTGGTGGTTGTGGATACACATATAGATACAGCAAAAATATGAATTCAAGAAGGGGATTTTCAGTGCTAACACAGCAATGGTATTCTCCACTGGCAAACTCTTCATTATGCTTATAAAATCATGGCGTATACAGAGGGTGTGAGTGCCATGAAGCACTGCTGGAAATCAAAGGGCCCTTACTGTATACGCAGAGTCTTCGGTAGCGTCATAACCCCCCTCAGTAACTTCTTCCTCCTCCGGATAGGCCTCCGCTTGTCTCTCTCCCTCATATCTCAGCTCACGCTGTTTCTAAAGAAGAGTGCTATAGTTAAGAGCAGCAAGATCACCTGATGCTGGAAGCGAGGGAATAACTGAGCAAATTGTTGCTTCATCAAAACAGTTGACTAATCTGTGTAAAATCACCACTCAAATCCCAACTGTTGCTATAATGTCTCCACCACACGCAGAGGGCGGGAGGAATACCGTTTTCCGGTTGTCCATCTGCGCGTGCGTCTGTCACATTGTCTGTCAGAAATACAGTATCTTGTCCATGCTATACAGTATCTACCAAAGGAGTGATGGGATTTTCATTAAATCAGATATGGTAACTTCCCCGCAGAGGGTAGCTGAAATTACTAGGTTTCGAAGGTCAAAGGTCAAGGTCACATGAGGTCAATTGTTTGTAAAGGGCCAAAGATCAACTTTTAGGGCATATGAGGCTCTAACAGGCAGAGGCACAGCTATCAGCACTTTGCTTTGAGATCAACTGGTTGTAATAACAACAATAAAATTATTGTTGTTATTATTATTATGATAATTATTATTATTATAAGTAGTAGTAGAAGTCATTGTAGTATTAGTAGTAGAAGTAGTACTACAGAGTGAGTCAAAAAAAAAAACTATACACTTTTTAACGGGTCATTTTGTGGTGGTATAGCAATATACATGTATACAACATATTTTGTATGTTTGCCTCAGATCTTTCCACTGATATTGGTACTAGTTACACCTCATTAGGTTTCAGGCATGACTGCACAGAGGACAATTAAGGGACTCAAATGAAATCTGACTTGTGCCAACTGACCAGGGCTGAATATGAAATTGACCATGCATGTCATATTGGGTTGCATAGTCATTTGACTTAAAAACGGGCATACGAATCTTGCCTGTGCATTGGTCATAATGACCTGGCACTGCCAAGCATGGTGCATCCACAGTTTACCCCCAGGCAAAGGACCTTCTTGGTCACTGAAAATCATAGAACACGGAACGTTACAAATGTGCTGCAGAGTTTTCGGCGTCAGTTTCCTAACGTGCCATAAATGTTTTAGGTTGACTTGAAACTTTAAGTGCTTGGTTGGACTGAAAGCCTGCACCCACACTGGCCCTTGCAGGATAATGGTGAGCAGCCCAGTTGTAGAAGAATCATCACTGAAGTCTTTGTCTCCACCCCTCCCAGCTTACCCTGTAGTCCTTGAGCAGGACGGCAGATCCAATGCTGCTGAAGATGAAAAGGCCCACACTCAGAGCCACACTCAAGATGAAACCAGCTTCGCTTTGTTCAATTCTTTCGGTTCGATACCCCACCTCTAGAAATGAGATTGAGACCATTGTGCACGTTATTTCAGCACAGCAGAGAGAACATTTTCCTGAAGTGAGACATGTTTTATTAAAGGCGTCTTCAGTCTAACACATCAGAGAAGAACTTTGTGCATCACGCTATTGTTCTCACTCTGCTCTTTCCTGTTGCTCAATGCTGTCACAAGACTGAGCTATCTTTGCCACTTTCTGCCCTCTCCACTTCAGTTTAGAATCAAAATACAACTTTGATCCTGCAGTTAGAAGGCTTTCTTGCCCATTGGACTATCATTCATGTTGCGGCATTGCAATGTCAGAATTAAAATAAATTACATGGAATTTTTACGACAAGTAACTCTAATGTCAAATTTAAACGATGAGAAGATTTCAGAATTGTAGGACAATTTAAAAAAAATAAATTAATAAATAAAACCAAATAGAACTCAGTTATCAAGCATCCAACCCTTTATAACAACAACCCTCACTGGGCCAAGAAAATTCACATCTTTGAGATCATGTAAAATATGACAATTTCAGCTATTTTTTCAGTCTGTCATAAAGGCCAAGGAACCATCAGTAGGTATTTCGGTAAGAAGACAAAAAGCTGGAGAAGGTAATAAGGTGATCACACAATGCTTTAATCCTTCTTAGGTTGTGACAAATTATTAAATATGGTACCATTCAAATAATAGCTAAATCAAGACTTCCCATCAATCTGAGAACCAACAGACGCCATGGCTAATTGTGAGGGGCAACCAGTCAACCAGTTGAGGGAACTTAAGTGCTCAGTGGTTGAAAGTGGAAAAACAGCTCAAAGATCAATGATCTAGAACATTCCAAAAGCTCAGTCACAAGCACACAGATGTTCTACAAAAATACCACGGTCCAACATAATTGAGTACAAATGGGTTGCGTTGTAAAAGTGTTCCACTAATTATGCTTTTGAAGGGGGAATAATACTAAAAAAAGGGAAAGAAAAAAATGAATGCTTTTTGAAGGCCCTGTCTGTCTGTACTACCAAAAATTCAAAGGTTTGGTGAGAATCTGAAAGCTGTGCTTTCCATACAAAATCTGCATCTTCTCATGTGATTGAAGGGCTATGGTATAATAATCAATATTTACCAAATTTACCAGCGATTATGAGATTTATTTCAGGCATTCTGGTCTTTACTCTGGCCTTCACGGGTCACATTTTTCAATTTATCAACATAAGCTATGACACAAATCACCTTGCACACGTGTACATTTTATTGCACTTCTCTAAATATTTAAGTGCTCATTTTCATGCGTCCTTTTTTTTTATTTTCAAAAGCCAACAGATTTCATATCGATTCTTTAACTGAAACGGAGCTGGACTGCAATTTGAAATGGAAAAAAAAAGCCTTGCTAAGGAATGGTTACATCTGTTAGGAGAACCTGGGGCATTCACAAAAAACCAGTGTTTTCTTAACCTCATAACACCCACGGGTTTGTCAACTGTATTTGCTTTATTCAAACCTGTGGAACATAACTCATTCCCTATGGCAAGCTGCTGCCAACGGCGCGGCGAATTCTATCATTCCCTATGGTAAGCCAGTGCCAGCGGCGTGGATGACCATTCGCAGTCCCATGAAAACACGAGATCAGTTGACGATCGCTGTCATGAGCCACCTGTACTTCAATACTTTATATTGTGTAATTTTTGGGAAAAGTATTCCGTACAAACGCGACACTTTTATACAAAAGTATTCCGTAGGGAATGAGTTAAGGCCAATCTTAAATTCTAGTGAGACTGAGATTGCAAGGCTTTCAGGGGTGGCAAAAATGTCCAGCTGAATTACTGGGATATATATACAACACCAATTCCGAAATAGTTGGGACGAAGTGTAAATTGTGAATAAAATCAAAATGCAGTGACTTTCAGATCACGAGCCAATATGTAATTTACAATAGAACATAGATAACATTTCAAATGTTGAAACTGAGACATTTTACATTTTTATCCACAAAATGAGCTTATTTCAAATTTTCTGGCTGCAACAGGTCTCAAAAAAGTTGGGACACAGGCAAAAAAGGGCTGAAAAAGCAGTTAATATATAAGAGAATCAGCTGAAAGAACATTTAGCAAGTAATTAAGTTAACTGGCATCAAGTGTGTAACATGATTGGCTATAAAAAGGATGTCTTAGAGAGGCTGAGTCTCTCAGAAGTAAAGATGACCAGAGGATCTCCAACCTGTGAAGGCTCGCGTAAAAAAAATTGTGGAATACTTTAAAAACAATGTTTCTCAATGTCAAATTGCAAAGGCTTTGAAGGTCTCATCATCAACAGTGCATAACATCATCAAAAGATTCAGAGAAACTGGAAAAATCTCTGTGCGTAAGGGACAAGGCCGAAGACCTTTACTGGATGCCTGTGATCTTCGGGCCTTCATTTAAAATGGACTGTAGCAAAATAGCAAAGTGTCCTGTGGTCAGACAAGTCCAAATATGGCATTCTTGTTGGAAATCATGGGCGTCGTGTCTTCCGGGCTAAAGAGGAGAAAGACCACTTCTTCTGTTATCAGCGTTCAGTTCAAAAGCCAGCATCTCTGATGGTATGGGGATGCATTAGTGCACATGGTGTGGGGCACTTGCATGTTTTAAAAAGCACCATGAATGCTGAAAGATATATAAAGGTTTTAGAGCAACATATGCTCCCTTCCAGACGACATCTATTCCAGGGAAGGCCTTGTGTATTTCAGCAGGACAATGCAAAACCACATACTGCAGCTATTACAACAGCATGGCTTCATAGTAGAAGAGTCCGTGTGCTGAACTGGCCTGCCTGCAGCCCTGATCTTTCACCGATTGAGAATATTTGGCACATAATTGAACGAAAAGTCCGTCAACGGAGACCCAAAACTCTCCAGCAGCTGGAAGCCTGTATAAAACAAGAGTGAGATCAAATTCCAATGGCTAAACTCAAGAAACTTGTCTCCTCAATGCCCAGACGCCTCCACTCTGTGTTAAAAAGAAGAGGTGATGCTACACCATGGTAAACAGGCCCCTGTCCCAACTTTTTTGAGACCTGTAGTAGCCATCAAATTTGAAATGAGTTCATTTTGTGGATAAAATTGTAAAATTTCTCAGTTTCAACATTTGCTCTGTTATCTCTGTTCTATTGTGAATAAAATACTGGCTGTTCCGAAATAGTTGGGACAAAGCGTAAATAGTGAATAAAATCAAAACGCAATGACTTTCAAATCACACCAGCCAGGATTTTATTCACATATTTTGATGATGTTATGCACTGTCGATGATGAGACCTTCAAAGCATTTGCAATTTGATGTTGAGGAACATTGTTTTTAAAGTATTCCACAATTTTTTTTTACGCAAGCCTTCACAGGTTGGAGAGCCTCTGGCCATCTTTACTTCTGAGAGACTCAGCCTCTCTAAGACATCCCTTTTATAGCCAATCATGTTACACACCTGATGCCATTTAACTTAATTACTTGCTAAATGTTCTTTCAGCTGATTCTCTTATATATTAATTGCTTTTTCAGCCCTTTTTTGCCTGTGTCCCATCTTTTTTAAGACCTGTTGCAGCCAGAAAATTTGAAATAAGCTCATTTTGTGGATAAAAATGTGAATTGTCTCAGTTTCAACATTTGAAATGTTATCTATGTTCTATTGTAAATAACATATTGGCTCATGTGATCTGAAAGTCATTGCATTTTGACTTTATTCACAATTTACACTTCGTCCTAACTATTTCGGAATTGGGGTTGTATATATATATATATATATATATATATATATATATATATATATATAATGTATAATGTATATATATATATAATGATTTACAGGATCTAGGTATTTATATTTGATGTAATGCTGCAGACATAAAAACATGGCATCCAGGGTTTGAATATCTCTCTCAGTATAAATGTGACGTAGCTCCAGTGAAGTGCAGTAATCAGTAGATACAGAATATGCATGTGGCATTGTCCTACAACAAGCGTGGGCAATTCCAGTCCTGGAGGGCTGGTGTGTTTGTAGGTCCTTATTTCCACCTGTTATCCTGACTAATTGTGTTCATTGGTTGTAAACACAAACAAGAATTTGCTCATACTTTAGATCAAAGAAATATATTTCATTTTGGGAGAACAGAACAGCATTTGGTGGTGATTCGTGAGAATTTGAAGAAATGGAGGCAAAACATCAGATTTCATATATGGTTAAACTATTAAAGGAAATTAACTCATTAAAAGCCAAAAGTTGGCATTAAAATCAGGGACTGATACAGCCCTCATTGCCCACCTCTGTCCTACTATATGGGGGGAGGAATTTCTAACTCTGAACCAATGTAAGGGGAAATTCAAGGGAAAATCGGTGTTTAAGGGGTTAAACTCATTTCAACATCCATTCCCTTTAATCCAGCATCCATGTTCTCACCTCTCACAAGCACGTTCCAGTAGGCTTTTTCACCCTTGAAAGCGCAGTAGTATTCTCCAGAATCTGAACGATTGGAAACGGTAAATTTCCATGAAACAATCCTGCTTTCTGAGATGAAGTCAGTACCGGTATGCACCTGTTTTTTACTGTTGGCATGAAAGCATGAAAATTTATCATCGCTTTGGTTCTTTGGCACTATCACATTAAACGAAAGATGTAGGGTTTCATTAGCAAGAGCCACCAGAACTGGATCCTGGGCAGAGATTGTGGATTGGTCTGTGAATGATAAAATAAGAATAGACAAATGAAAAGGCATTACATACTGCACAGTAAAAAATAAAAGGTTGTCTAAACTTTAAAAAAGCAAGGCAATCTGGGACTTAATTTAGTGCAAACTCAAAAATGCTGGCTAATTAGTTTTCGGAAAGAACAGCGTGGGGATGGTTATGATAAACTATTATATAAAACAACGTCTATTTGCAGCGAATTTGAAAAAAATTGGCAAATGTTCTCATGTTTATGCAGTTTGTGTCAAAATCCATGTGTGTCTTTAATTGGCTCCTTCCCTGTCCTAGCAGTCCTCATATGTCTTTGTGGTTTGTCTCCTTTAATTGATTTATAGTCTTGTCCCCTCCCTTGCTGCCTTGTGTCATCATTTGCATGCCTCGCCCCTTTTGTGAATGTCCCATCTATATAATCTCATTGTGGCATCAGTGGTTGCTGGATTGCCATGGTTCATACCCCACAAAACCTTCCAGTCAGTTTGTTTCTTCTAGTATTGAGCTAAGTTCCTCTTTCATGCTTTTGATATATTTATAATAAAGGAAAATGTAAATAGTCTCCAAAGTCTTATTAATAGGAACAAGCTCCCAAGCCTTAAACGTCCTCCAGGATTGGGACCGCGTTCTTGTTAATCCTTGGTTTTATCTGTTCCTCTGTGTCAGTTTATTTCAAACACCTCCCAAACCCTCATCAGTCTCCAAGATTGAGACTGCTCTCCTCTGAAACCCTTCGCTCTCGTTGGTAAGCAGACTTGGTTCTGCGAGGGGGAGTCTTCAGCGGTCTTCTGCTCCAGGATAGCCACTGGCTTGGGCGGGGACACACCCTACCCTCTCCAGTCATTACCAACATAGCTAAACTGCCCCTCAGCAATTCTGGGTTACGGCCTTTATCTCTACGGTCACTGTATTCGTGTTAATAAACACTCCCTTGTGGATTGTACCCTGAATCTGCTTTTGGTTTCTTGTCTGGATAATGACAGTTTGCCACTGATGAAAATGGCTTTTTTGACTTCATGGTATATCACAGCCTCTCAATGGTGTTCTTTCCAAAAACATGGCTTTAAAATGTGCATAATGATGAACAAATTCAAAAACCCCATTCAAATTCCCATAGCTTTTGAGTGAACCCATGGCTTGAAAATTGTAACTGAGGCCTGCTTCAACAGTTAAAGATGAAACACTAGAGAACTCTATAAACAGAGGCTCAAATGTCCACCACATTCCTGATGGTTTTTCAGTCGTCATATTTTCATCAGACTGAAATGCTATATAGATTAGTCAGCACCATCGCCATTATTAAGTATTTTAGTCACATTTTTATTTTTGCCTTTGTTACCATAAGCATTTCATCAGAGCATTTTTTCGTTGAAATTTTTGTGAATGTAATTAATACTGGACCTGATTCACTGATGCAGCATTAGTCTAATTAAAAAAAAAAAAAAAACGCAAAATCATAGTCATTAATGCCAAACAATAGAAACAGATTTTGGAGAAACATATACTGCCATCCAGATGTCTTTTTCAGGGAAGTCCCTGCTTATTTCAGCAAGAAAATGCAAAACACCACAGTTGGCACATATTACAACAACATGGCTGCATAGAGTCTGGGTGATAAACTGGCCTGCCCGCAGTCCAGACCTATCAACCACTGAAAATATTTGGGGCATTACAAAACAAAACATATAACAAAGGAGGCTACAAAGTGTTGAGCAGCTGAAATTCACCATCAACCAAGAATGGGAAAATATTTTGCTCTAAAAACCACAGCAGTTGTTCTCCTCAGTCTCCAAATGCTCGCAGTGTCGTTAAAAGAAAAGGTAATACAGCACAGTGGAATAATGTTCCTGTTCCAACCTTTTTAAAATGAGCAGCTGATATCAAATCCTAAACGAACACATATTTTTCAAAAAATAATAAAATTTCTCAGTGTCAACACCCAATATGTTGTCTTTGTTGTATTTTCAATGAAATATAGAGTTTAAATGATTTTTTATATAATTGCATTTTGTTTTTATTTACATTTTACAGGACCTTTTCTGGAAACGGGGTTGTATCAAAAGATTTGATAAATACTTTGAGTAGTTACATACAATATTTTGTTTATTCACCTGCAGTTGACTAACAACCACAGTTGTTGATAAACTTACCTTGGCAATGAAAAAAGATGATATGTCTATGTTTACTATACTATGCTAACATACTCTAAGGACAAAGATGGGGATGACATACACAATGTACAATAACTTATAAAAATGCATCCTGAACATCACAGCTCAAATTATATACAATTATGATTACTAGAAGACTGGTGTGTTACCAAATTCAAGATAAAATGACAAATGTTGTGTGTACTTGGATTGATAATAGTGATAACACTTACCTTCAGTCGATAGTCCAAAACACATCAGAGCACACACCACTGCCAACGTCCACTCCATGTTGAAAAGAAGAAAGCAAGACGTTTCCAGTTCTAAGCAACAACCACTCGTCACTGTACATCAGGAATCTCACGAGTGTAAATCGACTGAAATTCGATGTGTAGAGCACCTCACAATGAAGCTTTTCTTTTCCCTTTCACACTGGGCCACTTCCTCATCTTTTTTTTTTTTTTTTTCCAGAAACAACGACTTCCTCAGAGTGGTGAGGTTCAATATGTTGTGAAAGGGAAAAAGAAAAAAAAAATGACTTGAGGTCTCCACGATGGACAGGAAAAGCCAAACACCATAAATACACATTAAGAAATGGCAAATTCAGGGAATATATTCATGTTTTAACTAAATACATTTCAAAGACAAAGTGCTCCATAGTAAAGACATTGATCACATGCATTTTCCCCCATATTGGTAATTTTTATAATCCATGTACATATTTACAAGGCAGTTTTAATACAACATTGATATTTTCACTTTGTTTACCAGGATAAAAACATGACAAAAAATAATACAGATTAGTTTATAATGGAGCTTACAATGACATTCTTGTTTGACGTTTGAATGATTCTCTTGTTCTCAAAGCATTTTGTCCCCTCGTAAATTGAACCGTTATACCCCTTGCAAATGGACAATTTGTTTTATTTGATCATTAGCCCATTTACTTCAGTCAGTTGAGTTATATATTGGGTCAATAAAGTACACGAGTACAGCTCCAATATTGCCCCTATCGTCTTTTGTGAAAATAACATCATTCATCTGATCTGGGAGTAATTCACCGTTAAAATCTTACATGTTCTTGTATTGTAAAAATCCCAAGAAGGCAAAGAAAATAACTTTCTAAAGGATCACGTGAATATAGAAACAAGGGGTTATAAGAGTGCAAACGCACACTAACACGCGCACAAAACCGTGGGCAACCGAACATCTGAAGTGTGGTGCAATACTCTCTTTGTAAAATCTAATATTCGGGGGAGAAAGTCCATCATCCTCATTTTACGAGTTCAATTCAAACACAGAAGCCCCCGTTCAAACTTTTGTACAAAATGGCGATCGCATTAGAAATGGAAATGGCAAAAAGGCAAATTAAATGGTGTCAAATATGGGCCCAAGAGTATACCCTGCTTATACTTTGCTCTCTCCCCCCCTTCCTCAGTCCTCACAGTCCATAACCATATTCATGCCCAATTCCCATCTCTCTACATGTAGAAGTAGGTTGGAGGCTAAAAAAAAAAAGAAAAGAAAAAACAATCACAGTAATGACCACAAAGGAGACAGTTTGAATTCCATGTATTGCACATTTTTTTTTTTTTTTGAAAGGGAAAATGTTCTCCTTCTTCCTGAAGTCTGCATGTTAGCATTTTCTTTCGTTCCTTCCTCAGAAATGCTTTCTGCCTCCGTCACATTAATCTTTTCCGCTCCTTTGATCCCTATTATTTTTCACAGTTTGTTCTCACTGTCAAGAGATTAAGCTGATATTTGTCTTTCATTAAAAAAAAATCCCGTTCTTCAGAAAATGTTTATTCAAAAAAATATTCGCCTTCATCTTGTTCCAGGCTTCTGTGATTACCCATTTGCGATAGCATCGGCTGAAGTTTACTCCAATGTCCTTCTGATGGGTGTCCTTTCAGACAAACAGAAACAGAATTTTGTAATGAAAATCCCAGGTTAAATTCAGCCACAAAATCTGCATTCTAAAACAAATTTCACAATCAAAACGCACATTTTCACAGAAATGGAAGCAATGGACACAGAGTCCACATTAAAGCACCACAGTGGAATGCATGGCTGGACAAGTCTACTCAAACTGCTCTCGCCTAGCAGAGCACTTTACACCACAAATATTTTGCCATAACAACCCATCATACCCCAATGAAGGCATGAGAGAATGTCTTTGGTCAGTGGAGTATCGGATTTTTCATTTGTTTTATTTCACATTATACTTGTTACCGTCAGATTGTGAAACCAGTCAATTCATGAAATGACTAAAAATTTTGAGTCATTTCACATAATGACTGGTTTCACAATATGACTGAAACAGTTTGTCAGCATCTCATCAACTGCGTGCACAATTTTTTTTCCCCGCCCCTTTAAATTGGACACCATTCTTCCATAGTGCAGAAAAGCATTTCTCCACATCTAATCAATGCACTTACCAGTCCAGTTCGCTCTTTCTTTTCAACCTCTTTCCGACTGCTCCAAACACGCGGGCTTCACTGGGTGATTGTTCTGCAAGAACTGGATGGTGCATTAAAGACGTAGAAAGACCTCAATAGTGAGCTATGAGAAAAGAGCCTTGAACTCATAGAACTTCCTATCTTTCTTAATGGCAGCATATGGGCAACAATTGTTCACGATTCATCTCTGTCCTTACCTTGTGCTTGGGACACCGCATTGAAAAGTTGTCTTCATTCAGAGCACAACCTGGGAGAGAGAGAGAGAGAGAGAGAGTACAGTTTAAATAATCATAAAAAAATTATATAAAGTAATATTCAGATGTGAAATAGTGCTGAGAGTGGACAGCAATGAAGAAAACGTATATACACTACCAGTCAAAAGTTTTTGCATGCCCCATTATTTTCTGTAATTGTTACATTTTTATCTCCGCCAAGGAGATAATGCGATCGAGTCGGTTTATTATCTCCGCCAAGGAGATAATGCGATCGAGTCGGTTTATTATCTCCGCCAAGGAGATAATGCGATCGAGTGGTTTATTTATTTATTTATTTATTTGTCTGTCTGTCCTTCTGTCTGTCTGTGGACAGGATTTCTCGGAAACTACTGGACGGATCTTCATGAAATTTTCACCAGAGGCAGATCTTGGGCCAGGGACGACTCCATTAAAATTTTGTGATGATCCGGATCCGGATCTGGATTCTGGATCCGGATCTGTATTTACAATCTTAGTGGCATATCTTGGAAACTACTTGACGGATCTTCATGAAATTTTCACCAGAGATACATCTTGGTCATGGGACGACTCCATTAAAATTGTGTAATGATCCAGATCCGGATTTGGATTCTGGATCCGGATCTGTATTTACAATCTCAGTGACATTTCTCGAAACTAATGAACAGATTTTTGATCAAATCAAGGTGGATCTTGACCTAATGTTTAACCATTCCGTGATGGAACAATCTCAAAATATCTGGAAAGACCTGGATCTCTGTTGGTCGGATCCAGTTCGGATCAACAATTTGGACTCTGAGGTCAAATTTTGAAATCATTGGAACTATATCGAGTAATACCTCATATGAAAGCTCTTGATGAATGCTTACCAGATCTGATACAATTTTGTCACATCATGGTCACGTGATGATCATGTGATCGCTCTGTACTTTGATGACGGCTTTGGAGAATGGATGCTTCAAACATACAAAAATCCCATTTAAACTTGTCACATGGGTGGTCCTGAAATCTTCCAAAGAGAAAGATCTTGCATTTGTATCAACATCATCCCTTGGCAGAGATCAGAAATCTCGGATTGCTCTTGTTTTTAATTTTGTTCTTGTGTAATAGTCTCATATTGGTTGTATAACAAAAAGGTAACTGAAGCCCAATGTATAAACCATGTAAGTAACAAAACAAATTAAGAAAAACCAGGATCAGTCATTTTGTCAATATTTAAGTAGATCAGTAACGATGATATTATGCAGTGCTTCTCAAACCTCTCCCGGAGTGCCACCTGTCCTGCAGGTTTTAGATCTCTCCCTGCTCCAGCACAGGTGATTCAAATGATCTGCTTATTATCAAGCAGCTTCAGGGGGTTGATAGGCAGCTGATCATTTCAATCACCTGTGCTGGATTGCTTGTGAATTTTTCTTGTATATTTATTATTTGTAATAAACAAGTATTTGGTTCCAGTGATTTCTTAGTTGTGAACATACATGTAAGATAAAGACTTGAAAAGATCTTAGGGTGCGCAAAAACTTTTGAATGGTAGTGTAATAATATACATACTGACCTGCCTCCGTAGCACACAAATAATGGTATCTTAGTGTGCAGCCTTTAGTGTAGCAGCCAAGCGTTGAACCCATCGCCTTGCAATGGGAGCAGCACTAGAGAGGACAGTGGCTTGAGTTAAAATACAACCTCGCAATCAGGATGTCACAAGGTTCAGACTCAAGAGATTAGCACGACAGTTGCAGGCACAGTAAATAAATACAGGAAAAACAGAAAGCATTCTAAGAGAAAGACTGACATAAACTTCACATTTCATTTTATACTCAAAAAAAAAAAAACAATTGCATGTTTACTTGACAAGATGACTTAAAAAAAAGACATTTAAAAGTACAGAGGATGAAAGTTCAGGCACTAGGAAAAATGAAAATTGAACAAAATAAAAGGATTTCATTTAAATTGTGGAGCACATGTAGGCCAACACATGAACATGAATGTAGACCAGAAACAATGAGAATAAGACTCACCGCATCTTTAGCACCCTCTAGTGCCTCCTGGATGCCGTAAAGCCTCCCATTAACAAGATACACCCCACTGGCCCAGATCATACATGCCTCATGTATCCACAATTCATCCGGGTCCAGGGGAACCCGAGGAAGCAGGGACAGCAAGGTAGAGAGGTCAGAGGGATCCTGGGTCGGACTGGGTAGAGGAGGAGGGGGCTGGAAAGGCAGGTAGGCTTTGCTGTTGCTGGGTCCAGTTTTGGGAAAAGTGTCACCGGATTTGTGGCGCCTTTTAAATCGCGGGTGGGAGGTAAGCTTCCTGTGCTGCAGTCTCTTCTGAGTGTCCTCCACATGCTGTGGATTTTGCACCGGTGGTGAGATCTCAATTAGGCGCTCCTCTTGTTTCAACCCCTCGTGGGTAAATGCAACATTTTGCGCCTTATCAAAGTCTGAGTTTACTTTGTTGTAGTCACTGCAGTGACTCAGTCTATCCTCTGATCTCACTGCAGCCTCTGTGTCCATCGTTGGGGCGGCGAATTGGTCTGCAGCTCGACACTGCATCTCACGTTTTGTCAACTCGACATCAGCTGCTCCCGCCAATGCCACAGCAGTGCTAACACTTGTTGCCGCAAGACTGGCCCTAATTACAGTAGGATTCTTCGGGAACCTTGCGGCGTACTCCGGAGGATAGAATGGCCCGTAAAGGTCTCCAAGATCTTTGTAGTTCGCCCATTTTTGGCACAAGCAGCAGACAAGATGACTAAATGTGTCACCCTCAGTCATTACAGATCCTGGAATGACAAAGCCTGAAGAAGGACAGTCTTTCCCTGTTGTACTAGAATGGATGTCAGAAGCATTTTTCTTCTTTGTATGCCTCTTCTCCTTCACTCTTTCTTTTTCTCCTTCTTTACAAGTCAATTGAGAGGCGAGCGTTGAATTTACAGGGGCCAGTGAGCCTCCTCCTCTCTCTTCTCCGCTATCTCCCTTCCTCTTTTCATCCTTAGTATTCACAATAGTGCATACATTTCCTACATCCTCCAACTTTCTCTCTATATGAATGTACGGAGCAAAAACTGGCTTCCTGCTAGTTTTAAAAATGTCGCTAGGGCTCAAATGTCCCCCAAGTCCTACAGAGCTTTCCTCCCATTTAAATGCTTCTACCACGCTCCTCTTCTGCATAGGATTGGCCACCGCCATGTCAAATTCAGACTCGAGTTCCCTCTTTCTTGCTCTTTGTCCACAAGGTTGTTTTGTATCTACGTCTGACTCCCTCTGTTCACTCTCCTCTTCAGTCTCCTCTTTTACAGTCTGCGACATGGTAAAAGAAGTTGGAGATGTAGGGGTTTGGTCGTCAGAAATGGTTTCTTGTACGGAAATAGTAGAGCTGACGCTTTGTACTTCCGCTTGAGGTGTGGCGGTAGAAACAGGTGTAGGTATCTGAGCGACGAGGGTCGCATTTACGGACACAGTTTGCAACTGTCCTTGAACGCGCTTTTGCTTATTTACACTGCCCACAGGTCGACCCCTTTTCTTCCCTGATGGAAAATATCCCTTTGGCACCACATTCTCAGAGGGCTTCGCATGATGTGACTGGTTCACCACTGAAGAGACACTCCCAGCAGACATGAGTGGTGGATGGGGCTGGCTGCGTGGGGGAATAGATAATAGGCAGTGGCTTGTATTCTGGTTGTGGAGAGGGGACTTTGTCCTGAGGAAGTCCCTCCCAGAATAATCATCAAAACCCAAGCACATTTCACTCTCTTCAAGTGTTTGCCTCAGAGCTGTAGGTGCTGTATGTTCTCTACGAGTCTCTAGTTCCTGATAAGTGGTAGTGAACTGTTGAATATCCGTCAAACTAGAGGATAACGGAGGGGAACATGCTTGGACTGGGCGAGGTAATGGAGGAGGTGGGGGCAACGGTCCTAATAGAGTGAAATCAGGAGATAATTCATCCTTGCCCCCCTCTTTTTCAGTGTCTCTAGCTTTCAGCTTTTCTGTCAAATCGCTTTTCAGGGCTTGTGCATCCTCAAGGGGATCACATTGGTAAGCAGTGGGAGGCAAAGGGCCCATTTCCTCAACCCCCCTGTAGGATATAATGTCTTCCAATGAGACACCTTCATGCAGATATGATAAGCAACTCCTACCACTGGTTTCCATTCTCGAGAGATTTCCCTCTGCAGTGGTGTTGTGATCCTTTCGGTCGGAGATATATGAAATTTCTTGACGAGATAAGCTAGGTAGAATTTCTGAAGTTGAATTACTATTATCCTCATCATCATCATCCATAGGCTTTTTAATATTGGGTGTAATTTTTTGCACTATTGCCTCCAGCTTCAGGCCCCTTCCTTTTCTTGGTGATGAACCATCCATCTTCACCAAAGGTGGTGAGCGAGACTCCATAAAATCACTGACGCTGGCTGCTTTGAGATTGGGCATATCTGCACAGAAAGAGTCAACTTCTATATTACGCCTTACTTCTGAGTTGGATAAATGGGGTCCATATGTATGTGAAATGCCCATTTGCTGCTGTTTTTGGGATAGATCCTGGTGTTGCCTTTTTGCCGGAATCGGGGAGATAAAAGAACGAACCCGTCTCCTCATAATTAATGGGTTTGTGTCCCCTATTTTGGCCTTACCCTGAAAGCCAAAATTACTGCCATTCCCATTCCCATTACCACTGCCAACACCTCTACAATCAGACTTGCTGACAGGTGCAGACATTGGGAGAAATGATTTTACATCGTCCTTATCAACTTTTGATTGATTTGTCTCAAGTTGTTTGGAGACCTCTGGTGACCTTGAGGGCAAGGGAACTGATCCAGTGGGCTCATTTCTATTGTACACATCTTCCACCATTATCCCAGTCCTTCCCCTTTCAGTTTGTGCAGAGCCCCACATTTTCCCAATGTCATAATGGTGATCTGGAGTAGGTGGCAGACATGAATTAGCAAGAACATCAGTTGTGGATCGAACTCCTACATTGTGCTGACTTTGGCTAGAATCTGGGGAGATCATTAAATCCTGAGAGGATTGCTGGTTATTATTTGAGCTCCACTCAAGTCTGTCATTTAAACTGTGTAAATGCCGTAGAGAGTGAGACTGGGGATATATTTGTAATTTATCAGTGGGTTGGGTGCACTGTGGCTGTGTTGAGTGCAAATTGCGGTGGGGTAATTGGTAGGAGTGCTGAGGACTTGTGTTCACAATCCCCTCTCCCAAATCTCTCAGTCCAAAGCCAACGACACTAGCAGAGTGATGACTTGACTCATCCAGATCTTGGAAGTATGACTGAAATTTCGATGGCGGTGGTGAACTCAGAGCATTATGGGAGGGCATGAACTGTTGTGGGGCTGGCTGGGTGCGGCCAGGGGTCATTTTTGTAGTTTTAACATTCTCCTTAACTCCAGGGATTGTGTCCAAATGCTGAGGGCCAGCAGGCTGCAGCATTTTGTTTTGAAGCTGAGCAGTAGTGTCCTTATCAATGGAATGACTATAAGTACTCCTTTTAGAATTTAGGCTCTCCTTCATAGTTTGCAGAGAACCTTCCCTTGACACTGCTTTGTGCACCTTGTCTTCCTTGTTACTGTCCTCATGATTTAACACTGAAGTAGAAAGTGGTTGCTGAATAACAGAAGACCCAGTCTGCGGCACAATGCCCACTTCATCTGCTTTTCCAGAAGATCTCTCTCTTTCAGGTGTGGTCCGATAAGATGGTGAAAGATCATGAATAACTGAGCGCCGGTCCAAGGATGACCGATGCGGCAAAGGTGATGATGGTGAACAAAGCTTTACTTGTCCCACACATGATTCATTCCCTGCTACTGGTTCAGCCTTGAGCAGCAACTGCTGCATTGCAGAAGAGTTCAATTCGTTTGGGGTTGGCTTTCTGTTAGGATGGACATTGTCAGACGGGCAACTGTTTTTGGAATTGGGCTGAGGACAAGGTTCGGAGGACTGCTGCGCATCTTTTCCATGATTATTTCGCAAATTAATCATTTTACTCTGGTCAAAAGCACCCCACTGCATTTCTTTTGACTCAGCCCCTTGAGAACACCAGGAACGACAAGCGCCCTGGTCCATTTTACTTTCATGCCTCTTATGAAGATAGTCCTTCCCAAGTGATGATGGTTCATTATGGGTAATACATTCCATGCTCATTTTACTCCGAGAGAAAATATAGTCTCTCACATTTTCAGCCATTGAATTAGGATGCCAGGCATGGGGGTACTGATAAGGCATATTTTGAAATGAGGGAGCATTATGGGTTTGCAACTGTTGAGCCAGGTTTTCAGTAGGCCTGTAGCGTTTCTCTGTGTGATAACCTTGCAAGACCTCTTGCAAAAGACTTGGAAATGTTTGTTGAACAGGATGATCATGTCCCCTTCCAGCATCTAAAGCCATGCTTCCTCTACTCTGACCTTTAAGTTCTGATGTCTCTGCCTTTTTCTGAAGTTCAGCAACATATTGCAGAGGTTGTTGAGAAGTTTGGTCATTTACATTTGCTGATGGTCCATCTTCTGTCTGCCCAACCCTGCCATAATTTAAACTCCTCCCACTGGCATGGAGTAATTTGGAAAATTCGTAATGGGACTTTTGACTGCTGGGTTGAAAATTTTGAGGAGATAAAGAATTCCTATTGGTAAGTTTTGTTCCATGTGATGCAGCATTAGTGGGCACACTTTTTCCACCTTTTTCATTTCGACTATTGGAATCTCTGAAAAAATCATAAGAGTCGTTCTCCCTCTTAGGGCAATTACTAGGAAGTCCTAGTCTGTTAGTTTTAACTGATCCATGTGATGATGCAGTTGTAGCTTCTGGTTGCCTTGATAAAGCTTCAAACTGAACTGCCTCTGAATGGGTTGCAATAATAACCCCACCCGCTCCATCTGCGTGAGCTCCTCAGTACCATGCTCATGTTTTTTGTCTGCTTTATCCTCTTGGCTTTTGGATAGTGGACAGCAAATTTCACCTTCATTTTTCATTGAAGCCTCCATTTCCTTCATAGCATCTTTTCCTTGATATGCATCACTTTTAAATTGCTCGACTTCATTTTCATTTACCTCAACCTTTTCCTTCTTTATTTTATCACCATGTACTTTCTGGTCCCTCATGCTGTGTTCCTTGTCAGGCATCCCACGAGGAACCTCAGACTTTTCAAGACAATTAGATTGAGATGAAGAAATGAGGCTAGGTGATGTTGCAGGGCACTTCATATTAGTGGACTCAGATGTGATGTGAGAAAGGCAAGAGGGTGATATTGAACTAAATGTTTTATTATCTGTCCTTTTTGACAGAGAGAGACTCTGGGGAGACTGAGCTTTCTTTTGTTTTTTCATATGAATTGATGGCGCTTGGTAATCTCGCTCAGTTTGGAAGTCTACTTGATCCTGATGCACAGGTGGACCACCTGCCAGTCCAGCCTCACAGCTAGTTTCACCCAACTGCTGCATCATCCCATCTTTTCTTTCTAAGCACTCCTCCTCAACTTTAATTGAGGTCTCCTGAAGCTTTCCAGTCAAATGGTCCTCATCAATTTCACCTTCAAATTTTATGTCATGACTATGTATTCTTTTACCACCTTCTGTCTCAGGAGTCAAACTATTATTTGTATTCCTTTGTTGACTAGTGGGCTTGGAACACAGAGATGGCTCCATCTGGTATCCACAATCTTTGTCCCTGTTGTTTGGTACTGTGTTAGTCAAATTAGCCACCTGGGAAGTCAAAGCATTCAGACTCTTCGTACCAGGGTCTAGGACTTGTTTTTCATGTGGAGAAGTCGAGCAGAGCGAGGATGATGTGCATTGATCACTTCTTTTGAGTCCTACCCCCTTTCTTGTTAAAACATGACTACCACCAGGACTTGTTTTCAGATTGGTTGCATTTACTTGAATACTGCTCTCGCAACTACTGTTGCTACTGTTAGAGTTAGCCGTGGGACTCAGCTGAGGCGTTACCTGTGACAGCCTATTGTAACTTTGACTGTTCCTGGGGTTTGACAATGAGTACGCTTGGTGCGCAGGGGGTGCTGTATAGTTGCCAGAGCCTTCTGAAGAGCCCATCAAAGGAGATGGAGAAGAGCTATAGCTGGGTGACTGAACTACTGAGGCAGCAGGAGATGGGTTTGAAATTGGACTGAAGTTTTGTTGGAATTGAGGCTGTTGCATTTGAGAGTTCATTGGGGATTTCGTCATTTCTTGAGAAGAAAACTGAGGCACAGATTGAATAGTAGAGGAGGTGGACGATTTGGAGGATGATAAAGAACATGGGGGATTTTTAGGGTAGGATATGTTTGCTTGGTTTGCCAAATTAGAGGCAGGAATTTTTTGTGAAGTCTCACAGTTTGGGCCCAAATTTTGCAGGTGGTTGCGCCGTGACTGAGAGAGGTTAGAAGTACATGAGTAATCAGTACTGGGGTAGTTAGGCCCCATCTCCTCATATGACCGTGTGTTTCCTGGGATAGTTGAATTTCTGAGGGAACTCTGATTTGAATTGGCACTAGCTGCATTATTAATTTTAGACTCTCCACCATTCCCCCCACTACAGTATCTTTGTGGGGAGGAGTTATATTTCCCTGCTGACCCTGTCGCAGCACTTGATGGAGGGCAGTTGGACAACTGAGGCAGCAATCTCTGTCTAGACTGGGGATGACCTCTGTGCTGCTGGTCTTGGAGTTGAGATTGACGAGAGGGGTAATTCTGGCCTTGCTGGCGGCGCACATGAGGCCCTTTTGCTGAAGGGTTCGGAGTCATGTTATATTGGTTAGATGGGGAAAAGGCTCCAGTACTACCGCTTCTATTGCCAACCGAGCCTGTAGTCAGACTGTAGTCCACTGGATATTGTAGCATCCCTGTAGTGGTGCCAGCAGCAGGTCTGCTACTTTGATACTGGTGAAGCATGTGTCCATCTAAATTCAGCAGACTCAATCCGGCACCATATCCGAATCCATGGCCTCCTCTTCTCTGCCCCTCTTTACTGCTCATCAGTAAATAATAATCCATGACTTCCTTTCGAAAAGCATTCCCATTATTACTGGCATGATTTGAGCTACCTTGTAAGATTTCTTCAGTCCCCCTGGCTCGGTGTATAGCTTCATAGCCTCGCATTAGGGCTGCCTGGCTTGTGTAGAGGGAGGGGTGCTGGTTTTGCGCGTGAGGATTTGGCCGCCGCATCCCAGCATATTCATCGGGCATTCGTGGAGAGCTCTGAAGTTCTGACGACTGGAGCTGATGAGAGGGATTCCTCCCACTTGCACCGACCACGGAAGAAAAGCCATGGAGGGAAGCAGGGGTGTCATTAAAATTCTGCATTTTAAAACTTTTTTTTTTTTTTTTTTTTAGCTCAAAGACATTAAAAATTTTTTGTCTTGGTAACTGCAGAACTGGGTAATACCGCTTCTATAGACTGTCACTGCAGTTCAAGGAGTCTGTTTTACACAGCAGCCAAAACTGCATGAGCTGGCAGCTTAGAATGATGGTAAAGAAAAAAGTTCATTGTGGTTATAGGTACATATGAAAGCAGTACTCTCAGTGGAGGGAATTCAATTCTCAAAATTCTTGTTCGTAGAATCATAAGACTGGGCATTGGATAAAGGATGAAGCAACAACATCAAGATGCATATTTAAGTTGAAGGGGGTTCCTGTTGTAGCCATGGGATAAATCCTTACTATCCCTAGCAAAGATGAGGCAGATGTTGCAATTATCGTAATATAACTCAAGCCAGTTGACACAATGGGAGGACTATGTGAAATCACATTTACGGCTGAAGCAACAGCACAGACTCTAAAACAAATAATTGCAGCAGCGACTACTAAAGCTTAGAGAAAGAGATACAGAAAAGTGCAAGTCATTGTAGCAGCAGATGCCAGTCATATGCCAGTCGCTGTAGTTCTTGAGCCCAGATAATCAAATAATTTTGAGGTACTTTCCAGAAAGAGGAAAAATAAAGCTTTGTATGGCCAGAGTTAGCAGCAGTAACTCTCGATGACAAAATACCATGAGCCATACGTCCTAATTTTAGCTAAATACATTCTTGTGTGATAGATGGAAAAATCCATTAAGTGTCAGAGGGTAAAGACAGCTCATGTATCTCTAGAAGTGTTCAATTCTGGCTTTGTGCATGTATGAAGTCTTCGGTTTTTTTATCCAACAATACACATTATCAAAATCAGATCAAATTTTCTGGTGCGTATTTCCACAGTGATTGTTCTCATGAGCTCTTCCGCGAGCTTTTTATTCTTTCTTTTTCTTTCTTTCCAAGTTTAGTCTCCTTTGTTCAGTCATTTTGCTCATTCATGCTTTCTCCATCTTCTTCATGTGTTAGTTCGTCCAATTCATGTATACGTCTTTGGCGGAATTTCCAGATCTGAAATGTAAGAGGCACACAATTAACTCTAATCAGTAAGGAAATCATCAACAGTTTAGTCCAGAATTATTGAATGAATTGGGAAAAAAACAATAAATAATAAATGACAGTATGGAGAAACAGTAAACTCAAAAATGGTAAGATGCAAAAAAAATATTGTGGTCCATAAATGTCCAAATGGAACAAACCAAAATGATACATTTATTTTGAAAACAAATTCAACAAAATTAAGGTTTCATAATTATTGTCAGAGCCTCTGGCATGGGTAACAGCACTTTGTCTTGTACTATTTGACAGATAGCCATTACAAAACGCCGTTTTTGTCCCCAAACCATTTCTTTGTGGGTTTTGAGGTATGCTTCTGGGTCAAGGACTTTTTGGAAGGGCCACCTAGGGCCAAGTCTTGACCTTCCGGCAGAGGTAACCAAATTTGCTGAATTCTTGGGGGAATCCTTGAAGCCACTGATCTTACCCAGTGCCCCAAGCCCTCTGGAATTATGACAGCACCAAAACGTCACTGATCCACGAGCATTTTCCACCATGGGTATGAGGTGCCTTCCCATGCACACGTGTTTGCTTCAACACAAAACATGCAAATGCTGTATCTGACCAAAATATTCAATCTTAGTCCCAACCTTGGCCAAATCCACTGTAAGTTGCTTTCGATAAAAGCATCAGTTAAACAGGCATTAGCAGTCTAGTGCTAATAGGTATCCAATCAAAACAAAGCTAAACAGCCTGAGTAAAGCAGAGCAACTGAATAGCTGGGGCCTGACAGGCCCAATAATGAACCCAGGCTGTAAAAATATAAGAACTGCATCAAAAAAAAAAATAAAAGCTGCATTACATCACAAAAACTCTCACCTTAAGGATGCTCGGCAGAAACGTGACCTTGGAAAACTTTTTGGCAACGGGCGCAAATGGCTTTTTTCAAATAAGCAGGGTCACGTTGATGAATTGCTGCGCAAGCAAAAGCAGCGATTGTCATTGGTCTCCCTTCATCCGCCACTGACTCGAATGTTTTACCTCCACGCTAAAATTAAACGTGGTGGAAAATTGAGCCGGCATTTTCGTGGCACCCACCAGCTATATTCTTCCACAACATATCTTGCTCAGTGCTACCATTACAGCTGCTGCACATTGCCATCGATGCATTGGAAGACAGCCACAGAATGTTCACTGAATGACTGCGTTGCCATGGTTTCACTACCCGTACTTTTACAGCAATGGAACCACCCACTGACATTAGCTGTAGCCACTTAGCATGTAAACACAGGGTGAAGAAAAAGTGTTGAAAATGCTTTAAATCACGAAGATAAAGTGTAGACAGTAACTGTGCTTATTATTAACAGGAGGACTTAATATTTATACATAGCACAGCTCACATCAACGCAATTTTGAGGAGGAAGGTACATCAGCTCATTTAAAAATTTGCAAGTTTAGCTTGTTTATTTCTGACTGAATATTTAATCACCACTAACCCGCAGCTTAGATTCCACCTCTGTATGTATGGCCCAAACAATATCCTACATTGTATGCTGATCTTTAAAGAACAATGCGTAGTCAGATAAGGAGGTGATTGGGGGGGGGTAGTCGGGTGTCACAGAACAAGAATGGATATGGAAAAAGCAGAAAGACCAATGCCTGGGGAGCCAGGGGACAGCATCTCCACCACTCACTCGATTGCCGAGTGATTGATTCATTTTCAAGGTTATTTCATGAATTGTTCCTTACCTTCAAACAAATACAGTTTAAAAGTTGATCTTCGTGATAACAGATGCTAAATGAACCAATTTAAGGTGAGGTTGACCCTCGAACTTCAGCGTACAAAGTTATTGGCCCATCACGTTTAGCAGCCAATTGCACAATAATTGACAGCCATTTGCGACTAAACGGCTCAGTATTAATACCACAGAAAGTCTGTGCTATGCTGAAATGGATGACATGATCAATGAAAAACAAGTGATGATTTTTTGATAATCAAGTAATAATAGATTGAGAAAAATCTATGGGCTTGAAAAATATGAAGTTTGTTTCCAAAACACAATATATCCATTTTACTCATTTTGAGTAAATCAGCTGTTTCTATGTTAGCGCCTATTGCATTTTATAGAAAAACACAAACTTTGACCATGAAAAAATACACTTTAGAGTATGAATTTATAAACATGGATTTTTGCGCCATGTGTAAGAAGCACAGGGCTATCGCTCTATGGCATTATCTCAATTTTTGTCATTTTGGCACTTACTGCATTTTGGAAACAAACTCTTCATATATGGGCCGCACACTTACCTAGACAACAAATTCACGGATTTAAGGCTGCTTTCACAGACCTACATTCACTGACACAAAAAAGCTGCACTATAGCCTAGGCATAGAGTCACAACTCTGTTCTCATTTCGCAGGCAGCTCGGTAGCATTCTTCACTTCCTGTTGCACTGCTCTACAGTTAAAACAAAAAAAAATGAATAGGGTTCTCAAAATCCAGCAAAAATAAGGTCCATGAGTAAAAGAGTTACCCAAGATGGCGTGCACTTTGTTTAGTGAGATGATATATTCATTTCCTTCCAACCACGAGCAAACAGAACACTCCATATCCATAAAATGTGAATGTTGCAAACAACGTGCTACCTTGATCAATCAGGGAATTACAAGCAGACGCCTACCTCGATGTCATGCTTGATGTTTGAACGAGCTGATGATCTGAGAACAGTGGATAATGTAGTCGCGTATTACTTCAACCATATCATGTTGACCGCAGCATTCACATTTTAAGGACGAAAAGTCTTTAATTTTTGAAAAGGTTAGGAGTATTCAGCCAGAGTATCACAAAAAAAAACAAAACAAAAGGGAAACACTCCAAACGTAAATTTAATCATGGACCTCTTTTTTCGCTGACTTTCAAAAACCCCATTCGTTTTCGCAAAGGCGCTGGACCGATGGAAAAAGAAGTAAAAAAATAAAATGCTAACAAAGCTGCATACAAATTTACGTCACACTGTGACACTCAATCGCAGCTCATCAGAAAAGCAATATAGGGCCTCACTAACCCAAAGAATTAATGCTGGATCAGCTCTCATAATCCAAATGCACAAGCACAAACCATTCAAAGTTGTGGATTACAATCTTGGAGGTACACATTACATTCAGCCTGTAAAATGATGGATCCCAAAAGATGGCTAGAAGGTCAACTGAAAAGGGAAAAAATCTGTCAGTTCTTGCTTAGATTTCTATCCTGGACACAGTAAAGGATTTCCAATTAATTTGGCAGCCATTTGTACAAGCATGATGATTGTGCATTAAAACCTCTGTCGACTCGTGAGAGAAAAAAAAAGAAAAAAGAAAAACTCTGTACTGAATCAGAATTCTAAGCTGTAAAGCTGTAAAGGATCGGAATGTGAAATGGTAGAAAAGGAGTGCATGTTGTACGTGTATGTTGCTGATGAATAGTGTACGTGTACTCTGCTAAAGAAAGCAATCAGAGATGCAATGTTCAGAGGTGAATAAAATAAAAAACTGACAAGTGAGATGTCTTCATAAGGTAAATTTCAAATATAATAATAAAATAGATTCAGAGTAAGTTGTCATGCAATATAATCAGAAAGAGAAAGAAGAATTAAGCATATGAATGATGAGGAGGGGGAAAATAATGTTTATTTTCAATCATAAGTGGCTGATAGTAGGATAACAATTTCAAGTGAATTGAAAAAGACAGACACAAAAAGGAAAGAAGAACAAAAACAGTTGATGCATAAAACAAGCAAAATAGTCACAGTATGGCTACTTGAATTGAAGAAACAGAAGAGCAAACAAAAACAAAACAAAGAAAGAAAGTGTCAGAGAGTGAAGAACACGATCAGGTAAGCAAAGAATACACAAAAAGTGCAGTGTGGTTTGAACACATTGCAATGCAAATTAGTTGCTAAGACAGGTTACCCCAGTAGTGAAAATTGTGATATCAACAGGAATTAAATATTCACCTAGCAGCCTGTACCAAAGGATAAGAACAGGCCACAACACACACATCCATGCATCCAAAATGAATACATAGTAATTGTAAAAAAAAATAAAATAAATAAATAAATAAATAAATCAGTGGTCAGTGATGAATCCAAACATAAATCCGCATAAAATCATAATCAATCAACTTGAAGAGTACGGGAAAAGTAGATACAGCCTGAAAACATAGTAGGATAGCGTAAAAACGTTGGATTTTTTTTTTCTAGAGTCAATAAGGCCCTAAGGATGAGTATATACTGTACAAAATATAAATATCGGTTGTTACGAAAGTTGTCTTCTAAAAGTAGACTATCGTCAGTCGAGAAGCCTTCCGCACCATTTCGACAATGATACGCTGCGTTCAAACACCAAGTCCTTCAGCGGTAATGCCACATCCAAAGTGGCGCACCGTGAATAACAATGTATGTTACCAAATCTAATAAAATATCTACGTAGCGTTGCTTAAGTTTAGAGAACAATCTAATTTTCAAAGTTCCAACGTTATACCTGCAATAGGTCCTTGCTGTCACTGTCCCAGGGGTGAACAATTGCAGTAATGTTATTGTTATAGCTATGATAATTAAAGAACAATGCCAACATTTATTGGCCAGTCAGCAATTGAACCGCATACCCTGCTATGGGTCACAAATGCGGGACAGGTCATAACAGGTTGTACACTGTGGACACGCTAAACACCGTTTGTTTTGGTAAACAGGTTTGGTTGTGGTGCCCTGCTTTAATACAGTAACGTTAGCTAACGCAGTTTTTGCGAGTGACAGCTGCCATGCAGTTCTGCACAATCGAATGAGTTAGGTAGCCATCAAACGTTATGCTAATTAGCTAACGTTAGCTTGCTAACAAGAGAAGATGTCAAGTGGCAAGCGGGCTAGCAAGCTAGCCAATAAGGTAAATATAACACCAGGGTTGCTCCCATAGACTGAAGGCATCACCATGCGAACAACCGGTTCGCTTCATTTTGAAATTCTACATCCAAACCATTAAGATGCTTTCACACCGGACGCGAAACGAATTTTTCGCACGACAGATTACATTCAAAATCACGCGTTTCGCGTGTATTCGCGTCTTCGCATTGACTTTGAATGTAATCTGTCGTGCGAAAAATTCGTTTCGCGTCCAGTGTGAAAGCGGCTTTAGCCTAGATAACAGCCTTTAAACCAAGTTTGCTCCCGGGAGCAGATAAAAACGATAATTAAGATTACAAACAGGCAACACACCTAGCAATTCATGTCGGCTACCTGCTACAGACATGGAGTATGTGGCGACATAAAGAATTTTATGAATTAAAAGCCACAATACAGCTCCCTTAGACCGATTAATACCTGACTTGTCAGTTAGCTTGTGACCCAGTCAGCGATCATTATTTGGCTACCAAACTGGTCGCAATAACTCGCTAGTTACCAAACTAGATGGATAACTAGCTAGGAAATATTCGTTAGCAAGCTAGCTACCACTACACTCTAGCAAGCGGAATTTGCCATGAAGCTACCCAGCAAACTGAACAATAACATCCAGTAGATCCCGTTGCTCGGGTCCATGTCTCTTACAGAACAAATACACTAATTACCTTACTCCGACGAAAACTAGTGAACAATCACGGCTCAGTTAACGCTAAATTGCTGGTTTGTGTTATTTATGTCTTCCAGAAGGAATCCCCGGGTTTGAGTACAGTGTTCAGCCTTTTCTCCCTCGGCCGTCGCGATCACCCGATCAGCATCGCCAGAGTCGGGGTTCCCGTTTCAAATTATGAGCGAGGCCTCCTCACCATTTTTTCTTTCATATTGTCCTTACCCGCAAAAAATAATAGATGCACAATCGAGATTTCTGGGTCCCGTTACCAGTTAGGGTCATAGAGCCCCCGCCCCCTCCTTTCACTCTCTTTCACACCGACTGTAAGCTTGCCAGCAAGGTAGATGTACCCAAAAGGAAACGCATCACTGCCAAAAAGACTGCAACTACACAGCTGCAGCCAAGCTACCTCTCTGCATTACCCCAGTCCAAATGTTTGCACGCCAAGACAGGGAAGCATGCATGTAGCTGGACTATGTACTCTACTGGGCCAATATCTGTATTTGTTCTTTAAAACGAGAAAGACCGCTTTAAAATGCTTACATCTGACATATTCACGCATCGCCCCCTCCCTTTTCATTGTTCGTCCTTTCAATTAATTAGCTTGGGGCCGATATATATATATAGTAGCTTTGGCGCTATAATATGAAACATCGCAAACATAATTAGGCATTAGTCATTTCATGGCTCTCTTATATACTGTCCATAATTTATTTCACAGCTGTCAGAAAAGTTACACTAATTTTGAAATAAAGAAAGAAACACCGAAGGATGACAGATCATCCTGGCAATTGAAGAAATTTAAGTTCGAGCAGTCAAGTAAGTCAGTGGTTAATTTTGTTTATTTTGTCATTGCTCAAATTCAAGAGAGCAAAGAAAATGGCTTCCTTGGTATGACAGGTTTACTCTTTTGTTATCAATGCATTGTTTAGATGGAAAATATCAGAACGAAACCCCGTAATAATTACAACAGGCTATTTTCCTTCACTTCAGGTGGTAGTGGGCAACGCACTGGGCTGTACACATTATCACATTCAGTCCTTTGCTCAAAAGAAATGGCTTAATTTTTTCTTACTTTTGGAGCAATACATTCATCTGTGTTTGGTGAAGAGAATTGCGCTTTGATTTCAGTTTTTCAAAGCACATCTCAAAAATTTAAACACAATGGTCATAACCTATCCTGTTTACCCATCAAGGCGTGCTGGTCCTATTGCTGCTTTCTAGGTCATTTATCATCAATCTGCATGTCATTATAAAGTAGTCGAGATGCGTTCTTGGCTCTGGAGTCTCGATTTAGGGAACAATGTCATTCTGAATTGCACTTTTGGCTTGAATTGGATCCCAGCGATGTCTATAATTTGGTTGGCTGTGCGTAATAATTTACTCTCCTTGGAAAATTGTGTTTTCATGCGGTGGACAGTCGTCTGTTGAAGTGAATTTTGTCAGGCTCAGTACCAGCTGACCGAGGTGACTATTTCTGGTTTTACAGCCCCCCCCCTCTCTCTCCCTCTCTCTCTCTCTCTCTCTCTCTCTCTCTCTCTCTCTCTCGTCAATCCAATTTGGTCTATTGGCATGACAAAATATCACAAACCTGCAGAAGTTTGAACATAAAAATAATAAATTGCATACTGTATATGAATAATAAATATACATAACTCATATACATTAAAAATAAATGGGAAATAAAAATGAAGAATTACAAATACACAATTATAGAATAAAATCAAGATCAAATAAATGTAAGGTTAAAAATAAATAAAAATTTCTCACTATCTCTCATTCCCTCTCTCATACACACTCATACACTCACCTTGCCTTCATATGGGGGACGAGGCTATATTTCACCACAGTTGCTGTAGCAACTACAATAATTTTTTTTTTTTTTTTTAACCATTTACCGATGTCTTGGACTCGGTGTTCATGAAACCAATTCAGGAAATGTCGGAACTGAGGGTGGAGTTTGTTGATGAGAAAAATATAAACGACAAAGGAAACAGAAAATATGCCATGTAATGTACTAATTTTATTATTATTATTGTCGTTACTGGCATTGAAATCACCCCTCCTGAGTCCATATAGCGATGTTGCTGCTCACGTTATCGACGAAAAAGGATTTTTTTCCCATTTATATGATAGCCTAATTAGTCACAGCTCAAATAGAGGGATCTAGTTGCTGTTTATATCGTCGAAGAAGCTCTAATGCCCGGAGAAATAAGGGAACCAAAGAAATGACATGGCAGAAAGCAGTAATTTTTTTTTCTCAGGTTTTCTCCCAGTTTCTCCGGGGAAGTATTTGGGTACTAAATAGTGTGGAATTATTCGAGAGGAATGCACTCAACGACTGATGCATTTGGCATTAGGCCAGCAGAGAAGGAACGTCATCAGTATTTGAAGATAACTTCCCTCCTTATAGAGAGAGTTGATCCATACGGAAGTAACATTTAGGAGAAAAGAACCACTAGTAATGTTCTCGGAGTTTTTACATGGTCACAACCTGCCGCAATCTCACCGTAACCAGACCAAGTGCAAAAACCGAGGTTATGTGTAGTACTACTTTCTCGCACATGATGGCAGTATAAAACTAAAAAAAAATAAAATAAAATAAAAAAACTGAAGAGAACCGCCCGAGGTCGAGGTGAACAAGAGGGATGAGGTGAAAAAGAAGAATTTATTTAGGATTATGCGGGTGAAACAGGATAATCCACTCGGCGCGTATGGTTCTGACGAATGGCACATTTATCAGACTAAATTTGTAAATGCTGTCCAACTTTCAATATAAGGGTATATATTTCAGGGTAATCATTCTGCCACAAGTACTTGAATGCTTCAGGAGTCTGCAGGACATGTCAGTGTAACTCTCTGATGCCTTCTCTATGTATAAAAGGGGGTGCTGTGTGGTGATAATAGGAGAAATTGGGGTTAATGAGCCAAAACCAATATGGTAGTGCTGGGGGTAAGATGCCCCTTTTGGTTAGGAAGGCATCTTATCCCATTTTGAGGTGTATTCATTCTGTTTTATGAGGTTTTTTTTTTTTGGAAAAATTATGTTCTATTTATAGGAAATATATATCAGACATGATGATTTTTATAAAGAACTTGGGAATGGAAAGTTAAGTGTATCCATACATGTTAAAAAGTAGGGCCATATGGAGTTACACAATAATGAATCATATATGCATCAATACCCATAAGGGCCTAAAAAAATATATTGGGTGAAAAGCATTATGGTCACTCTTAATTTTAAAGACTTTCCATGGATGCTCATATACGTTCCATACCGCTACATGTTTATCTAATGTGGTGCCTCATATTTTTTAGTAGTCCACAAGATATAACCATCTATTCCTTGATGCATTTAATGCCAACAGTACCTTGCCATCTCTTGTGCCTTAGTGTTTAGTCAGTTAATAAAGAGTTAAGTTTATGAGAATGTACCCCTTTCTTTCCCCATTTCTTTAGCAAGGAAATTTCTAAAAAGATGCTGATCTTTTGTATGATGTGTACCTGCCAATTAACACAGCTATAATGTGGTGATTACTCATGTGATATGCAGTTAAACCAGTATGCATTAGGCTTTTCAAGTTATTCTAGATAACATAAAACAGATGGGGCAAGATGCCTCCGATGGGCATCTTACCCCATCCAGAAGGGCATTTTACCTCAGGGGTGGGTTAAGATGACCTTTAAAAAAAAAAAGTAATTAAACATTTAAAAATATTTCTGTAGTGACTGTGTCATAAATCTTTGTAGATGTGGTAGCCAACTTTACATACTATCCATTCAAGCAAAAAAAATTATTAATTCATGTTGTTTACCTTCAGTTATGAAAATTCGTGCTTAAGGGGGGCATCTTACCCCACTCTACCCTATTGTGATATGTTTGTCCCATCGGTTTTCTTGCGATCATTATGGATCATGCGTAGTCCATTTTTAAGTAGGCCTTTCAGTCATTATTCAAGCAGGCCACATTTTTTTTTTATATTGTTCGGCGCGGTGCGGCCCCCCATCTGCGACTGCCCGTGGCAGAGTGAGTGTGTGAATGAGCGAGTGACTGACTGCTGAAGTTACACTATCGGTTGGCCGGCCAAATTTACTTTACCCATTGGCTGTTGCTCATTGCCCAAAATTGTGCATTTAGATCATAACGGTCTTGCCATATATTGCTCTTGATTTTTTCTGCTTTCTCATAAAAGGCTCATGAGCAGTGTATCGATAGAGTGCGATTGTGGAAAAATTGGGGTGCATCTAACGTGTTAAGTTCCAATTTACCCAACCATGCGAAATGAATCACATCTTGAGGCCTTGGCGCTTAAATGATGCTGGAGTTTTCTAGATTGGTAATTTGGGGCAGGGAGATCGTAACGAAATATGCCCTTGGAGAAACAGTTTCATTCTTTTGCGAATCACCCTGTGATTCAAACAGCTAATTTTGCATGTGGTATGTCGTTGGATGATCAACGAACAGTAGCCATAAATATTTGCTTTAGTACGCTGTAATGTCACTCTCATAAAATCGACAATGGGCACCATATAAGAATTGTCATGGAATGTTTGAAACAGACTCTCAACTGGGCAATTTCGGCTAATTTTCCCCTTTCGGCTACTGAATTCAGCTCTCATCTTGTCCAAGGTATGATGGCCCAGGTAGTTCTTTCCGGAATCTTACTCAGTGCTGAACCCTGCAGGACCATAGATATCACTCGGTGAAACTTTTTTTCCCTTCATCCATGCTTTTTTATTTATGCTATTCACTAATGTTGCTGAGTGGCCTGTATATGACATCTTTGACAGCGCATTTCTGTGTTTTTTGTGTTGTCTAGTTACGTTTATGCAATCATACATCTGAATTATAAAGCCTTATAATTTCTTCCAGTATTATCTATTTACTTCAATAATATCTGAACCAGCTGACACAAGCAACTGGACACTTGTTTGGTTTTATAGTTATACTGGTTTTGTAAATGAGCATTTGGACATGTGTGGCGGAGGGCAAGTGAGAGGGAGGAATTTAGCTGAAGTGACAGGCTGAGTCCTGTAATGAGAAACAGGTGGCCCCGTGAATGACTTCATGTGAGTGCTAAAGATTGCCTATGTCTCGTCGATCAGCGAGAAAAAACTAGCCACCCATTTTCTCTCCTTCCTCCTCTCTGACTCTTTGCAACACTTCAAATGCCAAATACTGACCTCACACATTTAGCAGCATTACAAAAACAGAAACGGAGAAAGCCAAAGAGAGACTCACATCTGGTTGCCAGTAAATATGAAAATTTTCCCTCCTCCAGCCCTGTCCTGTTCCTCTCTTCCCCGTTCCCTTTGATCTGAGAATATATCTCACATTCCTTCACTCAAAGTATATCTGCAGGTAGACACATAAAATAGATATATCCCTATTTGACTTCCTGAAATTCTGAAGCATTACACTGTTCAATCAGCACTGCAGACATTACTAATTTGAAGGGTAGAGAGAGTCGCACATATTGATATTCCAGTTTCATGATCAGATATTGACGGCCCGAGACAATGAGATTCCCCTCATGGAATAGAAATGAAAAATATTTATATATATAAACCAGCTGTAATTATCTGCCACCTGTTTGACTAAAGGACGAGGATGTCACCGGACAGTAACCACAACAAAAGTTGTGCAAATGTCCACATCTGGACACAGCTGTAAATAGAAGTTGTGGGAGGATTTGGGGTAAGGGGGTGGAGACATGAAGGCGACCTACGCTAAAATGCTGCACTTTTTTACCATGCATGTGTACTGGAGTGCTTTCTCAAGTCTCTCCAGGCTGGATGACTGGACTGCGCACTTCATTAAACCATCACTGCGTGGAGTAAGAGAAATAAGGAGCTGATAGACAGAGTGGGAAACAGAGATAAAAGCTGGGGGAGAAGGGAGTGCTCGCTGAATGACCCTTCGAAAACATTTTACCTGAGGTCAGAGACAGCACTGTAGTCGGATATACCCAAAACAAACTCCAGTACCAGGAATAATTCACGTCTCTAAAGCGTGAGTAGAGTTCGTGCTGATGATCAAATGCATTTTTCTATTTTTCCATGCTTTTCTATGTCTAGAGCATCAGTGAAACATAGCATGAGATACGATTTGTTTAATTTATTGATTTGGCTTTGTTACTCACATGCTGTCTCTCAGGCTTTCGCCATGTCAGTCTTATGGGCTGTAACAAAGTACTATTGTGCATTATCTACGCTAATGTTGTATTCTATTTTCCATTTTTTCCACTGTGTTTATAATCATACACTATTAACAGCAAATGTTCACTTATCCCTTCAAATCTCTCTCTCTATAATCCTGTTAAGAGAAGGCAGTCCTTGAATATGGTCTTTGAATCTGTTATGAGTTTAAAACCTTCATCTGAATGCAGAATATCTCTTCACTGGCTCGTGCAGTGAGTCTGATTTTGAATGAGGGGCAATTTATTATGTACCTGTCAGCACTTGATTTGGTCCTTTCCAGTGTCGGTGAGGCTGTCTAAAACTCATTCTTTCTGCCACAGTGAATGTACTGAAGCAGCTTCTGAAGTGTATTTTATTGTCTTCTTTCTTGTTGGTCTGTTTAACTGGATGTCCATCTTTAGTTAGGTGCGGAGTGCTTGTTGTTGCAGGGCTGGTTTGTCCCACAGATGCAGACCTTATGCAGCTAATATGAAAGATATTTGTTTGAGGGCTTTAAATAAACTAATCAGGTTTACGGTCAGTTAAACAGGTCATAAGACTGGCCTTGCCTCTCATTCTCTGTCCCTCCTACTTCTCTTCCTGGAACAGACTATTCTCTGTGAACTGTCGCTCGCTGGCTGTGGTATTCAAACCCAAGAGGAAAATTAGTAAGGACATTCAGTAAAACGCTGGGTATGTATTTAACACCTTGCAGTGTACATAAGAGACCCTTGGCACCACATGTACTCTGTAAGACGTTAAATTAACGCTTAACATTTTACTGTGCACACGCAGATAAACTTAGGAAAAAGGCTCGTACCCACCTGCTCGGATGCACACCCATCCAGTTTCACAATCAGTTGTTGATAGTTTTATCCCATAGAGATTACTTGGCTGCATAACACGGGGGGAAAAACAGTCCAGTTTCTCCAGTGTTACTTCCTGTTCCTCTCTGACTCTGTTATTTTCCAGAATGCTAACTGTTGGCTGCGACCGGATCTCTGTTTAATGTTAGCATTCTTACTCCCGCGCAGTTTTTCAGAATCGGCCGGTTTCGCCAGCATGGCTCTGTCCTGTGTGATGCCGGTATTGGCTGTGCTCCTGACCCTCGCGGCGCCATTGGCTGGGGAAGATAACGAGCTTGATTACGGATACTGGAATTACAGAGAGGGATGTAAGTGTGGCAGTGCAATCAGACGTTTTAAATTGAGCTCATCCACTAAATTGAGCTCATCCACAAAATCAAATGGCAGGTTGACGTATCGAGAGGTGCTTATTGGTCCATTGCATTTGCATAATGATAATCATAAAAACAAGAGCAATCAGTTGTCACTGTGATCTTACCCGGCGTCCCTCACCTGCAGTCATTGCACTGCCCTGATATCGTTCCGAACGCCTCTTGTCTTTTGCTGCAGCGGATAACGTGAACGTGGCCTCTGTGCGGAGCATCACCCGCGTACTGGACGTGTGGGGAAAACGGATCTTCAATGAAATCAAACACCTGTTGCACTCGCAGCCGACTGCTCTGCTACCTGACTACTCCAGGTACATCACCATGGCCACAGAGTTCCACAGTACTCTACATCGACTGCAGTTTACACATTGGTTTGAAGCACAGATTGTACAGATGGAGTGCAGTTTGTAAATTTACATAGTGAAAGGTTTAAAGTATTGGCATCATGATTCGTTCTTCGTCACAGTTACAAAAAATGTATTCTATGCTCATTTCAAAATTTGAGTTACTTCTATTTTTAACCCGAAGCTTGATAGATCTCTTTGGGTGGAGTGGAAAGCCGTAATTTTATTTGATAAGTCTTTCTCGCTGCAGGCCAATAGTAAAATACTAATAAAAATGAGTGGATCCTTACTGTGATTTGACCGAAAGTTTGAGGTGGAGTTTTGAGCGAGCATTGTGTTTTTCTCCTCTCGCACATGTGCATGGGTTTAGCGCTTAGAGACAATGACCTGGATTAAAGCACACGGCTCATTTACATACAGCATGTCATGCTACATTTCATTTCATTCGCACGAGGAGGAGGAGCTGCCTTCTAAACAATTTATATCGCGGGAAACAGCATACGACTTTGAGAGACTGTGATGTGATCTTTTCAAATGAATAATACTGGCAGCTAAAGCTTACCTTTTAGGGTGAATTGAAGTGTTTCATTCAAATTTTTTCTAGTAAATTCAGTTATCATTCTGTTCCATTTTAGTGCATTTGTTCATATTTCAAAAGTAACATCTTAATCATTTAATTTGATTCATTTCAAAACAATTTAAAAAACAAAACATTTGTATTATGTTGTGCTCTGTTTGGCTAATGTCTTGTGGTTATGTTTCATGAATAAGTAATTATCACTTCTATAACTGGAATGGCATTTTTGAATATTACTTTGAACTTGTTGTTGAATTGTGTATTAGAGGATAAATTAGACCAATAAAAATAGAATGCCAGGAAATCATTGCTCATCTGATGAAATAACTGTAGGATTAGTGGAACTCTGACAGAGCAGTTGTTTAGTATCTGCTGCCAATGATTTTATGTATTAGCATTGCTAATGCATTATGGCATTTACACCCACAACAGCCCAGAAAAAAAAAGTTTGGTAGTGATACCAATGGCGTGCAACAGTAGACTTCATGGAAAAGTTCATTTATTTCCCTCAAAACAATGCAATGAAGGGCAAATGTGAAACATGACACTAACTGCAAGGCTTCGTTGATCCTGCAGGGTGCGCCCTCTCTCTGAGTCTCTCAACGACCTCTTCAGAGAAGTCTCCCTCTTACAGAGGCGCATCTCGGAGCTCTCCAATCGCCTAGCAACCTTGGAACCCTATCTCCGTCGCCACGGCTACCGTGCGGAAGGAGAGGAGGAAGGGGGCGGCAGGAACTCGGCTGCTGACAGCGTGCGGGTGGGAGGGGCCAGTCTGTCTGCGGCCCCCCCGCGGCACAGGGTACGAGTGCTGCGACCGAAGAGTCCCGTCATTCGGAGGAGAAGGGTTAAAGTGGTCAAGAGTGGGGGAGTCAGGGTGCCCAAGCAGGAGAGATAACGGGAACTGAAAGTGGAGGAGGAGAGTAACTCAGAGAGAGGAGCTGATGGGAGAGCGAGATGCCGAGTTTCAGAGGGGGAGGGAGAATATAAACCTTAATGCAGTATTTATAATCCTCAGAGAAGAAAACAATAGTATTGAAATTGTGAAATTATTGGAGCAATTCAGCGAGAGAAGAGATATGAACATAATTGCCATTTTTTGCTTCATTGTTCTTGTATAATGACGAATGCATTCTGCTATAATTTTGTCTTTTGTGTCTCTTCTGTGGGAAGGGCACTAGAGTATGAAGGTAATAAATTCATGAAAGTAAAATTGTCCATTTTCTGGGTGCCCCTTTGCGTGTGTGCGTGCGTGTATGTGTGCGTGTATGTGTGTGTGTGTGTGTGTGGTCATTTGTGTGGAAAAACTGGAGCGAAACGATGCGAGAGGGGGAAAAAATAGCTTGACGCAATATTCGCACTTGAAAGAGAAACATAAATTGCTCTCCTGCTGCAGGGCGTGTAGAGCCCGTGTAGCTGCAGCGGTTCAGCCGCATGGTGTCCGCGGCGCCCCGCGTTACCTCCCGCCCCCGTGTTGCGTCCAGCTGTCCTCGCAGTTGGTGGAGCCGTGTTTTCAATTAGCCTCTGATGTCAGCGCAGAAAAATTAGCTGATTAAAAGGGGGGGGCACATGTGTACACTCGCACGCACTCGTTTGTCCCGGGGTCCCTGTGTGCAGTGCCGCACTTCTGTCTGTTTTCAACTTCCTCCTCTCCACTTTTCCCCTTAAACTTTAAGAATCGATAATGCTAGGCCCAGTTGCTACGGCAACCGTTCTCCCTTTTTCTTTCCTTTTCTCTCCTTCTCCGCGTGACACCTTCTATCCCCCGACAATTTTTTATTTGTTCTTTTCTCTCCCTCTCTTTCTTCTTCATTATTCCTCTCTCTCATATTGCCTCTCTCCTCCATCTACAATATTTATCAGAATGGACGTTTTCTTCGCAATGAATATGTATGCGTGGATTCACGGGCAACTCCAGTTCCACAAGACTCGGCGGATAAACCCTCGCGAACCCATTTTTATCCCACTGGCTCCTCGTCTCCTTCCCTCCCCTCTCCGACACCGCCCTTACTCACTTTAGCTCTGTCTAAAAAAAAAAAAGAAAAAGAAAACTTGTTGCCAGGCAACAGTTAATTGACAAGAAGTAGTTACATGTGTTGCACAGCACACAGGGATTGAGTGGGTGAGGGAGAGAAGGAGTGAGGGTTAAATACGACAGATTAAAAGCTTACACAATTTTCCGAGAGAGGCAGACTTGCGTGACGGCTGCAGTTCACTCCCCGCACCTCCGTGCCCTTACCTCAATCCAGTATCACAGCGTCAGGATCTGCGTCCAAGCCGGGTGACTTGCTGTGCTAGAGATTATTCTGTGGTTGGAAACAGCTGGTTTACAGTCACAGGCGCCCGGAATAGGACAGCCAGCAGTCGAATAGGGTCAGTCCATCTTTCTAAATGCTTAGTGCCAAACAGCCAGACAATGGATACCCAGGAGCTCTGCGCGGCCTTCTTTCTATGGGCGAACCGCTGTGCTGCCTCTACCAAAAGCGCTGGCGCTCCATATGGTGACTTACACTGTGGCGTTGAGTCGAGTTGTGACCGAGCTAGCGCCAACTTTTTTTTCTAGGAGTCACTCCAGGAAGATGCTTTGCATCGTACTTCTCCTGTGATCTGAAAAAACCTAGTGAGTTTATTGGCGGCAAAGGTCTCGCAATTGAACAAAAAGCTCTGGATTTTGGACTTTTTCTAACTGAAAAAAAAAAAATAATAGACACTTGATTTTGAGAGTTCAAATAACGCTTATAGCTAGTGTTTTAAAGTGCACCTATTATAGTTTTTTCATTATTTTAATGCTGTAGCGTGAATCATATCGTTTTTGTGTGGTAAAAAGGTCTGTGTCGGAAAACAACTCAAAGTCAGCTCCAGAAGAAGCACTGTCTACACAAAACACACTGCTCCAGAGCTGACTGAAACACCCCAATAGCTTCTGGCCATTTTTTTCATCAACTGGTGATGTCACCATTTGAATTTTCGCGCCAAGCAGATAGTTTGGCACGCCCTTGAATTAAGTGGGTTACACCCACAAGGCTACGAGGGTCTTCGTTTCTAAAGATTATTTACACTCTGGAGCAGAAATCCACTTATGGTATGGGTGTGACATTTCCCGACACACATGCGAACGGTGGACCAATCACAAGTGAGTGATCAAGTTGACCAATCACAGCACACTGGGATTTTCGGGAGGGCAGGGGCGGGAACTCAACAGAGTGTTTCACAGACAGGTACTGCGGAAATGGCCAGCATGAGAAAACTCGTGTTTTTATTTATTTATTTTTTTTTTTAGTAATGATGCATTTAAACCTTTTTTTAAGTTGACTTCAAGAATACAAGAATTACCAATGTAAAGTCACATAATAGGGCACCTTAAGATTTTTGCCACTTTCAGTTACTGAAAATGAGGGTAAAACTCAGTTTCTATGAAAAATGACATATGCACTAGGTTTTTCCAGTTCACAGGAGATTTACCCAATATACAGTTGCAATCAAAATTATTCAACCCCCATTGCAAATTGGGTCAACACAACTAATGTTACAAGTGGTTTCTCAAATGCCACTTTTAATGACTACTGCAGTCTCAAAATTATTCAACCCCCTGAATAGAATCTGTCAGAAGACCACATTTGCAAATCAGATGTTGTCTCAAGCATACCTAATGCAGCTAATCAAGAGCGTAATTAGTTGCATCAGGTTTGCTTGAGATAGAAAACATCAAATACTTGCACTCCCTGGGGATTTGTTGACAGTGACATTTGATTGCATATTAGAAATATGGCTGTCAAGAGAATTGTCCAAAAAGCTAATAGAGGGGATCATTGCCTGGCACAAACAAGGAAAATGATACAAAAAGGTAGCACAGGCACTGAATGTTCGTAGAGATACAGTTGGAAGCCTAGTTTGCAAATTCAGAGTTAAAGGAAGAGTGGCTACAGTACCAGGATGTGGTAGAAAGAGGAAGCTATCGATGGCTGTTACCAGATCCCTGAGGACACGGGTGGTCAAAAATCCTCGAGTGACTGCAGGAGACCCGCAGCAAGACTTGGAGGCTGGAGGCACTGAGGTTTCAGTTTGCACAGTAGGGCACTTACTAAACTTTTAAGGTCTCCATGACATACAAGACATACTCCACAACTGATCCAAAAGCACAAGCTCCAATATGCTCAAAACCATATAAATAGTGCCACAGAAGTTTTGGGATACTGTTCTGATGAAACAAAACTGGAGTATTTCGGGCTTATGCATCAGTGGTATGTCTGCAGGAGGAATAAAGAGGCATATGCTGAGTACATCCTGCCTATAGTAAAGAATTTTGGGGGCTTTTTGATGCTCTGCGGCTGCCTTGCTTCCTCTGGCACTGGAAACCTGCAAAGTGTGGAGGGCAAGATGGATTCAGTCAAGTACCAGGATATCCAAGGAGAAAATGTCATGCCGTCTGTAGGGAAGCTGAAGCTTGGGCATCATTGGACCTTCAGACAGGACATTGATCCTAAGCATACCTCAACACCCACCAAGGTTTAGTTTCACATGATGTCTGGGAAGATTCTAGAGTGCCCATCGCAGTCGCTTCACTTGAACCCCATAAAAAAATCTCTGGTAGGATTTGAAGAACACAGTTGCGGCATGCAAACCCTAGAATATTAGTGAACTGGAGGCCATTGTCCATGAGGACTGGGCTAAGATTCCTTGGGAATGCTGCCAAAAGCTGTTGTCTGCCTATGCATCACATCTCCAGCAGGTCATAGCAGCAAAAGGGTGCTCTACTAAGTATTAAAGATGCTTGTCATGAAGGGGTTCAATAATTTTGAGCCTGCAGTAGTCACTAAAAGCGGCATTTTGTGTTAAATTTGGAGAAGCCACTTGTAATATTTGTTGTGTCGAGCTATTTAAATTGTTCTTGTTTGATTTGTTCATTGCAAACAACTGAAAGTTTGTAAATTTTGCCAGTAAACCTAATTTGCAACGGGGGTTGAATAATATTGATTGCACCAGGACTATCCGAAATGCATGCCAGTCGGATGAGTGCCGCGTTTCCACTTCCGTTGCAAACTAGTGCAAACGCAGGGGCGGATTTCCGGGTCTTGACGGGCCAGACGAATTCGTACTTGATGGAACCGTGGTTATGCTGCTAACGGAGTCCAGCTAGCCAGGTGTGAAGTCGTGGCTTTTTGTCCAGGACCAAGTTAGGCTGACGCATGACTTGGGACAAGTCGCCACATGATAGGTTTTAAACAGCTTTGATTGTGATATCCTTAATCATTGATCAACAATAGCTGCATTTAGCACTCCATGGGTTAATGTAACTTAAGTGTAATATTAATTAGCATCAATGTTCTAGCCATTTTGTCTGTGTCCAGAAATGCTGGAGTGCTTTTTAATATTTTTGTGTTCTCTAAAGTCATCATGAGGCTATTATGTCTCCAGCAACTTTTGAAGGCCTGCGTAAGACTAAGGATGACCAACTGGGACTGAGTCACAATAGCCGATGAGGTGATTTGTGATTTATGGAGGAATTACTGTTCTCACCTGCCAAATGAATAATCTTTCTATCGCTGTTGAGTTTCAATTCAGTTGAGCCCAGGGTATTTCAAGACTGGGACACAGAGGGGGGGACAAAAACAAAGGAAGGTAGCAAGGGAAGGATTTGGCCGATAAGGAGGAGATGTTCCCTTCTATAATTATCTGAGAGCAGCCCTGTGAGAGGGAGAGGAAATGGTGACTTTGGTAGATCCATTTGTAAAACGGCATCCCACTAATCATCACGGACGTCATCTACTTCTACCTCGCGCACGGGTAGATCCATGGGTGATAATCACTGTGCTGTAATCCTTTTTTATCGTACAACGATGGTAATGTGTTTTATTGTGTCACTAAAGTAGCAGAAGTGGCCAAAGATTGCTTTTGAAAAACCAAGAAAATGATTACACTGAGGTAAGATGGCTATTGCAGTGGGAGTGCGCAGTTATGCTTACGTTTTTTTTTTCTAATTTTCTGATTGTCCCACTGTTCGTTCACTGCAGACCAGATACTTAATGCGTATTTATTGGACCAATTACTCATGACAGCGTCACCAAGCATACTGGAATAATACATGTTAAGTAACATGTTAACTACAATTGTTGTAGGCACAATTACTAGCAGGACAAAGACCTAGCAGGGATGAAATGTCCGTACCTTTGTCAGAAACCCATTTTATGATATATCCTGCCCCAGCTTCCGTGTTTATGATATTATGCTTGTCGACATCAATAACTACTCACTTTCAGGTTCTTAAAGGAAGGCTTCATCTTCACAAATATGGCCAGTTATACTACAGATAGATTCATTCCTCTGGCTCAATTAAATAAAATTGCTCCACAGTATAATGTTCTTTAATGTTGTAATTATTTAGCATAATTCACATCGGCTGCTTGCTGGCAGACAGCTCTGGGCCAACCACATAGTTTATTTGCATATTGCTCATCACATTTGCATGAAAATGGGTGTAGCTGGTTTCTGAAATGCAGATATTTTAGAGTGAAAAATTCTGTGACTAGGCATCTCAGAGTGTTCTGTATGATAGCAGCTTTGTGCAGCGATCATTTCAAATGAACTACTGTATCAGTTATTACTTGCCCTCAAGATCGATCTTTATTGAATGGGGTTAATATTTTTCAGTTATTTCTAAAACCAGAAAATAGTATATTGTTATTAAAAATGCGCAATTACTATTATTATTATTATTATGATTATTATTATTTACAAGACAATGAAAATAATTTTTCATGATTTCATCATAGTCATTATTTTAATATGAATCTAACTCTAAATCCAAGGATGTATGATGATTGGTTCAGACCCTAGTGAACATGGGAACCATAAACAGTCATGATGTTAGTTCTTTGGAAGAAATATGGGGACAATATATAACTGAGATGGTGGAAGTATTAGCCCAATCAAATGTGAAGCTGTGCAGAACACACTCCCACACAGAGGAGCGATCACAAAAGTTGTTGTGTAATTGAAAGCAAATGGCTGATGAAAAAACGGTAAGGAGGGACTGCAGAAATGCACAGTTTTCCGTGAAGAACGGGTTTCCATGGAGACGTGATCCCAAATTCAGAGATGAGAGGACACAGTCTAAATGAGACTCAACTTTTTATTGATACTCAACACTTTTCAGTTCGTTTTGTACAAAGAAACATAAGAATTATATGTTCAGCACTTATCCTCATACATATCAGTTTTATCATTAATTAAAGTTCCATCGTGGATGTTTTTGCATTTCGTCATGAAATAATTTATGTTTGTTCAGATGGTTTGAAATTGGATTTCCATAAAAAATGAAGGAGCACATGGTATTAATGTTTCCCATATTCATATTTACACAATCTGTACAACTTATGTGTGTTGTGTCAGTGTGCTTCTGATGTAGGTATTTTATAACATTTCAAAATAAAAGACCACAAGGGAGAAAATTAAGGAACAACATAATGGTGAGAGAACTAAATTTCTGTTTCCTATGTACTTATGATCAACATGTACATCATGATCGATGATGAAATGTAAAAAAAAATAATGGTAATTACTTGATCATACTCAAGGGGAATGTAGATACTGTACAATTCACTTCACAACCTGTGTACTGTTTGTAAATTCAGAATATGCATAATGCACTCATTGTAATTTTAGAAAAACATTCTTTGCGACAGCCTTAACCTTAAAATGTTACCCACATTTTATTAAAGTGTTTTTTTTAGGAATTTTGTGTTAGTTTATATTAAAAGGGAACAGAAAATGAGTTCAGTTATTTACAGAATTCAGACAACATTATAATACACATTAATCTGCCAGCAAAGTTGTTTCTCGCTTACACACATACGCACATAAAGATGCAAAAGCATGTTGATAAACTCACTCATAAATGTGAAAAAATATCAAGGCTTGGCAGAAAACAATGAAAGAATTCAAATGAGATAAACTGCAGTCTATAACAAAACTCAATTATTTGCCCTCTTCAAAGTCACTGAAAACACAAAAAAAGCAGAGAGCTCAGCTAACTCGCCAAAACGGACAAAACAAGATGATTGTCCTTATCTCAATGCTTTCATTACGAATTTTTAACATAAGATAATTGTTCTGATTGTTATGACATTACTCAAAAGTCTGCTCAAATATGCCATCTCCTCTTCTCATTAATATATTCGAAAAAACCAAATACTAAGAAAACACTAAAACACTGTTATGTATAGTAATTCTGTCATAATTTAGTATTAAAAAAATATCACCTGATACTGTCTATGGTTGACATCTATTCATGAATTGTGTCTGTACCTCAAACAACAGAATGAATACTTACTATTTTGAGCAATTTTGCATCCCAGAGATAGCTATACTGTTGTTTTAATGTTGTTTTACCTTCTGCGTTTTCAATACTTGAGGATTTTCAAGGGCTTATAACACTGGCATGTAGAATACAGGACCTTATAGTTATAAGCAGTGTGAATGTTTTATGAGACTTAATGAATAAAGTAATTAGTCGCCAAAAATGGTCCATGCAGCCATTTCATAAGTATGGCAAAACCACAAACTCAAAAAGACATCTAATAGCAATGAAAATACTGCCAAATCTACCATTATGGTGACAGCGATAATATGTTAAATTTCAGCTTCAAATAACACAAATTCAAATCACGAAACATACTTTGGAAAGGAATTATTTACAATCAAATTTAGTTAAAAATAATGATGCAAAATAAATTACATATGCAGCCTGATGACGTTTAGGGAGCGAGGTGTAATATCCACAAGTTTGTATATTGGGCCATTTATCATTGATATACTGTACATTTGATTGGTAATTTAAGTGTGATATTGTGAGGAAAAAATGCAAAAAAGTTTCATTTTATGGGAGCCATCATCATTTACATTGATCCATTCAAATTTACAAGGTTAAGTGAAATTCAGAATCAATTAACACTCAGGTATGGGGAAGTACACAAGTAATTGATCATGCATTTTCCTGAAAAGGAGCTTGACACGAGCACACACACGCGCACTTCTTAAAACCAACCATTAAAAAAAAAAACTATATTCGGTAGTGGTAAACCAGCAATTGTGCCAAAACTGTTCAAATGTACAATGTCAACAGGTTGTTCCCTATTCCCGCCTGCAAAATATTTAAATACAATTTTTTTAAAATTTGGGAAAAAGTAAAAGACTCAGCATGAACCATGTAGCTGATGTAATCGCAAACAGCAAACACGCTTAAATAAATAAACATACTCACACGCATGCCTGCGCGAGCAAGCATTCACTCCAGCACACATATTCACATGTACCCTGAAAAGCTATTTAAAATGAAAAAGTAGCAGAAAAAGTTCCGAAATCATCATACATTTCAATAAATTATGATTGAAAACAATTTTGGCCTGGGTGGGCATGGCTCTGACGTGGTTTGTTGGAGACAACAGACCCAGTCTGCTTAGAGACACAGAGGAAGTAACAGCCACACACGCGGAGTATGGTAGGGACGATCTGTAAATAGATCGCCAAACACATACTGAGCAGAATTATATTTTCAAAAATACATTTACAGTGTTTCTTCAACATGACGTATGTATGAATTGTGTCACAAGGTCATCCATAAAATAAGTGATAGTAACGTGAAGATAAATGCACAGAATTAGAGGCTTCCTGGATATGTCTTCCTGTAAGTGGCACCACAGGGAGGACAAAAAGCATTTCTGGTTCTTTAGAGGCATCTCCGAGACAGAGCAGATGTTCTCTGCCTTTTAAGACCATTTTAAGACTATACATGTCTGAAAATGTCAGCTTTAAAGACATGTTTTAATGACCTAAATCAAGAGAATTGGACTTTAAAAGTCAAATGTGCTTTCTGATGTTTAACAGTGAGCCCCGGTCTTAACCAGTAATGTCTTCCTTCACAAGTTAAGCAGGGCCTCATAGTTACCCTAACCAGCTCTCCGACATCACTGCGGGATATAAGGCGAACAGTAAAATGCCTTGCTGATCGAAAAGGGTTTTTCTAAATCAAAAGGGATGAAATGCTTGTCTGTGGCATGAGCATACATGAGTACTTGCCCATCAGTGCACAGTTTTAACATCAGGGATAATTGGTATCAACCTTTGATCCTTTCCGATTTCCTGATTAAACCCATATATTTAAGGTATTGTTATCAGCACTCCTTACAATTGGTTAAAATAGTCCTTAGAAAACATTCTTAACATAAGCTTCCTTGATAATATGCCATTAAATAATACACTAAATTAAAAACTAACACAAGTATTACCAGTATTACATTAACATATGTTTTTGTCTGGTATACTGTATATTTGTTTTCATTTTTGCTCTTTCCAATTTTTTTGTTCTTTATTTGTAGTAAAATTATATCGAAAATGACATCCTGACTGTCCGTGTACTGTACAAAAGGAAATTCTCTTCTGAGTTTGTTTACACAAAAAACGCATCAACACTAATGGAAACATAGACCAATAGACAGATTTAAACTTTCACTTGTCTTTCTCTTGGTCCATTTGTGTTCCAAATGTCTAGAGTACAATGAAGAGAGCATAAAAAAGCATAATGTGAACAATAAAGAAAGCAATAAAATGACCTTGGTATTTATTCAAGGTTCAAGGAAAGGTTTTCCCTTTAATGAAAAAGGGACAGGAAGGAACAATGAAAACAAAAAATACTAATCTATGCTTATTGGCAGCCCTCAGCAGATTTGAAACACTAACCAGACAATAGATTACATATAACCTCGCGCAAGCTTCGCGCAAGCCCAGCTAAATGTGTAGCTCTGCACAATCTTGTCATGCAGCTCGCTGTTCAATTCTGAGCATGAATACATCTTTCATCATTTTCCCTTGAAAGGCAAGTCTTGAATTTTTTTTTTTTTCATCTGAAGCCAAATTTAGACAAACTTTCAATCACCCACAGGCATAAAATGTATCCGGAATGATTCCTGCCGCATGAAAAATGGATTAAAACGAGAAATGCGCCAAGTGTTTTTGCCATTTTTGTCCTCTTTTCGAGGGTAAAACGGGTTTTGTCCAGCAATGGAAAATATCTCGAAGGTGTCAAGATGAAAGAAGCCTCGGTATAACACCCTTGAACATGCCACAATGGCGGGCATTTTGTAGCCACCTGAAACTTAAACTGCCCCCTGTACATCTATCTGCCAGTGCCCGGTGTTCAAAAACTTGTAGTTTTGGACCCTTCAAGCAGCAAACTTAAAGCATTTAAACTTAAGCATACAGCAGGACCAAGCCCTCCTGGCCTGTCCTTTTAAACAAACACAGCCTATAAGGCATGCTGTATCCTGTCCAATATCTCAAATTCGATTCAGCACTCAAAAAGACACCTCAATTCACAAAGCCACAGACAAATCCTGTCATGAGAAATCGTGTCACCTCTCAAATGTGATACATCTGGCCCAGTGAGACGGAGCTTTTGGAATCCAGTAAGGCACATCCTACCCAATATCTTCAGCCTACTCTCGTACTACACTCCCTCTTACCCACTGACTTCTGTAAACCAGAACAGTTTCAGATGCTGTACATCTCTTGAAATGCAAAAAGACATTATACAGTATATTATGTACAGTTTGGCACGGCGCAATTCATGTCTTTCACCATTTACAGCACTCGCAGAACTGCAAATAAATGCGTGGAAATGAATAGATAATCAATCACTGAACACAGATAGTCAATCACTGAAAACAGTCAGGGAATAGCATAGCTGTCTGTTTCATCCAGCGCATTATTAGCTTCCATCTACATGGTCAGTTAACAAATAATTAACCACAAATATTTAAGAGCGTAAAATATTTCTGAAAACCAAACCAAACTAAATATCATAAACATCATAGTAATCAATACTATTATTTAACAACATTATTATTGTTATTTTTACCCTGTAACGCGAGTTAGCATTTTAGCTTCATTCATGATTGTATTTTCATTGCAAACCGGAGTCGAGTAAGCACTTAATTTGGTGTGAGGGAACGGTGGAAGAGGGGGGAAGGAGATTGAGAGAGTTACAGTCAAATCTGCAAGCTCAACTCTTTTCAGAGAGCACTCATCGTTCTCACATCCTGCTTTCAACTTTTTTGCAGTTATCTCCCTGAACGCCGTTTACAGTCCATTTAAGTCCTTTACGACTCCCAAAATGATTTTGATATTTATATTCTTGCTGTTTTTGCCTTCTTTCACTAATTACACCCCCATTTCCTTCATTCAAAATGGCTGCCGGTGCCTCACATCTCCGTCATTAAGGGACTTACTCCTCCTACTCCTCCACCTCGCCCTTCAGGTTGAACTGGAATGTACAGCAGTGCTCTCCTCCGCTCTCTCAAAAAAATAGATTCCCGATATTCCAAAAGCGTCCCTCATCACTCCGGTCCTACCCTGGTCTCCTCTCTCCCCTCTCTTACACGTCTGACTCTATGCTCGACAGTTTCTCGTACACGTGTCCGTTGCTGGAGCCGTTGAACGGTCTCTGCATTTGGCCGGCGCCGAGCTTGTTGTTAGAGGGGCCGCCATGATGGTTGCCCATCGGTCCCGCCATCCCGCCTAGGCTCATCTCCTTGGGGAACCTGGGAGCCATGTTGGCCATCACCCCCGCCGTGGCCGACGCTGGGAGAAACGACGTCACTCCCATGGAATTTCGAAAGTCACTACGGTCGTTTTGCAGTAGCGGTTGCTGTTGTTGCTGCTGCTGTTGCTGCAGCTGTTTTTTCCCGTAGTACGACTTGGCACCGTGCAGCAGGCACTGGTCATCACCGAAGGTTGGGATGAAGGGGTTTTGGGTCACTTTATCCGGATAGAGCGATTTAGACAGGGAATACGTCCCTACCCCACCGCCCCCCACCATCCCTCTGTCCCTATCCCTCATATCTCTCTCGCCGAATGACCGACGATGAAGCCCGCCACTTTCCCCGCCCCTGAAAAATGAGGAGCCTCCCTTACCCCGGTCCCCTCCGAAAAAGAGCGGATCCCTGTCTCGGTCTCTCTCCCTCTCCGATGAGGCATGCCTCTCGAATATGTGCGCGTACGGACTTACCCCCTCCATGAACCGGTCTTTGTCTTTTAGGCTCACGCTCCTAGGTGGGGGCAGCATACCTATCCCGCCTCCCCCTCCCCCAAATCCTCCCATACCCCCGCCTAATCCGCCCGACTCCTCCTTCTGCAGGTCGACGAACGTGTCGTAAGAGTGCTGCCGCCGTAGCTGCTTGCCGCCTAAACCCGGTTTCCTCCGGAGGGCTTGAGTTTGCGACTGTACGCCTCCCATTCCCCCGGACAACCCGCTCTTCCCCGCGTCCAGCGGATAATGATCACCCGTTTGATCCAGAAGAGGGTTGTTGTCCTCGCTGATGTCATACAGGTTACCAGTTTTCTTGCAAGCGTCACAGCGAGCGCAGGTGGCAGAACTCGGGCGACCGGAAACCAGACTGTTACCCCCTGCGACTCCGCCTCCTCCTCCAACGGTGCAGCCGCCCCCTATCCCCCCACCGGGATACCCCCCACCACCCCCTCCTCCAGCCCCCGTCCCATGCAGAGGTACCGGTTTTCCGATCCCGCCGCCGCTCCGACAGTTTCGACATTCCCAATCACCACCGGTCAGCCCGCCGCCCCCGACTCCTGTTACGTTCTTATCCCAGCACGATTGGGTTGGTGCCCCAGAGACAGGCGTCCCCGCTCCCCCTATCCCTCCGCTCTTACCCTCATTCTTTTTCGATTTACCCTTCAGAAAATCGTCCACCGGGATCAGACTAGTGCAGTTACCAATGCCGCCGCCCACTCCGCCACTGTTTACCCCGCCTCCCCCACTGACTCCGCCCACTCCCCCTGTAGGTCCGTCTGTCAAATCCACGTGCTCCCACTGGGGTATGCCTTCTTTGGGACGAAACTGGTCCAGGTAGAAATCCCTCAGGCCCTCTTTCTCATGGAACAGCCCTCCCCCTCTCTGTGACTTCCGCTCCCCAGCTAAGGGCACAAGGGGTGGGGAGGACGAGCGGTGCGTGTGGGGACCGTGGTAATGGTGGTGGGTGGAGTGGAGGGGTCGTCTCCGGAACCCCAGCTCGATCTCGTCCAGCTCGCGTCGGGATTTTGCAGAGGCGGGTCTCTTCTTCAGGCTGTCCCGGTACTGCTTGCGCTTCTTGGCGTTCCCTTCCAAGTTGCCGTAGGTGACGGTGTGGGTGGAGATGTCGGACATGTTTCCATCGTCTACCCCTCCGCCGACCCCACCGCAATACCGGTCGTGTCCGGCAATGAAACCTGAGCTGGAGGCTCCACCTTTGAAGGAGAACTTCCCGTACAGGTCAGGCAAGCCTTGTTTGAACCCAGGACCAGGTACGGGGCTCTGACCGGAGATCAGGTCAAATTTATTGTTGTTCCTGTGCATCAGAGAGGCACGGGGCTGTGTAGTGAAAATTGGGGCCACCCCGCCTCCGAGACTGTCGCAGTCATACATCCCACCTTCCAGCGAGCTCGCGCTCCCAAGGCTATGAGGTCGGTTGGGTGTGGGACCAGACAAACTCAGACCCAGTCCCGGCCCGGAGGGGGGATGATGGTGCAGGTAGTGGTCCTGGTGCAGGTTGCTGTCCTTCAAGTGCAAATTCCCGAAAGTCCTCTCCACCTCACTGATGTAGTCGCTGAACATGTTGTCCTCAGGAAGGAAGGGTGGCTTGCAGTCTGAGTGGCCCGCGAGGCTCCGGCGGTGCTCCGAGATGTCGTAGACGGACGACTCCCGGTGGATGAAGTCCAGGGCGCTGTGCGGCGAGCCATTAACCCCCGACAGGGAGGTCATGTTCTTGGCGGTGCGGAGTAGACGCAGGATGTTGGAATGGGTGTTGTTCATGGTGGCGGAGGGGGAGTTGAGCGGCGATTTGGGCTGTTCAATCTGGACGCCGTGGATGCAGCTGTAGATTTCCTGTCATAGCAATGAAGACAGAGGAACAAGAAGGAAGAGAGTGTAGAATGGAGAAAAAGTGATAGGGAAATACATGAAGAGAGAGAAAGTCGTAGAGAGACAGAAAGAGAGAAAATGAAAGAGACGAAAGGCAGAAAGAAAGAGTAAGACAAAGACAAAGAGAGGCACCATTTACTATTTATAAACAGTGAGCATCTGACTGGCTCTCCACCAAACAAAACACCATGCAATATGAAAGATGAGTCCATTATTGTACCGCTGTACATATGTTGCAGTCAGTGCGGTTTCGACATCGTGTCCCATCACAGAGAAAAGAGTAGCGGAGTGGTGTAGGGGGAATCGACATTGACAGAAATGCATTGAGCCTGCGGTTTGGCCTCATGATCAATACCTTTAATAATTTTGATTAAGACGTTGCTGTACAATACCCCTGGCTCACTCGAGTCGCATCAAACAAACAAACCGCAAAACACAATACTTGACCGAATTATTGCCATTTTCATTATTCGTTGATCAATGTTGAATCTACACACCCACAGACTTCAATAAAAAGCAATATCAATTCCCAAACTGTTTAATCTTGTGATGTGAAAATTCAGCAGGTGTTACCACCTGTATAAACTATAAACTGACAAATATTGTGAAGACATCATTACTCTTAAAAATAACTCTAGCCGTTTGTGTCTTCGAATGCACTGAGATCTGTCGTCAAGGGGAGAGAATAACAGAGATATTAATGTTTTTTTGAAAATAATTCCCTGTTTGAACAGCTGAACCTTGCTTGCCGCAGCCCAGTAAGGCAGCCTCCTGCCTTTCAGGAAGAGCCAAGCTCCAACCTGATTGGTTGCGACACGGCACAGGCCCAGCCATGCATGTAAGTGCTTGATGCTCGTCATAAAACATGTCACACTTTTAATTTTTGGGGAGAGGAGTCACTTCATGACCCTGAATGTCCCAGCATGAATCAGCTCTCTCTCTCCCTCTATATCTCTTTCACACTCTCTCTTTCACATACTCTGCCTCCCTCCCTCCCTGTCTCCATCACAGTTTCTCTCACTCTCACCCTCTCCCTCTATCTATCGCTCTCACACTCTCTCCCTCTCTCTCACCCTCTCTTGTTCTTCCCGTCTCCATTACATTTTTTTCTCAATCACCCTTTCTCTCTATCTAGCTCTCTCACTCTTTTTTTTCCCTCTCTTTCCCTCACTCTATCTATTTCATACTCTCAACTCTTCATCTCCCTCTTTCCCCCTCTCTCCCTCCCTCCCTCTGTCTTACACTCTTTCTTCTCTCATTCATCTTTTTCTCTCCTCCTTTCACACTCTCACCCTCTCTTCCCCTCTCTCTCTTACCTCACTCTCACACTTTCTTTCCTCCTCTCTTTCATTTCTCCCTCTCTCTTACACACACACACCACACACACACACACACACTCAGGCACTCACCCTGCTGATGGAGTAGGTGACCCCGGGCTTGCCCGAGCACACCCCCATGAAGCAGAAGCGCAGCTGCCAGTAGAAGAGGTGCTCGCAGATGAAGGTGATGAGAGACAGGGCCATGGCTGCCCCCAGCATGTAGAACACACCCGCCATGTTGTCCACGTCCAGCTGGCTGCTCATCACCTCGTTCTTTTCGTTGTGGCAGATACCAGTCAACCACAGGGCCTCCAGCTCCTCCATCTCACCTGGGGAGGGCAGGGAGGGCGAGGCATAACTCATACAGTGGGATTACAGCCTAGATCAGGGCCCCCCAAATCTGGTCCTCCAATCCAAATCCAGCCCTGGTTTTCTCTCCTTCCAGGCAGTAAAGTGAACAATTATTGCCACTGATTGGCCAGACTGTCATCACGCCTGACTCCCAGGTAAAGCGAGGGTGGAAAACCAGCAGTGCTCGGCCCTCGAGGACTGTGATTTGAGGAGCTCTGGCCCTGAGCCTTAGGCAGGGGTCGTCAACTAAGGGCCCTCAGGGGCCAAGAACTTCTAGTTTTCCACCCTCCCTCTACATGGGAGTTAGGTGTAAAGTCAATCTGGCCAATCAGATGCATTAAGTGTTCAGTCATTACTCAATAACCCCAGGGAAAAAACCAGGGCTGCAGTTGGACTTGAGGGACAGATTTTGCTGATTCCGGTCCTAAGGAGATGGACTGAGACTCAGGAGGTTGGTAGTTCAAACCCCAAAGGAGCCATGATGAGATCAGTGCAGCTGTTGAGGCCTTTACCCCCCATATTCTTCAAGGGGTGTTTGAACCCTGCTTCCATGAGAAGCTGTTTTGTATAAAAGCGTCAGCTATTTGAAGCTTAATTTTATTTCTATGGAATATCTTACAGAGTATGGTTTCAAAGATGAACAATGGGGTATCTGAAGAGTAACTGAGACTTAACTAGGTCCAACACCCGACAGCACTCAAAGCAGGGTAAAATGGACTCCACTGGCAAAAATAAAAATCAGCTCTGGTGAAAGAAAAATCTTCAAAAATAGTCTGGTAAATATTGTGACCGCTTTTAATTATCCGCCTGTATTAGAGGGAATGTGTCCGTGTGCTCACTATCACTAATGCTGGCCAAAGTGAATTTCCCCTGACATTCAATTCACAGTGAAGCAATGAGGATTACAACAAACAGTACGTAAATACATAACAAACTCACACGCAGGGCGTGTCCCAGTACCTATACACGCCAACTCTATAGTAGGCGAGAAGCTGTACGATAAACTTGTAGTATGTCTGAATCATCGGAATGGACTAAACTATAGGTGAATGATATCCTGACGGCCTACTGCATTTGGCAGAATTCGGCAGTATGGGACCAGTGGATGCTACGCTACTGGTGCTGAGATGAAAGCCATTTTCAAGTTTACTGTGGTAGTGACAACTCACTGTAAATTCAAGTAGAAAATGGTACATACATTAAACAACATAAAATTAACACAAGTTTTATATTCACTCCTATAGTGAGAAATTATTTATAAATGCCACCAGTTCTGAGGAAAAGTTGAATCTTTAAATTTTCATGCTATGTCATGGGTAATCAACTGGGTCAAGAGATGGGTGATATGGTGACCATATGGTATGTCCGATTTCACGCATATGGTGCTGATGGATACACATTGTACTGACTACACTGATGGTTTAGTAGCTGGAATCAAACCAAATTTACTATGTACATATGTAGTATGGGTACTTAATCGGATGTGCGCGCACACAATCATACACACCGACACACCCACACGTGCGCGCACACACACACACACACACATACGTACACAAACACACATAAATGTGCGTAAATGTTTAATTTCGACTGCTGCTGTTTGGTAGCACAATACTGTAGTCAGTCTTAAAGGTAATCAAAATTATCAAAATATCCACTTACTGCCAAAGGCCCACGGGTTTACAAGCACTGGCAAAGAACAGTGATACATTTTCATTTTGAGGTCTGAGGGATCGAAGCCTGTGTGTCGTCCATTCTTATACTCCCGGTGCAGTTGTATCAGCCTCCTGTCAAGCTAGCCAGTGTGTGGACTGCTTACAGTAAGTAGGCCACACCAAGAGCGTCCGGATCAGCCTGTGACAAAATGACTTTGAAATCCTCCGAGGGAACCCGTTTGATATCGCCCTGGCTCTCCACACTGACCCACATAGACGGACACGCGTCAATATGTCTCCAGACGTTCAACATTTGCTGTCACTTGTAACTAGGCCACCATTTTGGGCCTTTGAGACATGAGTAGTACTTGTGCCATCAACAATCCATACTGAAATGATTTTCAATAGCATAACATTGCAGTAAATAATACACATTGAACAGACGCTCTCACCCTGAGGGATGTACAATGCAAAGTGCATCAGCAGGTAGAATAAACTGAGAGCGAAGCTGTAATAACAGTAGAAGAAAAGCTTGATGTTCGGTGGGATGAATCACACGACTGTGTGATTTGTACCTTCTCCGAACGATGTACTGTAGCTATCCGATGAGCTTTGGTACACACTTATTGCGCATAACTTTGGGCGAAGGCATCGGCTAATTAATATGCTCTTTTTTTCTAATACAGTAGTGCACATCTTTAGATGAAATGTTAAGTTTCTCGGAGCGCTCTCATGCATGGGATAGCCAAAATTTATTAGCAGAACAATTGACTGACGTGTTTCCAGGGAAAGTTGTTTCATATTCTCAATTTTTGCACCAAAATCTTTCTTCATATATGATACTAGACATTTCAGCAACCGATAGAAAGGTACAGTATTTTATCTTCTGCTTGCAAATATCATTATTGGAGATATTTATCCAGCGTCTTGGAAAAGTTACATAAGGATGGTGTGACACAGTGTTTTTTTTTGTACACTAGAGCTGCGGCTGCCAAAACATGAGGTTTGCAATCTGAGAACTGAATATAAAACATTGCACAGAATATGACATAATCAATGCGTTTGTTGTAGTTTTATCAGTTCAATGCGACATGGGCAAATAAAAAGTATCTTGTGATTATCAAGTAACACTTGATTCCAAACTTTTGAATGGTATAGCACTTGAAATTATTTAAATTCAATTTGCCATTCATATGTTTACAGGGATTGGCTAACACTGAAATAGCAAAGTCCTAATAGGCAAGTTGCGCCTCTCAGCAGCCATCTTGGTGATGCCCCTGGGCAGTTATTTTGGGCTAGTAGGACCAGTCCCCTGTATAAGTGAAGGGGGAGAGAGCCATACCTTCACTTTTAATGGTCATTGGGCCATAAAAACTGCATGCATACAATCACTGGTGACATTTGATTTAAAAAAACGCTGAAAAAGTTTGGTGGCTTTGCCCCAAAATTAGATTTAAAATGCTTTCCCCCCCCCTCCAAATATCACATTTCTGCTATGCATGGGCAAGGATTCATGCTTAATCCAGAGTGACGTGACGTGAGGCCATCAGCTCATCCTACCAGAGCACTTAAACAAAAAAAAAAACACACACAAAATCGGTTGAAACAGTTGTGAATCTCATATGTGCATTTGCGTCAGTGCAACAACACAATTAGACAGATATGTTTCCCGGTTCTACCATTATAAAGCAGACAAATGGCTTTTGGAGGAAGGACCTGGATATATGTCATACAACTGCCATCTCTAACATTACAGACTTTCCGATTCAAAGGAAATATTCACATCTGGCCCTGCATCTTTGCGATTCGAGTGAAATGCCAAGATTCCGAGACAGCACGCACCAGATTCCATCGACGAGCAGCAATGGCTGATAAAACAGGGCAGGGTATTTTTAAATCAACCTCAATCTGTCTGTCTCCCTGTCAAAGATCATGCCAGGCAGCACGTAGCACGACAGCGTACGAACACTTGGCGTGGCTGGACTCGCCGTTCCCCGCGGAATCCAGCATTGCACTGGAGTCTGCACAAAGTTACAGTTACATACCGTATCTCCGGGGCATCGGTCACAAATTACTAAAGCTAATTAGGAGAGGTTGATGTGGCAGTTCCGCACGCTGTAATGTGCAATTACAAAGTGCGCCACAAAGCAGTGGTTCTTAAATCTCTCCTCAGTGCACGCCCGCCAAATCCAGGTGCTCACTGTGATCTACCTTAAGCTCATCTGATTCAACTAATCATGCCCATGCTGTTAATGGCTGCACCATGCGTACTTCAGGAAGAAGAGAGCATAAAACTTGGATGTGACTGGTGTGGCCAAGGGGAAATTTGAGTACCGCTGCCCTGAGGAGCACAAGCTGTCACCAGGCTAAAAGTGAGCAGGACTGCATATCTGTGTTGCCCGTCTCTATGCCAGATGTGTTCCCTGCATTGACATGGAGGCACAGCTCTTAACCACTCAGTACAGATATAGACGCTGGCGTCCATAATTTCCGAAATTTAATTGCTAAATAATTCTGTAATTAAATTTCCAAACATCTTGCTTCACTGGAATGATTTTCCACAGTCTCTGTGACACAAATACTGACTTATAAAGCCTTAAATAGACCGTGCACAACAGGAAAAACTGGTGATATTAGTATTCTGCGCAAAGGGGTTAACTAGAAAGCATTCAGAGAGCACATACCTCCACCAATGCATCTGTTACTGAGAACGGAACTAATATGGCCCTGGCGGCCATATTTGAATTTGAATCCATCCCAGAGTTTAATCAATTGTTCCTTGGCTCATGGCCCACACTTCCTCAAATTATCATTGAAATTGATTTAGTAATTTTAGAGATATTGCTTAAACAAACAGACAAACAAACAAACAGGAAAAAAAACACATGGGTGAATACATAAGCTCAGCCCAACTTTGGTTGCGGAGGTATAAATCATCCCAGTGACAGGAGTGCACCCTGCAGTCTGTACCTGCGCAGGCATGGACAGTGCAGTTATACCACAGCTCCCTGCCTGACTGCCGGCCAACCAGCCTGTTCAGGTCACCTTGCCTCATTTAAGAGCAAACGCCAGAAAGGCAGGTCGTAAAGAACGGGATGGGTGAAGCCCCAGCCGGAGGCGGGAAATTAATGCCTCACCGTCACCGAAGAGCTGGAGGATGGCCAGGTCGACATGCCTCTTCCAGCCTGAGTCCTTCTGGATGGCGATGCCGTAACCAGTGGAGGCGAAGACCTTCCCGCTGCCGATGGTCACCAGCTTGCAGCCCTCGTCTCTCCCCGCCCTGTAGTTCAGCACGGCAGCATCGTAGATGAAGGCGTCCAGTTTACTGAGCGGATTTTTGGGCGAAAAACATAATGGGGAGGGAGCAGAAGGAAGATACTATATAAAATAAATTGCTTATGCGTAAAGTCTCGTTAACCTTTAGAGAGCTGAAATAAATTTTCAAAAAAATTATAAATTAAATTATCTTGTGCTGTTGAAAACCTATCATGTGGCAACTTGTTTAGAAGAGCTCCCCTGCAGGAGCTCTTTTAAACAAGTTGCCACATGATAGGTTTTCAACAGCTTTCAATTTGATATCTTACATTATTGAGCAACACTATTTGTATTTAGCGCTCTAAGGCCCAAAATTATAGGAATCTTACAACGTTACCATAAACTCTAAAGGCCCCTATTATGTCACCGGGTGTAATCACAATTAGCCTTTACAAGCCATTTCAAAATCTGTTCCATTGTGACATCACAACAGGAAGTGACTGCCTACAGGCAAGAAGGACCAATCAGCTTCAGCCAACCAATACACCAGGTCCTTCATCATTCTGAGCGGTCAATCCCCCAACACAATACGGCAACCTAAAAACTGATTGAGTTTAAATTAACTGCTACTGTTGAGACTATTGAGGTTTCATTTTATTCATAAGCAAGAGTTATCTGCACACAATGACATTTTATGTGATTGCAGCCAAATGGTTTGTAATATTGATGGATATTGGTGGTCAGTTGTGCTACATGTTGCTAGACATGTCTGCCCACCAGCTCATTCTATTGCAGCATAACTGAAAACCTTTTGACGTAGTAGTGTTGTCCTTACACATTCAATTAAGTATTTTAACAAATATATTGGATCAAACTTTCAATCAAAATTACATGAAAGTTGGGACATGGGTGAATCACTGCACTGGAAATCAGCCTTAGTTATTCAGAGAAGTTCTTGCGATCAAAGCAGAATCAAGCATATCATGTGGGCCTTGCAAATGTGTTCCAGTTTTGATGTGATAGTCACCAGAAGTACAGACAGATCTTCAGCAATCAGGCGACAAGGACATATTGCCTTTAATCCAAGGACCATCAAATCACGGTCATCGGGGTCCGAAAATTAGTGGTTTTCCACCCTCATTTTACCTGAGCGTTAACAGTAAAGACAGTCTAGCCAATCAGTAACAGTACTTGTCCAGCTTATTTGGTAAGTTGCCAGGAGAAAAGAGAGCCAGGGCCAGATTTGGATTTGAGTGCCAATTATTGCTAAACCCTTAGAGTGCTATGGGCAACTATAGTTACCCAATGATGTAAGATATCAAAATCAGATGCTGTTGAAAACCTATCATGGGGCAACTTGTTTAAAAGAGCTCCCGCAGGGGACTTGCCACGTGATAGATTTTCAACAGCTCAGGATAATTACATTTTTAATTTCTTAAAAATTTATTCAGCTCTCTGAGGAATCACGCATTATGTCCACCATTTTTTCATGTCATGTCTCGTATGAACCAGTAGGGGCAGCATTACAATTGGAAACAGGCGCACAAACTGTTAACTCTCCCCTCCCTCACAGTCTCACCCGGACTTCAGACTGTACAGTGCTTCGTTGACGTTCTTCTGGTGGAACTTGACCATGTAGCCGTGCATCTCGGGATAGTTGTTCCTGATGTTCCTTTCCGTGCTCCCGTTGGGCACCGTCCCGAATCGGAAAGGCGGGGAGAAGTCGTTCGGTCTCTGGAACTGAAGGGTATGACAACAAACGACAAGACGAGGGGATGAATTCCAGTGAGGTAAGGAGAAATGAAAAAAAGGAGAACGAGTTTCTCTTTAAAGATTAGGGCATAATTTTCATGCTTTCAACATACAGTACCAGTCAAAAGTTTGGACATACCCTCATTTTTCTTACAAGAAGATGTTAAATAAAGAAATAGGTACTGTTTATTTGCAAAAAAAAAAAAAAAAAATCTAAAAATCTTAAAGATCTTAAATCCATCAAACTAACCCGCATTTTCTGTCATATTTACAGAGTATACTCACAATTTTTTTACAAGAGCATTTATATGGCTGTAATGAGTTTGCTGCTGAGTGGCCGTCTAAGTTCCCAAAGATGTGCTGCACTTATGGTTTGCTTTCATTAACTTTTTTGCCCAATAAGTTCCAAAACAGCTTGTCTTTAATTTGGCTGTTGGAAAATGGAAAGAGCTTGTTTGTCTGCTTACTTTGCAAAATATGGCTTCTTTGAGAATTCTAAATTTTGGACACTATTCAAACAAGTAAATTATTCTCTTTTAACTTCTGATTGTTTACCTCTTACCAGATTCCATTTGAGATTACATAGAGAAGTTAAGCCGTTTAAATTTCTCTAAAAACAGAGCGCTGTGACATTAGCAAAGTGTGTCCAAAATTTTGACTGGTACTGTACATTCATTCTCAGATAGCACCAGTCATGTAGTGGTCCCTAGTAAAGTGGGTATATGCTATTACGTAGACGGGAAGATCAGTAATGAGAACGTGGGTATACTCTCGTTTGCATTTCATAGGCTTTTCAGCTGATAGGTGATTTTACAGCGAATGAACAGAAAAAAAAATGTGGATATACTGCATGCAGTATCCCTGCTTGCATCCTCTACTACACCACTGGATAGCAAATGAGGAGCATGTTCACTAATAACATGGATAAAGCGATAAATCTGCACGCCGCGGCCTACCTTCTTATCGCTAAGCCCGGACACCTGGTCCACGTACTCCTCCTGAATCATGAAGGCAGCCAGGTTGGCAGTGTAGCTGGCCAGGAAGATGACAGCGAAGAAGGCCCAGACGGACACCATGATCTTACTGGTGGTGCCCTTGGGGTTCTGCACGGGAACGGAGTTGTTGAAGACCAGGCCCCAGAGAAGCCAGATGGCCTTACCAATGGTGAAGGAGGGGCCTCCGGGCTCTGGGGGGGAGGGGAGAGGAGAAGGGGGGAGAATGGGGGCGTTAGGGTTGTTCTATGCTGTAGCAGAGAGTTGGAAGTCTTGCATGTGATTCTTTGGAAAAAGGCGAGTGGGAGGAGAGCAGCAGAGTGCTCTGTAATTATGCTGCTGCAGTTTAGTGACGTAAAATACAGTGCGGTGCAACAGCACTAGGGAGGCAACAATACATGCATATATACAAATATATATACGGTACACACATACACACACATATACTACACATGCCCACACACACAAACGCTACTCATTCATGCACACACATATATACTACACACGTACACGCATACGCTGCACAAGCACATGCACGCGTGCACACACTCTCACACACACACACACACACACACACACAAACTGAACACACACATTATTCACTCATGCACATACATTTATACTACACACACATGCATACGCTACACACACACACACACACACACAACATACACACATTTACTACACCTGCGCACACACACACACACGCTACACACACATGTAAAACATATGCACACACACACACACATATAATACACACATACACACACACGTAAAATATTTGTGCACACACACACACTACACATGCATGCACATATGTTACACACACACACACGTATGCTGCGCACTCGCACTCACACACAGACACACACGCACACTATACACACTTACATATTGTACATAAATGCATGCATACGTACATACAAGCATATCCCACATATATACATATTGTACATATATGCATACATACATACCCACATACACACATACATACATGCACTACACAAATCTAAACTTTTGTATGAGTGGAGACTGTAGCACTAAAGCAGAACAGGGAATAATACAAGGAATCACAATTTCTCTGAGTCTGGGATTGGATTTTAGAGAATGAACTGCAGCATTTACGTGATTAAAAGTTGCAGAAATAACAGAAGGGTTTATCTTGGTAACCAGCGGAAGCCTCATTCACACAAACACAAAAGATCGTCAGACTCTGTCTATGGAAGCTCATTACAGTGGAATCCAATTCTGCCTGTTGTCTTTTGTTTATTGGGTGCAATTTGGATAATTGCGAGCAAATGATTTCACCATTAGTCTCAGTATTGATGTTTACACATGCAGAAGTTTGACATCATTTGTACAAATTAAATTTCAAATTTCAGGGACAATGTGAGGGCCCCCAAATATAATAATAATATTAATAATAAAAATAATATTAATACATTTTTCTTCAATAGTCATCTATCCATTCATTCATTATCTATTCCGCTACTTTCCCACTGGGGTCACTGGGGAGCCGGAGTCTATTGTTATTATCAAATACTTCAGTACAACTAATCACGTAATACTAGTTATTATAATTGAATATGAATCATCATCATCATCAATGGTTCTTGTCATTATTAGATACATCAATGCTGCTAAACACCTAATACTTGTTATAATAATTATAATTAATCATCATCATCATCATCATCATCATCATCATCATCATCATCATCACCATTATCAATTATTCTTGTCATTATTAGATACATAAATACTGCTGAACACCTAATAGCTGTTATTATAATTGAAAACAAATCATCATCATCATCATCATCATCGTCAATCAGAAGAATGGTTTATGAAGGGTCTGTTTCAGAGGATCGGAGCCTCCCTGACTTTAGCCTCACTAAAGCCAGCCTCTCTCCCCGGGTTGCTGTTTGACACATCAGCACAGACCCCAGCATGAGTCGGACAGGTGCAGTATTGAACTGACATGCATCAGCGCAGCACAGACCGCGTGAAATGCGTCCCGGACACGACGCGTCGTCCTCGCGGCTTTCTCACCTCTCCCATCTGCCAGACATCGATTGTAGCCAACCGGACTGAAGTACTCGAACACGAACACGGCCACCGCTGACACAATCAGGAGCATCACGAACATCATCACCCACACATCGGCGCTGAACGGTTCTGAGAGGGAGGGGGGAGGGAGGCAGTGTCAATAACTCCAGTTCACAAACAACACACGACCGAGCATCGCCGAATATTAATGCCTGGCTCTCAGCGCACTCAAACAGCCAATAAAAGTTGAAAGGCATGCGTGGGTGTGTGAGGGCGATGAGAGAGACAGAGTGTGAGACAGTGTGTGTGTGTGTGTGTGTGTGTGTGCGAGAGGGAGAGTGTGTGAGTGTGCAAATGTGGCATTTGTGTGTGTGTGTGTGTGTGTGTGTGTGTGTGTGAGTATGCATGGATGTGTGTTTGTGTGAGAAAGAGAGTGCGTGTGTGTATGCTTGTACAGGCGTATTTGTGCAAGAAAGTGCATATGTGTTTGTGTGTGTGTGAGAGTGCGCATGTGTGTGTGTTTGTGTGTGAGAGAGAGAGAGAGAGAGAGAGAGAGACAGAGAGAGAGAGAGTGTGTGTGTGTGTGTGTGTGTGTGTGTGTGTGTGTGTGTGGAGTGTGTGATACTGTGGTCAGGCACATGCCAGGGTATTCTCACCCAGAAAGGCAGAGGGCGAGACGGTCCCGTTGCTACGGGAGACCATGACACTGATCCCCGTCTCAATGAAGGGCACAGAGAAATCGATGACCTCTGACCTCTCCTCGTTTATCGTGAGGGAGCCCACTGCCATGTGGGCATTCTTTACCACCACCTGAGAGACCGGGAGGGAGAGGGGTGGGAGGTCAATGAGAGGGCAGTATGTTTTTAGGAGAAAAAATCCAAACAGACCTACCTGGGAGAGGGAAATGTGGGTTATTTCAGTGGGGTATGACAGCTGGAAATAGCCAAACGCCCCCAGCACTCCCTCTCCATCCTCTCCCTGTCTGCTTCTCCACAGGTATATTTAGCCACAAATACCTGTGCCCGTCGGCACTGCTCAAGAAACAGGACAAACCTGACTCAGTTGACAGTGTCTGCGTGTGTGTCTGTGTGAGTGCGCGCACACGTCTGTATAGAATTTAGATATCTCTGCATTTGTGCTCATGTACACTGGAGAATGTTCGTGCATAAGCGCACCGTATATGGACCTATATGGGGCCATTGTCAAAGATATTGCTGCTGTAGACGTTTACCACAGCTTACTGAAATTGAATAATGAATATAGTCCAAGCTCAGACTTTCAGCATTAATTTAAGGGTATTTAAATTCAAATCAGGTGCAGTGTTAGAATTACAAAAATTTTCATATGCAATTCCCCCCAATTTTTAAGAGATTAAAAATAATTGGATAATTGGATGCATGGCTCTTCCAAGGCCAAGTGCATGTTATTCCCTCATTACGTCATTTACAAGTAAGCAGGTAAATAGTCAAAAGTTGATTTCAAGTGCGTCATTTGCATTTGGAATCTGCTCCTGTTAACTTTCAGCATTAAGTCCAAAGAGCTGTTACTGCCAGTGAAACAAGCCATTATTTGGCAGAAAAATCAAGGCAAATTTATAAGAAAAAAAAAGAAAAGAAAACATTAGGTGAAGCCAAATCCACTATTTGGTTCATTCTTAAAAACAGGAACGCATTGGTGAGCTCAGGAACACCAAAAGGCCTGGAGGAACTTGAATAACAACTGCTCTAACAAGATGGCATATCTGAGTCACAATTAGCATTTAACAGAAGACTTCAGAAGACAGTTAATACCAGGAATTTATTATCAGATACAATTTTCGAGTCTAAAAAGCAGGACATTTGGCAGAAAATAACATTTAAAAAAATTCCTGTGCAGTTCTGGGACAACATCCCATGGACAGATGATGGGAGGATATGAGTATGGCAGAAGAGTTTCAGGACTTTTCATCCCCGGATATTTTGTCCCTTAATTTTTTGTCCCTGGACTTTTTGTCCCCAGACTATTCATCCCTATGGACTTTTCATCCCCAGACTCCTTGTGCCCAAGGACTTTTCATCCCCTAATGACAACGAAACGTGCCACAATTGTTGACAGATGGATGGATGGCCAAATGACGGAGGGATCACCATTTTATAAGGGTTACAATGCAGGAAGAGGGCAAATCATTATTGGGGACGAACAATTCAGGGACAAAGAGTACCAGGACGAAAAGTTTATGGGGAAGAAAAGTCTGGGGATGAAGAGTCCGTATACGGAAATTCCAGGGATGAAAAGTTCGGGGACGAAGAGTCCTAAAGCCATGGAGAAGGTATGGAGAATTGATGGAACTGCTCTAAAGCAAACCACCTCATCTGTGAAACGTGCTTATGTGTGGGAATGTATGGCAGCCAATGGAACTGGTTCCCTTGTATTTATTGATGCTGTGACTGATGATGACAAAGGATGAATTCTGAATTGTGTAGGACCAGATTATCTGCTCAATTTTAGCTCAATACTTCAAAATAGAAGGCATTTTGCAGCACAAATAGACCATGACCTGCAGCAAACTGCCAAAGCTATTCAAGTCTTTTTAAAAACAAAGAAATGGAAAGTTTGACAAATGGCTGAGTCTATAACCTGATCTGAACCCAATGGAGCATGCATTTCACTTGCTGAGGGCTAAACTGAAGGCAAAACGCCCCGAAAACAAGCAGGAACTGAATACAGCTGCAGCGAGGGCCTGACCGAGCATCACCTGGGGCGAAACCCAGCATCTGGTGATGTCTATGGGCTCCAGACTTCTGGCAGCCATTGACTGCAAAGCATTTGCAATTTGGAAACAAGAATTAAAGACCGCAGTTTAATTTGATTGTTCGTTTGCCCAATTACTTTTGTACCTCTTGAAATAGTTGTATGAACCTACATTGTTCATAGAATATTTTTTGACAAACCCCCAATAAATTAAATTTATTTTATTTAGCCTTTATTTAACCAGGGAAGTCCCATTGAGATTGAAATCTCTTTTTCAAGGGAGACCTAGGGGTTGAGGTGGGGAGGGAGAGGGCAGTTTGCACAGCCAGTTAGATCAGGGGATGATTAGATGGCAGGTCGAAAGAGCCAGGTTGGGAATTTAGCCATGACACTGGGGAACTCCCTACTCTTGTTGATGAGTGTCATAGGATCTTTAATGACCACAGTGAGTCAGGACCTCGGTTTAACGTCTCATCCAAAAACCAGCGTCCTCTTCAGCACAGTATCCCCATCACTGCACTGGGGATTATTCCATCAGAGGGAAGATCGCAACCTACTGGCCCACCAACACCTCTTCCAGCAGCAACTTGGTTTTCCCAGCTGGTCTCCCATCCAAGTACTAACCAAGCCCACACCTGCTTAGCTTCAGCCACGCGCCTGGAGCAGATCGAATAGTGGCATGGCTGCTGGCAAAGCTAAAAATGTACACCTCAAAAACACTGTTCTTGATTGTTTTTCTTGAAATATATTGTGGTGGCAAATAGATCAGGGCTGTATGTGCTCAGTAAATCTCCGTAATTCATGATCTGAAACAAGTATTCCCTGACAGCTGGGTTTCCCTCTGAATTCAAAAATGGAATATCACTTTTAGCCTATTTTTCCTCTGATTCTGTCCTGCTTTGTTCCCCTGGTTGTTGGTTCCTCAGAAAATGCAGTAAAGGACTGGTGCATTATGGGAAGATTAATTATGTGACTGGGGCTGACCTCTCCCACCATGCCGTTCCAGGTGCCGTTTATCTTCTTGCCGTGTTTGCCGTTGGTGACCAGGTAGAGGTCGTAGGTGAACTTGACGGATTTGGCGATCTTCTTCAGGATGTCAATGCAGAAGCCCTTACAGCAGCGCTTGATGTAGATACCACCATCTGTCTGATTACTGAGGGAGAGAGGGAAAGAGACAGAGAGACGGTATAGACAGAGGGAGGGAGGGAGAGAGACATGGTATGGAGAGATGGAATGTGAGAATGGAGAGAAGGAGGAAGAGAGGGTAGGGAGACAGGAAGAGGGAGGGGAGGGGGGAGAGAGAGAGAGGAGGGAGGAGAGAGGGAATGGAGAGAGGGAGAAGGGGAATAGACAGGAGGAGGGAAAAAGGGAAAGAGGTTAGGGAGAGAGCAGGCAGGAAATGAATGAAATGTTAAAGTCACAGAGTTTTGGGAAGATTAAATAAGAAGGCAAAAGGAAGATTTGCAGACACAGAAATGGAGGAGGGAACACAATGGGAAGCCAAGTAGAGGATCCAGCAGGAGACAGAGAAACGGTAAGGGGAATGGAAAGGGGAGATTTAACAACAGCCGCAAACAGAAGTACAGAGCAGGAAACAGGCAGAGGAACCGTGGCAGTGTGAACAGTGAGACAGAGCGATTTAAGAGGAGGGGCACAGCATCATGAAAGAGGTGAGAGGAGAGGGCCAAGAGCCAAATCAGGGAGAGAGACGGACAAATGTGGGAGATTAGAGGAGAGACGCAGAGGAGATGTAGGGGTCAGATATCAAACAACCAATACATGGGGCACAAAGGAACCAATGAAGAAGAAATGCAGGCAGAGAGGCGATGGAGTGTGAAGACATGAACAGAGTCAGGAAGAGACAGAGGAGGAAGGAGTGACACAGAAAGAGAGGGGCAGGACGTGCAAATCATGTTTTAGACAGTCAACAGACAGCCGACGTGAAAAAATAAACACTTAAAACACTTAAATCAATCCCACACGCTGAAATCACCATACGCCTATGACAAATTAACTGACAGTTAATTGTCAGATAGAAATTTACCAGTTTTACTGAGCGTTACTCAGAGACTAGTCGGCTTCAGGTCTTATCTCACATCTCAAGGCTTTGTATTTTTCCCCCCAAAAGAGGCGTGGCATGGCTATTTTTTGGGCTATTGACGGGAAATCCATAGAATTATTGCTAACTTTGGCAACAAACGGACAATGGATGCATCAGCGGGACAGGAAATCCTACACGCACAGGCTTTTGAGCAGGGTATGCAATTCAGAACAATGGGCCCGCAATAAAGACACACCACACAAATAATGTGTGAATATTGGCAGAGCAAATACAGAACAGTGACACTGCTAGCAGGAAGATAAGGTTGTAGGGAAAGCAGAGAGAGTCATGTAAAATATTAGCGGCTAAAGCAGTAAGATAAGGCCGCAAACGATGAATGGAGGGACTGCTGAGAGTAAATGTGTGTTTTCAGATGACAGTAAAGGGTTGAAAAAGCACAGAATTTCAAGAAATGTGTGCCAAGTGACACTACACTGCCAACAGAAGTTATCGGGTGTGCTTACCCTAATGAAAAATTACTGTAGTTCCAAGCTATAGTTATCCTATAGTAAAGGGATGGTATTTTCGCCACCATAGTGTAGTTTTACTACAGTGATACTATAGTTATTCAAACTACAGCAAAACAGTTGTGTGGACTATATTAATATCATGGTGCTGTTGACTGTGGTAAAACTACTACAGTTAAAATGTGCTGGCTATAGTACTACTCTCGTTATACCATGCAAACTACAGTAATACTATACTTATGTCAAAAATACTATAGTATTACTAAGAAATAACTATAAGATATTTTCATGAGGGTACACAGAGTATTCTCACTGATTCAGGGTTATGCACTGCGTCTGAGTGGATTGCAGTTAGGGGTTCAAGGTTCATGTCACCAATATAGGTTTTCGGAAGTTTTATGTAATGTGTTGATTGATTGATAAGGCACATGCGTCGGCACAAAGGGTAGCAGTCACTGACTGGGGACTGCGGCAGCAAATCAATAAGTAATGGAATTTCTCAGAAATTTAGAGTCACAATGCTTTTTTTATAAAGCTTGTTTACAGTAGGGCTGTGGTCAGTGGTGCACAGGTAGAGTCATTGATGGGGTGTTATTGTCGGCGATAAAACACACACCATTCTTCTACAATGCGGAGTTATGGTGCTTCATATAAAGCTTGTTAGCAGCAGGGTGATGGTCAGCGCTGTGTAGGTAGAGACAGTGATGTGGAATTATTGTGAGTTATAAAACATTATTGTTTGAGCCACTGGTGCTCAACCTCGATCCCAGCGGACTCGCGTGTGCGCTGATGTCAGTTCCATCCAGACGCAATAGCAATCCCAGAATTTTAACAAGCTGTTAATTTTTTTTTCAGCTAGATGCTTTTCATGTGGCATTACCTAAACTCTTAAATCACGATATGTTGGAAATAGCTGTGGATGCCGTGAATGATGGCATTTTCTGTGGGCGAAGATCACTTATAGGTCTATATCGCGGACGATGCATGCATTCTAATTTGCTTAGATTTGCATAAAAGAGGCAATTTATCTGTAACTGTTCTAATTAATGACTGAAGTGAATCCAAATTGGTGTTTGTGTGCAAACCAGAACACCTAACCAAACAGCCAGAACACCTAACCAAACCACTCGGTGATGATGATGAAGAATTTACATTCAATGCAAGACAAACCGACATTGTAATGAATTTTAAGGACAGAATACGTATGAATCAAATGATTACATATTCTTCAACTTTGTTAAAAACCAGTGAACATGCCTTTAATTTGTCCCCACTTTTTTGGTAATTGTCAGCCACAAAGTGCGAAAAGCACAATGTGAGCTATAAATTTTGTTCTTCGTGGCATTGCACAGCTATTTCTGGCACAAACAGAGCAAATAATGATTCTCACAACTAAAAAAGCAGCCAATTAAGAAAATTAACAGCTTATAAAAATTTTGGGATTGCGAGTGAGGTTGGAACGAATAGCAGCGTACACAGCAGTTCCCACAGGACTGATGTTTTAGAACCGGTGGTGTCAGTAACGCAGGGGCTCTCACATGTTCTTCAGCTGCTTGCGACACGGAACAGTGTTCCGCATGCAGGTGCCGCTCAGGGGGTCCACGTCCTCCACGATGACAAAGGGGTCCTCCTCCAGCGTGACGATGGACAGGTGGTCGTCCACCCTGTTCTCCACATCGGAGTACTCTCTGCGAGGCCACACGTGGTACTTCATGGCGAGGGAACCGTTTTCCCACTTCCCCACCTGGACCGGGTATGGAGAGTGTCAGGTACGGACGGGCAGCATGTGGACGCTCCGAAGGCCAGAAAGTAGAGCTCCTGCCACGTCTTACTGCTACCAATGAGCTCAGGCAGCCGATTCCACTAATTAGATCAGCCTCTGGGCCGAAGAGTTGCTCTAATTAGTGAATCCATGCGGTTGAAGCAAAACTCTCAGGATCACTTAAACCTGATGGTCCACCAATTGTTGTTGTCAGCGTACAATTCTGAATTTGGCATGGGAGTAATTTGTGAAATGAAAATGCAAGAGCTAGGATTTGAAATAATGTGAGCATTGTAAGACATGGAGAGGACTTTTGAGCAAAATAAGAGCAAAAGTATCAAGGGACCAATGCAATTCTATGTGCACACGAACACATGGGCTCATGAACTTTTTCATGCCTGCGGCTATAAAGATGCGTATTTGCAAACGTACGTATGCACACACATACACAAACACACACACTCATTTATACATACTCAAACACACACTGACACGCACATTTACACGCATACACTCAAACACACACATACACTAACATACACATGCACACACACACACACACACACACACACATAAACACACGCGCATGCACACATACACATACACACACTCATGTACAGACACACACACACACACACACACGCACGTACACGCACACACACACACACACACACACACATAAACACACGCGCATGCACACATACACATACACACACTCACGTGCAGACACACACACAACCACACACACCCAGGCACAAAGATTAGACTCGAAATAATCGGAGTGACAGGTGGAAATGGGAAGAAGTCACAATGGTAATGTATCAGCATTTAGCAGGATATTGGGGCGCAGATAGAGGGGAACCCACCCTGTCCCACTGCCTGTGTTTATCCAGCAGGATGATGACGAGTTTGGGGTGCATTTGGTAGCCGTCCTCACTGAACGACAGGTTGCGCCCCTCAAAGGTCACATTCATGAGATACCTGCAAAACACACAGTACAGGAGCTACTCAGCGAACAGCCTTCACTCATTCACTTCACTTTTGACTGGACAGTGTCAATACTGAGCTCCTCAAGGGTGTTTTGCTAAATGTTGTTGCATATTTTGGGCATTTAGAGGTTTAGAGGTGATTACTAATGAAACACAGACTGAACTTCTCCTAAAACATACAACCCGAATTCCAAAAAAGTTGAGATGCCGTGTAAAATATAAATAAAAACATTCAAAATGAGCTTATATTTTTCATGGAATGGTAAAATGTTGCACTTTCAACATCTGATATGTTGTCTATGTTCTATTGTGAATAAAATGTGGGTTTATGAGATTTACATCATTGCATTCTGTTTTTATTTCCAATCTACACAGCATAACAACTTTTTTGGAATTGGGGTTGCAATATTGCTTGTAAACTTTTCAGAACACGGTATTAAGAATTAAGGATGGACGGACCCCATTTTTCAGTCCCAATACCAATACCTGTGTTTTGGGTGTCAGTTAATACCGAGTACCAATCTGATACCAGTGTTTCATTAATAAGCTGTTTACCTCGCTGTGTTGAAGGGACTGGAATCATTCTTTTATGTGCAAGGCAATATCAAGCTTGACTCACAGATTGCTTTCTTAAATTTGTAAGACAAAATTTAACAGATTAATACATAGATATACAGTAAATGTGCTGAATTGTTATTTATCAAAATAATGGTATCTAACACCAGACTAGCCCATTGTCATAAATACCCGATCCAGTTATTTGAGACAAATCGAACCGATCAAAAGACTTGATGTGACAAACAGGGATGAAAACATAACCTCCTTGGTGGAGATAATCAGACGCACAATGACTTTAAACAATTGAAAAATTTCAGTGCTAGATTTTTGATAAAAACTAATCATCTGAAAAACACCTTGCAGTTGTAGGCTTAATTGCCACAACCCTTGCGTAAAGTCGCATTTGCACTTAAATCCTAGTCGTATGTATGCTAAACTTCTTTGTCTTCATCTAAATGCAAACAGTACTTAATTGGAAGCCAAGGCTTCTTTTAGAACCTTTATAGTCATTAGTTAATTCGAACAAGCTTTCAATCCTAAATCAGGGTCCAGGATTGGGACCAAGTTCAAGTTGGCTTAATTCAGTCCCGTTCATCAATTCCACTTTTAAAGAACAAGCTTCCAATCCTAATTAAGGTCCAGGACCGGGACCGCGTTCTTGTTGACCCTCGAAAGTCTACTCCTATCAGGTTTGTCGGAAACAAGCTTCCATCCCTGAGCTGGGGCCAAGACTGGGACCGAGTTCCTCTCAAGCATCAACCCTCGTCTTAATGGGCAGTCCAGTGCTGCAAGCGCTTCAACATCAGGCGGAAGCCACTGGCCGGCGACAGCAGCCCAAGCACTGCCTATTACACCTGTGCTGAACTGTCTCTCCTCCTCTCCGGGGTTCCAGCCCTGTCATTACCGTACTGCTGCCAATAAATAATCAATTGTATTGCAAGTCTGTCTCTTGATTCCTGGTCTGGACCGTAACACTAAATTAAAAAGAAAGAAAGAATGGGGAGGCATATTTCAAGTTGCTAAAGACACAAGCTGTGCATTTCAGATTTAAAATACTGCACAGTCCATAAGTATTTGAATAATCGAAGAATATAAATCATTGTAAGAACATTTGAGGGGTTGAGCACAAAAGGCAGCTATCTGGCAGTTTGCTAGCTTTGAGAAAATCGAGGAAGAAGTTTCTATTTCATGATAAAATCAGTTTATTTCCAACTAAACAAGTAAAGGAATTTTTCAAGGTAACAAATGAACAAAAGTTCATCACAACAATAACCAACTAAAAATTAATCCCTCCAGGATTTCACAGCCTTTTTTTGTGATTATTGCGACCTAAAAGTCCTGATTTTGTGGCAGCTTTTTTCAAAAAGTTGCTATGAAAGTTGTAATGTTTTGAGGACAAAATTGCAAGGCCACGCAAAATTCGTAAGAATTGATTAAATTTGTGTTAATAGTTGGATTGCGACATTGCAACTTCATGGAGGGACAGAAAAACACATACGGCAGAAGCAGGTGATATAGCTTCAGCCACTGACTTAAGATCACAGAATCAAGTTACTCTGTCGTAGCCTCATTCGAGGAAGGCCTACTCATTTACTGTGTAGTGTACTTCATGTTGCCTAAATCTGCCATTTTTTAAGTGACCTGTTTATTAGTACTCAGCATCCCTGTCAGGTTTATTGCAGAGATCATTGTCTGAATCATCCACAACATCCCTGGGTCTGTATCATTCTCATCTTCAAACTGTCTGCTCATAACTTCATCGTCCCTGAGCCAGACGTTTCTCGTGGAAGCTGCCATCCTGAAATGTTCAGATAACTGTGTTGTGCACTACAGTTTTCACAGGACTCTGTTGTGCAAGAATGTGAGAGCCCTCTCTTGGACATCGTAACTTGTATCGGTTAGGTGTGTCTTGCACAACAAACTTGGCAGATTCCATGTCAACTGGACTAACCTTCCCGGATGACCATCTCCAAATTTCTTCCTACTTAGATATATCATTGGTTAATGTATCTGAAGTACTCTCCTAAAATATTTAATCAAAATTCCACATAATCTCCGAGTTTCAGGCATTTAAGTGGGAGGGGGTCTGCGCTTCTAAGCAAATCCTTATTTCTGGGCCATTTTGAGGGGGCTACTATGAGAAATCCAAAGGTAGTACAGGCCTAAGTTTAATTACACAAGTAGTACTACTTATAGAGACCAGGGAGAAAATATAAAATCATACCCCTTGTGTCTTGGGCTGATGCACCGAGGCTCAGAAAACGGGAAAAAATCAATGGGCCACAACAAATTTTAAATAATCAAAAATTTGTCAAAATTAGAATTCTATCTCCAGCAACTAAATCTTTGGGCTAATAATTAAGGTAGATATGGAGCTTGTAATGGCATAACAATTATTCTTTAACCCATTTAAACCGGGACAGCATGTGCGCATTTTAAGAACGTGTCGTTGCCGACACAGATATGCGCGTAATTTTGAAAGTACCGTAATTACTGTAAGTTTTGCGCAATAGAAAAAAAATTCCAACTGTTCCTGAAAGCTGAGAAGCTGTGCTTCAGCCCAAATACAGGTTACTATGGTAAACATGGCAGCATGATTCTCTGCTGGGATTTTTGCATTAGGCTTTAAAGGGTTAAAACACCATACAGGTGGCGCCACTGGTGGCCAAAATCAGCCAATTTAGTGAAATAGCCTAATTTCGGCAGCCATTAAGGCCATGTGGCCCACCTTTTATCGATTTGCAATATTTTTTCTTGAAAGACTACATTTTAAGCTTCATATTGAATGTGGTTCCTAAGGTGTTCCGTATTTCTTTCTAGATGAAATAATTTCATCTAAGTGTGGTATTTTGTCTACCATTTTAAGCTTGTTCTTACCATTTCCCACATAGACACCTTAGCATACAGCTGTAATCAGTGTTAGAAGTACTAAAATAGGTACCAGGGGACATGTTGATGCCCACTTAATATATCTGAATAAAAAACATCATGGGCTGGCACCATATTTTGGCACGAATATAAGCTCCAATGTGCCTGGATCTGTGTCAACTCAACCAGACTCCCCAGATGACCATCTTAGATTTCCTTCTAACTCAGGAATAAGATTCACCAATGTATCGGAAGTACTCTCCCCAAATATCTCACCATATTTTTATTTCATCATTATAACAGCTAACAGGACCATTGGGATGAAAATAGGTTGTGACGTTCAATAGCAATGAGATTACTCTAGTCAAAGTCTGTACAGTCATACTGTACCTGAACTTCAGTAGAGATTTTACTGCTCAAAAGTGTCACAAATTGTTTTCTAACTCTGTTAATTAATCGATTATCTCCCTGTTTTAACAGATCATTGTAGTAATGTTATATGTTGTGGAAAAAGAAAATCAACAGGAATCTGGTCATCATAGGTGAGTCTTAATATGGATTGATGAGGGATATGTGTGATTTTCACTGATTACAGCTGTATGCTAAGGTGTCTATGTGGGAAATGGTAAGAACAAGCTTAAAATGGTAGACAAAATTCCTCACTTGATGAAATTATTTCACCTAGAAAGAAATACGGAACACCTTAGGAACCAATTCAATCGAAAGCTTAAAATGTAGTCTTTCAAGGAAAAAATATTGCAAATCAATAAAAGTTGGGCAACATGGCCTTAATGGCCGCCGAAATTAGGCTATGTCACTAAATGGCTGATTTTGGCCACCAGTGGCGCCACCTGTATGGTGTTTTAAGGAATAATTGTTATGCCCATACAAGCTCCATATCTACCTTAATTAGTAGCCCAAAGATTTAGTTGCTGGAGATAGAATTCTAATTTTGACAAATTTTTGATTATTTAAAATTTGTTGTGGCCCATTGATTTTTTCCCGTTTTCCGAGCCTCGGTGCATCAGCCCAAGACACAAGGGGTATGATTTTATATTTTCTCCCTGGTCTCTATAAGTAGTACTACTTGTGTAATTAAACTTAGGCCTGTACCACCTTTGGATTTCTCATAGTAGCCCCCTCAAAATGGCCCAGAAATAAGGATTTGCTCAGGAGCGCAGACCCCCCTCACACTTAAAGGCCTGAAACTCGAGGACTATGTGGAATTTTGATTAAATATTTGGGGAGAGTACTTCAGATACATTGATAAATGATATCAAAGTAGGAAGAAATTCAGAGATGGTCATCCGGGAAGGTTAGTCCAATTGACACGGAATCTGCCAATTAGGACTGAATTGAGTCTGATAGTGCAGCTAATTTTAGCAGAAATGTCAGATAGCTACCTTTTGCGCTCAGTCCCTCACTTGTACCTGCTGAAGGACTTAGAGGATATGAGTGTGTTTCAAATACCTATTATGAAATACAATTTAATATAATGTGAGTCCAAAGAGGCTCACCTGATATGGATGCAAGCACTTTGCACCTAAGCCTCATATTCATTGTTTCAATTCAATTTTCTGGACCACAGAGCCGACAAAAAAAAAAAAAACAGATTGCATCACAGTCTGCACCCCATATACATTTAACAATCTTCCTTTTTCCGCCAGTTTTGCGGTAGAAGCACCCCCCTGGCAGTTGACTGTGCTGCCAAAGTGCTTCTGTGCCAGCGATGCTCCATCATGGCACCGTGGAGTGGGCTAGAATATGACATTACCAACCAATCACACCCCTACTACAGTATCACCCATTTACCGCTCAGGGGCCTGCGTTATTGCCTGTCCCCCACGGCCAGATGCTATCGAGATCCCACACCCACATCAACACCTACTTCACACCCGATCTGTTCAGGGCTACTCAACCACTGAGCCACACAGGGCCCCTCTCCTGTCACCGAGTCTGAGTGCAGCATCTTCTGGTACGACCGTCAGCCAATCAAAGCACAATCGCTTTCATGCTGAGCCAATTGGGTTCAACTTTCCTTTCCGATGCTATTGAGTTTTTATGTATCAATGCCTGCAGACGTAAGCATGCACACATACGCCCAAATGCTCGCAAGGACACAAACACACACTCCTTGCATGCACACATACGCTTATAAAAACACACATGCATACACATATGCACCCATGAATGCATGCATAAACTCCCAGATATATCTTCTGCACACAAGCACATACATGCAAAAACATGAATGCACAAGGCCATGTGCACGCTCTTAATTTGTGCACACACACAAATACGAATGCAAATTCGCACACACGCACACAAACACAAAGTAGATATGCCCTTAAGTACATCAGCACTTTTCTTAGGGATTGAGGCAAAATTCTTTCTGGCTTTTTTGCGCTTTCACCGACATATGGGTAAATATTTTCATTCAGTTTTAAGCAATTAATTGTCAGACCTCCTTTGGAAAAACCAGCATTCGCTTCCAGCGCTTTCAGCTCTCTTTCACTGCTCCTTTTTAATCTTTTCTTGGGAAAAACAGAGGTAAAATGCGAATGCGTTTGTTATTCTTGTGAAATGTAACATTGTTTTACTCCTCTGTCAGCCAAGAGATGGAAGGATTTCAAGTTTTCAAAAATGTTAGTTTTGAAACAGCATAACTGAATGCAGGAAAATACACATCACGCGTGCTACGTGCAGGTCTGTTTCTCAGTCACCAGGTGTGTCTGTGAGCGTGTAAGTGTGTCAGTGTGGGAGCATGCGAGTGGAGTTTGTGTGTGTGTGTGTGTCAGAATGTCTCCTTGTGCGCATGCCAGTATACGCGTGTTACTGTCAGATAAACTCAGATCATCTCTCCTCCTCTCTCTCTCTCTCTCTCTCTCTGTGGGTTGGTATTTCCATGACAACACTCTGCTTCACAAATAGGAATATAAGAAATAAATAACTGGCCTGAACAAAATGAACCCGAACATGGACATCTTCAGCACCATAGAATTTACATAAACACTGTTATCTCTCAGGGTAAAATGTAACCTTCAACAGTCTAGATCTCACATATGCAAACATACGTATCTATGCAATATCAGAGAGTTCCACAGCTACGTATTGTATGTCATATGACCCATTCCTAATTACACCTGACTGTAAAGCTGAGCTGTAAAATTCTGAGGGGGTGACACAGTTAGCTGTTGACGGGCACCTAACCAGGCAAGCACGATTTATCTTCTGCATCTAATGCCTCGGTTAAGTCTCCCTTCGTCGCAGTCCATAAACAGGACTATTATAGCTTGTAATCTCGTCAGTGTCTTTGTGCAGTGTTGTACATTATACGTATATGAATAAATATACACTCCAACTGAGGCTGAGATCTGAGAGAGACTCACCAGCATATGTAATGTGTTGCCATGGAGCCCACAACCACGGCGATTTCCAAGCAATCTGCCGCGTTGCCATGGGAACAATAATCTCACCCGAGAGAGAGAGAGTGAGTGTGAGAGAGTGAGAGAGAGGAGGATAGGGGCATCTTTTTTTACCCTAACTATTGCCCCCTCTCACCTCCATCTCTTGCTTTTAAAATATTTAAGAATATTTATGCGCGTAGTAAAACAGCTGGGTCTTTCACCTTTACAATATATGCGTCCTGGCTCAGGTTATTGCTGCTCCCATGTGCTTAAAGGTAATTATCAATATCCACATACATGCTGTCTGCACAGACCCATAACTGAACAGTCACCCATCAGTTAATGCAAAAATACAGGGAGGGTACATTTCAGAATACTTACAATAATGACCCCCCACAACACTCACACAAGGATGTAGGCACACGCTGCATATGCACACAATTATTGAATGCATGCAAGTGCACTTACACATTCACTCTTTGAATAATGGAGGTGAGTAATGGAATTACTGAATTCATAAAGAGAAATAAATTTATTTGGGATGCTTTTAATCTGTGCAAATTATGGAATCACATCCATAATACCATCGTGCTCTCATAAGAATATACTGCACAGGCACTGCATTACACTGCTGACACTGAGCTTGGATTCCGTTGAAAATGTGATTTTGATGGGAATCATATGGCACCCTGCTGAATATGCCAAACTTTATGTTACAACATGGCAGAGTTTTTTAATATTTGTGAATTGTGTCCGGATATATTACAGCATGAATGGACCGTACACAAATAACAGTCCATGTTCGCTCGCAGTAGAAATGGTTCCAAAAGAGCCCCATGTGAGTACACAGAGGAACACAATGTAGTTTGTGCTCTTAAGCACAGCGATTCACCCCGAGATCTGTCATATTGAACACTGCTGACACACACTGTTCCAGAAACATCCGAGGTTTCTCCATGTAGACAAACATACCTCTCAGATGTGCTTTTCTTTGAAGATTGACCACTTTATGACCTCCATATGCGTTCCACCAATTAAATACAGTATGAATGCACACTGGGCTCCATATATGCATATATTTATCGTCTGACAGGGACAATAACTCAGGGGGTGGGGGGGTACTGAGTTTGTTTTGTGAAGACGGTAATAAGATGCCCAGATGAGTGATCTGTAGAGAGATGGTGGGTTTGGGGTGGAGGAGAAAGTTCGGGGACGGTTAGAAATCGACATTTTAATTTCTGCTAATTGCATTCGCTGAATTAAACAACTGGGTGCTTTAATTTTTAAAATCAAACCGATGCTTAGACAAAGGTTTGAAGACTATCGGATTGTTTCCAGGCTTACATCTGCCACTAATCGCCTAATCACATAAAGCCATAATTTATATTACACAGTCGCCCTTGGAGGTCAGAGGGCACAAATATGTTGTGTGATTACTGTACGTTCTAATGCAGAAGATGTTACCATCATTATTGGTTGATCGAGAACAAGTGAGTTCCAAAATGCTTATTTTCAATTGTGAAACGTACAGGGAGCTTTAAAAAAAAACTTGCACTTCTTCACAGGGTTAAATAAAAATGGCCGCAAGGACCCGGAGCAGAACAGCACCAAAATAAGAAGGAACAGCCCAAACCACCAGAAGCCATGGCTCAGTGAATCACAGAGTCTGCCTGCCTTCTGCCATTTTCTACACAGCTATATCCAAAAATAGTCACGTATCACTGTATAAAGGAAGCAACAGGGGTTCTAACCACCGCAAGCATCCTCTGGTATAAACTTTCGTTGTATTCCACTGCATGTCATGCTCATATTACCACAAATAAGCCATTATAATACACAATTTAAACATCAGCCAGCAAAGTAAGCAGGATTTCACAGAATATGTTTCATTCAGAGAATCAGAGCGTCTAACCGTGTGCCTGCTTTGCGATGCGAGATTGATTTTTAATACGACTGTAATTGTAAATGATTAAAAATGATTTATTGACTTCATCTCTGATTATCTGCCTAATACAGCATCAAAATTTCATAACCAGTACAAATATGGAGTAAAAACAAACAAAACATTATTTTTTTTAAATTTTCATTTCATTTTTGTTTTCAGTGATTAATGCCATGGGGACACAACTGTGTTTAAGAAAATCCTGTGAAACAAATCTGACATTATCGATTCAGATGACTCCTTCCTTTTAACAACCCATTATTGTAAAGCCATGGATAACACAGAGCAATGCATTTGAGAATAATTCACATATATAATTCTTAATATGATTCACATCTTCTTATCACCCTAAAACAAAAAATACAGCTCTCGGCCTCACTGGGATAATGTATCAAAAATTTACATGAGGAGCAGCCTTTTACCAGTAATTCACACGTCTCCATTTTGAATTACTGAGTCTCCCACAAGCATAATACCTCTTCATTCGCACACTTCTAACACCAACATCTAAACAATGGAAATGCCGACTGTGTTAAGCCAGTGGCGATCTGTGGGCAAGAACCAGGGGAAGCTGAGTATCTTAACTCTAAACCTGCGGCTATTTCAGATCATTTTCCTGCCTGTTTAAAGAAAAATTGAGCGTCAGCAGAAGATTCCTCTTTGCATTCCTTTGTGTCAAACGTTGCAGCGGCAGTGATTTCGGCACCCGTGTTCGCCTTGTTGTCGCTGTTATCTTTTTTAACTGCGCAAAATGTTCAGAAGCAGGATGAGAATAACTGCGTGTCAAATGAAAACCAGCCATTTCTCTCTTCCACCGGCCAGTACAAACTGTTGTGCACAGAAGCACAATAAGTGTATAAGCCCATGGTATTGATCGCTATTCATTGAGGATACAGATGACTGCACCACCAGGAACGACAACAATTTACCCTCCAAATGTTCATAGAAAGCATTTCAAATAAAGTGCTGTTCTCCGTTCTGTCTTGGAGTGGAGCTTGGAAATAAGAAATATTACTGTATATTCAGAGGCCGAGTCATTTTTTTTGATTGAATAGGCAGATGCTATGATTCTTTCCTATTTTGAAAATGCTAAGACAACTGAATTCAGTCTAAAATAAAATTGGCTAAAATTACTTTATAATCGTCCAATGGATGGTGTGAACCTACTGAAAATCCCTTAAATATTGGCCAAAGACAATATTCTACAAGGGCAGTGACAGGTAGAAATGGAGCATTAACCCCATAAAACCAAGGAATCCATCAAATAGAGCTGCTTTATTCAAATCTTTCAACTTATTTTAAATTCTAGCAGAGATCTCGAGGTTTCCAAATATCCCAAACATGTCTTGCTGAATTACAGGGAAATGTGTATGAAGTGACAAACATATTTTTTATTTGATGTAATGCTGTGGCCATAAGAACATGGCCTCCTGGGTTTGAATACTTCTCTCAATTATAAGCGTGATTTAGCTTTAGTAAAGCGCTGCAACCAGCAGATATAGAATATGAATGTGATATAGTCCGGCAACATGGAAATAACTGACTTCTCTAACTTTGAACCCACTTAAGAGGAAGATAATGTGAAAATTAGAGTTTAAGGGGTTAATCAAGGGGGAAATTACAAAAAAAAGCACAAACCCCTTAAAGATGACTAAAGCAGCATACTAAAGTATATCACTGCAAATAAGAATGAGGATGAAATCATGCTAATGTCCTGAAAAATGCACACTTGAACAGTTTCCCTTTTGCAGAAGAAAGAAAACTCAGTATGACTTGCTATGTTTCAGCATTATGGACCAGTGCCTTTTTTTTTTTTTTTACACCAGTTTAATTTATGCTGATGACAATGACGGTGATGATGATTATCTATCCATCCATTATCTACCCCGCTTTTTCCTCACGAGGGTCGCAGGGGGAGCTGGGGCCTATCCCAGCTGACTATGGGCAAAAGGCAGGGACCCACCCTGGACAGCTCACCAATCCATCACTGGGCGCACTCACTCACTCACCCACTCACTCAATCAATCAATCATACCAATGGGCAATTTAGTCTCCAATTAACCTGACATGCATGTCTTTGGACTGTAAGAGGAAATCAGGGTACCAGGAGGAAACACGCACAAACACGTGGAGAACATGCAAACTTCACACATAAAGGCACCAGGCTGGATTCGACCCCAAAACCCTCTTGCTGTGAAGTGGCAGCACTACCCACTGCACCACCATGCCGCCAATGACAACAATGATGACGAAACATGTACAAGTGTTTTTTGCAACATCTTTTGTCCCAGAGGATCAGAACAATTTAAAGCGAGGGGTGGTGCACGACTCGGCCCCTGAGTCAGTGAGCAGAGTGACTCACCTGAGCACTTCATTATGGTTCCCGCTGTTTGGCCCTTTCTTGTCTGGGGTCCCATGACATTCTGACTTCAAAAGGGTGTGGGGCCCGCGGTCCAGCATCATGGTGGAGGTTGCCGTGGCGATGACGGCCACCGCGTCACGAACGCGAGCCTCCAGTCCGTAGTCCCACTCGTCGTACGACACGGAGATGAGACCTGCACACGACAGAGCCAGGGAGGGGTGGACAGGTGAGGCCTCGGACCGCACGGTGAGAGCACTGTGCTTCTGCTCTAACGGACCAATCACGTGCGACATGTTGACTTCCCTTGACAGCTCAGAACGCAGTTTGTTTGGGCCTATTACTGCACCTGTCCAAATTACCTGTGTAGTGCACTACTGTGCTGTGGTTTAACACAGAAACATACCGAGGGCTGACTGCAATAAACAGTTATGTCTAATATATAACATCCGGACATAACTGTTTATTGCAGTCAGCCCTCGATACTTCCCTGTGTCATGAGGAGGACACATTATGAGGTATTTTGACCGATAAGATTTTAATTTGATTGGTTAATGAGTCTGATAGACAGGCTATTTTGCAACCTACATCCATGACCTTTTGTTTCATCTTCCACTGAAAAATCAAAGCAATATTACTCATATGAGACACATCTCTGCTGATACTTCTGTGTTGTTTTGTGAAAATAAATATAAAGCACTCGCTTAAATTTGAAATTCAAGTCAAGCTACAAAACTCTCTCAAATCCCTGCTTTCACTCCTTTCTTTCCTAAGTGGGTTATGAGCAGGGGAGAACACTCCAGGTCCCAAAAGTGAAAGTCCTCCCCGTTTATTTGTTCTGACGACCAGAATTTGTGCAATAGAAATATTTTTCAACCGCAGGATAGAACTAATTACTAAAATGACATGGCCCGGTTCACGGGTGGGGTAAGTAAGCTGTGTGCTGCAAAATAGCTGGCAGTGATGATACTCCACCACACAAAGGAGAAACTGCAACAGCAAGACTTGGGAGTGTGTGTGTGCCCGTGTGCGTGTGTCTGTGTTTGTGTGTGTGTGTGTGTGTGTGTGTGTGTGTGTGCCAGTGTCCCTGTAGTTCCTGTACCTATGGGGAACTCTGCGGGAACATTGTCGGGGTCTCCGGCTGCCAGTGAGGGAACAATCCAGGTGTAGCCGTAACCCGTGAGCCCCACGGAGTGGGCCACCTGAAAGATGGTAAGGGCCTCCTCCTTGGTGCAGTACAGCATCATGACTGGGCTCTGCAGCTTCTTCAGCTGGTTCTGGATCTTCGAATCACCGTCGTCCATCGACATGTCCAGCAACAGCACCTCCTCCAGCTCCCAGCCCACAAAGCTGTTCTCTATGGTGCTGCGTATCTGTGGTGCACATGTAGCAGGGGTTAGCATGACTAATTCTGAGTAACTATGGCAGTGTGCTGCATATCTGTGTTGTAAATGTAGGATTATTAACAAGGCCACTGCTGCATACAGTATCTGTGTTGTAAATGTAGCTTAATGTACCTTAAATGCTCAAGATTATTTAGCGGAAATTGAGGTTAGGGATAACGAAGTATTAGACAAGTTGCATAAACTAAAGGCAGATAAGGCGGCGGGTCCTGATGGCTTATATCCCAGAGTGCTCAGGGAAGTTGGTGAGATCATCTTTAAGCCGCTATCCGCCATCTTCAGACGGTTTAGAAACTGGAGAAATACCAAATGATTGGAAACAGGGCAATATAATACCAATATATAAGAAAGGGGACCGCACTGAGCCAGGAAATTACAGGCCAGTCAGTTAAACTTGCATTGCATGCAAAATACTGGAATCTATCATAAAAGATGAGCTGGACTTATTTCTTGAACGTAACAGTGTCTTGAGGGATAGCCAACATGGTTTCCGTGAGGGAAGGTCATGCCTGACAAACTTTCTGGAATTTTTTGAAGAGGCCACCAAGACTTATGACCAGAGCAGGGCTTATGACATCATTTACTTGGATTTTCAGAAAGCATTTGATACAGTACCGCATAAGAGACTAATTTTTAAAATGAGCTCCATTGGAGTTACAGGAGGTATTCTGGAGTGGATTCAAAACTGGTTACAGGATAGAACACAAAGAGTGGTGGTCAATGGTATCTCATCTGAGCTAGGTATGGTGGGGAGTGGCATCCCCCAGGGATCGGTGTTGGGACCCCTGCTGTTCCTCATCTACATTAATGACCTTGATAGGAATATTGAGAGCAGATTAGTTAAATTTGCAGATGATACTAAATTGGGGGGGTTTGGCAAATAGTTTAGAGTCCACTAAAGTGATTCAGGATGATTTGGATAGAATCCAGAATTGGGCAGAAATGTGGCAAATGAAATTTGATGTAGCAAAATGTAAAGTTGTACATGTAAGTAATAAAAACATTAGACGGGATTACTTCATGGGAGGTTTAAAACTGGAATCTGCTCCACACGAAGAAAGATCTGGGAGTGATTGTTGACCAAACCCTCACAGGCTCTAGCCATTGTGCTGTAGCAGTTAAAAAAGCCAATCGGATGCTGGGATACATTGCCAAAAGTATTGAGTACAAATCTAAGGAGGTGATGCTTCTTTTGTACAACACATTTGTCAGACCACATCTGGAGTATTGTGTACAGTTCTGGGGACCATACTTTAAGAAAGATATAGAGGCTCTAGAGAAAGTGCAGAGAAGAGCCACCAAGTTAATTCCAGGTATAAAACATGAAAGCTATGAGAAGAGGCTGAAGATCCTTAATCTCTTTAGTCTTAGGAAAAGGAGACTAAGGGGTGATTTGATTGAGGTCTTTAAATATGTTAAAGGGATTAACAAAGTGAATTATGTAGGATTCCTTCGACCAAGTGTTGTTAGTAGAATTCGGGGTCACAAATGGAAGTTGAGCAAAGGTAAATTTAGCACTGATATTCAGAAATATTTCTTCACCCAAAGAGTAATTTCGATGTGGAATAGCTTGCCTGACCATATTGTTGAGGCAGAGACCTTGGGGGTTTTTAAAAGTAGGCTTGACTTAAAGCTAGATACCATTGAGTCATTGAGTATCTGAAGGGATATATTCACAATAGTATAAAGAAACAGGCGAGCGTAGTTGGGCTGAACGGCCTGTTCTCGCCATTCATGTTATGTTATGTTGTGTTATGTCATTATTAACATGGTTAGTGGTGAATATCTGTGGTGTCAATGTTCCAGGGTTAGCATGACTAACCTTGAGTATCTATGGTAAATATAGCAGGGTTAGCATGGTCAGTGCTGCATATCTGTGCTGTAAATGTAGCAGGGTTAGCACAGCTAGTACTGTGCACCAGAAGTATAAATATAGCAGGGTTAGCATGGCCGTGTTGCAAAACTGTGATGTAAATGAAGCATTATTAACACGGCTAGTGCTGCATATCTGTGGAGTGAATGTTGCAGGGTTAACACGACAAATCCTGAGTATCTGTGGTAAATATTGCAGGGTTAGCATAGTCAGTGTTGCATATCTGTGCTGTAAATGTAGCAGGGTTAGCATGGCTAGTGTTCCGCATCTTAAGTGCAACTCTAGCAGGGTTAGCATGATCAGTGCTGCACATCTGTGGCATAAATATAGGATGATCAGCATGGTTAGTGCTGCTTATCTACGGTGTAAATTTAGCTGGGTTAGTGCAGCTAATGGTGCATATCTGTGCTTTGACTGTAGCGGGGTTAATGCGACTCTGGCTGTGTGTCTGTGGAGTAAATGCAGTGGGGTTAGCAAAACTAGTGTTTTGTATTAGTGGTGTAATTCTAGCAGGGAGTTAGCAATGCTAATGCTGCATATCTGCCATGTAAATATGGCAGGGTTAACACAGCTATTTCACTGGTAAACTAGAAAACACTGGAAATAGAAGAAGAAAAGATGTAGCAGATTACCGTAATCACAATAGTACAATAACATAATCCTCAAACTATCATTTGCATCTATGGATAAGGCAATTTTGCCTTGAGCTGATGGGTAATGCGTTGAACTCACAAACTTTTCTAAAAGTTTTTGTACAGGTGAGAAGCCAGCTTCAAACCCCACCTCGGACAAGCCAAATCTCTAACTCAAAACATATATGCACACACATCTAAATACGTACAATTATGTTGTCATACCAGTGTTAGACTTGAGTATATCGGCAACAGAGGCACACAGTACAAAATAACTTATCCATTACAGGTTAATTCAGGACATGAGTAGCGACGCCGCCTCCAAGCATGGCGGTTACCGATAATTGTTAACATTGAACAAGATTTTGCAGGCTGAAGCAATTTTGACATTCGATCCAGATGTAGTCCACTGTGCATTAACACGCATATACAAAGACATGCACACTCACGCACAAACAAACACTCACACAAACAATGGCAAATGGAGACACATACAGTGTGACCGGAGAAAACCTCACTGAAACTGGCCCCGCCTCGATGGAAAACATCATGAATGGAGACATCCAGTTTACACGCTAATAAACAAAATATGTGAAAGAATGTATATTATCCATTCATTTTACAACATACTTGTTACATACTAGGCTACATACTCAAAGAAAAAGCACTGAGATTTGTGTGGGTGAAAGTTCTGGATGGCCAGACGGATCCGTTTGAAGCTGCTCAGGAGTTGTCTGTAAAGCTTTAAAATTTTGGCTTTATCCAAAACGCAAGCATCAAGACCTAATTTTATTCATTCAACCAAGCCAAGCTGTGCTTCGGGAGTAAGGCATAAAATCCACAGAGAGCGGCGACAGTTACCTTGTTTACAAAGTCCTGATAGCCGGGATAGTAGGTGGTGACAATGGAAAATATGTACCAATCATACTCTTCCATGATGTTCAGCATGACGGAGGCCTGCTGCTCGATGGACGGCCCAAACTGGAAGAACATGGAATGGTCATCCTGGAACAAAAAATAAAGGGACAAAGCAGGTGATTAATGTGATAGATAAAGCCAGATAGTTTACATTCTGCACATCTGCCGAGCGTTTGAACTGAAAATCCAGCCGGATCTCATTATGTCGTTGGCCAAAAGTCGTCTGCTCAAAATAATTAATGGAGGTCAGTGGAGTTTAAGTGCAGCAGTTCACTATTCAGGGCGTTTCTAAAAAAAGAAATATACCTCTTTCTCCTTGAGGCTCAAGTTGTTAGGACCCTGAGCAATTCAAAACAACCCCTAATGATTTTGAAATCTATTCAACAGACTATTAACAGTAAAATGAGCATAACCTAATGTAATGTCAGTAGACAAACTAACGCTCTGTCTGTTAATTGCAATAAAATCATCTTAGCTAGCTTATAACATACTTATAACTTACATTAAAATAGTTGAAAACTGTAAGTCACAGTACTTCAACACCAGCTTAAGTTGGAGATTTCTTGGCAAGTGACTACCATCACTGACCAGTTCAAAGCACCACTGCGCTTGCCTGCTCACTTCCTGTCCTGCAGACATGAAAACCATGGGAGAAAATAACCCGTTCCCAATCTTTCCTACTAAGCATCTTGGGACTAGTGCCATTTACTTAGAGAATGTAATATTGGTCAAACAGCATTGTCACTTGAAGTGTGTGTGTGTGTGTGTGTGTGTGTGTGTCCTCACACAGTGCATGCAATGAGGATGCTCTGTGTGTAAAATTGAGCGCTGGCATGTGAAATTGCTCATGCATGTCAGTCCTGCCGCTCGCTGAACTTCTGGTGTGAGACTGCATGCTTTGCACAACATCAAAGCTCCACCCCCCCCCGGTTAGGGAGATGAGCTGATCCAGTGCCCTCTCTGTGTTCGTAAGATCATACCACAGTCAAGTGAATGGGGGTGGGGTTCTAACAAATGTGCTGCCAATTACAGATTCAATGTCACGCACAATCTCTCTCTCTCTCTTTTACACTCTTTCCCTCCCCTCCATTCCCACATTCCTAATCAACCCCCCGTCCCTGCCTACAACCCCCATAATGCTTTGTCCTTTTCCAGGGCTTCTTCCTCTCTCTATCTTCTTTTCAGTGGCTCCCATTCCTCACTTCCCTTTTTCCCTTCATATGACATGCCCTCCCTCTGTTCCTCAGTTCCTTCACTCTCCCTTCCCCACCATCCATGTATTCGGCTAAATTTACCATTGCTTTCTCCGTGAGGGCAGTGTTAATGTGTTTTAGCATGCAGCTCTGGGGTGTGTTTCCAAAAAGCATGGTTGCTAACTTACATAGTTTGTCCATTCACAAGCAATGGTTTCAACTATGTCAGTTAGCATCTGTGCTTTTGGGAAACGCACCCCTGGTCATTTAGTGCGGCTATACTTAGCCAGGGATCCACATAGCTGTATTTAATTCCAAGCATAATATAGGCGATAATGATTTTTTTTATTGCAAAAGCAATCACTGGCTGGCTGCTTGTTTTATCAAGTTTTAGAAGCCCAGCTTTTAATCATTTAAGGTGTGAAAAGTCCCGGCGGACCACCAGCAGGACTAAAGCTTGTGTGGCCATTTGTCTTTTCGTGCCTTCGAAAGCCAAGGCAGAGGAGAGGCCCATAACTTAACACAGACCCGCCGATTATGGTCTGGGCATGGAGTCAAGTATCCATAATGGATTTCATTTATACAGTATGTTTCTCGAGGGGCTTCGTAATGAAAGAGGCTTGGGTCTGGGTCAAGACCACAAGCCACAATCACCACCCGTGTGCACTGCTTATCTGGGTCATGTACGGTGGCCATATTGTTCCAGGGCTCACCAGATAGCATCTCAAGTAGAAAATAAGGGCTTCAATTTGGCAAGTATCACTCTGCTTTTTAGCCCATTTGGCCTTAAGGCCAATCAGGCTTTTGCTGTGGTTTGACGCCTTCGTGGTGGTCTGTCGTGCATCCATAAACTTTTTGCCTTGTCAGCGCTCTAGCGCCTTCAGTTTTTCACGGATCCTTTTCATGTTTTATATGCATGTACAGTCGGGCCCAAAATTATTCATACCCCTACCAAATTTTGTTTTTTTTCCGAGATATTTTTTGACAAATCAAATTTATTCTTGCACAAATGACACAGTAAGTTGACATAAGGCTGTAAGAAGTACAGTAAACAGTTTTTCAAGAAATACAATACTTTTTTGCATTTTATTTGACAGATTTACAAAAAATGCCATGTCCAGAATTATTCATACCCTTTTCTCAAGAATTGATGGCAAAGGCTTTATTCACGATTACAGCCTCCAAACGCTTCTTGTGGTTGATCACAAGGTTTCTACATGTCTGCACGGGGATTTTGGCCCACTCCTCTTTGGCGAACTTCTCCAGGGCCTTAAGGTTTGAGGGTTTCCTTGCCATGACCTTGGTGTTCAGTTCCCTCCACAGATTCTTGATAGGATTGAGGTCGGTGCTCTGGCTTAGCCACTCCAAAACATTCACTTTGTTGTCCACTAACCATTTCTTGACAGATTTGGCTGTGTATTTAGGGTCATGATCCTGTTGGAAGATCCATTCCTGCCCAAGACTAAGTTTTTTGGCGGATTGCTTAATGTTTTCACTGAGGATCTGGATATACTGGTCCTATTTCATGATGCCATTAACTTTAACAAGGTTTCTGGGCCCATTAGCTGAAAAGCAACCCCAGAGAATGATACTCCCGCCACCTTGTTTGACCGTTGGGACCGTGTTTTTCAGATTGAATGCTTCACCTTTCTTACGCCAAACAAAAGCCCCATCTCTGTGCCTAAACAGCTCCATCTTTGTTTCATCCGTCCATAACATTTACAGCCAGAAGCTTGTTTCTTTATCCAGGTGAGCTTTTGCAGGCTAGAGGAGCTCTTGTGTGTCTGGGTTGGAGAAGTGTAAGTGGCGTAAGAAAGGTGAAGTGTTCAACCTGAGAAACACGGTCCCAACGGTCAAACACAGTGGCGGGAGTATCATGCTCTGGGGTTTCTTTTCAGCAAATGGGCCCAGAAACCTTGTTAAAGTTAATGGCATCATGAAACAGGACCAGTATATCCAGATCCTCAGTGAAAACATTAAGCAATCCGCCGAAAAACTTGGTCTTGGGCAGGAATGGATCTTCCAACAGGATCATGATCCTAAACACGCAGCCAAATCTGTCAAGAAATGGTTAGTGGACAACAAAATGAACGTTTTGGAGTGGCCAAGCCAGAGCACCGACCTCAATCCTATCGAGAATCTGTGGAGGGAACTGAAGACAAAGGTCATGGCAAGGAAACCCTTAAACCTTAAGGATCTGGAGAAGTTTGCCAAAGAGGAGTGGGCCAAAATCCCCGTGGAAACGTGTGATCAACCACAGGAAGTGTTTGGAGGCTGTAATCGTGAATAAAGGCTTTGCCATCAATTACTGAGAAAAGGGTATGAATAATTCTGGACATGGCATTTTTTGTAAATCTGTCAAATAAAATACCAAAAAGCATTGTATTTCTTGAAAAATTGTTTACTGTGCTTCTTACAGCCTAATGTCAACTTGCTGTGTCATTTGTGCAAGAATAAATTTGAGTAGTCAAAAAATATCTCGAAAAAAAAACAAAAATTGGTAGGGGTATGAATAATTTTGGGCATGACTGCATATGGGACGAAAATCTAGGCCAAGTTCGATTTTGGCCATGTTTGGCGAAGCGGGCGCAATGGCTTTGCCGCTATTTTTTATATCTGGACTGATATAGCCAGAGGCATAAATGTGGGACCATGAATGCTTGCAAGATGTCGATTCAACATGAATAGTAAAAAACAGGGATCCTTGAATTTGTTTTTATTTTGGTATAGTGGGAAGACTGCCCCCCGCTGTCCAAAGTGCGCCAATCTCAACCAACAGTTTTATGATAACAACAGCGACCAGCACTGTTCCTCGAAATCTGCCACCTTGAGGGTTTTCATCCCAGCCCTAATTTGGCATAACAAACTTTTCTAATCAGCGGCTAAAAGCAGATCACTAGCTGTTGATTGCAGCCCGCTTCTCTCCAGTTGAAGAGAAAACCATCTCTACTGTAAATACCTAGGATCAGAGTTTGGGCAGCAGTGCTCTTGCTCTTCGATGAAATGTGCTTAGTTCAGGTTGGAGGGAAACCTTACAGGGCAGTAAACCTGCAGAATTACTGTTGGCCCGCAGCACAGAGCTATAGTGTACATCAACCACGTGCTAACGAGACTTAGCCGCCACTTTTGGCAGCTTTGGCCGTTTGGCTGAGGGGAAGCTATAAAACCGCACCTGCTGACCGCCCTGCCCTCTGAGTTGAGGAAGACACTGTTCCAACAATAACAGATGTGCTGCAACTGCATTATCCTAAGGCTAGAGTTTGAGCGCCATAATATGCACTTATGATACATATGCAAAAAGCATATACTGCACAAGTGCGGTCTCAAGTAGAGACATTCATGTATACAAATGATGACGCGTGTGTAAATATACTCGTGCGCAGAGATAAGCAAACTAAAGTCAGTAAACATATTAAATACCACTGCCCCCCAAAAAATAAAGACCAAAACCAGCAAGCAATGAAAGTTATGCGGCATTGCATATCAGCCATCTTATTCACATAATATCATGCTTGTCATACCACAAATAAAATACATTGATCAGACGGATGTGGCCAGGGAGAGAAAATTAAATATGTCTCACACCAATGTTATAGATATTGCTACTTTCTCAGAATGATATGGAATTGATTTTTTTTTTAATTGATGACTTCTTGCTGCCATGTGATGCGGGAGCAATGCCTAAGTTTAGTGAATAGCTGCCATAAATTGGTTCGGCAGAAAATCTGTTTTGCTGTCAATAAATCTCGTCTTAAATTTGGTGTGTAAGCCATTTGTATTATATGTTGAGGGTTTTGGGATGAAAAGAGGAGAGAGAGAGGGATGGGGAAAGGGAGAAAGAGAGTGGAGTGGGATATCAGACAAAAATAAACAGCTGTGCTTTTGCTCAAAGGAGGAATCATGTCTCTACTAAAAAAAAAACACACTTACGGTATGCACACACATGCACGCGCATCACAGAATTTCATCAAATGTTAATTACGCGAAACATAGCTACATTCCGAGCACAAAGGGCATGAATTATGTTTCGAAACACTGCTGTTCACAAAGATCAGAAAACGAGATTAATGGAGCTTTGAGGCGCGTATTGAAAACAAACTCAGTCACCGCAACCCTCCCTCCCCCACCCCATCTCTCTATTCCGCTGTCACATCTTAACTTCATATTTCATCAGGAAGTAAATCCTTATGTGTGTGAAAATGTCAAAGGCATTATTATGTTAAATAATAACCTGGTATTAGTCACTAATTTTTCATCTGAATACAATACGGAACATTTCCATTTAGAATGGGCTTCTGCTTACCCTGTCCTGGACATGCTTCAAATCAAGACTTTTCCCTTTCTCGACTGATGTGGTTTAGAGTCAAATAAAATACATACTTGCCGATGGATAAAGAAGATGGAAGGAGGAATGCTGCCTAACTGCCGTTTCAAAGTGATCTATCATGTTCATTCATTGTTAGCTTGTTCAGTGCATGTTCAAAATGCGCCTGTTCAGAATAGGCCGATTGCTTGGCCTCTGGTATTGCAGCATGCAGCTTTCTCAAGAACCAATCAGCCAAACAAATTACAGTGTCACACCCGACAGTGCACTTCCATGGGTCCACAGCAATTTCCCGGTGGGCACAACGTTGAAGCAACGTTGAAATGACGTCACATCCAATGTTGAAGTACGGTTGGATTTGAAAGTTGAGGGGACGTTGGCAATCTGACGTTGCATCAACATCGGCGCCCAAACATACAACTATTACTCGACGTCGACACAACACGTTGCATTTTCAACCATTAAATAACATTGAAGGAGCTAAAGTTTAATCTTCGTTGATTCAACGTTAGAGTTTTGACTAAACGTAAATGTCAGAGTTGAATGGTGTAACCTTGGTTCAACGTCGAATCAACGTTGTGCAACGTCATGACCAAAAATCAACTTAATTTCAAGGTTGAAATGACGTTGAGTGCCCACTGGGTTACCTGCCAAGTGTGAAGTCAGTTGGACTAACGGGTGTGGATAAATCGATGGACAGACATACGTACATTCAGACTGACAGCAACAGAGACGCCTTCCATTTTATTTAGATGATAAAAGTGAGTATCTGGGCTGTTTTAAATGCTGTGTGTATTTCAGCCTTTGACATTTGGCATCTTCTGCTTCCTCCCATCTGCGTACCATTAATTTTCACACCATTTAAACACTCAAAGCCTCTTAAAGAAATCCCAGCCATCTTGGGTACAACTTTTGCAAATCCAATCTAGATGCAACCATTTTCTATTTTCTGAATCATTGTCTCCTTATCTGAGCCATGCTCAAAGTGGTGTGCCTTAAGTGGGAGATCCTGTGAATCTATGTCATGCTGGGTTATGTAGCACTATCATTACAGTCTGATAACTTAAGCCAGGGATGAAATATCTCCAACCTGGAATGTGACATCCTTGATCTGGAATATGGTATCCTTAACCTGGTATGTGGTATCTTTAACCCGGTGCATGAGATCGTTAACATGGAGAGAGACACATTTAACCTAGATTGCAATGTATTTAACCTTAAATATGATATCTTTAACTAGAAATGTGTTATCTTCAACCTGGAATGAAATATTCACTGCGATAGCAGGCTAATATGGTCATAATGGAAGCGAGTGAGTGTGAGAGTGAGTGAGTGAGTGAGTGCACAATCAATATCTCAAGAATGGTACAACCAATAACCTTCTAACTTTGTGCATTAATAAGTATATTGTAGCAGATCAGCTAATTAAAATTTGGTTGAAACTGTGAAGTTGCATCATACTAAATTAATATGCAAAAATGCATTGCATTGCACGGTCCTGTACAATCCAATAGGACTGCACGTTCTCTCTATCAGTTAGCTTGCTAATCAAGCTAGCCAGCTAGCGCATTAATGAAATTATTAGCGATACAGTCAAAGCCTGATAAAGACTTAATTTCACCAATAGTTATGCTACCGATGTTTGTTTTGTGTTTCTGTCTCCGTTGAAATGTACAGCACTGACGATACTTGCGTATACCTTCATTTCACATCTATAGTTGCCAGCTAGCTAGTAACAAAGTTACATGAAAAATGGGCAGCTTAACACCATGGTTTTAATGTGACTCTGTAGCGCGTGCACCTTCATTTGCTCCAGTAATATTCCAATTACTTAAAAAACTGTCCATGAGGATGTCGCGATACAGTATCTCAGGTTAAGGGAACATTGAGGTGACAGCCAGACAGTTAACGATTAAGTTAGCTAGCTAAGTGCCATTGTCTTCAGGCAACGGGAACACCTGCTGCCAGTTTTCAAGCTGACGCTGTATCTCTCAAGTTAAGTGGGTGCAGAAATCTATGTAACTCCAAACCGTGCTATTAAACACCCAATTTTCACATAGCTCTGTAGCTAGCTTAATGTAAGTGTCAAATTATGCTGGCTGGGCATGAATAACACGAGCCATGATGTTCACTAGCTAAAGACATTTCCTAAATAAATCTTAAGTCCATTAGCAACACTAGCAGACTGATAGTAAGCTGTAACCTAGGCTTTTTTGTTGTCCTTGTTAATTGACCACCATAAATATCAATTTCAGAAATCGTAAATGTGCTGTGAATTTATGAAGTTGCATCATAATTAATATGCAAAACCGCACCACATTGCTGGGTCCTGTACAACCCAGTAAGATTGTACACTGCTTGTATTTAAGCTGGTTTACTGTATAATATCTTTAACCTCAAATATGATTTTTTTTTTTTTTTTTACCAGGGATCTGATATTTTTTAACCTGGAATGAGAGATATTAACTCGCAGTATGTATGTCTCGCTCACTTCTGGGTCCCAACTTGCCCAAAACTCAATTTAAAGTAGAACTGCAGTCACAGTGTGTGATACAACACTTATATTGATGATAGGAGTGAACTGGGACAGGTTTGAGCATGTTTATCTATACTTATATTTTTTTTTTCATCCTTCATTCTCATCAGCTTTGAAACATCCTCCATGTATTCTGATTCCCACAGATTGCCATGTCCATCTGGTACGCAGCTGGGAACCAAACAGAAGGGAAGTTTTGTTAAATAAGGAAGTTGTTCTCCGGGCAACAGAGTGGCCACATTCCCCTATAGTACATCCAAAAATGATCAATGCACAGGCCTATAGCCAAGTAACAAGGATATTTGATAAGATTGGTGGTTCAATTCCCACTGTAGCCGTTATAAGATTGGTACAACTGTTGGGCCCTTGAGCGAGGCCCTTCAGCCTCTCAGGAGTACGATCAAGTGCATGTGATTAGTGTGCTTTTAATGGAAAATCCAAAAGCTTATTCAACAATCTCTTCCGGTGACTCCAAGCAAGAGAGGTTCAGAACACTGACTCAAAACATTGAGAAAGTATTCCAAAAATCTAGTTTCTAGAACAGCAAATAATTCTGAAAAAAATAAAACCTAATCGTCAAAGGGTTAAACCTGCATTGCTCCAGGGAGCATTGGCCACTGCATAGTCCCATCAACTCTAGCTCACTTTGAATGAAAGTGCCAGATTAATAGTTGTAATGCATTGGTCAACATAGCTGATTCTACATCAGAGAGAGAATCACTGCTTTCAGCTTTACAGCAGAAGCCAGCCTCCTTCTCTGTATACACTAACCAGCTGTTTGCTTCGGCTCTTCAATTTTTTTTTTCTGATTCCGTCTTTTCAGATGGCTAAAACATATTTTGTAAATATAAACCTGCTCTGTTGTTGAGACATATTCCCTATGTCTATGGGGATAATTTATAATTCATCATCTCAATAGTGTAGTGAGATGTCTCGGATATTACACTATTTCTCAAACATTAGATAGGCACACCTGTCAATCACCATTACATATCAAAAACTGGATCAAGCAGTAAAGCCCACGGCCATTGAGAGACACCCTCTCAGCTGAGGATTTAATTAACTGATAACATGTATTACGCGCAGGAACGCGGCTACTGTAATAATGTTGAATCTTGTTTTTTTCCAAGTTTCCCATTAAAAAGATGGAGATGGGAGGAAATGGGTTGATTGTAAATCCTTGACACATTGCTCAGTCACAGTTGTGTGCATATACAGTACGTGTGTGTGTGCATGCAAACGTGTCCATGTGGACACTTGTATGTGTGTGCGTATGGGTGCATGTGTTTGTGTGTGTGTGTGTGTGTGTTGTTTCTTTCCCTCCCCATGGACGATAATTTCCACGCTCTTGTTATCCATCTCCCTTAATTCCACTCAATTCAAATCCAAAGCTGCTTTATTGGCACAGAACAAGCACTACGAAAGCATAATGCCATGCAATCGCCCAAAGACAATACACTAACGCACCCCCATCTCTGCTCTACATCGTATGGAAATTAGCACAACAGACGTTACAGCATTATGCATTTTCCACGCGCAGAATCTCCTTGCTAGATCTGGTAATGATTATGAACTGCCAAGTCAGACTCAATACCCGAGCCGAGCGCTTTAAGTGTCCTCTCACAGGTGATTAATTGTTTTTTAATGTTCAGGCAGACCCATAAATACAGCTCCCACCTTTCATAATGAGGTTTTATCAGGCTGGCCTCTTCGCACTTGTTATGGGAGAACACATAACACATTTGGGCTCTCACACTGTCTCTTTTCGTGTGTTTTTATCCATTTCTTTCCCACAAGAGGAGTTTTTGCATGTTTATCAAGCTTTGAAGTGCAAAAATGTGCAAATATAAATTGTCCTCTCCCTTCACCAACTGTCAAAAAGTATTTGGAGGTATTTGCATTAACTCAAAAAAATGAGCGGATGTACTTTCTCACACACACACACACACACACACACACACACACACACACACATCCTTGTACTTCAATGCTTGTGAGGACATTACATTGACTTCCATTTATTCTTTGTGTGTCTTTACAGCCTTTCCCTGTTCTTAACAATAAGCAACGCATGCCTAACCCAAACCCTTACCCTAACCCTAACCTATCCCTAATTCTCACCTTACCCATAACCTTAACCAATGAGCCAAAATTTGCCGATGTAGTTGTGAGGACCGGCGAAAATGTCCTTGCTTCTCAATAATGTCCCCACTCTGTAGGAAAAAACATTTTCTAGTCCTCACTGTGTAACAAGTAGAACACACACACTCACAGAGAGAGAGACAGACAGACAGACAGAGAGACAAACAGAGAGAAAGAGAGAGAAATGGGTAACCTTTTGACCTTCTTGCACTGGACACTGACAACACATCATTCATGAGCAGTAGATTGTTGCTTAACTGAATCAAAGGAGCCCTGGCTTTATTGACGGTGAAGTACACAGTGAGTAGTTAGTGATTATGCTCTTAGTTTATTTTTTAGGGAGAGTAAGAGCCCTCTTACGATGCATGTGCCTCCTCCCCACCTCCTCCGCTAACTGTAATGATCATTCTACACATCTTTGTCTTTTCAAATCAATCAGAAAGAGATTATGGATTTTTGAGGCTTCTGAATGCAGCTCGTACAGTCCCGCATTGGCAGTGTTATTGAAGCTCCGCTAATCCCGCTTCTCTCTGAATCTGTCTCAATCTGGCAAAGATCGATCAAATGCACAATAGGCAACTGAAACGTCAATAAAATCAGTCAGTGTGAGAACGCTCCTGTCTCCAAGCTTCGTGCGATGTTGGAAATACAGCTGAGAAGTGTACTACGTAATGAGATTAGTGGGCAAGTGAGGGACGTTGAGCTTGAGGCCGAAGTTTTCAATGTCATGAAGATGGCTCTTTTAACCTGCCATGGTAACTCATGGTATCTGAGTTAAGGGCTTGTTGAGCCAGCTCACACCAAGAAAACCAGGCTAATGCTGAACTTGCTCTTAGTAACATCTCTTAACTGTCCAGTATGGAGAGAGCCTGTTTTCACCCTCACGATGGTCTTTCCCCTCCCAGTCCCAAGCAGTGTAGCTCTGTATGTCTCTAAAAGCAAGCGTCCTCCGTTGTAACCCGCAATTCTATTCATCTGAAACTGTTCAGTTTTCAAATTCATTTTTGGGTGTTTTAATTGTTTGTTTTTTTCCGCCTCCAACTGTTGCCTCTTTTGTGTAGATTTTCCCAGTTATTCACTCAAATTGAAGCAAAAATCACGTCCTCTCGAGTGGCAATCAGCCTTGTACAATCTCATCGTCAGGAATACGGTAGGGAAAGCATGATGCTATGAGAAACAGTTGTTCAGTAATTAGCGCCGTGCAAATCGTGGTTGGCAGAGATCCCTCAAGGACAAATTCTAGAGAGTGTTCAGTCCTCTGGCTGGTCGTTAGCAATACTTAGCTTGTTTTATTTAACCAATTAGCTTTGTTTTCGACCTTGCAGTTATTTTATTTTAAATAACCATTTGTTTCACGGTTTCAATGAAGCGACATGATGAAAAAAAATTATTTAACAGGTATCCTGCCTTCTCTCATCTCCATCTCATGGCATATCCAGATCTTCATGATTTCTCTGTCTGCTCCCTTCAAATATGCAATCTTTTGCAGAGTGTTTCATTTTGGATAGATGAGGAAAGATCTCCTTGCATTCACTATGTACAGTAAATGCAAGTTACAAACTATACTGCACCACACAATTGCACACACACACACAAACCCACGCATACACACGCATATGCGCGTCATACTCTCTTGCACATGTCCCTCTGTCAAACTGAAGCCCAGACTTGTTTTAGTACAAATCCATTTCCAGAAAAGTTGAGATGCCGTTTAAAATGTAAATAAAAACAGAATGCAATAATTTGCACATCATTTAAACCCTAAATATAATCGAAAATTCTTCTAAGACAATATATCAAATGTTGAAACTGGAAAATTTATTGTTTTTGGAAAAATATTTGCGCATTTTGAATTGATGCCAGGAACATGTTTCAAAAAAGTTGAGACAACCACAACAAAAGTTTGGAAATGTTTTACTTTCAAAACTGCAGTGATTGGTCTCCTCAGTTCCAAAACACTTACAGGGTGTTGTTAAGAGAAGAGATGATTTAACACAGTGGTAAACATGGCCCCGTCCCAACTTTTTTTTAAATGTGTTGCTGGAATCAGATTCAAAATGAGCAGATATTTTTCTAAAACAGTAACATTTCTTAGTTTCAACATTTGATATATTGTCTTGGAAGCATTTTCGATTATGTTTAGGGTTTAAATGATGTGCAAATCATTGCATTCTGTTTTTAAATGTCAATTTGACATTTGATATGTTGTCTTTGTACCAGTCTCAATTTATTATAGAGTTTAAATGATTCATCAGTCAGTGCAGTGTTTTTATTTACATTTTACACAATGTCCCAACATTTCTGGAAACAATGTTGTATGAACTAACTTACCCCCAGGATGAACGCCCTCCACAAACAATTTCATGGAACATGACACACTCACCATCCTGTCCATAAATGAAGAGTGAAAGACACACAAACAGACACATGGATACACACACACACACACACACACACACATATGCACACACACACACACACCCACACACGCACACACACACACACACACACACACACACACACACGTGTTGTGTACACACCACCACAAAGACGCTGAAATGATGTATCCTGCTTTTAAAAAATTTTATTTTAAATTCAGTACATCCTCCTGAGCATTATCAATGGCACATACTATGAACAATTAAAGCACAGATATTCATACGATGCAACAGAGTGAATTCCAGTGCAGGAAAAAAAAAAAAAATAAATAAACAAGAAGACAATTGCACATTTATACTATGGTCAGACATACAGGTATACCATTGTAATTATACAAATGACAGTGACACATTGAAAGCAATGAACTGATGCAAACGGTATTATTACAGCGAGTTGGCCTGGGCTCCATGATGGATGTGCAGTCACCTGTACACTGATTAGCTGTCATTGCCTGGGGATACTGTGCACACACAAACTCACAGACACACATTCAAACACACACATGCTCGTGCACACACACACATACACACACACACAAGCACATAAACAAATAATTGGGAACACTGCCATAAATACCAGCTTTACGTACATCACAACACTGTTTTTGAGAAGACTAGTTCAGATCTGGATTGATTCAATTCTGTGTTGATTTTCAGAGCTGTAGCTCTCTGGTTATTAGCAACCATGCTAACGAGTGTCTGTTAGTTCCTGTTGGACAGTTTTGACCCATAGCCGTAGTTCTTTTTTCGATGTTGTTGTTTTTGGTGCGTGGCACATGAGGTCATAATCCTTCACATAGTTCCCAGTGCGACCTGAAATAATTTTGCCACTTCTGTGACTGATGCACCTGCAATTCAGGCACCAACTATTTGGCCTTGTTTTGTAGACCTAACGCGCAAAGTTCTGCTTGTAAGATCTCTGTCAAGCCCACACATGCTTCTAATCAGTATTCAGAATAATAGGAATCACATATGCAGATGCTTTTGTCGTTGTGGTTTAGATGCATCAATGGTAACACAATTTATTTGGAGGCATTTCCAATATTTTGTCCACCATATGCAAGGAGAAACACACACACATGTAATTCGGGCCCATTTTCCATAGCCATATGCACACAAATTACACCACATTCTAGAACTGCGCCTGAACCTTCACACTGCGGTTCCTGAGCTACGGCCAATGACCGCCATTCAGTTCAAGACCAGGCTTAGTATTACTGAGCATCGCGACGTCTGCACCAAAACCACACAACTGTAGAACCTGTAATAAATTCAGCAGTAGATCCCCAGATGTCTCACTACATTTCAGCATTCCTTTCAACAGACTCTCAGGACAAACAGCAGACCTGAAATGTGGAAAATGATTTCATTTGAGCGGCATAGGTACATTAGGAGTACTGCAGGAAACCATTCAGTGGGGAATAAAGCAACGACTCAAATCCCAAATTATTTCAGCACCGAGGCGGGCGTATTAATTTCATTAATGAATCTGGAGTGCGCTGACTTCACTGAGCACTACTCTCTCTGTACAGGCGAGTCGAGCCTCACTCCTGGCTACTCCATGTGTGCGATTGGGTCACACCTGAAGGGGCCTGAGAACTGGGAGACAAGGACTACAGGGCGCAAACTACGCTCAGAGCCATCACAAAGGAGCAAAACGGGGGCACTCACTTCAAGTACACTCTCTCTTGCTCGCTTCGCGGATGATTACTTTGCCCGGCAGCAGAGAGGTAGAGTATGAGTCTGTTTACATTGACTCTCTCAAAACCTTCATTGTCAAGCCTTGACTCAAGCTACCTTTTTTCAGACACCTGGATTCAGGTAACTCTCATTTAAAGGGGTCATATAATGCTTTTTCGGTTTTTTCTTTTCCTTCAATGTTTAATACAGTTTCTCGTGTGCGTAAAATGTCAGCGATGTAACAAAGCCAAAAGTCCTCGCCAAAGGCAGTTATTCTCTTCGACAAAAAAAACACCTCATACGCAGTCCAGCCATGTCTACGGCACGATGTGGCGAATTGGCATGGTGCCCGACCAGCAGCTAGTTTGGCACGCCTTCCAACAAAGCTAGTTAGAGCGGAGGCCTGGAAAAGTTTGGTTGATGCATGTCACAAATGTTGAGGAAGATGCCGTTTTCTTCAGTACGAAGGAAAAATCCCTTTGTATGAACTTCAAAAGAAAGATGAAGTGAAGAATCAGTGGCTACAATGAACTTTTACCACCATTTCTCAGCAGCACAACCCCAACCTTTAATTGTTTTCCTGTCATTTTACAAGGCACTGTTTCCTGAAACCCGGTTGGCCAATCACATCAGAGTAAATTTAAGCGAGTGGGCCTTAAAGGGACAGGAGCCAAAACAGCCTGTGTATGGCTGAGTGAGCCTGAGGTGCTGCACACACAACCTGTACAGCTGTAACTAGGTGCTTTCTGACCATAAAAACACACTAATGTTTGTAAATAGACCATAAAAACTTCAAACTGGGAAACAGACATAATAAGACCCCTCTAACAGTCCAAAGACTACAGCTGAAAGTTCTGGTTAGTGGAAATGCTACAGAGAAGGTTGTGTGCACAACATCTGGCCTGGAACTGACTGAGAATGGAGATATGAGCTGAGGGACAGCATACGAGGTGTGGTGAGCACAAATGCTGTGGATGTACATCTCAAGGAAGCAGTCAGACTAACGGCAGCACCGTCACAGCAATACTGTCCACATGGGTGCGTCAGAGATCTTACATAAGAGCTATTATCTAGGTAATTTAGCCGGCGGTATCATCCAAAATGATTTACAGCTGATTCGACGCAGCAGGGGGCAATCCCTCCCGGAGCGGTGTGGGCGTAAGGGCCTCGCTCAAGGGCACAACAGCTGCTCTGATCCGATCAAGGCTATGCTGGGACCTGAAAATACCAACCTTCCCAGTCAGAAGCCCGAACCCATAGGCTATAGGCCGTCCCTCCCCTGCACCTCATTCAAACAAACTGCCTACCATCAATGTCACTGAAGGCCACGGTGAGACCGTGCACTCAATAACTTCAGACCTTTGGGAAAATGTCCCATTTGAATTTGAGGGTTGTTAAATTACCATGACAACTATATTGCAAATGTTTAATCAAGAAGCTGAATCCACTGAGATTCACTTTTCACTTCTTCCATTATTCCACAGGGCCATCACAGATCAAAATGATGGATCGCGTGAGAACAGATTTGTACTCAGCGGTTAATTTAATGCGTTCAAATTCTGGAAACTTGTCCAGTTAGCACGCCGCACGTCTTTCCCAACGACACGCCTCTCGGCTATTTCGTCAGCGCGTGGCGAATGTAAATTGTCATGCGTAGCTCAGGGGTGACAGCGGTGCGGGCTCTTCGTGGCTGCGGTAATGGAGTGAGATTCCTTGCGGCAGGAGAAAGTGCCACTCGAGACGGCAGACGCAAGCAGCGCCGTAAAAAAGAGGGGTTTACATCCCCACTGCAGGATTATTGCCGGAGCATTCGAGGTAACGCACTCCGCGCGCGAGGACAAGGCAGCCATGTTCTCCCTGCTGTTGGGTGTGAACTCGCAGCCCAAGGGTTCACGGTCAATTACGGCTCACAATTACGGCCGATTACACTCCTAGAGGCGTTTAATTGAATGGTACTAGGGGGGAGGGATGGGGATGGTCGTTAGTGGTGGTTGGTGGTGTTATTGTCGAGGTCTGAACAGTAATATGGAGTGCTTGGTCACATGAGCACCAGCAGTCGCATTAACTACGGCAATCAAGCTATTAAGATCTGAAATGAAGCGATTGAAGAGGGGAGAATGGGGGTGGTCTGTGATGTTGAACACAGCCAGCTAAGATGAGACAGCCCCCAGCTGATCGACAGGGCGCAAGCAGTCTGATAAAAATGAGCGACAGGGGCGTCATTCTTTCATCAAACTTCATTATTTGTTTTGTAATTAGCTGTAGTTTGTACATTTTCTTGGTAACTGGAGACAGAAAAAAGATGAGGCATTATCTGACCCCTGATAGGCTATTCATTAGAATATCATTAGCTCGGCAGTCTTAATAAATGCTGCATCACTGCCACCATTGCTGACAGTTAGCTGATGCTTTAATTCGAAGAGGTTTACAGTTGATAAGATCGAGTGGTGGCCATTTCCCCTTTAGAGAAATGGGTTACTGGCCTTGCTGGAAGACCCAAAAACTGCATTGGGGCTCGAACCACCAACACTCTTAATCAATGTAGTAACCAGGCCACTCTGACTGTACCGTTATGTGGTCGGGAAATTTACTCTGACTCTGTGCACTGTCAGTTAGCTCTGACAGGAAGAGAAGGCGTAGTTTAATCTGCTATTTATTCATCAGTAAAAGAGAGAGTGAGGGAATGAGAGAGAGAGTCAGAGAGAGAGAGAGATAGAGGGAGGGAGGGAGAGCAGGGAGCTGATGCATATATCAAACTGAGAGGGAGGTAAAGTTTTATACTGTACCAGTAAAACTAAAGCCCACTCATCTCTCCTTATCACTTTCTCTCTCCCTCTATCATGCTACCCCTTTATCTCTCCCTATTTTCTCATCCTTATCTTTCCCCTCTCTGTATCACCCTTTCCTATCTCATGTCCGCACCAGCAAACCTCTACTATTCTACGACTGGTTCTCTGACCTCTCTGAATGAAGGAAAAGGTTTAGCAGACAGAAGATTCTCTCTCTCTCTCTCTTTGTCTCTCTCTTTCTCACATGAATTCATCCCCACATTCCAGTCGTCCTTCCCTTTGCCCATCTTTCACCGTGACGTCTCTACAGTACTTGACGGACATCGGTTGTGCTGTCAGATTGCTGGAGTGAGTAATAAAAAAGGGAGAAGAAGAGATAGAGGGAGAAATATGTAATTCAGAGAGACAGCCTGTGTTTCCGTGGCAACGTGGTTTCCATCGAAACATTCCCGCTACAAGACCCTGCCGTTACTGTGAACATTTTTTTTTTTAAATACAAAACACTTACATGCACAGTGAGGCATCACACGCACACACTAAGTTGAGGACGCAAACATGCACACTCACAAAAACACACAAAAGCACGCGCGGACGTGCCTATGTAAATCGACGTAGATGAGCGCAGTGGATTACGGACCTGAGGTCAATTGTAATCGTGTAATTACAGGCCGTTCGTGTCCGGATCATTTATCTCATTTGAATGTGTGAAATCCAGTGCGTGATAATTCCGTTGAATGGCCATTGAAGCTCTCGTTTTTAATTATGTTCTCGTGTTGGTAACGGGAAGGATGTGGCAGGGCTTTTTGTCCTCAGATTGCTGCTGGTAGATATGAGTGAGATTGAGGACACTGGGATAGCAGGATGGTATTGGGCAGGCTGTATGTGCACTTTAGCAGGGATTAGCTCACTCAGTAGGAGGCTGCATAGACAGGCTGGCCATTGTGTAATCTGAAGAGGTGAATGAAGGGTAAGAGATAGCCTGGTGAAAACAACAGATGAGATAAGGTTATGTCATGTGTACGCATGCAGGATGTGTATGCGTGTGTGTGTGTGTGTGCGCGTGTGTGTGCAGGTGTGTTTACTCCCTTAACACGCATTTCTGGTTGAGGTCACTGTAAATAGCTCTTGTTTGCTCTGGAGTGTGTGCTCAAGAGGGTATAATTAATATAAAAATAAATATTGGGATAAAATGTGTATTTTTACAGGCACAGCAATGCGTTGGAGCCAGGGGGTGGTGTGGGTCATCAACACACAATAGACACGCACAAACACACATCACACACATCTATACGCTCAAGGAATACATGCAATCACACACACACACAAACTCATACCTAATATACTCCCTCACATGCACTAAACACACACATAAACATGCAGCACACACACACACACACACACACACATACACACAAACATACACGCATTTACCAAAACACTCTTCACAAACAGGCGCACAGAAGGAAATACAAAATACTGGCGATTGTCTTACTTTCTGAGATTTTACACCATGGCAGTTTCACTGCTTATAACAGACTGTGTCCACATTCCATTTATAAATGCTTGCCCTGTTAACCTTCCGGGATATCTGTTACAGAAGACACATACAGTATATGTGACCTTGCAGGATATAGAATAGGCCAGCCTATCTATAAGAATGTATATGTATTTTTTCATCCTTTTAGATAACAAGTTTCTCGATCCAAGCATATACGGAGAAAAATGCCAGAGAAAACTGTTTTAAGTGGAATGAAGGGGAGATATGGGACCCTAGAGCGGCACTGGGGTTAAGGGCCTTGCTCAAGGGCCAAACTATAGAGTTCTTCCCAAGTTCATCTCTTCATATGCAAAGAAGAGTCCTCACTGAAGGCTCGAAGCAGAACTCGACCATCACCGGTCAAGCAACCGACTACTAGGTCACCCTCGTGCTCCCTTCACAAAAACAATGTAATTTATTTCACATCTTAAAAGTGCTTGGAGTTGGATTAAGGATTTGGGCGGTTTTCCGAATGCGAGGACAGCTGAGAGTTTGAGATTATTAATGCGGAGAGGGAGGGGAAATGGTCGTGTTTCCTCTATTCTCTCTCTCTCTCTCTCGCACCTATTGTTGCTCAGTGATGCAAGATTCCAAAATGAAAGCTGTTGAAAACCTATCATGTGGCGACTTGTTTAAAAGAGCTCCCGCAGGGGAGCTCTTTTAAACAAGTCGCCACTTGATAGGTTTTCAACAGTACAAGTTAATTAAATTTACATTTTTTCCAAAATTTATTTCAGCACTCTAAGGGTTAATCGGACACATCTTTCAGATGGAGCAGAAAAGGGGTAAAATGGCCGCGCAATGTGCGGCGTGGAGATCAGCCTTTTCTGAATGGGCGTTCCTGTTGCTCGACATGTTCTCCTTCTAAAGCCACCGCAACAAAAAGCCCCCATCCTACACTGCAAAAAGTGTCTGTCTGAACAAGTCTTTTGCTCTTATAATGAGATTTACCTTCTTATTTTTTTTCACACAAGTGAAGAATATTAGCTTATTTTTAGTTACCATGAGCTTGACAAGTGAAATTTTCTTTCCCTGTAGACAAATCTAGGAATGAGTCAGAATTATCACACATCAGTTGCAGAATTTTCTGTTTTAATGAGAAATAAGGTAATAGAAATATCTGTTTTAAGTTGAAATACAACATTAAAATGCTTTTCAAGAGGGACTTGTTTTTCATTTTTCGCAGTGTAGTCGGAGGGTAACACAGCGCGCAGGTTCTATGCCTGACTGTGGGTTTGTGTGTGTGAGAGAGAGAGAGAAAAAGAAAGAGACAGATGGAAATTTTGACTTTTTCTGTGTTACTCGTTGCGTCTCGGTCTGTCCGTGGAGAGCACATAAGCTGAGATTGGCGCAGCACTCGAGGGAGGTCACGCTGAGGTACGAGGCGCCGGGATTTTCCCTTTTGGACAGGGAGATAGGACATAAAAAATAGCCCATTCAGCTCAGCGAGTTTCTTCATTTTGTCTCCAGCGCAGAGAAGGCCGAACAGGGCCTGTGGGACCGTGTGCCGAGAGAGAGCCGCTGTGTGCTTTTAAATGATACCATTAAATAAGGGAGAGTCACTCAGGGTGCGGAGCTGAGCAGTCGACGAGAACAGAACTTTCCGGCGCTCACGCTAATGTACCGCGCGCGGGGTGTCTGGAATACAACAGGACAAAAAAAAAAAAAAAAAAACGCGCTAAACGAATTATCTTAAGTGGTCTTGTCTGCCAGTAAATTAGCGCAGTATTAATTGACTGGACACCTCTGGCGTTCTTTGTTAGCTCATTTCGTCTCCTGACCTGCAATCATACACCGGTCAATTCGCTCCATGTACAGCTCATTAGAAAGAGAGAGAGAGAGAGAGAGAGAGATAGATGGAGATGGAGAGAGAGAGAGACAGTGGGGGTAAAAAGAGACAGCAAGTTCTGTCCTTTCCAGTAAAGCGCTTGGAGTTTAGGGGGGGGAGTGGATCACGAAGAAAGAGAGATAGAAAGAGAGAAAGAGAGGGAGAAAGAATTTGAAATTCTTTTTATTGAACTACAACCAAGGGCACAGAAAACAGTCAACAATGCATATAAAACTCCAGAGTTCCACATCAAACAGGAAAACATCAGCCTTCTCCTTCCTGTGCAACACGCAACACCCTCCAGCAACACTGAGAGAGAGAGAGAGAGAGAGGGCGAGGGAGGGGGAGAGAAAGAGATACCGTGAAGGAGGGAGAGAGAGTGTGAGGGATGGAGAGTGTGAGACAGAGGGAGAGAGATAGGGGATGGAGAGAGATGGAGAGAGTGAGGGAGCATGAGGGAAGGAGAGAAAGCAAGAAAGAGTGAGTGAGATAAAGGGAGAGAGAAAGGTTGAGAAAGAGATAGAGGGAGAGAAATAGACATAGAGCAAGGGAAGGAGATAAAGAGGGATAGAGAGAGGGACAGAAAGGGAGAATAGAGAGAGAGCAGGATAGAGGGAGAGAGAGACAGAGAGATAGAGGGAGTGGGGGGATAGAGAGGGAGGGAGAGGGAGCGAGAGAGAGAGACTTGGACACAGAGAGGTGATGATGGAGGACAGACAGAAAATTTCAGCAGTAAAAACAGAGTGAAGGATGGAGAGAATAAAGTATGTAGAAACAAGCTAAGAGAATAAAAGGAAAAGCTGGATTAAATTCAGGAAATAAATTTGACAGATAAAAGTGAAAGTGTAAAAATAAAAAAAGAATCAGAGCAATCAGACAGTAATCGAAGGATAAAACAGCAGACAGGAATTTAAAATGAGGAGGATAAAAATGGCGGGGGGGGGGGGGGGTAGGACAAAGGAAGTGATGCGGTAAGTAAGTGGCCTTGCCGTTGAAGTGTTATCACCACCGATGGCAGGTTGCGGGGTCAATTCCCAAATGAGCCATGCCAAAGATGGTACTGATAGCCTTTCAACTTACCGCTGAGCCCAGACATGATGGATTAAAGCAATGGATCTGTGACAAGCGACGCTGCCCCGGCGGATACTGAATACAGAGCACCTGTGAGACGCACCGCTTCATCCACACGGTGTTTGGACAAACTCTGACCTCTATATACTGTCAAGACATCCATTACTGTAGTAGAGGGTGTGGAAGGTGCTCAGAGGGGGTCAAAGTAGAACGGAGAAGACGTCAAAAACCACTCAGAGGAGAAACTAGGACGGCAGAGAATAACGAACAGAAGAGGACGGTACAGGATGTTTTTGACACGAAGAGAGGATTCGTTTTGGTTCAGTCTGTAACATTAGCAATAATGTGCCAGATTTAGGGGAGGCAGAGATTCACCGTATAACTCCATATTACTCTCAACCTCTTCCCGAGCACTTCCCCAGAGTGAAAATCAAACTATTTATTTACAGAATAACCAGGACCAGTATGTCACATACAGCGATTCAGAAATGATCACGACGCAGTGATAACAATGCAACAATGTGAGACTTTAACCCTTAGAGCGCTAAATGCAGCTATTCTTGCTCAGTGTTGTTAGATATCACCTATCTAACCTATCATGCGGCTCCTTGTTTAAAAGAGCTCCCACAGGGGAGTGCTTTTAAACAAGTTGCCACATGATAGGTTTTCAACAGCACGGGATAACGAAATAAATATTTTTTAATTATTATTTCAGCATTCTAAGGGTCAAGGATAGCAATAATCTGAAAAATTCTTCAGAAAAAAAATCTGAACTTTTTCCCATTGAAAAGTCCCATTGAAGTATTTTTTTCATCAGAGATTATAAGAGTTTCATGATGCATTATGAGAGTATCATTGTTGAGTATTATCCATTATATTGGTCAGCATTATTTGGTTGAATTTGTTCAAAGCGTTACAAAGCATAAATTTAAAGCTCCAAAGTCAAACAATGCATGTAAAAACTTTTGACATTGGTGTGAAACATTTTACTCACAGCAAGCCAACAAATCAACTTTACGCCAATCTGTGCTGTTTCATGAGCACTGTTTCATTTTCAGAATCTTCAAAAGGCATTTGCATTTTTTGTCAACATGCTGTACAACTTTGAAAGGCAATGAACAATAATGCATCAATTTTAATATACCAAAATCTACACATATATTTCCCAGTCATACTGAGTACTCTTAGATATCGAGAGAACCAACCATTCCAATTCTAATCAAGCAAAGTAAATAGGGACTGGTTGAGAGTAAACACTTGGTAAAAGTTAAGGATTCTGCCCACCCTATCGTACCTTTGATGGCACATATGTGAACATTGGGTGAAATGGACAGTGAAATGCTAATTACGGCCAAATGGGACTTGCATATGGATCTCTCTCTCTCTCTGTCTCTGTCTCTCTCGCTTTCTCTCTCTCTCTCTCTCTCTCTCTGTTTGTCTCTCTCTCTCTCACACACACACACAACATCTCATAAAAAAGGGGACACACTGACTGCACTGTGTACTTTCTGAATCAGGAAAACAAACATGAGAGGACAGAAAGACATAAAGGAGAAGAGAGGAGGTAAGTGGCCATTGACACTATTAAATCTGACAGAGAAGGTGACAGAGGGAGAGAGAGAGGGAAGAGAGGGATCCAAAATGAGTTGAACCTTAAGAGCCTGCATGATATCATTGAGCAAGCGACTGCTAGCCGTTAGCCAGAGTAGCGATGCTAATATGCAATGGCAGTGTGTTATGAAATGTGGCACCGTCACTTAAGTACACTGAACAAGAACGTGTTTGGAGCCAGGCCTCATCGAAAAAAAATGAAGTACACATGAAACAAACTGCCCTCCCCCGCCCCAAAAAAACTGCTGTGCTTAATGCAAAATCACCCCCAAGGGATAGACAAAAAAGGGAACAGAGGGAGACAGAGAGAGAGAGTGGGAGGGAGGAGAGAGAGTGAAAGAGAGGGAGAGAGCTAGAGGGAGAGAGGGTGGGAGTATTTCATTCTGAATAACACAGCGGTGTCCATCTGTAATGACACCACTGCACAGTTTGTCTCCTAACAGAAGAAAGCATTGACTGCTTCACCCCGCAACTCCATACATCCGTCCATTATTTGTCCGGCGTATTTCTGGTCAGGGTTACAGGGGAGCAGGAGTCTATCCCCCCATGCAATAGTCAAGAGGCGGGAACACAGACTGGACAGTTTGCTAATCCATTGCAGGCCTCACGCACCATTCACTCACACTGTCAACATGCCTATGGGCGATTTAGAGTCTCCACTTAACCTGACATGCATGTCTTTAGACTGTGGGAGTTGGCCCACACAAACTCTGGGTGAAGTTGGAAACTCAACAAAGAAAGGCCAACGCTGGCTTCGAAAACTTCAACCTCATTCCCGTGGCACAGCAAAGTCTTCAGCGTTTGCGTCAGTCGCTAATCCCCAGGCGCAGAACCGTGCAGCCTCTGTGCTCTTAGTCCAAACTTCACTTCACTTCAACATCCCACATACAATGTTGATGCCGAAATGGCTCCCGGTGACAAATTAGTCACTTCGGTCCCGAGGCAATTGGGTGGAATTATTATGTGATGAGGATTCACTGCGTCACGCAATCATCCGTCTGATCCATTCTGTTTCCCAGCATGCTCTGAGCTACAGGCAGGACACACTGTGGACAGGCTGCCAATCCTTCACAGATGTCTCGCGCCATTCCCTCACACACTCACACTCACGGAAGAGATTAGTGTCTCCAATTCGAGGGGTCGCAAAATGAAATGTCCAAACCGTGCCGAGCGTGGAGCGAGAATATTTGTGTTGTGATACACACTTCTGGTTTCAGCACGTGAAACGTGTTTTCCCTGTGCGTGTTCACGGTACAGGTAACACAAGCCAGTTACACTGTAAACCCTGACAAGTGTGGTGAACTCAAATGTTTTGTGGAAACCGATTACCTCAAAATAATTGAGTATGCCAACTTAATGATCTGTGGTCACACACCTTAAAAAACATGTAAAAAATAACTTTACCTTATTTTCTTTAAGTTCCTTCCACACAATGCAATTAAGTTGGCTTACATATATATATATATATATTTTTTTGACGTAATCGGTTTCCACAAAACATTTGACTTCACCATCCTATCAGAGTTTACAGTGTACTATGCTGGAACTGTAAATGTATTTTTTTTTTCTGGAGACAGAATTGCAAATGTTCACCCTAAGCAAATACCATAGCTGTGTACTGTCAACTGACCTGTCGTTGTGTTGCTAGCCAAAATTGTCATTTGCTATGTTTACCAGAAGTGCCCATTCCAACATGGAGAATTTACTACTTGAATATTTATGATGTCAGCCAATCACATGGAAAGATTTGTCGAGAACAGCAGTCACGCCGCTGGTAGCAAAGTCTGGAAATTTCGTTGCGATCCAACCAATTAGCTGTGTGCCTTTGGACTGTGGGAGGAAATAAATCTCCACATGAGGAGATTCACACAAAAAGGATACAGGACAGAGCTATTTCCTACAGCACCATGCCACCAGCACACAGTCAGATCTACTGCATACCACAGTGCAATATTCAAACCCAAGACCCCGCGGTCATTAGTGAGGAAGTGTCACACTTAGTTCAGGCTTTCAAAGGGACAGGCTTATTTAACCCTCTTCTCACACAATTCAAGCACGTCAACAGGCTGTGGTAGTGCTTTGTAACTTGTTATACTTTTTTGTAAAGGTAACACATGAAAAAGGTCACTTCACACCAACTATACAAGCACAATTACACACATAACCGCACAGTGAGGCATACACGTAAAGGTGTAAACACACGCGTGCAATGCAAACATGTACAAAGACACCACTGAGCAAAGTATTGAGTCTTTTCTTTGCTGAAGGCCGAGTTTCATCAGAGATCAGCCAGATTCTTTCGACATCTGATCCCAAAAATCTATCCTTCATCTCTCTCTCACTATGTACAGAGAATAACGACCTCTTTTTCCAACCACATTCCTTTAGACATTCCCTCCATTTCCTGTCATTTTCCACATTAAATTCACAAACGACTCGCTCTCCATCAGTTTCAATCCAAACTTCTTGTGCCAATTAGCGCTAACAACCTCCCCTCCTAAACCCAGTCGGCATGTTGTCCATATCCCCCCTTTCATCTCCCGCTCCAGGCTAAAAAGTCATGTGACAGGCACCCTCCGTCTCATCGCGTGTCACACATCTCTTCACCTGGACCGCTTTCTTCCCTATTCCTTTCATCTCTTCTTTCCAGCCTCACCCTTCCACATTCCTCTCCTCCGGCTCTCTCAGACCCACCCATCCCTCCATTCTCTCCTTCCCTCCCTCCGCATGATTTTCCCACACAAGTGCACATTACCCTCTCCCTTCCGTCTTACTTTATATAGATAAAGATATGTATGTGCGAGAGGTTGCCATGCCAACAGCTTCCGCAGCGCTAAGCCCCGTTTGTGTGTGCCGTATGTGTGTGTGTGTATGTGAGAAAAAGAAAGGGAGAGAGAGAGAGAGAGAGAGAGAGAGAGGAGGAGGGTGAGAGAGAGGTACTCATTAAACGAAAGAGAAGACATTCCCTCTGGTTAGCTCCCTTCCCTTCACTTACTTCCCTTTCTTTCCCCTCTCTCATACACCCCAATTCACACGCAAATCATTTACCTTCAGGCTCCCCATTATCCTCTCTATCTTTACAACTTCCCTTTATCGCTGCCTTTTATTTACCCATTTTATTTTGTATTGATCTGCATTCGATTGTTCCGCATTTAGTAATCTTTCCTCAAATTTGCCTCAATTCATCCAAGCTTTAATTTTTTACATGAAACTAACAAACTGAGCGGTGAGGACGCTTCTGTTTCTCTCTGACACCCACTCGTTCTTCGTGTGTTCCTCCTCTCACAGCTCATGTCTGCTCCATCTCGCTTTTGCGAAAAGCTTCTGTAATCAAGCCTCTGTATTCACCATGATTATCCACTCGACCCCAGGCTTCCTCCCTTCTATTTGACTCTTTTTACAAACAAAGCATGGAAAACCATGTTTCCTTGCCCAGAGATTCTGAAGCCAATAGAATTTTTGTAAGGAAAACTCTCAAAAGGAGATTTCCGTGGAAAAAATCACTTGGCTCACGGCTTTCGAAGTGCATTCCTTGGCAAGGAGCGAACGGCAGCACTTTTCGGCACATGAATATTGCATGCATAATGCATTTCAAGTCATGTTCGTCGGTATTTTACTCTGCATAAAATTAAGAGGAAATTTTCTGCTTGAAATTTGTCCTGATTTTTTTTTCCACTTCTTGGGTGCTAAAAGTCACAGCAGTTTAATGAGGCATCAAATGCAATGTTGAATTTTTTAGGCGCAAAATACATTTTGTGCCATGAAATGCTTTTGTTCTGCGAAATGAAACGAAAAAAATACTTACTGCTTTGTATTTTGTCCTTGAAATCTGAAATTTGTGTCTATAAAATGCAAATCATGTTCAACATTATGCTAATTAAAATTCAAAATGACTCCAGAATGATAACAGATCATTTAAAAAAATTGTATTAATGAAATAATTATAGCATTAATTGCATTCTACATGTGTTTGGGGAAAAAATGTAATTTCTTAGTCATAATGTGTACTTTCTTGACACTTGTTGGGCAATTTGCTGCACAGGATACATTTTATAACGATAGAATTCAATTCTATAGTGGCTGTCACATTTTCTTTCAAAGTGGACCGATGTGGTCACAACATAAATGCTAAGTGTGGTGATTAGCTGGTGCACTCATGTAAAATCAGAGGCCAGGTGACCACACCTTTGAAACTGAGATCAGTAATTGAGGCTGGATACCTGGAAATATACCTTTACTTACAAAACACATAACTACATCAGCCAATAATGATACATAGCATTTTTTTTCCCAGGGTCATAAATGTCAATTTTTTCAATAAAATACTCATTATTTCACAGTGAGAACTGTGCAACAAAAATGGGCGAAAATGCCAGCCAAGTTTAACAAAAATTACATATTTTGGCCTTCAATTTTTTTGGCTTAGATCTTAGGCACAAACTGCATCACACAGCCACCAAATGCACTTGTCACTTTTTGCTCAAAGTTTATTCTGAATTGAATTTGCACGGCCACCAAGTGTCTTTTTTTTTTTTTTTTTTACGGAATGCTTAAAGTGTACTAAGTGCAAGAACAGAATTTGAAATTCAATTAAAACCAAGTAAAATGTATTTCCATTCAATTTTACATTAACTTAATGCAAAATGGTTTTGTGATCAAAATTTTGTGGAGAAATGTGAGGCACTTTTAATTTTGTGAAATGAAATGCATTTTATCCATGAAAATTTGCAAATGACATCTTACTGCCAATAACTATAATGATGGCATATGCACAGGGAGGGGATAGTTATACATATCTGCCTGATCCATGGACAGTGTGTAAACAGCAGACTGTGGCAAAGCAACAAAGCTGTAATGCTAATCCCATGTTTTTTTTTAAGTTTTGTCCAAATTCCCTTCCAATCCCAGTCTCATGATCTGAATGCTACATTTTTGCAGGCAGAGATGTGAACAGTTAGTTTAAAATGGGAAGTCAATGCATTGAAAATCATTTCTGAAATGAGAAAGAATATCACAGTGAGGCACCGTTGGAGACTGGTTGGAAGTGATCAACTTCATCCCATACCGCCTTAATCGGCCTCTCAATTCTGGTGAGTACTCTCTGGGGATCTGTTTTAATGAGCTGCGATATTTAAAGCTGCTTTCACACCGGACGCGAAGCAAATTTTTTGCACGACAGATTACATTCAAAGTCGATGCAAAAATGCGAATACACGTGAAACGCGTGTATTCGCGTCTTTGCATTGACTTTGAATGTAATCTGTCGAGCGAAAAATTTGTTTCGCTTCCGGTGTGAAAGCGGTTTAGTGTTTCACAATCAATAGAAGCAACCAGAGCTGTCAGTATGAGCCAGATGCGGGCCAAAATGACCTGGACCCTCAGTGCTCAAGTGTATTTCAACTGGCTGAAACAATGCATCCATCACTGATACATACTTCACCGCCAACCGCCCAAAAGTAGAAGCTGACAAATTCATTGATGGCGAGGATTTTGAAAGTATGTACTGCTCTATTTACAATCAAGTCTGGTTGAGAAGTTGTTGGACTTCTCTCCAGCCCCTGAGGAAGGCACAGTGTGCAGTGTGGGTTTGATTGTGTGCCAGCTTTCTTTTGTCACCATTAAGTTTCATCAATGACGGAGGAAATGTTATCCCCTTGTAGTTCTTCCTTTCCGTTACACCGGGTCAACTTCATTCAGACTCCGTCTCCATCCCTCCCTATTCTCCATTTCCTCGTTCCCAATTCATCTGGTTACTCTTATCGCCCGGTTCCTCCGAGCCTTTTTTTGCTGATAGCATCTCAAGCTGTCACTCACCCGCTCCGGCCCTTCGCTGTCTACAAATTCTCTTTCTCCTTTTATCTTCCTAGTGCTTCCAGTCAGAATATCCTCCAACTTTCTCTCTCTCTGTCTCCCTCTCCCTCTCTCTCCCTCTCTCTCTCTCTCTCTCACTCTCTCTCCCTCTCTCTCTCTGTTCCCCCCTCTCTCTAATTCACATTGTAAAGGGACAAGGTGAGAAAATGTTTAGGTTGAGGAAGAAAGTCATTCCATGTGTCCACTTCAAAACCCAGCATAACTTCCTGCATAAACTGTCCATCCAGCACCAACAGAAAACATCCATACCCAAAAAACACCTGCTGTATAAACCACCAACATCCCTACGTCTAAGAGTCCGTTCCTTTTCCAAATGGCTTTATATTCTTATCTTCTACAGCTGGAAATGTCCAATCTTATCTGCAAAGGGCCAACGAGCGTGCAGGTTTATGTTTTAGCTCAATAATACAATGCTTGATTCAGCTAATTAACTCCTTAAACTCTTAATTTTTCACTCAAGTTTTCCCTTAAATAGGCTGCAAGTTAGAAAAAGCATTTTTTCATATTGTAGGACAATGACACACACATATTCTGTATCTGCTGGTTGCAGCGCTTCACTGAAGCTACATCACACTTATATTGAGATATAGAAATATTCAAACCCAGGATGCCATGTTTTTATGGCCACGGCGTTACATAAAACGGAACATACCTAGATCTCAAACATAATTTTATACACATTTCCTTGCAATTCAGAAGGACATATTTGGGATCATTGTAGACCTTGAGGTCTCCACTAGAATTCAAAATTGGCCTGAAGTTCCACAGGTTTGAATGCAGCAGCTGCATTTGACTAACCCATATGGGTCTGTAGGTTTGATGGGCTTAACTAATCTGTGTGTGTATTACATCAAGACCTTCATAAGTAGAATCAGGTGTCTTAGTGCTGGTATATAATGAAAATCAGCACCACACATGCCCTTCGGAGATAAGATTAAACATTCTGAGAACATCCCTCAAAAAATATCACTTTTTAAACAAGCGTAACAGTCTTCTACACCTCCACCGCATTCTACAGCATTATCAGTTTCAGTTAAACCATAAGGGAAGCCACTAGCCAGAAGCCTCAGTGCACTATGGGATTCCTGCTCTACCTTGGCAGCCATGATCATGGAGGAACCGCCCCGGATGCCCAGGATGGGGATGTGGGTTTGGGCCGAGATGAAGTCCAGGATCTGGGCGATGGCCTCCTGGTCGGTGTCGTCGCCGAACACTACACCCTGCAGCCAGTGCTTGGTCATGAGGTCGCAGATGCGGGTGATGATGCTCTTGGGGTCGGTCTCGTTCATGGTGACCAGCTCCACGTTTGGCGGTAGCGGCATGTACAGGAAGTCCTCCTTCTCGCGGCCCTCGGCCAGCGACACCTCGCTGGAGTTTCCCACCAGTATGACGGCGATGCTCAGGCCCTGCGAGAGCTTCGGGGGTGGGGGAGGGGGCGCAGCCACCGGCGGGTAGTGGGGCGGGATTATGGCCACCCTGCCCCTTTCTCCGCCTCCGGGCCCGCCCCCTCCGCCACCGGCCCCGCCCCTCCGGGACTCGCACACAGGTGCAAACAGCAGCAATAGGAGGAGCAGCGACAGTGATAAGGAGAGGGGCGGAGTCCTGTGCCGCCGGGACCAGCCGTTTTCGGAAGGCGAGAGTTCGGCGGGGTCTCGCCGGCCCTGAGAGGTAGACAGGTGGAGCCGGGAGGATGCGGGCATGGTGGAGGAGTATAAATGCAATCCCTGAGCGGAGATAAAGAAACACAAAACGAACAAACAGGGCAATTTTAATACACCACTTTCACACCGAATAAATCCAACAGCACATTTTTTTCAATGTAAAAAAATTTGTTGAGCTTATGATCTCACAATATCTTTCAAATGTCTTATGATGTCACAATTCAGGGTCACACTTTCGGTGTCACTTAGCTAGTGGCTAAATGCTATAAAGGGTGACATTGTCAGCTACGTGACATTAACAGTTATATCACATCTGGCATCACATGCTGAATAAGGATGTGTTACTTCACCCTTTACAAAGCGCAACATTTTCTTATGTATGATTTATGAAGACATTATGTCTCATTTATGAAGGCATTATACGTGCTGTATAAAACCTTTACGAGCAACACTTCATCTAAAGTGTGACCTGATTCAACTTCAAAGTCTTCCACACAATGTCTTTCAAATGTCTTATATCCCTGTTCTGCATAAATGTTTTCCTCACAATGTCCCTAACTTGCCTTCTGATGTCACAATTCAGCTTCAATTACATTCTTACAATGTCTCTCAAATGTCGTATGATATGACACTTCATCTTAGTGACACCCTCACAACATCTTTCAAATGTCTCATCACAATTCACCTTCAAAGTCTCCTGCACAATGTCTTTCGAATGTCCTATGATGTCACAATTCAGCTTTAATATCTTCCTTACAATATCTTTCAAATATCTTACGATCTCACAATTCAGCTTCAGTATCTTCCTCACAATGTCTAACAAATGTCTTATAATGTCACTATTCAGCTTCAATATCTTCCCCAATATGTCTTTCAAATGTCATATAATGTCACAATTCAGCTTCAGTCTATTCCTCCCAATGTCTTTTAATTGTCTAATGATGTCACAGTTCAGCTTAAATACCCTCCTCACAAAGTCTTTCAAAGTACTGGCGACTGAGGATTTTTTTAGTTGGCCAGATTTGGGGTGGAGGAGGTGTGGCCTATGGCCATACCTCCCAACTAGTGGCTAAGGTGTTTGAATGTTGCTGGCTGAAGTCCCAGTGTAGCCACATTAAGGACAGTGACACTGCAACCCCACACCATTCCAGAGAGGATTGGACCCTCGGTTTGTCTAATCAACTGTAAGTCACTTTGAATACAAGTGTGTGCTAAACGATGACAATGTTAACACAGTAGCCTCGGTCTGAGGAAACAGTACAAAGTCGGCAGAAGTTCAGGGAACACAGAGGGGTTAGATCATCTCACATCTCGCCTCAGTAGGCAGAAGTTCAGGGAACACAGAGGGGTTAGATCATCTCACATCTCGGCTCATGAACAGTCAGGGCGAGAGAGGCTCTTTAGAACGTGCTCAAGTACAGTTCAAACCCTAAGAATAATATTTGATGACACTTACAGCCGGAGTAGGATAATGCTTCAGTAATTATTTATGACATAAATTTTCCCCAAGGAAGAGATGAGAGAGATGGAAAGGGAGGGAGAGAGAGACAGAAAGAGGAAAAAGGAATGAACAATGTGAGGGAAGTGGAATGGTGTAATATTTTCCCTGACTCGACGGATACATTCACAGACTGATTCAGCCGCGGCGAGGCTTATAAATTTGACTGACGTGTTGACTGCCTGATATCCTCTTCATGTCACTTATCCCGCTTACGACCCTTCACCCCCACTACACCTCTCTCTCTCTCTCTCTCTCTCAAACGACTGCAGATCTCGGGCCATTATTTATAGCTCTCTTCATTAAGGGTGATGCGGAGAGCGAGGGAGAGCGAGAGGGAGAGAAACAGCTACCATACTTAGTCATAGTATTCTGGATCAACTGAGTGGAGTGTGAGTGCATCTGTGAGTGAGTGGGCGTGTGTGTGTGTGTGTGTGTGTGTGTGTGTTGTGTGTGTTTGTGTGTGTGTGTGTGTGTGTGTGTGTGTGTGTGTGCGTGTGTATGTGTGTGTGTCGTACATTGTGTATCGCGTGTGTCTGCCTGTGTGAGTGTGTGTGTCTGGGTGTGTGCATTGTGTGTTGTCTGCCTTTGTGTGCATACTTCTGTGGTGTGTGTGTGTGTGTGTGTGTGTGTGTGATGTATCTCCGAGTTTGTGCACGCTTCTGTGTGGGTGAGCATGTGTTGTGCATCATGTGTCTGCCTGTGCGTGCATATTTCTTTTTTGTGTGTGTGTGTGTGTGCGTGCACACAAGGGCAAGAAAACCCCCAAAATATGTTCAATAAAATATTCCAGAATTCAATAAATGAGTAAATTAGAACGCATCAGAATGGAGCAATAAAGAGGAGCTGGGAGAGAGAGGAAGGAACATGCAATAACACAACAAATACTCAGAGCAAACGGGGAGAGACTGCCCGCATGAAAGGGAGGTGCGGGGAGTATGACAAAAAAAGCCTCTTTGAGGGAACTAATTAATGGAACCTTGTCAGCACTAATTACAGGTCCACATGTTAATTGTCAATTGCTCACTTTTCAAAAGGAAGGCTGGGTAGAGAGAGGGAGAGAGAGAGAGGGAGAGAAAGAGAGAGGGAGAGAGACGGGGGTAGTACAAGAGACAGAACAATGAAGTGAGCGAGGGAGAACCAGAGAGTGAGAGGGAACGCGGAGTTGGAGGAAAAGAGTACAAATATATGCAGAAGGTCAAAGAGGGAGGAAATGGAGGTGGAGAGTTAGAGAAAAGCAGAATTGAGAGAGAGAGAGAGAGATGGGGAGAGGGAGGGAGAGAGAGAGGGAGAGAGGGGGCGATGGAGGGAGGGAGAGCAGCAACAATGAGGGAAAGGAACACAGAAGGGGGGAATAAGAGGAGGGGACGACAAGCAGGCAAGAGATGAGGTACAAGAGATAAGAGGAAGAAGTGAGACAGACAGAGAAATGGAAGCGGTGATGAGGAGGGAAAGAGGGGAGACAGAGGTAGGGAGAGAGAGAGATTCTCCACATTCGATTCTGCTCTTCACTTTAACCGTGCTCAGTTTCCATGGTAACCGTTGAAATAAGCCTCCACACACAGTGTTGATGGACAAGGAGAAACACACAGATCTACGCGTTCTACACACATCATGACAGCTGATGGAAATCATACACGCTCATACATACTGACACACGCTGACGTCATGATAGCTGACATACATCATACATACTCATGCATACTGACAGACACTGATGCATCATGATGGCCTATACACATCATACACAATACTGTCACACAATGACACATCACAACAGCTGATATACATCATACATGCTCACACATACTGACACATCATAACAGCTGATGTACATGCTCATACATAATGACACATCATAACAGCTGATATACATCACACATGTTCATACATACTGACACATCATTACCACTGATATACGTCATACAAGCTCATACATAAAGGCACACACACTGACATCATAACCGCTGATAAACATTTTACATGCTCATATGACACAAGCTGACACATTATAATAGCTGATACACATCATACATGGTAAAATATACTGACACAAAAGCGGTGATAAAAATCATACACGCTTGTACGTTGTACATGCTTACACGCACTAACACATGACAGCTGATATAATCAGACATACGGACACACACTGTCACACACTGACACATTATAACAGCTCATTTGTATCATACACGTTCATACATACTGACACACTGACAATCATAATGGCTCAAATGCATCATACAGGCTTAAACATAATGACACATTGACACATCATAAAAGCTGATTTACATCATACACATTTAAACATACTGACAAACACTAAAGCATCAAAACAGCTGACACATAATACACACTCATACATACTGACACACACTGACTTTGTAACGGCAATATACATCATACACACTCATACATACTGACACTCTGACACATCATAATGGCCGAAATACATCATACATGCTTAAACATTGTGCCACAGGACATATAACAGCCGATATAAATCAGCTGTAGACATCTTATACACTCATTCATACTAAAGCTTACTGACACATGATGACTGCTAATGTACAAAAATCACACACATTCATGCATACTTACATATCAGGAACATATATACCCCAACAAAGATTTGGTGTTGCACAGTATTACTTTCTTTGCAGCCATATAGCACACATAGTATGCTTAAAACCGTTCTCCTTTTTATGTATGAGTGCACTAAGTCCCTTCAAACAGCAACTGTCAACAAATAATCTTTTCACTTTTTTATAGAAAATACAGTAGATTCCTCTATTTTTCCGCATTATTTGTGCCTGTGTGCGCATACATATGTGTGTGCATGTGTTACATGTTCACAAAATGTATTCAACCTTGTCAAAAATGAGCAAATAAGACTGTATTAACGGGCAGGTAATGAGCCAAATGGTATGTGCATTATGGAAAACTTACATTTACTTACTGTATAAAGCATTTTCCATTTTTTACAGGCAATTTCTTTTTTTATGTAGTATATAATTTACAGGTCAGTGTTTTCACAACCGAGTGCACCCTCCGTTTGCACAGATAGCTCAGGTTATTTTTCATCACAGAATCTTTGAAGATTCTACAGGTCCCCCAGCCAGCTCTTCTTAGATACGAATGACATGTTTTCACTCTGAGGACTTGAGGGGGAATTGCAAAAAGAGTAATTTTGTGGTCAGTTAAGCATTTCTTGGTTAATTTAGAGGTAAGCGCGGGATCACCGTCTCGTGAAAGACCCATTTGCTGCCAAATTTGAGCTTCCTGGCGGAGTGAGAGTAGGTTTTTGGCCAAAATGTCTTGTTCCTCTCTGGAATTAATGATTCTTAATTAACCTTAATGACAGTCCCAGGATGGGTGGATGCTAAATTAACCCATGACATGAAAGATTTACCTCCATATTTCACCATAAGTATGACATCCTTTTCACTGTGTAAGCATTCTTCTTGCTACATCAAAACTGTCAATTTTATGGAAAGCTTATTTTCTTTCTCATTTCACCATGATATCCTGTTTCAATCAAAGCACAGGGTTCACCCCCCGCACTCCCTGGCTACTTCCATCTGGCGGAATCTGTCGAGACCAGAAGTTGCGTATTGGTCGTCTGCGGGTCTAATGGCCAAGAAGTGGTAGTGACGAACGCAATATCAGCCTCTTAACCCTCAATTTGACTCGAGGGAACAATTACACATAATTGCAGCCTTCGGGCGCAGAAATTGTCAAGAATGCAGTGCATTAGCCCCAAACTTCCTGATTAAAAATAATTTCAGCTACTGGCTTTACTATCATTACAGAAAAATTGTGAAGGCAATTTAAAAGTGCTAGAGCTCTTTTCAAATTTTTAGTGCTACTGTAATACCGAATAAGCTTGAAAATAGCTTTTTTTTAACATATATATAAAATTTTTAATATCATATTAGGCAGAGTAATTGAATGCAAAATTGATCAGCAAATTAACGTCATACGTGGGATGCAATGAAAGGGCTGAACTCTTCCAGCAAACAAGCCGATGTCTGCTCGTTACTTAATCAGCTTGTCCTATATCAGCTATTATTCAGCAAACGACCTAACGTAGTGTGAGTGAGAAAAAAAATGTAGCTAACATTCCTATTGGTTGGGCTGATTTTAATTCCCACAGGCCCTTTTTCCAGTTAGATCATTAGCCTATAGGCAATCCAAACAAGACGACAGTGTCATCACCATCCCCCGCCAAGATCAAAGGCCATAACTCAGTAAAAAATTAGTCTCGACATCCATTTTCACACTCAACGTAGTCCATGAGTAGCTTATTAAGCATAAAAATTTCACGCATCTAGGTATAATACTTTCAGAGAAATCTTGTTCACATTGTCGCCTGGACGGATGGACGCACGGACAAACGGATGTATGGACCCAAATCCAATATCCCCAGTCACACTTTGGGGGATAATAAACTGACAGATGCGTCAAACACAATTAACAGCCACAGGCACCTCCATGGTTTCTCTCACGAAACGTGTGCAGGTACGGTCAAAATTGAAATGTTACAATACATTTATCGAATCGGCTTTAAGCGCTATGATGCATTTCATATGAAACAAATGCATGAAGCATTACTGTGTCCCTCAATATGTATGAATGAGTGTGAACAGAGGAATTACAAAAACATAGGTAAACTTATGAAAACTATAGAAATACTGAGCTGATGATAAAATTTTGGACCAGCTGATTTTGCTATTGAGAGACCAATTGTGGCTGAAGAACAAAATTACAAAAATGATTTAAAAAATATTTGATTTGTTGACGGAGGTATTGAGAAGAAAATTCAAATGTTTATTAATAATAAAACTTCATTTTATAGATTAAATTAGTCAAGTCAATTCAACGTTATTTCTATAGCACATTCAAACAAAACAAAGTTGATCCAAAGTGCTGCACAGTACAATACACATACAATACATACAGGTCAAAGGAAATAAGATAAATAAACTAACTATCTAAATCAATTAGACGAATAAATTAGCTATTCCGCTGCTTCTAAATATGAAACTCCAAATATTTCCAGTTAATATTCTTCACAGTTACATAAAAACAACATTTCAGTCAGGTCCACTTTGTCAAAACCCTAAATTATGATATCATTTGCTGCAAATTTATTTGCAATATTTGAATTTGGCGGCATGGCTCTGTTCTGGGGCCTCCCCGCCCTACCATGCGCATGCATAAAAAGCCAGTAGGCAGGGAGAGCCAAAAACCTGCCCTTCAATGCATACATGTGAAAGCCATTGGGCGGAGAGAGCAGCAGCAAACCCCCAGGGGTACAGAACAGAGCAGCATCAATGACTGCATTGTCATTGAATAAAGTCAGATAAACATGTAAAGGGGGAGCTGGGGATAGAGGTGGGTTGCAAATGAGCAGAGAAAGTGGCAATAGTAGGCAGGCAGAGCATCTTTAAATAGGGCGCCTTGGTTAAGATTTGCCAATTGAGCGCCTGAAAGGAATCAGCCGAGCTGTCGGCTGATGTGGGCTTGGCTTGCGATCTGTACCATCACTAATGAAGACAGGCTTGTGAGCTGGGCGTGACTCCGTGGTCTGCCCGAACTAACGCTGTGCTCAAATTCTCTTCTATTGTACCCCATCATACAACCCCAAATCCAGGAAAAGTTGGTGAGTGAGTTGAAAAGTCCATTCACCCTCAACTACATTGAAAACACTACAACAACACATTAGATATTTTACCTTGTGAATTCAAATGTTCCTTGGAAATATACATTTGTCACGATTTTCACAACACAGAAACCAAATGCAGACCACATATGAGCTGTAGGGCATATTTAAAGGGGACCTATTTTGCTATATTTCCAAGGTTATATTTTGATCTTGGACTCCCCAAGAGTACTCCTGATCGTTCAAAGTCCAAAACAGGGTCTTTATTTAGCTCATACTGCCATCCTCAAAAAACCCCATTTGTAGTCCATTGTAGTCTCTGCCTGAAACGCCTCATTGGGGTGGCTCTTCCACTATGGCCCCCACTCCCCGTGTGCCCACTTTCTTCTGACTGTCCAGCTCTGTGGAGGGCGGAGTTGGGCGGGACGGGGCTGCAGAACGCAGTTTTCTGGGTCCCCAGAGTGAAACGTGAGACACGGCTGCCATCTAATAAGGAAGCGGCGAGCAAATTCCGCAATCTAACGCAGTACATGTGTATAGATCTAATGAAATTAACTTGTTCTCATAAACGCAGCGGCGAAAGTGGAGGACGCAGTGCTAAAGTCTGGCAGCTCAAGCTCAAATTTGCTATCGGCTACAGTTTGCTATGCCAACAGTGGTGAGTACCGCGGTTTTTCTACTCTATAGCCAGGATTGAGGGAAAGCTAGAATCCACCCCATATAGACACATTTGTAGAACGGGTCGACATACCCACGTGTAGACCGGAGACCGTAGAAATCCAGTGGGTCTGAGTTTAGAGGCAAACAGAGACAGTGAGGAGCAGCTGAAAGTGGACCAACAGCTTATGGACTGCTTCGGTGCGTATTAGGACCTGCTGGTTCGTGTGCATAGCTGTGGTGTGTTGTTGGCGTGGAGAAACGAACAGCTTCTGCGCTGGTATATGACGGAGAGGCGAAAGCTCCAGGCTAAACGGCCTTTTCGGAAATTGCCCGTGGTAATGGTTTACTTATTGCTTCGGAATTTGCTCGCGGAAAATGGGCGAGATATGGATAGTGCGCGAGAGCTGGATAGTGCGCGAGAGCTAGATAGAGCTCCGGTTATGTCATGGACATAATACAGGTCTTACAGGCCGTAAATTCCATTTGCATGAACAGTTGCTTATGTGGAGCTAGCGAATCAATCACTTTTACAGGAAAGAATTTAATATTCAATCGACGGCAATGCAGAGAAATCGTTTGTTATACCAGACAGGTTATAGCCTGTATTGTTTTCCTTTCCCTATTGCTTTCACCGGTAGCATCAGAGAGCTTGCCCAGATATTGGAGAAGTATCAGGCTGACCCCGGTCATGGATCAGTAAAGGAATCGTTTCACAAGCATCCAAAAACGCACCCCAAGCTTTGCAAAACCTACATCTGGTCTAACTGCACCTCTCCGGTTAGCTTCAACTGTAGTGGCTACAATCAGGCAAACGTTATGATGAAAGTGTCACATTGATGCTTACCGAAGTAACACAAGCATACCGATCATAATTGCTGCATATAAGTTAACCAGGAGCATTTTGAATTAGCAGAGCACGCAAACTAACATGCAGTAGCTGATAAGCGGTCATGACTTTGAATGTAATCTGTCGCGCGAAAATTTGTTTCGCGTCCGGTGTGAAAACAGCTTGACGTGCCCATTCGCGTCTTTGCATTGACTTTGAATGTAGCCGCGCGAAAAATTCGTTTCACGTCCGGTGTGAAAGCGGCTTGACATGCCCATAACGCGTGTATTCGCATCTTTGCATTGACTTTGAATGTAACCAGTCGAGTGAAAAATTAGTTTCGCGTCCGGTGTGAAAGCTGCTTAACGCGCCCATAACGCGTGTATTCGCCTCTTTGCATTGACTTTGAATGTAGGCTAACCTGTCCCCCAGAAAATTTGTTCTGCGTCCGATGTGAAAGCAGCTTTATGGATAATACGCGACAGCTAGAGAGAGCTCGGTTATATTATGAACATAATACAGGTTTTGCAGACCGTAAGTTCCGTTAGCGCGGACAAGTTGCTTATGTGGAGCTAGCGAATCGATCACTTCTACAGGAAAGAATTTCCAAATTAATCTCCGCCTTTTTCGGCTTTTTATTAGCCACAACAATTTCTAAAGGGGGGATGAAATTATGTCACGGTAGTGCAGAGAAATCACTTGTTATACCAGACACGGTAGAGCTTCTGCATTTCGCATTGCTTTCACGGTAGCACCAGAGAGCTTGTCCAGACATTTGTGAAGTATCCGGCTGATCCCTGTCATGGATAAGTGAAGCGATCACTAACTGTAATGGCTAGTCTGGCTACAATCGGGCAACGTTATGATGAAACTGCAACATTGATGCTTACCGAAGTAACACAAGCATACCGATCATAATTGCTGCATATAAGTTAACCAGGAGCATTTTTAATTAGCACGGCACACAAACTAACATGCAGTAGCTGGTAGGCGAACATTCATAACAACTAGAGACAAACCCTTGCAATATAAGTTTTACAGACAGCAAGTTCCGTTACCGTGGACAGTTGTACCAAGCATCCAAATTACAAACAAGTATTAAAAGTTAGCTTCAAATGAGGTTTATGTTCACACACCTTCTGTAGAATTTCCCCTGATATTACTCTTGCATATTTAGGGAACAAACATTAGCAACAGTAACTTGGCTACGTTAGCCGCAGCGCTACAGCCACAATCAACTGGCTATCACGTCAGGTTGGCTTATGCAGTAAAAGCAACTTACAGCTTCTGTGTCTGTGAGTCACGGACAGTCGCGACCAATACAGGCTTTATCTTCAGATATTTTACAAAGCCTGCGTTGGAGGCCAGTTGTTAGTGCTAACTATCTCTAGCGGTTCTGCTAGCCACCCATAACACGTTAGCTTCACTTACATTATTTGCTGTTATATCGTTACTTACAGCTTGTGGCTCCGAGCGCTTGATCGATGCAACTGCTTCAGGTTTGAGAAGCAGCTGAAACGCTTATCCTGTGTCGAATTATCCTTTATTGATAAAGCTGTCTTTGGTGAAATGCTGCGCACAAACAGCTAACGTTCCCTTTGGCCGTGGCTGTTTGCTGCCAGCAAACAAAAAAAAGCTACCCACTGATTTCTGGTGGCATCGTCTTTTGGAAGAGAAATAGGTGTTTTTCTTCGCATCCAAAAGTAAACGGACAAGCAGCTTTGGGAGATATACTGACAAAACTGCACCTCAAATGATCTGCAGTTCTTCTTTTGTATTTCCAAAAGTGTAGATGCTATTAAGGCATAGTATGATCTGCCGTTGTTAGTGCCTGCTAGAACAGTTTCCGGTGTGGGCAGGTCCAGCACCGTGATTGGCTCTGGCTAGGTCTGCACTAATTGAACGGCACAACCTGAAGCCAGGTTTTGCCCAGATCTCATGAAGATCTCGGGAGGAGCTGTTCAGAGTGGAAATCACGTTCACAAAATCACGTTCTTGGATTACGGCAAAACCTCTGCATCTCACGTTTAGAAACTTTTCAGAGGTTGAGTATGGACAACCAACATTATAACATTACTAATATGTATTAAAAGAAGGATCAGCATAATAGGTCCCCTTTAATTAATAGTAGATTGCAGGTACTCAAAACACGTACAAAAGAGGATAATCAGAAGATGGCCTGGAGTCAGGCAAGAGTGGGCAGGAACATAGAAGGTCAGACTAAGCGTAGTAGGAGGGACTGGTCTGAGGTCAGTAACCAAGATGGGGAGCCAAATTAATCAGGGCACACTAGGCAAGTGCACACTCTCAAACTTGGATGAAGAAGGAACTGGAAGAATCGCCCCTTGCCAGGACTGCAGGGACTGAGAAGAATTTTGCAAAAAAATGCTTGCTTTACTTAGATAAACACGGAAGATGGAAGCGAAAAATACAGCAAAGGGGCAAGGAAGACTGGGAAATAAAATACACAAGGAGGACAGTTAATGAAGTGGAGATGCAAATGCAAGCCCAGTGCCCACCAGGGGAGGGGGCTGAGTCAAACGAGATAATAATTCAATAATGTGAATCAATTAACAAAGCTAAACCGAAACAGACAAGGACAGCTGGAATGTGGGGGAAAACAATTAATAAAACTCACAGCATGTGACATATTTAAAATCTGTCAAGAGCTACAGGCTTCAGAGTTGGTGCAGGTAATTTACAACAAATTGTAATGTGATTTTACAATAATACGGTGATGTCACACAGGTTCAAGGGCACCATTAATGCAGAAAGACATGCGCAAATTTGGTAGCAACACATGCTGCCATCTTGACATTGTCTGCTACAGGGCTGCTAATGCAATTTCCAGCAAGATAGATCCAAACCACGTTCTGCATGGATTACAAGAGCATAGCTGCCTCAGCAGAGAGTGCAGGTGCAGGATTGGCCTGCCTGCAGTCTTGGGGTGCGTTTCCCAAAAGCGTAGTTGCTAACTAAGTAAGCAGCTGACATAGTTCGTCCATTCACAGTCAATGGGTCCAAATATGTAAGTAAGCATGTGTGATTTCGGGAAACGCTACCCTGATCAATCTCTGATTGAGAATGTATGGTGCATTTTAAAGCACAATATAGGACAATGAAGGCCCCATGCTATAGCACTGCTGAAAACCCGCATAATGAAGGAATGGGGCAAAAATACTTGTTAATCGTAACCAACTGGTATCTCTGGTGCCAAAACATTTAATGCAAGTGTTCAACGTCATGGTGATTTTATGAAGTGGTTAACAGTCAACTGCCAAATAATTTGGATTCTGTTGCAGTCGTCGATCGCATGGCACATTCTCAATAAGCTATTAAATTTACGTAAGTTCATCAAAAATGTGTTGTTGTACCTTTTTCAATGTAGCAGAGGGTGAATGTTCTCTTCAAATCAATCCTTTTTCACTTCATTACAATTTCCCATGTAGTGTCTCTTGTTTGAAATTGGGGTTGTGTTTATTTTTAGAGAGTAAGTTACCCTGATGATTAAACTCTGATGAATACTCCATGTCAGTGGTTCCTAAACTCGGTCCTGGGACACCTGTGTGTATGCTGTTTTATTCAACCACATTTGCAATCACGGGATTTTAACAAGCAATTAATTACGTTTACTCAGGTGCATTTATTTTAAAGTACTCATTCATCTTCTTTAGCCGCATTTTGACTGATATCTATACGCGCCATGAAGAATAAAAATTCCATATCTACATTGTGATATATTTGAAATAACTGGATAAAAAGGAGGGAAAAAATAAACCAATGTAAGTAAATAATCAATTTGTGAAAGGATGGTCAAAAATTTATTAGGCAAGCAAATTATTTGGCAAACCTATTATTTGCCATGTTTACGCTATTAAGTTCAAGAAAATAATTTTGAAAGAACTCTAAACACCTGTGTTCAGCAACCTAATTTGGAGCCAAATGATTTTTTTAGTGCCTAATTTGATCTGTTTGCAAATGCTGTTTCCTGAAATTGCTTTGAATATAGAAAAATAAACACAACATGTGGCTTCAGATGGTAAATAAGTGCTCTAAACACCGAATAATTAAAACAAATTGAATCAGTGATTTCAATAAGGGCCCAACTCCATGTTGTAAATGTGTAGAGTTGGGCACTTATTGAATTCACCACTTCAATTCATACCTTTTTAAAATTTTTCAATTGCAGTTGTGGTTGGAAAAAACAGCATACGCTAGGGTGTAGGACCGATTTTGGGAACCCCTGCTCTGTGTAGATTTACTCTTCATGGAGTAAAACCCTTGGGGTAATTGAGTCTGTCTCGTCATGATCATGGTAAATGAAGTAAAGTTGAGAACAGCCTTCTCAAATTTTCATGAGTCAGGACCCAGTAATTCATGGCCCTCGGTCTCCAGGGGCCACTTGAGTCCAAGTTAAAAAAAAAAAGAAATGAGAAACAAAAATAGAAAATAAAAGAAGGAGGCCCAATATATTTGTTTCCCAATGTCATGCTTAATAATATTCTAAATTTATCATCATTTCAACAATATATATAAGTTTTTAGTATAACTGATGGCTTTTTAACTTTCAGGGCAAGGATCAGGGAAACACAAAGAAGAGATTGGCCAAATGGTGGGGATGGAAACAGAAAAAAGGAATTGCCTTTTATGGCACTAACTATACAGAAGATCTTTGTCGATGTTGTGCTCTCTGGCAACAATTTGCAAAACAGAAAATGGTGGAAATTGCAGTCATGCACAGAACGTATATCAACAAGCATCGCTGCATTGGATACGTCAATGGTCTCATCTAATTGCAGGGCATACTGGGCAATACTTTGATTTACGGGCCCGGCCCAACATGCTACCATATTTTGGATTTGCAAAAGGGACAACATCATCGGACAAGGGGATTTGACTAACCTTGATCACAGCAGCTACCTGGACTCAAAATCTCATAGCATCACTACAACTGAAAGCATCACTAACTTTTCACCCATCGTGAATGAAGCTTTAGATTTTGAGACGTGATGGGCCGCAAGACACTTTTACTCAATTTTCATACTCAGTTAGATTAGTTTGAACAACCGTAGTGTAGTGTTGTAGTACTCGACATCGGTCTTGGTCTCAAGACCGATCTCGAGACCACTTTTACATGGTCTTGGTCTTGTCTCGGTCTCAACACTCTCTGGTCTTGGTCTCATCTTGGTCTCGGACATAACGGTCTTGAGGGGATTTCAAAATCCAGGCAAGCAGCTGGTCCTGGTACAGCCTCATTATTACTATGCAGCTTTCTTTAAATGCAGCCAATAAGAGGCATTTATTTTTTAAAACATGTTACAATGCATATTTTTCCCTGCCTGTGCGTCTCCCGTCCCGTCTCTCTGTCTCGTCTCACAACATATGCGCAACGAATTAGTCCAGTGAATCAGTAAAAATGTCAGCTAATTCATCTATTATAAGGCTCTCCTATGCAGATTGCAAAGAATCTACATGCGAAATAACAAAGAAAAAAAAGGTTTCTGCTGTGTGCAGATTTTGTCAAATCGCCCTGACCGAGACTGCCAGTACAACGTCTGTTTGTATTTGTATTTTTGTCTTTCTTTTATTTTATGTATTTGTGTAACAGCCTCACACCCTCACACATGCATACAGACACACGCACATGAGTACAAACACCACACACGAGTACAAACACAGACACACATGCGTACTACACACACACACACACACACACACACACACACACACACACACACACGTGTACAGACATGTTTGTAACCCCCGGCTTGTGATGATGTATCTGTATTTTTGTATTGTTTGATTTTTGTGGTCATGGTGTTATTGGATGAAATAAATGTCATCAGTGATGTTTGAATAACAAACTGTGAGCAGTGTGTTGACATTAGGGGTGATGTTGTTATATGACTAGAGAAGGACATAAGGCCCTTTCAGTCTATAATTCAATGGATACTATATAATTTTTTGCATAGTGCATAATAATTTAACTCAATTATGTATTTACCTTTCTTTAGACATGATTTTGCGCCTCAGGCTCTTATATGAAGGGATCATTCCCATAGGAGCCATATTCCATATTCATGGAAGATCAGGAATATGACAAATCTGGGTAATTGTAAATGAAAGATGAGGACAATTAATTAGAAAAGTTACATGTCTTTGATTTAACTTGTCATGGCAACATAATGTCAAACCTGTATGTGATGTGTCAGTGGGAGATGATGTTGGACTGTGCAACCATACCGATCCCTAACAGGAAAAAATTTAAATGCCTATAAAGTCTCAATCCTCTGAAAGGGCACCCAAACACTGCCCATATTTACAGTGAAGTGAAACACTTTCTTTGGTCTTGGTCTCGGTCTCGCCCTGCTCTGGTCTTGGTCTCGAAATGGTCTGTCTTGGTCTCGCTACCCTTTGGTCTTGGTAGTGTCTTGGTCTCGGCTAAGGCGGTCTTGACTACATCACTACCATAGTGTTGGTCATTTTAGTGGTTGGTCATTTCATCTGTCTTTCGTTTAAAATAATACTCAAGTTTATCCTTGTGATGCGAGTCCTGTGCCTCCAAATGTCCACTTATTTTTGACGGTTTTGACGGATTACCGTTTTTATATTCAGTGTATCTGGGCCTACATTACTCGAACAGACCTGTCCAAGGCCAGATAATCCTAGGTTTTGATGGGGAGCCGCCATTTGATATGAAGTTGAATTGTATGTTCGCCATGTTGTACCTGCTGTTGAAAGGGTTATGTTTTTGGTTCAGGTTAGTCGTAAGGTTCTCCTGCGTCATTGCCAGTGGCTGCTGTTGTTTTATTGAAATAAGTGTCCTGACGTTATTGCTCCGAGCAGGCCATAGCTAACAAAAAAGCTAAATAATTTCCGACATTCGCAGGCTAACAGACGCAGAGACTGTAACAGCAAGTGACTGTCATGACAACACAAACTGCTTACTGCAACTGGAGCCATTTGCTGGGTAACGTAATCATTCCCACAAGTAAAATCATCAACTGTATATAAAGCGTATGGATAAAATCAGTGGTGCAAAGATAGCATTTAAAATTACCAAGTGGCTACTCCCCCAACCATTGGGTAAATAGTGAGCATCTCCTATGTTATTCTCCCAACCACTCTCAATATTTTGCGAGTGACCTCTTTCGGCGAAACTTCCGTACTCCACCATTTTTACCTGCCCTGATCTTTGACAGCCCAGGAAAAAGTGGCGCTTCGAAAGGACACAGAGTTTAACAACATTTTGGAATTCCAAGTGGGACTTTCACAGTATAGCAAAAAAAAACAATGTCCTCTATGTGACAGCTAAGGGCAGAAATGTGGGAAACGCTGACAAAAAGATTAGTTTGACATCTTCACCGAATCACGAACGTTGGGGCAATAGCAGTGCTTGTGCATGCTATTCTCCCATCAATTGGGGCAATGGTCTCTTCCTTATTATTATCTGTAGAATTTGAATATAGATTTACAACACATCAATTTTATGGAAATGGGCCTGTGGTCCTCCAGCAACTCCATTACGGCCCAGTGCCGGTCTGCGGCCTGTAGCAAACAACGCAGGATAATATGCACAGGCCACAGACTGCTGCTTTTCAGCTGAGCAATACCAAATGGTCTAAGAAAAAAATAAATATCCACCGCTCATCTCGGAGAAGTAGACGGATGTGCGACGGGGCTCCTCATAAACCAGCCAAAGCCCATTCAGCTGATCGACTTACTGACTTTAATTACCATGAATAATGAATTTGTACACATCCGCTCGTCTACTTATCTGTTTCCTCTCAAATTAACGTGAGGGGTACTCCGCTGAATAATCGTAATTTGGCATGCGGTCCTTTAAAGCAGCTGGGCGATAATCTTGGAATCGTGGCATATCCTGAAAACACTGCACACATCCCCCTCCACCTCCTCCACCCCATCCCCGCGACGGGGGACTTGGAAGTTTGTTGCGATTTTGGGGATTGCGTCAGACTCTGAGCTCTATGGGAGTCTGAGGACTGAAAAGCCGGCTTGGCTCTGAAGGAAAACTTGACTCCAGATGGAAGCGTCGAGTTTACACATGATATAATTCTTAAATTAATTCTCGCTTTTTTTTCTAAACCACTGGACCTAGTCAAACAAGATTAAGAGAGCAGATAGCGTTTGTCGCAGCAAACCCTTTCACCGTTAACCAGAATATAACCTGAGTTGTCATCAGTTGTGAAGTCGGCTGTCAATCAACCGGCTCAGCTCTCAGAAGCATAGCCTTGAAGATGGAAACACAGCCAAGCTGTCTGCTTGCATAGAGCCTGTGACTCATCTGGGGCATTCTGGATGGGGTTCTGTTCAGATGGTAAAGGAAACAGCACAGAGTCTTAGCAGCTTAAATCTTAGCCGCCTAAAATTAGCCGCTCACGAAGATATACACCTCCAATCAATGTGCAGGTCTCAGAGAAGTGATTTTTTTCTTCATTTTAAGACTGCTTAGGCATTAACATCACTATTAAATTGTTAAAATCCAAAGAATCCAACAAACAAAAATATCTTAGAAACCCTACATTCCCATTAAATTGACCAATACCATGAAAATTGGCTGCTGAGGGTCACAAAAAAAAGAGGGACAGCAGGGAGGAAAAGATGGTTGAAAGAAAGCCAATGTAGAGTTAAATGAGTCCCAATGATAGGAAGGGATAAAAGAACTGGAAAGAGCATCTCTCTCTCTCTCTCTCTCTCTCGGCAGTGTCGCCTTGCTCTTGCTTATGTGTGTCACCCCACATTCATCCACCGCTCCCTTCCATCTCCCTCTCCCAATCACTCAACTGCACATATTCTTGGTGATTTGCCACAAACTAACGTAGACGTGCCAACGAAATATATCTTCGTGCAGACACAAATTAATGCATACTCACAGATGCGCGCGCGTGCACACACACACACACACACACACACACACGCACACACACACACACGCCCTCACACTTGCATCGTTGGTGTCCGTCAGGAGAAACGAGTGCTAATAATCTCATTTTGTTGAGAGGAAGACTTTGTCCTTCTCCAGCCTCTCCCATTGGAAGATGCGGCTGGGGTTACTAAGGACTGATACCCCCTAAAACCTTACTTTTGCACCCCAAAATCTCTTTCCCCACCCCCTCTTTCTCTGCTTATGGTTAATTAATTAGCAAGCTGTTGTCTGTTAGTGCCAACTGTAACATGGAAAAGCTTTCTTCTGATAAATATACAGTTTCAGCACAAAAAAACATTTATATACTCAAATTGTATTTGAACAAAGTACTTATTAAAACTGGCATTACCTCTAGAACATCAGAATTAATAACTGATGACTAGTATTACGACTGCAATGATAGATACTCATTATACCAATAAATACAAGATAGAAAATCATAATAATGAAATAATATATCAAAAGTAGTGGCAGCAATGCGATAGCAATGTAATCATTTTTGCTGGCATTGTCGTCATGATCGTCATCACTTTTGACCTTTTCCAAGTGTGTTTTACAAGGCAGCAGCCAAAAACCTGAGTGCATCATTACACAATGCCTCATTAGACTATGTCTAACACTGCACTGAAATCTGTTCTAATGGAAAGGGCACTCATGTACAAGCTATACAGCAACTAAATCAGGTGTAAAAATAAGCGGAGGAACAACACATCATGGCAGATTCATTGTGTGAGCCATGAAAAGGATTGTGAGATTCAAGAGCCTGCACTGACATACTAAAGATTAACAGTGGAGTAAAAATCTCAAACATCAGAGAGACTGAAGATGATATCAGATTGGTGATGGATAAATATCATTTTCAGGGCTCAAAGAGTTATGTTTGTCAAAGATATCAAATTTGGCATAGTGCTGACATTAGGAGAAAGATCACTGCTCCACCCAGGGTCAATAGAAGCTGGAGTTATACATGAGACGGGAAAACTTTCAGCCTGTTTGACAATGAATGCACTTTATCAGTGTGGGGCACCCTTTTTGTCAATTTTGATAATTATTTGAGGCAATTTTAGCAATGCGTTTGAGCGTTGGGCCTCACGTTTTTATCATTTCCCTGCTGTCCAATTATGAGAGTAGAGGCAGTTTCATTTTACATTTGGTTCCATTGTAAACAAAGGTAGCAGAGAAATCATGTTACCTTCACCAGTCTATAACAAACAAAATTCCAAAAAAGTTGTAATATTTTACCACTAGCTTTACTTCTCAATCAGCTTTAGGACAAAAATGTGTGCCAAGCACTTACTAGTTTTTTTTTTTTTTTTTAAACAAACAACACACCAGACTTTGCAATAGAATCAGTTTGCCACCACCATTAACATTGTTCAGAATGTTCACAATGTGGGTGACAGAAGTGTTACTTAGCAACCGCAGGAATGGCGCATCCAGCACTTTTCAAAATGTAGGCTTCAAAAATTCAGGACAGACGTGGCTGGCGTTTCCATGCTGATAAAGCATGCTAGGTATGGACGGCCCCACAGACCTTCAGAGGGTTGGGGGTGGGGGGCGTGGTGGGGAGGCTACCAGTTACTAGCTGTCAGAAGAAAATTGCCGTAAGAAATGAATGGTGAGAAAGATAGTAGCTCATATTCATAAAGCCTCACAGTCACAAACACAGCAGGACTGATCTTAGGCCAGTTTCCCCTGCCCACCAACAGACCGTAGCAAAAACTGATCCTAAATCAGCATTCTTACACAGAGAAGTTTTATCAATACTCCATAAAACAATATGTGGGGGGTGGGGAGGCGGAGGGGCAGCATATGAATTCTCGATCATGTAAGTTCATTTAATTTCAGCGGCACATGTTAGCAAATGTTAGCGCATGTCAGGTCCCTATCCTTTTGTTTTGAAAGTCAGGTCTGATCCAAACAATCATGCTAACCGACCAGTCACGTTGCATTGTGTTAGCATTGATCAGAATGAGGTAGCCAATTGCTGGGAGGTACTACAAACTGCCGGGATTAGACTTTTCAAGAAAACTGGACTGAAATGACTACAGTCACGGTGTATATACATTATATATTCTAGTATTTGCAATTTTCCATGATGCGATATCAAATCTGTGTTATTGCATGGTTAGCTGGACTCAGGATGTCTTCAACCATAGGACATTTGCAGGAAAAAAATTTATTATTATCTACACAAAACATTTTACCCATGCTCAAGAAAAAAAAAAAAAAAACATGTTTTTGTTAAACCTAAAATTTTACTTCCACTTCTGAGACCTGGAGTTCCGTTCAAAAATTCTAAATCTCTGTTTCCAACCAAATGCTCACGAGCCTTCGAGCTGCAAGCATCCATGTCCCTCACGGGCTGTTCTGAGGTTGCTTGCATCATTTTGTTACTCGCGGGTAAAACATTTTCCTGAGATAGGGCCATGTGGGAATAGTCGACTCCTGCATGAGGAGATGAGGAAATTATTCAATCATACCATCAGTGGGTGTGAAACAGCCAGCAAACTCCTACAGTCTCGCCATTGTTCTTGCACTGTTTCAGACTTTGCCATTGACTTTCACAATCCCCGCGGAGAGCAAGAAGTATACAGAGGCTCTTGTCGCCATGTTTTGCTGCAGCCTCTCCAAATTAATTAAGGATGAGCTTCCATCCAGAGAGACGGTCAACCAACTAGATTCCCTCATTGACACGCCCGTTCGAGGGGATAATTGTTTTCATGGGAGGTTAGAAGATTGCTGCTCTGTATTTCTCTCAAATCCTGAGTCTGAAGCTACCACTGGTTCTTCACTACCTGATTGATGCTTAGTCTTCCCAACTACATTTTCATTTGCCTCAGGCAAGCAGATACACTTAGGAAGAGTGCAACTCACTAAGCAAGAGCAAAATTGCAGAATAAGAGACAAGTATTGTCTTTAGAACCAGGCTATTTCTGTTCCTTGTGTCTTGAACTATGGAGAAAGGCTATGACTTTTCCAGGGCATGGAGCATGTCTGACCATCGCTCTCGAGTCTTTACTGCCTGAAATCCAGCTGGCAATCTTGCTTTCCTGGTGAGATAAGGTACACAAGGATTCAGGTCTTGTCAGAAAATTTGTAGATATAGTGTTAACCAGACAGCTTCCCTAGCCGAACTTGAAAACCTTGTCACAGTAACAGCCCTTGATGAAAGACCCGTTAGTTCTGGGAGTATTTTCTACCTCACTGGCTCCATTCTTTTGATAGAAGGACGGCAGCATGAGACTATCCAGTTTAACCTCGTCAACTCCACATAGTTCCCAATGGTCCTTAGTTACTTTTGGCCTGCCCATTGTAACCCACACATTCTCTGATCAGTGCAGCACTACTTTACCCTTAAACAGGCAATGTGCACCAGGAGATACATAGTCTTTAACACCCTATAGAGGGCATTAATACATGTTTTTACCAAATCAACTTATTATTTATCAAAAGTCTGGTCTCTTACTAGTTTACTGGTGACATGACTTTGTTCAAGTTATAAGTCATGGTTTAGTTATCCTGGTTAAATTTCAAGATGGCCACCAGCCGTGGAGCAAATGCTGATCTCAAAGTATCAAAGTACTTGAAAAATCATGGTCATTTGTAAAAATATTATCATATTAAGTTATGAAAGTGATTACAGAAACTGTTAAAATATACTGATGAAGAAAAATTTGTCTAACTTTGTCAATGGAGTTAGTTTGGGATCTTTAAAATGTATGTATCCCACAGGATACATTGCCAGATTACGGGATAAATTCAGTCAATGTGTATTTTGTATAGGATTCAAAATTTTGATTCAAACAGGAATACTTGCTCATATACATTTCAAAATCAGATGTTATCAGTCATAGGTATGCATGATATGTAATTTTATCCCTTTACTTTCCCTTATCCCTTTACTAAAAGAGTGTTGTAATTTGATGATTTTATGATAGCAGGAATATGCATTATGAGCATGAACATGAGATCGGTAGAGCAGTTCTTTGCTGAAAAATCCAGCTATGCCTGTTCAGGCTGGTAGCTGGTCAAGTAAGTCTGACATGATCTATCATGGTCAAAGATGTTTTTGATGGTTTTATACCAGCTAACCAGAAAAAAAACAGCTTATGCTAATTGCTGGTTTCAGATGGTCTAAGCCTTTCAAGCTAAAATAGCTGCTATATGGCCTGCAAAACCAGTCATTATAACCATAAAACCACCTAACCTGTGAAAAATGATGTGAAAACATATTTCAAGCTGGTAAAAGTAAAAAAATAATAATTAAAAAAGCTTAAACCATCTAAAGAGGAAGAGTTGACACCTGAAAAGCCATGACATATAAATGATAATGACCGTGTTGAGGTACATTTACGCATATTTACTACCTAATCTCCTTACTTCCTAGAATAAAATTGCTCATTATGAAACACACATAGCATATTTTGGCATATATGTACGGTATCCTGTGTTACGCTTGGCGTAAGACAAGGTTTGAATATATATAACAGCAACTGCCCATGAACTTATGCAAGCAGATGAGCTACACCATATAGATCTTTTGCTATATTCTATAACTATTTTTGTTATTTGACATGACAAAAGGTCTATTTATAAAGTATTAATAGTTACATTTGTCAGTTATTTTATGAATAGGCCTATGTTGAAAAAACTTTGCTATTCATATCTAAAGATTGAATTTCATAGGTAAAACCAAATACTGTGAAAGGCTAATACTATGATAAAAATGTATAAAATACATTTTAATGCTACTTTTGTAATGTAAAAGAACAATAAAATCAAGAAAGAAAGAAGTTCTGTTTGTCTAATTAAGGATTTAAATATTCACCATTTTGACAGTTTTTATACCCTAATAGGGCAACGTATCCAGGGAGATACAATTCATAAAATCCAAATTATATAACATATTTCAAAAATGAGAGTGAAAATGTTTTACTTAGGTGCAAATGAGATAACCTGTGACATCAAATGATTTTTTGAAACAATATTTCTATTCCTGCCTGTTTAAGGGTTAAATGGCGTCCTATCAGTCTTTTCCCCAGATGTTGTTTTCAGCCTCTAGTTTCTCCCAATCATGTCCTGTGACCTCCCAGCATGTTCTGAATTTGAAGAAGTCTTCTACACAAAATAAGTCAGTTTTCTTCCTCTCATTGGCTGTATAATTGTACTATTGATCTGCAGCCTGGTGCTGGCCATCTTTAGGGAACACTCACACCTTGCTACAGTTGTGTTGTGCAAGAAGGATGGTAGCATTTGTCCGTGCATCAATTATTCTGGTCTGAATTAGGTCACTGTGAAGAACCATTACTCTCTACTGATGAAGTCTTATGCTTTTATGTTACATTATATGGCGACAGTTGTTTAAACTGGACCTCCACAATATCTACAACCTTATCTGCACCTTACAAGGGGGACGAGTGAAAAGCAGCCTTCGACATAGCCACTGGTTATACGAGTATCTTGTGATGTCCTTTGGATTGCTAAATACGCCAGCCATCTTCCAAACCCACATCAGTGATATTGTCATAAACGTGCTGGATCACTTTGTCTTTTTCACTGTCTCAAAATCAAATGTCACATGGTTGATATTCTCATCTTTTCCATGACACTTCTCGAACATGTCCAGCATCAGGCATATGTGGCAAGACTGTCTTAACAACCATTGAGTTTCATGCTGCTGTAGTTTCTTTTGTTGGCTTCATCACCTTCAAGGGCAGTATCCAGATGGATCCTGGAAAGACTATCGGTTTCAAGGACTAGTGCGCACCCAGCTCATTCAAACAGCTCCAGTGATTTATGAGTTTTGCTAATTTCCATAAAAGTTCCATGTCAAACATCAGCACCTTCACCTTGCCTCTCACTGCACACTGTAAAGGCTCTTCTGCCCCATTACATTAGTCCAGTGAGGTGTTTAATTACCTGATGAAGCACTTTGCCTGAGGCCCTGCCCTCTTAATTATTCATCTCATACTTACTTTCATCATCGAGGTGAGTGCCTCAGAGGTGAGGGTTGGAGTTGTCTGATAACAAGTTGTGTCTTTGTGTCTTCTCCTGCTGCCAAACCTCTGCGGAGAATAATTATGACATTGTATATAGACCTTTTAGCAAAATAGCTGGCTTTAGAGGGGAGAAGACTTTAGATAGAGGGCTGCAAACATCCATTCATTGTTTGGATGCACCACAAATATCTCACCTAAATCCAAGAGGCCAAATATTTTTGCCCCAATGAAGCTTGCCTGGCAATATTTATAATCAGTTTGAATTTGTCTTCTTGTGTCTTCTAGGTTGCAAGAACCAAAACATGATGCTTTTCCCAGACAGTTTGATGCACCTTAGTTGGAAAAGTGAACACAACACATTATCTCCAGTTACCTGGGGAATTGATGCCATCATCAGGATTCAAAACAGAGGGAGGCAGACTCAGATAATGGTCTACTGGGACCTTTTCATTCTTAATGCTATGTGTTCTCAAGTCCTGCAGTGAGGGCATTTGTGTCATCTGACAAGTTATTTCAAAGACTGTTTTGGTGGCACACCCTGAAAAGAAATCTGCTGTTCTTCATTGTTCCCTGTACCATCTGCGAGCTGAACAGAAACCCGCCGTCACATCCTTAGGTTACACATCTCCGTGAACTTCAACACAGGTCTTCCTCTATCTTGGGGTTACAGTGTAATTGTAGTACATGTTGACTAGTTTTCCAAAGCCATCAACTTTTTTCTGCACCTAAAGCTTCACTTGGTTTGGGATACTGCAGCATAGCCTTTTGACCTTGTCTCTGACTGCAGTCCCCTGGTGACTTTCCACTTTTGGGATGCCTTCTGCAGCCTCACTGAAGCTGTGGTCAGTCTCATCTCAGTTTTCCAACCATAATCAAATGACTAAATTGAGGGGTGATTCAAGACCAGGAAGTTTTTCGAATGCTGTATCATAGAGCTGCAACACCATCCGGGTTGAGTATGCATCCAACCACTTTGAGTTGAGTGGGCACCCAAATACTTTGAGTTGAGTATGTTCTCAACAAAACAGCTCCTCCACAGGCACGTTCCAAGTTGAAGTTCAGTTCAGGCACCAGGCCCTGCTGCTGTTCCTGAAGCAGGAATCCGTGGTGGGGATCTCTTCCATGGAGAGGTTTGTCCAGTGTAGCTAGTGACCCTGGAGAACCTAGGTGGTCCTGCAATGGCCTGCTCTGAGACTAGTTTGACCAGCCCCTTCTGTGTGCCCTGCCTGATAAGAGTCAACCCTGCGGCCTACCTTCTCCAGCCTTCCGTCCCTCTGTGCATGATCAGCCCACCATTTTGGGTCCCCGCTCCAGCTGGTGCCCAGCAGTCCTCTGACACGCTCCAAGAGACCACCACCAGCTTTGCCCAACAGACGGTCTGCTTGCCTTCAATATCCACCAATTTCTGGAGTTCCACCTTGTCGACAAGGGTCTCCAGTGCTTGGTTTGGCCCTGCTCTTCTTTGTGCCAGTGTTTAATCCTGCTTGTACCCTGTCCTCGCTTGACTTTATTCTTCAGTCTCTGAATACTGACTTCTTTACCTTTTCTATATTTTGATGTCTGCCCTTTTCTGCAATGTAGGTCTACTCCGAGTTGGGTCACGATGAGTGTGTATGCAAATGGCTGTTTCTCTCTCTCTTTGTCTCACCCCCTTCTTTTCATAAAGAATCTTTCCTCCAGTACATGATAAGCATGCTGACACCCCTCAAATTCTCCATTGTGCCCCCCATATAACAAGGTTGATCTGCTCTTTCTCACAATCAGAGCATTGTTCAGCCTAGATTCCAATCAGCCTCACTTGTTCTCTTTTCACACTTGCCATTGTCTGAAACTCAAACCATAACACCCATCCTACCTTAAGCCTGTTATATTCACAACAGAGAAAGCATTGCCAGGAGATTGTATGCGCAAAAAGACAGCCACGCGCCTTAAAATGACTGTCTCTACACTGAACACAAATAAACCCTTCCACTTTGGAGACCCATTTCAGTCGGTCCAAAAAATAAAACTTATTTTTGATCGAGAGGTTATTTTGTTACCATTGTTGCAGAGACATTAGGAAAGTGACCTATATTTTGGACGCTTATATATAGAGCACCTCAAATACACCTACTGATAACTACTTCTAACTTGCCCCAGAAGTGTTTTGCTCACTTGTCAGCAACTATGAAAAAGTGAGATTAAGTTTCTCAGGAAAATAGCGAAAGGAACGGGTTGAATGAGACCTGTTACAATGGAATATAAATATTGTCAAATGGTTAGGGTGTCGAGGTGGAATGGATCAAAGCACACAAGGAATGGAAACATGGAAACTGGGGCTTGGTTTCTTGGCTGCTAATTGCTTGGCAACCATTACTTAACAGTTATTTAGCTCATGCTTTTACACAAAGCGACTTGAAATTGATTCAACTGAGCAAAGGGCTTATTTTCCCCGGGGCAGTGTGGGGTTAGGGGTCTTTTTCAAGTGCTTCCCAATAGCTGCTCAGTGAAAGCTGATCTTATTATGGCGACACTAAGGCTTGATTCACCAACCCTCAGAGTCAAAAGTGCTAGCCGCTAGGTTATAACCGCTTTCCCGCTTCCTTGCATCAACATCACACACTGTCACAGCATTGCAGGTCGAAGTGCAACACGCCCCGGCGATCACAGGGGTCACTCACGTTTGTGTTCCTACAGCCCACTTAGCAGAGAGATCTGTCTATCAGGGAAAGGGCAAAGCAGACTCACTGCTCTGCACACAGTAGCAGAAGAGCATCTGTAGTTAGCAGGGGCTGACAGCGAAGCTGTCACACCTGGTGCTGCGCACAGAACAGAAATGCCATGTACACAGGTTGACGTTTGTAGGGTGCTTGTTACTCCTGAAGGGGCCAGGTCAGCGTAACGTCATTGACAGCTTGCACGGCCCCAGCTCTGATATCAGGAATAGCCAACCAAACGTGGCATGCCATCATTCTTTTGCAGCCAGTTTTGGGTCTTTTAATTTTTCTCTTTGGCGCATTATTAAATGCATTCAGTGAAATTTTAACACGCAGTAAACATGTTTCTTTCTAGAAGAAAGAAGCTGAAATTATATGTAGAAATAAAAGCACTTAAAAGCATTGACAGAAACCTTATTAGAAGTACGAGATTTGTAAAACCTGTTACACTAATAATGCTCAACGGTCAGTAATGATGTCCAAACTCACACCTTCTTCTGTAATTGTAATATAACATCATTAAGGTTTAAGAAGAGAAAATAGGAATAGCAGCAGTTGTAATTGCCACTGTCATCATCATACTAAATCTCCATATGTAGGATGGCCCCTTTATCACTGTCTCTCTTCACCACTGATCTGTTAATCATGGACTGATCTTTTTTTTCTTTCCATGGGGACAAGCGGTTGAGGGGTGTCTGAACAAAGACGAAAGAATACAAGACAGATATACCGAGAGACGGAGCAGGAGAAAGAGAGACAGAGAGAGAGAAATGCTGGTCAGTGTGGAAGTGTAACTGTTTTCTATTGAGTGATTGAAGTTTAAATAGTAGGGGAGGAATAAGTAAGATAAGGCTGCAAATGGGAAAGATAAGAGAGGTTGAAGGATTGGTGGAGATACAGAGATCCACCTCTGCACAAAGATGTGGGGAAAGTCCATGAAGAATGGTCCAAAAAGGTTAAAGAAAAAGTGCAGGGAGATCTGGGGTTGGAATGTACGAAACAGAACCTTATTTATTTATTCATAACACCATATTTGTGAGTATTCCCAACCAGTTAAAATATTTGGTCTTATATATACTTCATAACACGTTAATAAGCACTATCATGCATCATGACTTTCATTGCAAACGTTCATATTACAATACAGCACATAGCAAAGAATGTTACATCATCTAAAACAAGCCAGTATCCACTGTACGTGTTGCAGATGATGCAGTCACAAGTGGCGTAATTATACGGTCATTACGTGCATCATAACTCCATTTTGTCTCTTGGCAAAAGCTGCTCTTAATGCTTAAGAGAGCTCGTGAAACAGATCCCGGTCATTATTCAGAGCTAATGAGAAAATCACACTAATCAATAAAACCGAAAGAAAATTTAATTCCCATGAAAACATTTAATCCAAAAGTTGACCGGAAGCAGTGGAATAACGATTCAGAAATGCACACAGGCACTTGCAGGCCGTAAACGCTTGCTCACAAAGCCATATCCACAAATCCAATACTCAGTAAGGCCTGTGATAAGAGTCCTTGTTCAACATTCACACTTTGACACAGTCAGATTGCTGTCACATTGTGAACACCCAGGTAGAATATAGATTTATGACTTCACAGTGAAAGGAAAAAGCAGTCCTTCTCCCTTCTTCCCTTTCTCTCTTTTGCAAATGCAAGGCAGAGAAAATTATAAGCACTAGTCCAAAAACAGTAGACAAGTGAATGGTGATGATTATTGAAATAATTATAAAATATTATCGGCCCAATGCACAACATTTTATCCATAACCACAAAAAATATTAAAAAAAAAAAAATCAATTTGAGGAAAGAAAGGATTATCAACCTGGAGTAAAATCCAAACATCACCTCCCCCACGCCCACACATGCACGACAGATTTTGATGTTTTCTTGAAAGCGAATATTTGGCAGGCAGTCGGTACATGTAAAATAAATAACACATAGTCACCGTCAGATCAAATGAAACGAGAGAGAGAGAGAGAGAGAGAAGGGCATTGTGGGGCCTTACCTTGTTTGTTGCCAGCCCAAATCTCATCCCTGATTCTCAGAACTGGCATGATGGAGTTGCCTTTGTCGCTTCTCTCCCTCTCATAGCCTCTGATAGCGGGAGAATGAACAGATGAAGCTACACAAATAAAATGAATACAGGATGGGCGGAACAAACAAAAATATGGCGGATGTGTGCACGTGTGTGTGGCAGTCAGAAGACTGGCTGCCCGTTTTTCCGTAACTGATCAACAAATCTATTTCTCAATGTGTACCTGTCACTCTGATTAGAATTATTTACGAACAATTTTAGCACATGTTCACATGGTAATGTGATGAGTGTTTAATGACTGCTTGCGTGTAATAATGCAGTTAAATTGTGGAAGTCTTTGTAATCAAGATAATAGCTCAGGTATATGAGTTACTCTGCTTGATACATGGGTAATAATTTCAATTTAAAAGGACAAATTGAAACTTTTTTTCTTCTAAATCGTATTAGTGAACAGAAAATGTTTAGTCAGTAATACAGTGTGTAAACGTTTGAAAGATTTAGTTCATGTTAAAGTTTACTACTGATAAGAGTGACAAAAGGATAGAGAAGACATGCAGATAAGAGTTTTCAGATTTCATTTAAGTAATGTTTCAAATAGAATCAATATCCATGAAGTCAATTACTGCAAAATCAAATATCGGTTTAAAATGCAGGATAGCTATTTTGAATTGGATAGGAAATATGCACAAATGTATGTGCATGTAAAGAACAGTAGTTTCTGTAAGAAATAGCAAAATAAAGTCAAAGAGATTGAGATTAAAAGTCATTTAAAATACCATGAAATCACTGGTACTACTGAGAAAGGTTTTTTTTTTTTTTACATGTGACGGTTATGTTTCCTCAATAACAAACGCTTATTTCATCAAACAAGTCTGTGGCTGTGTTTATGAGCGTTTATCTGTACAAATCATTGTTTTGTGAATGTGAGTGAAAATGAGGGAAATGAAGATAGACTGAGAGGGAGAGAGAGCTGAAGTGGTGATGAGTTCTTTTCATTCGTCTATTGTCCGACTCATAATCCTTTAGTTTCTCGCAGAGAAAGGGCACTTTTCTCGGTCTTTGAAGCTCCCTCTTCTTGGCGTTAAAGGGCCGGGTGAGGAACGAGCGCGAGGTAATGGTGAACTGAAGGGTCCTCCTCTTCGGCCTATCTCCTCCAAACTCCCTTATTCAGACTTAATCACGTCTGCCATTTTGTCTGATCCATTGTTTTTCATAGTTAGACTGTGGAGGAGAAAAGCAATGGAGGATGAGGTGAGATTTAGAAATGCAACACCGAGGCAGACACACAACATCTCAACAGTTTGACATTCTTATGACAATGTTTGAAGAACCCAGAAGCAGGGAATCTTACAATAAGTTTAAAGCCTAAGGTCTTGAGGAAGTTGGTTCAAGTCAATATGATGTTTTGATCATTTTGAATGGAGAATGTTGAAAAGCCAATTAAAACATATGTTTGGCTGTATTGCCAGTTGGCTTAAGGCCTGCAAAAGCATTATCACTCGGACCCATGGCAAACTACTTCTATAGAAAGTAATAATTTATGTATTTGACCAAATGCTTGATCAAAAATCCCCTTTTCCTTATTCAGTCTCCAAAGTGTTAATTAACTCAAAATGAATTGGTTGTAGTGTGAATAATTAAAGCAATAAAATTAATGGGTTCCTATTTTTTCAAATGTCCTTTGAATAAAATGGTGCAGAAAATATTTCATTGCAGAAATTGTTCTTACACTAACTGCACATTCTTTTATCTGACTGGATTGATGGTAAATGCACATTTTAATATCTTCAAAGCAAGACATTATACATTCTGTATTTTATGAATGCAAAAAGAATGATTCATGCTCATACAAGACCTGCAAAACATACACATACATCAATCACACACGTGTATGGCATACAAAATTGAGTGCACCCCCATCATTGCTATAAAAGTGAAGTGCAAGAGGTGCTAACACTACATTACCCATACTGATTAATTTGCACAGATAATACCTGAAATTCAGCACAGTATTAAATGAAGAGTTTTATTTCCAAAACGCAATAACTGCCAAAATTACAAAAATTGAGATAATACCATAGAGCGATAGCCCTGTGCTTCTTACACATGGTGCAAAAATCCATATTTAGAAATTCATACTATAAGGTGTATTTTTCCATGGTCAAAGTTTGTGTTTTTCTATAAAATGCAACAGGCACCAACATAGATAAAGCTAATTTTACTCAAAATGAGTAAAATGGATATATTGCGTTTTGGAAACAAACACTTCGAATGTAACAATTCAAAGCCTTAAAAACTACCTGGAAAATATACACTTGAGAGATGATTGAGAGCTGAGAGTTAACCCTTCAGCTCCGCACTGTACCCATATTTAACAAATTAAACTACAAAGAGTGGCCATTTTGAATCTGAAGTTGAATGGTGGTTTAACATATGCTGTCTACTATTTGAACATGACGATGATGGATGAAAGAAGTTATTCTTCTATTGAAAATATCTTGCCAAGAAACACCAAGATTTACGCTGGGATTTTAAATATGATACAAATTTTGTCTCCACAGTTGGGGAGGACAGGTCACTTTAATGTCTGCAAGGAAACGCTTGTTAAATGCTATCATTAGCGGCCATTGGCGGACCCTGGGGCATAGCTGTCTGGTAAAATAAAGCCAAAGTCAGAATTCTTTGTTTCAAGAAATAATATACATAAGAGGTGCTATAATAAGTGTAAAATGGTCAGCCAGACTTGAATGCAGAGTCAGTTGCATTGGGATTATCTTACGAGGGACAGATTTTTACACTGAATGAACAGAAGCATTTTAAGCTTCAAATGTTGCAGATGTAGGCGTTGGAGTTTTATATAAGACTGCAATGTGTGGCCAGTAATTATCAAAAGTAGGTGCGAAGACAGAGATTAGTGTTGATGACACATGAGCTTTTTGATGTATACTCCAAGTTACAAGACACATACACACAGTTTTTAAGGAGCTACTTGACATGCAGTGACACATTCACTGATACAAAAACTTATTTAAAGAAGAATCTAGAAATGAATCGAATGACTCAGAGGCCGGGGGAAGCTAAATTCATACATTTTCTTGAGGGAAAGAGTAAATTGTACATACCATATATTACATCTAAAGTTAGAGGTTATATTAGCCGACATATGTAATACAATATGAAACAAAATCCTTGATAATGACAATGGCATAAAACATCTTCACTTGCTCTAAGTGATGCAAGATAGGCACAACAGACTGAATTATAGAGAGGCAGCATTTCAAATATTTCATCCATGACATTGACATATTTCAATCTACCCTAAAATCAAAGTCCTCCAGAGATATTCTGACAAACTTATTCATGATAACACAGAGAAACACTGACATGACTGAATACAGTTTCAAAAATACCACGTACATTCTCACAACCAAATGTACACAGGACACACAAATGCACACACACATTGCCGGCTGACTAAAATTATAGCTCTAGGTGTGGATATCACAAGAGTGCAGTACTCACCTAATTAACCCTTTTCTTAAATTGATTATCAGATTTGATGTATGTTTGTTAAGAGGAGAAAAAAATGTGGAAGTAGTAATCTAATTAATTAATGGCATTTTCAAAAGAAGTGGTCCATCCTTGATTGTGAAATTCAAAATAAATATATTCAAAGTGGCCTTTAATCCACAAGGAAGAAAAACCCAGAAAGTCCTTAATTTTAAATCTGAAAAGAACAACAATCATGAATAAATGGTGTGGGTGAATCGTTGCAATGAAATCAATCCCTGTGATGAACAAAAACCACTGAAAAAAAACTGAATTCAACATGAATCTATGATGAAGTGCGATCAAAATATAGTTGCTGAAATCCTTCGACATTAGTGGAATAAAAGCCTTAGGATTTCTGTATAAGCAGGGTGGGTGATGTGAGGGAGATGGTGAGGCAAAATGAAGGAAGCGTTTATCGTTTATTCTCCCTGTTAACGTCTATCTTGACACACACGTATACTGGTAAAGACTGAAATCAAGTCTTTACGCCGGTTCGTAATCCACTTAATTTCAACAAGGCCTTCAATGGCCCCCTAACTGGTAAACGTGAATTTTTGAATTCTTCAGAATTCTTTATTTCACCTTAATGATGAATATTCCTTTATTAAACAAATACTTTTTCTTTTATTTCAATTGAAAAAATGGAATTACTGAAAATGCATAGAAGATATCAATCGACAGTGCGAGCAGGGATAATAGACGCTGTACATAACTGTGACAGATGAGAGGTGAGATAGAGAGTGTGGGGGCGAGGTAGGGGGCGGAATTATTTAGCAGCTAAAGAATTCAGCAAGTGTGTAATCTATTATCTCCGAGTGCGTCTGTATGTGTGTGTGTGCATTAGAGGGGAGGCAGCAGAGAGCAACAGGGACAGAGAAAGAAAATTGGTGGAAATTGGTCCCAGACCGGAGAAGAAGGTTGGTTGAGAGAATTTAGCATCAAGCAATGTGACAATATTCATTCCGGAGTCATAAGGAGCCCTTCATAATTCAAGAGTGCGACGCAGGTCAAAGCAAAGTTCTCAATGACCCCAAAGTGCTAACAAGACAGCGCTTTTGTAAAACTTGTTGTCAATATCGCAATCCTTAAATTAGCATCTCTTGCGATGTTTCGGCCCCATCCGAAAAGCAATGGCAAGCATGGATGTGAACTTCGTAACACACTCTCAGACTCAGAATGCAATCATCTTAGAGCCACTGTCTGAACTGAAGCAAATGAGAATTTTGAATGGGTGAACTAAACATGGAGACATGTTGGACTGACAGCTAGATGTTCCACTGTGAGAGATGTAGAAATGGTCTTTTTGAAGCAAATGAAAGCTAGCCGTAAGAACGATAGCCGCTTGCCAGAGGGATGATGAACAAAAATGGACAAAGTTTGGAAAGAGAAAGAAGAGGGATTGCACGATGGCAAGAAATATAAATCCGCTGAATAAACTGCATCGTTTTTAGCCACAGTTTAGTGCGTGTGCGTGTGTGTGTGCTAATGTGTGTTTTATGTATACGTAACGCACACACAAATACACACACAGACAGACAGACAGACACTAAACGATAATAAACCTACCTATAAATAGGATTAAAGAATCCCCAAAATAGTGATGCGGAGGATTGAGGGAGAAGAGAGGGAGAGAGAGAGAAAGGGAGGAGAGAGAAGAAAGAAAGAAGGAAAAATTCGATGAGGAGACGCTTTTCAAAAAATCTGAGAGTCAATTTAAAGAAAGGAGTCTTGAGTTGAGAAAGAGGGAGAGCGGGGAGAGGAGAGGAGGGGAGGATGGATGTAGGGTGGATAGAAAAGATGAGAGGGAGGGAGAGAAAGAGAGTGATGATGAAGGATAGAGGAACAGATCGAAAAAGAAAAAGAAGGGCAAAAACAAAAAGAGTCTCCCTCCCCTCTCTCTCTCTCGCCTTCTTCCGCTCATAAATAGTAGAAATTGTTGAGCAGGTAGATGGTGAAATAGATGAGGAGGCAGAGAAAGGACAGATAGAATAAATGGAGAGATGAAGCACCTCCCAGAACCACGATGAGGAAGAAGAAGAATAAAAAGCGAAAGAAAAAAACAAATACTCCAGCGCCTTCCGTTTTTTCCCTTCTTTTTTTTAAAAGTAGAGGAGTGGGGGGGGGGGGTCAGCAGGTCCCCCTGTCCCTCTGTCTATATCTTCTTTCTGTCTTCCGCTCTCTCGCTCAAAGAGAAATCGGCCGTGTGAAATGAGAATATCCCTCCTCAGTGGCGATTGCGCTGCTGACAGGTGGAGCGCGAGGCCAGAGCGGCGTCAACGCTGCTGGCGACAGGAGAGACTGGGAGGTACAGCCGGGACCAGAGCGCGAGTCTGCCTTCTGAGCGCTGAGAGAGGGCTCAACTGATACTGTCTCGATGTCTCTCTCTCTCTCTCTCTCTCTCTCTCCCCCTCCCCTCCTCTACGAACGAGAGGAGGCAAAGAGGTGGACCCTGTTCCCAGTATTAGAGTGCAGTTTTAGAGGGAGAGAGAGAGAGGGAGGGAGGGAGAGGTAGGAGGGGGAGAGAAATGGGGGTATTTGCAACAAATGTCAAGGAAAATGTTTTCAGTACGTGTTCGTGGCTCCAAAACTAAAATAGCACGGCGCCCTCTATAGGAAGGAATTAAACTTTGTGTTCTTTTAAGATTCAAGCAGGAGTACAGTAGAGAGCCTCAAAGCCTACACAAAGTAGAATAATGGCATGCGTTTACACACACTAACACAAACACACGCAAAAACACACGCACACTCAGACACTCAGACACAAACGCACACATACACACACACACACACACACACACACACACACACACACGCGCAAAAACACACACACACGCAGACAAGTACACACACCTCTGTTGGTCACCCCTGTCTCTATTTTTATTTGTAGTTTTTGAGACATATTCCCTTTCATAAATGTAATTTCTCTGGGGTCTTTGTTTTCTCTTCTGTCAGTCACTCTGTTCTGTCGGGGACAGTTTGTCCTCAACAAATCACTTCTTCTCCATCCCAACCCTCCGTGGGCCTCCTCCCTCGTTTCATCCACACACTCAGCTGAAGAGCAGCGCGCTTTCTCCCCCCTCCTTCGCCTTCCCTCTACCTTTCCACAGATAATTTCTCTCACTCCCTCACTCCTTTCTCCCCTCGCCTTCATCCTGATCTTTCTTTCTTCCCCTCATTCCTCTCTCTTTCTCCTGTGCTCTCTCATCCAATCTTGCCTCTCAATTTCTCTCAGCTGCCAAACTGTTGTTCTGCTCTTTACTGTGCCAAGACAAAATCTAGAGTAGCTTAGTAATAATAAATAAAGGAGCTCAAGTCTTGTGTGTGAGGCTTGACATCTGGCAACCGAAGACGTGTATCGTTCCGAACGCAACATATCAATACACCTATTCATTTACTTGTTGCTGTTGCGTAATGTTGGAATTTCCTTCAGATCGAACATCGTCCAGTAAATGCATTTGTGGAACTTTTTTATAATGCAGTGACATCTGGTGTTGGATACTGCTAACTGCAACGAAACATCGGACATCTCCGCTCAGGTTCTTTTAAGCAGGCTGCCATGGTGCTGTGCTGCCCACGCGTGGTGTGGGAGAAATACTACACATTGCTCCGATAGAGACCGAAGGCCAAATTCCTGAGGAGGAATGAGAGGGAAATTAATACTTACTGCGCGAGGAAGGGAAGCGAAGCAGGGACTGTTATTTTACTGAATGAATATTATGTATTTGTGTGTGTGTGTGTGTGTGTGTAGGTGTGTGTGTGTGTGCGTGTGTGTGATGCAAATTTTTCTTCGAGTACCTCAATTTCCAGCCACAGCCCACAGACAAGCCGCTTTATGCTAATTTGAGTGTAAATTGTCAGTATGTATGAGAGCGCAAGTGAATGTCGTGACCTCCCTGCAATGCACTGGCTGTTAGCAAGTTGTGTGCTGATGTGATTCTGTTACTCAGTCAATCGATTTTATCCAGTCAGTCTCCCTCTCAGCAGTAACAGTATTACTGAATGCCGGAGGGCATGGATATATATTTTCAGCCGCGCGTTCATGCTGTGGTCCTTTACCGCCGTCTCTCCTCCAATAGAGGCTTTATTGGATTGAGATCTGGGGACCAGGCAGTTGCGAAACTGAGTCCAGAGCCATGAGGCAACCTGATGACACTGTGCTGGTCATGTAATCATACATTGCATCACAATACATTACATTTATTATGCATGCGCTCTTATCCAAAGCAACATACAGTAAGCACATAGTTAAGGTCATCAAAACAGCTCCACAACAAATCAGAAAAGGGTTAATTCGTAAAGAGAATCAATCCGTTCAATGAGCATGTAAACTACTCAGTAGGTATAAGTCAGCAATAATGGTGTGAGCTACAGCAAGCTTGAGCTCTCTTTAGCCTGTGGATACATGCTTCATGACATGCCTCAATATTTTTCTAAAAGTTTCAATTTAAGAAAGGGTAGACTCTGGCCATAAAGGGATGCAAATGGTCAGCTGCTAAGCGTAGGTACACTGAGGGGTTCATGTGATCCTCAGGTGGTATTATCTGGGGCTACTATGCTGCACACTTGGAAGACATTCTAGTGTTCTTCTGCAAGGTTGAACAAAGGCAGAATAGATTGGTGGATTACTGTGGTTTAATATTAATTCTAAGCCCACTATGAGCAAGTGATGGCACACAGCCAGACAGTGCTTTTGCAATGTTCAATCATCTAGCTTTGGTGGTTACAAGCTCACTGTGACTTCAGTTTCCTCTTCATAGATGACAGGAATGGAATTTAACATGGTCTTTCTGCTCCCATCTCCAGGTTCAATGTCAACTCTGCGATGCTATGCTGCAAGCCAATGTTGTAATCAGGTGTGATTCTCAAATCTGTGGCTATTTGGTTGGGATGAGCATGTCTGCCCATTTTTTTTGAACCCCTCTCGTTAACAAGGTTTTTTTTTTTAAGCAAGAGAACTGCCATTCACTTGATGTTTTTTATTTCTTTATTTATTGCAGGATTTTCTGTTAACTCTAGTGTGTCCCAGTAGTACAACCATTTCTGATATGCTGAAACCTCCGCGCCTGAAACAGGCAATCATACCACAATGTAGAACTCACTTAGATCAAACTTGCACGAACCAGTTGTCACAAACCTTGTGTGAATTCCTTATGTTCTCAACTCAGCAACTTGGGAGTCTATTAGGTCTATTGACTGCTTGGAGCACAAAAAGGTTATGGGCATTTTTTGCAGAAAAGATGTGCTTTTTGTCAAATTATTGATGCAAAATTATACTGACATGAAACATGATTATTAAACACAGTTACCTGCTGAGAAACTAGTAAGTTGGATGCAAATCATATTTTTCACATCGTTTCAAAGTTTTACATTGCTTTGTCTCACAACAAAAAAAAAAAAAAAAAATGCACTTAACCTTTTTATACTCCAAGCAGTCGATATGTTTTTTGTGATTGGTTTATGTCTCTTGCATCTCCCCCGCCCTTGGCTGTGTCTCGTTATGTGATTATCTTCTAATAGCCATGTGACCGGTATTGAAAGCCTCTGCTCTGTGCTGCAAGTTGCAAGAAACAGGAGAAGTGCCAGTTTGACCATACTACAGTCTCCTTCTAAGGGTTTCTGGTGATGCAAGGAGCCCTGGAGATGGATTACTAGAAGATGCAGGCGATACTAGATTGGCTATATCCAAAAAAAAAAAAAAAAATTGTGAGGGGCTGCAAAGACTCCTTGGGATTTCCAATGTCTACCACCGATTTATCCGGTGATACTACACCGTTGTTGCTCCACTAACTAAGCTGACATCCATGAAGGTTCCTTTCACCTAGACCCCTCAGGCGGCCTCCTCCATTAACTATCTTAGGAGGCTGTTTACCACCCCTCCCATCCTCAAGCTTCTGAACCCCCAGCGCCAGTTCATTGTGGAAGTCAACGCCTCGGGCACGGGCGTCTTGAGCTGTCTTCTCGCAGTGAGCTGATGATGGTAAATTACATCCTTGAGCCCATTTGTCTCGCCGTTGGTCTCCTGCAGAGAGTAACCATACCATCTGTGACCAGAAGCTGTTGGCGGTGAAGCTGGCCTTTGAGGAGTGGAGGCATTGTCCCTGCTCCCCTTCTTTGCATGGATGGACCACTTCAACCTGGAGTACCTTGCTGTGGTAGAGGTTGAATCCCAGGAAAGCATGATCATGTCTCTTCTTTGCCAGATTTAATTTCGTCTTAATGAACCATCCCAGTACAAAAAAATGTCAAGCCTGACTCCCTATCATGACTATATCCTTCCATGCCTGAAAAACCTCCTGATTCCATCTTCCCAGGTAACTGTCTCTCACTAGTCACCAAGCTGCAGGTCAAGAGTAAGGTTAGAGAAGCATTACAATCCAGTCCCTCTCCAACAGAAGCTCCCCCTAACTGACTCTTCGTCCCTGACAGGGAGGCAAGGTCCTGACCTGGGGCCATGCCTCTCAGCTGGCATGCCATCCTGGACTCTCTCGCACCCTGGCCCTGGTTTGTCGGCAGTTATGGTGAACAAGTCTTGACTAAGACGCTCAGTCCTTCATCATAGCCTGTACAGTATGTGCCCACTCGAATCAAGTAACCAACATCCCTGTAGTCTGCTGCAGCCCCTGCAGGCTCCCCATCGACCGTGGGGATGCACTGCCGTGGGTTTCGTCACTAGGCTACCACCATCCGATGGGAACATTAACATTCTTAACATCATTGACCGTTTCTCGAAATCTGCCCATTTCATACATCATTGAACATTTCTCGAAATCTGCCCATTTCATGCTAATGCCCTAGCTATCCACTGCCAAGGAGACTGCAGATCTACTCCTTCATCACGTTGTCCACCTTCATGATGCGCCTCTGGTGATGGCCTCAGACTGGAGTCTCCAGTTCTCCAGCTGGTTCTGAAAGACCTTCTGCACCTCGGTGGACCCTACCCCGCGCATTTGTCGAGGTTCCACCCAGAAACCAACGCCCAGATGGAGAGACTCAACAAAGAACTGGGCGAGACTCCTCGCTGCCCGTGTAAGGGTAACTCTGCTTAGGTGGTCTCATCTCTTGAGTGGAGTTAGCTCACAATTCATTACCAGTGCTTGGATTGGGCATGTCTCATTTTCAATACTGTCTGGGTTACCAGCCGCATTTACTCAAGTCTGAGCAAAGTGGCAGTTCCTTTTGCTCGGGTGCTGGTTTGGCGTGCTTGCTGCGGTTGGAGAAGAGCCCATGCAGATGCATATCCACTGTCCAGAAGCAGGGAAACCATTGTCGCAGGTCAGCACCTGTCTACAGTACTGGGCAGAAGGTGTGGCTTGCCGTGAACAATATCCCGCTTCGGGAGACATTGAAGAGGCTCACTCCCAGTTCATTGGCTCATTCAGCATTTCAAGAATCCTAACTTCATCTGCTGTCAGTCTCCTCCTCCCCCATTCTCTTCATAACATTGACTTAAAAACTTATATCTGCATCCTTGTCCAGTGTAGGGGACGTAGCCAGCAGTTCCTGGTGGACTGGGAGGGACATGGGCCCAAGGAGCACTCCTGGGTCCTGAAGCAGAACATCTTGAACTCCTCCCAGTCTCGCGATAGCCTGCGTCGGTATCAGGAGTCCACCACTGCACCACTAGGTGACACCCTTCGGGGGGGAACTGTCACAACCCTCATGTGAATTCCTTGTGCGTCTCCTCTCAATTCAGCAACTTGTGTGTCCATTAGGTATATGTCTTTAGTGATTGGTTTACGTCTTGTGTGTCTCCCCCGCCCTCGACTGTATCTTGGCACGTGGTTGTCCTCTTATAGCCATGTGAAGGGTATTTAAGCCATCTGCTCTGTGTTGCAAGTTGCTGAATTATAATTTCCATTTGTGCTTAGAAACCAGTCAGTGTTGCTAGTGATAACTTTTTGTCTTTGTTCAATGCAACAGGTACTTCAGAGACGGCAATTCCTGAAAGTCTTTCTCCTTACTTAGCTCATTCGCACAACCTTCCAGTCCTAATCAGGGTCCAGGATTGGGACTGCGTTCGAGTTAAAACCAGCAGAAGTCAGTTTGTCAGTTCAGTTTAATAGGAACAAGCTCCCAAGCCTAAGCAGGGCCCAGGACTGGCACCCCGTTCCTGTTTACTCTTCCAAGCCCGATCCTAGTCCTGTTTGTGAGGAACATGCTCCAAATCCTCATATGGTGTCCAGCATTGGAACCAAGTTCCTTTGAAGCTCCTCCCGGTGAAGTCTGCATGCCACCTGGCAGTTATCCTGGAAGCCACTGACTGGCGATTGGCAGCTCAGCTTTGTCAATTACATCTGTACTGAACTGTGGTATCTTTAACTGGGATAGGTTCCAGCCTGCAAACCCACCCCAGCCCCCACACCCCAGTGACCCTGACCAGGAATGAGCTGGCAAGATAAAGGATGGATGGACGGACTGATGGATAAAGCAAGTAAACTCAGATCTGAATTTTCAGACTGAATGATGCTTCGGGATTCTGTCTATGTTCCTGAGTTTTGAAACACCCTGTTCATGCTCCAGAGCGCAGTACCCTGTATGACGGACAGGTGAGCAGAGCAGCAGTGGAAGACTCAATTCTGGCTCACTCGCAGGTCACGGATTCTGGGTTCAGGTCTGTTTAACACGCGACTGGAATGCTCATGCTAGGTCAGAGGATTCAAACACACCCATCTGAGGTCTTTTAATCTAATCGTGCATTCATGCATTGTCTAGCACTCTTACTTGTGGTCAAGGTCGTATAAAGGCTGGAGTCCAACCCAGCAAACAATGGGTGAGTGGCAGGAACACACCCTGTACAGTTTGTCAACCAACAGCAGGCAATGACTATTAATTGCTATCAGAAATAGAACAGGCTTATTCATTTCCCCACAACAAAAGAGTCTCGCCCCGGTATTTGTGTCGTTACAGCGGGCTTTGAGGGTCACCTCCCACTCGGTCAGCTTGAGAGCGACAGTCGGAAAAGGGAGGTCATCGGTCTGCTCAACTGGACGCGTACCCTAAGCCTCGCTCTCCCGAGCAGGCCGAGTCCAGGTCGTTCATACGCGACGCAAACAAGAAGGCGGACAGCTGCACCACTCGCTGTGAGGGCCCCGGAGAATCAATAAGCATCTTTAAAGTGCAATGCCCCTGCTACATTACGCGATCTCAAACCCACAAAGCGTGGTCGCAGAGAGCCGTACAAGGGAGCAAGACACAGGAGATAAGCTGACAACTTCACGGAAATTGAATCTAGCAGTAATGTTGACTATCAAGCCACGCTTTGGCTAAAATGCCTATCCCTGGTCACCATGACCTGCATGTTATCTGCAGTTATGGAGTCTGCTAAACTGGTAACTTTTTATAGTCAGTTGCAGGGTTGGGGTAATTCTGTTTAATTAATTCTGAATCCAATTCCACTTCAATTAGAAATAGATTCCAATTCCACCTTTGATTTATCAATTCTAATTCCAATTCAATTTCCTCAATTCCAATTCCGCATCGACACAGTACTAGAGTAATAATAATGCATGTACATTTTTTTCTGTCATTTCAACTCTTTTATTAAGTTTGTACTATTCAAAATAACATAGAAACAATTCAAATGTAGGATTCCTTTGAGATAACATTGCCAAATACATTTTGAACATATTCAATGCCCTACGACGAACAGTAGCAATTACCTAAGTTTCATTTAATTTATTAAAAAAAAATACTGGTATCTGTATCTCACCAATAAGAACTGTGCATGACCACAGGTGTGTACTTTAAAATCTTGCGAATGGGAGACTGCAGCCAGCTGCATCAGTGCACTTGAGCCAGCCTTTATTACTCTACCATGATCCCTTGATCCAAACATGGAATTGACCCTTACCCCTAGTCATTTGTTAATAACCGATAAAGCAAGTAGCAAGCTGCTAAAGCTAAGATGGTCTATGGCCTGGAAGGTTGATGGCTCAAGAACAGTTGCAGTAAAATCAGTGCAGGTTTTGGAAAATGATAGACCATCACCCCCATTTTGTCTCTGGAGTTTTAACATCTGTAAGTGTATAACTACATTGCATTATACATCTTTTAATGTCATCTTGCTCTCTGTCAGCACAACTCACCATTTGTCCTCAGCAGCTTTATTCCTCCATTCCAGCTCATAGATTTAGATGTGCCTGCCCTGAGGTCAGTGTTCCTTGACCCTGATCCAGAAGACCTGTGGTGCGAGCTCTCTTTTGCCAAAGCTAATCTTTTGGTCAACTGAGGTTGTTGAAAAAGTGTTTTAAGTCTGTGGTAAATTTCTCATTCAACTGGTCTCATTCATGGTTTCTCTTTTCTTTCTCAGTTTCCTGTTAGTTTAAACCTAATTTATAGTGCATGCTCCCACCTACTGCGCAGGAGGATGAAACGCGGAATCCAATTAGAAATAAAAACCCAATGTTCTTCCTCCAAGCCAAGATGCTGTAAAGCAGGAGGTATGCAACCTTATTCAGAAAGAGCCGGGAAAAGGTTTTCATTACATCCAAACAGTCACACATCTGTGTCTACTGATCAAGGTCTTTGGAAAAGAGTCAAGGGGCAGATCATTTAGTTTCACGTGTGTTACTGCTTAGCTGGAATGAAAGCCTGCACCCATACAGGCCCTTTCTGGATAAGCTTTGGAACCCTTGTGCTATGGAATGTAAATAGGCTGGTTGAAATATTTTTACTCACCCTTTTTAATTTTGGTAATTCCCCTTACCAAAATCACCAAACTGCCACTGTCTCACCGAGAATCTGTAATTTTTCATTTCACTAAGACATGCTCTTCAGCATTACTCATTACACATAATCTATTACCCTTGCCAAGAATTTATAATGTTGAGTTCAACCCTATGTACCCTTACAACAGACTTGAGAAAATTGTTTCTTCTTTGCTGGTTTATTCTACAAAGCATATCCCTCCAACTCGACTCTGTGTGACATAGTGATGCCTCCCCTCGGTGTTCCAGTCCACTGTTGCTTCCATCCATGTCATACTCCAGTCCTGATTTTCTCTTTGACTTCTCCTTTTCCCAGTGGAATATTGATTACTTTAATGCTTTTTGCTACTTTGTCACCTAGCTTATTTTGTCATGGTTTATGAGGTGTGCCTGTGGTTTGGACTTTTCTTTGCGGCTCTCGTCCTGGGACGATATCGAATTCCTTGGCTATCAGAATCTTTACCCAGCTGGCTGATTGAGCTGGGGCAGCGCCTTCCCAGACTCTATATAAGCAGGAAGTCCGGCACGCCTCCTTCGCTAGAGGGTCTGTTTTTAGCTTTGCGCTATAGCTGAAGATATTTGTAGTCAGGTTTTGTATGACTTTCTATCTTCTGATTTTTGGAGTTTCTTCTCCCGTTTTGCTATCTCGCTTTGCTTCCATGGTTCACTCTATTATACATCCTTTTGAAGCGCGAGTACTTTCGTTTGGTCTGCATTATTCTCTGTGTTTGTACTGTGTCCGTGCTACTCTCTTTCTCTCTGGTCGTTGCGCTTGGCCTCCTAATTCTACCGGCCATTACATATTTCCTCTGATACCTATATGGGCTGGAACTCAGAAAAACCAGATCACTGGTCCTTGTCATTCAATTCTTAAAGGAACACTGTCATTAAACTGAAGCAGTAGCATTGCATAAACTTGAAAAAAAAAAGTCAACTTTTTCAAGTTTGTTGCTGATAGCGATCACTTGTTTATATCATGGTTTCTCATAACCATCCCTTTGCTGTCCTCTCCCAAAATGAATTATTTACTCAAGGCAGGACAAATATTATGTTTTAGTTCAGATTTTTTAAATATCCATTTTGTTTGTGCCCTCTTTGAGATGTTTTGCACTGCTGTGTGAAGTAATCACAGCTATTGTTCAAGAAGCAGCCAAAAGTGAGCATATGCCTCTGAAAAATTCAATGCAGTAGCATGCGGTAAATAGGGCATTGAAAAACATCACTCAACAACATTGTGTACTCTTCCTGCCCCTAAGAGTGGCTACATGAGTGGCGTGGCTTTTGTGAGCCATCTACTTTCACTTGAATAATCCTAAAATCAACCAAAATGCATGCAGGGCTGTAACATCCTTTCACAAGATAGCATGTGCTTCTGAAGTTAAATGATGCCTGATTGATGGGCCAAAAACAAAACTATGGAGGGTAGCAGCTGAATTTGTGCACACAACCATGCCAAAAGCTTAATTTTCTCCCACCAATGTAAAATCATTATCAGTGCTGATATCTCAATAACATATGCTGATAGATAGTTTTTACATCTATGTTTCAATTCTGAATCATGTATATAAATACCTGAGTACTCACTATGAGGTTCCTTCGAGGAGCAGTCCTCAAATTTGGTCCTGGGGTTACCCTGTGTACGCTGATTTTTGTTCCAAACACAACTGCTACTTCAGAATTTATGAAAAGCTCTTCCATTTAATTAATTAGATGTTTAAAGGGATTATTTATCTTCCCACTCCACATTATGACAACATAGTTTTTCAATGCCACAAAGATTGTCAATTCTAAATTGCGCTTATTGCACAATAGGCAAACAATTACATAAAAATACATAACAAACTAGAGGCACTCGTGGAGTGCAAACCTCTGCCAAGGCAGCACAGTCCAAATCTTCATGAGTGGGATCAAAGTTGAGTGTCATACGATTTCAAGATGGCTGCCGTGGCGGCCATATTGTTTCACTGATCGCGGTGAAAATCAATAGGGTCCTTCCTTGATGTAATAGCAATGCACCCACAAAATTTCAGACAAATCTGTGCATTACTTTTTGAATTATGTTGTTCACAAACAGACAGACAGACAAACTGGGGCTAAAACATAACCTCCACCCCAACTTCGTTGGCGGAGGTAATAAATGAGGAAAATCGGCCAAGGTAATGACCTAACAGGTAAGGAAGTCAACTTAATCGCTGAGTAGGTGATAATTCGCTATTTATCATGATACATTAACTCAGTGCGGGTGGGCCTCATTATCATGTGTGGTGTCATTATCTTCAATTAGTGGCCAGGTTTATATACCACTATGAAGCTTTCTGATTGATCTCAGTCAGTAATTTCATCAGTTATAAATAATTCACTTCTTATCATGCACTCACATGTGTATTGAAATTTACTCTGTGAAATTTAATCCAGTAAATACTGCATGCCCGTGGAAGATATATATTTTCGAGGCATGTATGTTTTGACAGAATTTGTTTTAAGAGTTTAAGTCAGGGGTGGATAACCCTGGTCCTGAGGAGCCACAGTGTGTGCTGACTTTGGGTTTTTTTTCCACCCAATTTAAACCAAAGACACCAGGTGAGATAAGTTAAGGGTGTAATCAACTGCTTTAATTCATCAATCAAGTACTGAGTAACACCAAAACCCAGCAGACACTGCAGCTCTCCAGGACCATTATGGAGCATTAAGACCATCATTTGTGAATGATAACTACTGTAACTACTGTAACTACTGCCACTCAAATTATGTTTGAAGGAGCAAGGACATTCCATTTTTGGTTAAGTTACATATTGTCCAACAACCAGCCCACCCCTATACTTTTCTTTCTTGTCTTTCTTTTCTTCCTTGTACTGAGTAACACCAAAAACCAGCTGACACTGTGGCTCTCAAGGACCAGGGTTGGCCACACCTGGTTTTAGTATCCCCACAATAAAACTCCTAGTTTAAAAACAATTAAGAGCTCTATAAATTTCTGTGATTGCTATTGTGGTTGGAATGAAAAGCAGCAATTGGAGGGGACCCCTGGGCCGACTTTTAGAGCCACCACCTGAGAGCCATCATAATATATTTAATGAATTTGTGCAATCTAGACTTTATGTATTCTTGGCCATCACCCTAACAGTATTTTGTTCCAATTGCTACGGTTGGCATTTTGCCCTTCTCTTCCTCCAAGAAGAACTGGGCCTAATTAGAGAAATCAGCTGTCTGACTTCATGGGAGGTGGAAAAGTGCGGCAGGACTTTTACTTACCGACCCCTGGATTTTTCACCTCTGCATTTTCACGACTGGTCTCAGATAGCCTCACTTACAGTAAATGAGAACCAACTGGCTTCCCCTTGAATTTAGTAACTGAATCAATTAAAATGCCACTACTTTCAATAGCAATTACAGTGCCATATTGCACAGTAAATGGAAGCATAATCTGGTCTAAGCAATTGAATTTCTTGGGATTTGATAATGAGAAGTAACCTTTATGCCTTACATTACTTATCTCTGGCTTTAAGGAGGTAAATCATCATTCATTATCCAAGAGTCACAAAACAATTAGTGCAAAATTAAGTACAGTTAGCTGCTCATTGCAATGCAGGGCTTGTGACAGGTATTAGGATAAAAGCCAGCATGCATAGTGCATCTTCAGGACCAAGGCTTGGAAACTATGGGCCCATTCCAATTATTTATTTTTTACTCCTGCTATTCCTATTCCTTCCACCTGCCTGAAAATCTACCAAGCATCACCATCATTACAGGGATTCCAATCTATTTAATAAGTTGGAAGGGACAGAGATTTATCCGCCGTAATTTCCATTAAGGAGCATTGAGACCACAAATTGTCAAAGTATTTCTTCATAATTTTTGACGTATAATTGATTGGCCTGAGGATTTACCTCCCCCTGTCCTCTGTGATTGTACTATCTGCAACTAAAGCTGCTTAAATTATGTTTGAAGGAGCAAGGACATTCCATTTTTGGCTGTAACATATCGTCCAACAAATGGCCCCCTCCCACCCCCCTTCCTTACTTACTTTTCTTTCTTGTCTATCCTATGTGTGTAGCCAAAAGCAAGCAGCCAAAGTTCGATGAAAAATTGGGAAGTCAGCAAAAAATATATATGGGAAAGAGCTCCAGGTTCAAGGTAGACAATGGGCTCTGTTGGCAGACTAACTTTGGGTGACCCATTGTTTGGTGTGAGGCTGCTGGCTTTGCCATGCCTTGGGCTCAATGTGGCTATTGTGTGAGCCTCGGCTGCTGCCTCGCTTCTGTCTATCTTTGCTGTTGTTGCCCTGAAGCAATCGCACCCAACAAACTGCCTCAAACTCTCACTAGTTGGCTTTCCTTTGCCACCCTCATTCAAAGCAAAGTCACTGAATTTGGCCACCATTATGGCACTCGGAGGAAAATGAGAGTGCGACGCCTGGATGTCCCACCGATTCGGTCAGCAGCGTTTGCAATGTATTGTGCGTCATTGTGTGAATATAAACGGTGCCACTGTTATTTTCCTTCTTATCTGTATAACCACTGCCAACAGACCTAAGCATGGTGCTCACTGGACACATTTCCAAACCTAGCCTCATCCTGCTGTGTTGTTTTGCAGCCTTTGTGTGCTGCAAACTTTGTGTTTATCCGTGTGTTTCCCCATGTGTGGACGTTCTATCTGCTTCGTCAAACATCACAGCTGGGCTGGTCTTATTGTCCCGCATCTTGCTGGCCATTTCTAAAGCCTGGCTGTAACAGGACACATTCTTGATTAATTCAAGTATTGTTTTTTCATGTTATTTTACTCAAAGCACATCAAAATGATTCGGGCCAATTCATTCTGGGGCAAAGAGGGGTTAAGGGTCTCGCTCTGTTGTAATATTCAATGTCTTTTGTTACGGTCTAAGAGTACCTCTTGCCCTTTGTACGATGGGAGTATTTCTATCTCCCCTGCAAATTAGAGCAGGAATTAGCCTATTAGATAACTGATGGATAGGTGAACTGTGCCTTTTGGATCTGTATTGAATTGGTAAATATAGTATGCACAACATATTGTATTGGGTATTATGACTATCGTATCGGGATACAGAAATATTTTGAGTTAATCGTCAATAACCAACAGTAACTCTCAGTGCTTTTGAAGCCGTTCATGAATCCAGTGCAGAAATAGCCTGGTCACCGCAAAAAAAAAAAAAAAAAAAAAACAAAGTGTATAAATACCTAAATGCAGCTGAAGCCGTTTACGTATTGATAGAATTCTGAGCAGAGCAACAAATATCCATACCTCATGCCGGGATATTTTTTTTGGAGTCATTGTTTTCAGCTCAGTTTGCTTCTGGCCCAGTGAACTGTTTAATGTTCACACCGAAGAGTGACAAAAAGGCACTCGGAGGGGAGTCAGCTGAGTCCTTCTACAACGCAGAGGCATTTGACCGCTCAGAAGAGGTTTTCTTTCATGCTTGGTCAATTGATATCCTCTCTCCTGCATCCCTGGCAGTTTTAGCCCCCCGCCCTCATCCCATGTTTTGTGCACCCCTGCCCCAGCTGCCAATACTGTCAGCAACAAGGCCTTGCTTGGTTTCCTCTGGAGGAGAACTTTAGTCGGGCACAGTGAGGATGCTGCATCCAGAGAAGACAGCAACGTAGGAGAACAGGCGGGTGGTCACCAGATCAAATCTGAAACATGTTGTGCTGTGTTTGTGTTTCGTTTTCCTTTGGTTCTCTTTGCTTGTTTAGCATCGCTCTCTCACATCTGGAATAGAGCCCCCTTTGCTCACACTACAACCCCCATCAGTAACCAGGAAAACCATGAGCTGACTGTTCATACGTAGTCGGTGCAACTGAAGCTTACAAAATCTGGTGGAAATTATTTTAAGCAGTGCTATTTATGATTTTATCTTTACGTTATTTTTACTGCTGTTATGTCACGAACCCGCAGGAGGTTCAGGAATTCATCCCAATTTATGCAAGCAATTCTGGGACTAAACTGGAGATAGATGGGAGGCAAATGACAACAGCTGAATCTGAGGACATTTTAGCCGAGACAAGCAACAGCATTCTGGAAGGGCTGCAAATGCCTGATGGCAGAGGCCAGGGAGGCCAGCAAAACAAGAGTTGCAGTAGTCCAGGCTGGGGATGATCAGTGCCTGGCCAAAGAGCTGGTCTGAATATGTAGCAAAGATGTTGAAAATTGTGTGAAACTTCTAACCAGTGTCCACCATGGCTCAGCCCTGGGACCTCTTATTTTTCCCCTGACTGTCCCTTCAATCTGTTATCATATAGTCTGTCTCCTCATTACTAAACTAGTGATACAAATCACCAACACCCCTCATGAACATTGATCTCAGCACTAATCTCAGCAATGCCAACAAGGTATGTCAACCTTGAAGACAACTCATCAAAATGAGCTGAGATTAGTTTGCACAGGTTACAAGACGACTGTGAGATTTTTTTTTTACTTGTTTGATTGAATCAGCTCAAACTAGGGATGAAAATGCAGAGAAAAGAGCAGTCCATCTTTGATAGAATGTAAAATTTATATATAAAATCCTTTTATGAGATTACCCTGAATAATGCAATCTTATGCAACTGTTCTTTCAGCACCGAGTCTTTGTTTACTTGTGATTGTTTTTATCAACAATGGAGTCTCGAATTCCATTCACCACAAAACAACATTTTGGCAGACTGTCTTCACTATCTTGGCTGACATGAGATAAATTTTTATAAAGCGCATTTTTAAAATTTCCACCAGCTTTCTTACAACCTTGGAGCAGTTTTCCATTGCATTGTGAATGATGCATGTGAATTTACATTATGTTCACTACTGCAGAAAAAAAATGTCACAAACATCATGTATCCTCGCCATCGCAAAGCTAAGTTTTTTGCTCTTTATCACCCAGCAACAGCATCCATTGAAGTACTTAATGCCCAAATGAAATGTCCAAGTTCACAGATCATAAATTAAAAAGACAAATACTGTATATTTTGGCAAGCCATAACAGCCAAAATTTCCACAAATGCCCAATTAGCGGGTGGGCTAATTGCCCATGGGAATATAATTGTGGTACTTTCTTCAAAGAAATGGCCGTGAAATTTCAGGCTGTGTTGCCATGGAAAACGCATTCAAATCTATAATTATTAACCTGCCAATCAGATGTCTATGACTTTCACAGAGCCAAACTGCAATTAAGATTATTAAAACCTAGCTTTTTGGCACATCCTTTGTTTGATAATGCTTACTCCTTGCAAATAAACATGTACAATACTTCAGAAAATGCATACAGTACATGAACAGTTGCCTTGAAGAGAGTTTATTGGAAGGGGATGGGTTGGCGGATGAAATTAGAAAGGTCTCTTCTCAGTCAATCCAACCGACTTCATCTTTTCTCCATAATATAATTTGCATTTCAAATAATTAGCGATTTAAAGGAGAAGTACTATTTTTACAGTTTTGACATTATTTGTGGCATAAAATACAATCATTTACTCACCCATATAACTTTCGTGTCACTAGAAGTCCTTCAGAAGATTTTTAGATCCAAAGAGAGCCGCCTATATCCGTATAATGGGAGTGAACGGGGCACAGAGAGCGCAGCCTCTAATGCCGCATTATCTGTCGCGAAACTCATTCATTTCACCAATATTTTGTTATGATTCGCTAGTGCTGTTCCCCTTTTGAGTTCGGGGTTGCCTGTTATCGTCATCCGGCGTCTGTTGCTTGACCTATTAACCTCTGAACTGGACGTCTTCCGTAGCGAAGTGAGCACTGCAAACCCGAAGATCCGCACGCCTCAGTGCTTCCACTAGAGTATTCGGGTCTATTTTCAGCGCAACTAGCCAGAGCTTGAGCAATTCCAAAAGGTAGCCTATGGGGGCTAAACGTTGTCCAACTGGTCATTTTGTTGCAACAACTTGGAAAAACGCAAACACGAACCATGATGTTTTACCAGCACGTAAAGCAGCCGACCGTCGCTGAGCTAAATGCAGGGTTGCCCACTCTGATATGACAAACAAGCGACCACAGCTTCAAAAACAAGCCCAATATAAATTAGACAATACTAAAACTGTGCAGACCTAGGGTGGAATCTCTTTCGTTTTGTTGAGCGAGGGGGGGCGGGTCCTCTCACATTATTCCTGAGGTTGTGAGCAGACAGTGTCAATCAATGAATCGGGGGGAAATAGCAACCATAAGTGTACAACAATTATGTCGCTTGTTACACTTTTCTAACAAGCAACCATATTTTTAAAAACAAGCCCAAAAAAACCGCAACCCGCGACCCGTAATTGTTTCAGGCGACTTCAGGAAAAAAGAAGCCCAAAGTCGCGTATTATAAGCGGACTCGGCAACTCTGCTAATGAGCCGTACTGCACCTGCGCGCGGCAGCTGAGATGACAACGTCCAGGTCAGAGGTTAGTAGGTTAAGCTACAGACGCCGAATGACGATAACAGGCAACCCCGGACTCAAAAGGGGAACAACAATAGCGAATCATAACAAAATATTGGTGAAATGAATGAGTTTCGCGACAGATAATACGGCATTAGAGGCTGCGCTCTCTGTGCCCCCTTCACTCCCATTATACGTATATACGCGGCTCTCTTTGGATCTAAATATCTTCCGAAGAACTTCTAGTGACACGATAGTTATATGGGTGAGTAAACGATTGTATTTTATGCCACAAATAATGTCAAAACTGTAAAAACGGTACTTCTCCTTTAAATGACTAATGTCCATTAGAACAGATACTCCCAAGCGCAAGACTGGAATTCTACAGGAGCACAAGCCTTCATTTCAACTAAGATAGCAGTCTCACCATTTGTAGTCTAACCAAATGAGCGCCACAGTGATTCAGTGGGTAGGAGTTGACCCACAGCAAGACAATGGAAAGTTCTCATCCGTCAGCTGAAGCCTTTCTGTGTGGAGTTTGCATGTTCACCACGTGTTTGCAAAGGCTTCCACAGAGTACCCCAGACTCCTCCCGTAATCCAAAAACATGAAAAAACATATCACGCAAATTAAAGACTCTCAACTGCCAGTATGTATGGTGCGAGATCCCAACGATTAATTGGCAAATTATTCACAGCGTTTTACTACCACTGTATCCTCAGATTGGCTCCAACCACCAGCAACCATGACCAGGTCATCAGAGGGCTGGATAATAGATGGATGGATAACATGAGTGATGAGTTTGGACGTCCTGAGCTGGCAGACCAGTTTGAACCATAGCAGCCATGAGCCACGTACAACTAGACAGTCCGGTCGGCCGTGACCGCATGGGTGTAGCCCCCGAAAGCCCGCCTCTCCCCTTTCTAGCACATTATTCGGCCAATACTGTCGCCATGGCAACCAAAATGGATAGATGTCGAAAGTAAAATGTAACGCATGTCCATACCAAATATGAAAGTAATGAGTCCAAAATTGCGGCCTGTACAGCGTCCATAAGGAAGCACCCATGGACGCAGATGCGGCGGCGGTGGAGATGACAAGCATGAATCCATAGTATCCACCCGACTTCGTCCGGGGGCTACAATTTAAGCTTGGCAGAAGAGGTACATTTTCTGAAATTGTTTTCTGCAGGTTGTGATGTACCTTCAGTTTGCATGAGTCTCGAGATGACACAAATAGATATGAAATGAATACTTTTCTCATATATGGGATGTATATTTTATATATGTTACAGTCAGATTGTGAAAACAGTCATTTCATGAAATGACTGAAGTTCAGCACGAGCCATTGCATGAAATTACTTAAATTTTTAGTAATTTCATGAAATGCCTGGTTTCTCAATCTGACAGTAACATATATATGGTGAGATGGTTGAAAGAAATATGGAGGCTGAAACAATCGACACTTCATACCAAAGACAAGGAGCAATGGATGAAAAAGAAAAAACTTTATTTACATTTCTCAGCCCTATAAAGTCTGGGTACCAGACAAATTGTACAAAAAAAATTCTTCCAATTTCCTCTTTCCAATTCCTAAATGCAACAATTTTGTCGTTTTCTTTGTTTTTGCATACAACTCAAATGTTTTTTCATAAACTTTAAGTTTCCTATCACTTATTTAGTATCAAAAGCATACAGATTAAGGAAACACAGGAAGCTACATAAATAGCCAACCTGCCTCGTAAACAAATATTTAAATCACATTATTACATCGCATAACAGCAAACAGTCCTACTTATCGCTTCCTATGAGTAGTCCTACGACAAAAAAAATGGAGGCGGTGAAGTGTTCTTTGTACATTAGTTGTAGCATCTACATTTACACAGTACCTTCAGGCTTGAACATCCAATATTAATTTGGCACCAAGTTCTCTTATTCATCAGTTCATCATTCCTCTGATCTCCTCAATCCTATCATTTTCATAAAAAGGGCATCCAGGAATTTTCTGCAAAGCAGATATCTGCAGTTATTTCTGAATTTTATTTTATTTTTTTGTTTATTGAGAAAAAAAAAATCACTGCAAACTCCCTTTCAAATTAACCACAAGGAGATGCAGTTATCCCAAAGACACAGATCAGCAGCAGCTGTCACAAGGCTGCTTTGTAAGTGCCTGGCACGGCCAACAAGATGTGTTTCCTGAGTTCACGTTGACATACAGTAGCTGCTACGGAACCACACTTGCTGCCTTTCAGTCAAGCCAACTCTAGCCTTCCAGTGCCCAGGGGCAGGCTCCCCTAACCGGAGGATGTGGTATTGATGACATCAGTGCACTGAGGTTCGCAGAACGGTCCAAAGCGGCTGTAGATGTCCCGGGCACAGATGGCAAAGTAATACGTGGAGCCGGCGACAAACTGGGTGAGGGTGCAGGCCATGGGGAGGGGCAGAGCCTTCACCTCGCCTATCTTCTTCCACTGGGACGGCGGTGCCCCGGCGTGGTCGCGGTGGTAGGCGTACAGGTGGTAGCTGTCCACGGCAGCGCAGGTCCGGTCCGGCTCATCCACACCCCAGGACAGCACGATGCCATTCTGGTTCTGTACACGGGTCAGCTTGAGCTGGGGCCGCTGCGGCGGGGAGGTGTGCGTCGCCTCAGGGGGCAGTCGGCTCGGCGCCGGGGGCGGGGATGGCAGGGGGGGTAGCTGGTGCGGAGACGCGTTGGTATTGGTCGTGCGGACGTTCGACGGGGAGTTCTGCAACAGTAGAAGACGAGAGTAAGAAGCCAGGAATAATGAGCAAAATTTACCGGAATGACGCAGTATACTAATGAAAGTCATAGAAGGGGGTTGGCCTATAGCTGAGCGACTAAGACATCTGACTGAGACTCAAAATGTTTGGGGTTCAAGATCCAGTTTTGCCACAAAAAAATCAGGCCCATGAGAAAGGCCCATAACCCCACATTGCTTCCGGAGGGATTGGTCACTGCGTGGTATAATTCACAGTATATTGTTTCGGATAAGAGGTTGGATAAATCACAGTGCTGCACCATGGAAGACTAGCGCGAGCAGTGATATGAGAATACAATTAAGCGAGGCAGAAAATTAGTTTACGTCTGGTTCATTACCATGTAAATTTAATCTTGAACAACAGTGCTGACACAACTGGTTGAAAAAATAATGCAGAAAATTTAAATGAAGGAGCTATACAGACGATTAAAATAGAAAGTAAGTGATAATATCCCAAAGGGGTCCAGTAGCAGAATCTGTTGCGGAAAAAGTGCTGTTGTGCCAAATTTTATCCTGATTATGCCGTTATGTGGTTCTGCTAACACATATCAGATTGTAGCTCAGATTCCCATGCATTTAAATCAGATGCTCTTCATAGACAGCGAGTGTTACAGGGCACAACATACCCCACAGAGGGTTGCATGCCAGCGCTTTGGGTGTTGAATAACCTGGAAACTCACTTGACCCTTACGACTAATGAACCTTATGTCACCCAGTAGTGTAGCATATAGTTGGAAGAAGAACTAAAAAAATGCATGTTTTGAATCCAGTTGGAAACTGCTCAGAGCAAATTTAGGAAGTTATGGAGAAAAAAGCTAATTACAGTTTTTTGATTACCTTGCCCTCCACACAATTAGGCAGGTTCAAAGGTTTATCAGGTGATCCTTGGACCATTGCTCATCTTTCCTGAAAATTTTGTGTAATTTGAGCAAACCGCTTCTGCGTTAGACTGTTTAACAAACACGCCACTGAAAACAAAAGCCTCTCCCCTTTGAGTGGGGTAATAATTATTTCCCCCCTATTTCCCCATAATTATTGTCCCCATATTTCTGTCAGTCAATTAAGTCAAACACCCATCAATCCATTAATAGTGTGCCTTTGCAGTTGACCTGTTGCCTTCTCACCTGCGGGGAGCGATAGGCAGTGAGATTCGGTCCAGTCGCTGAATTTGGGCCACTCTGCGGAGAAGATCTCATGGAGGATCCTGTAACAGATGTAAACATTTCAGATAATAAGGAATGGTGTTTTCTCATCTGTAGTTAGCAAAGCAGTTGCCTCACATGATGGATGGAGTTTCAGGGTTCAAATCCCATTAAACCCGACAGCCCTGCCCCAGTCATAAATAACCCAGTTACAGGAGATCTACTGTCCAGTTAATTCTCATTTCAATTACAATTTGGCACCCCTGACTACTTATCAGCAGCTCAATGCAGAACCCTGGCTGCTTGGTCAGATGTGCTTTGTTAAGGTCCGGATGAGAACTATCTATCAGGATGGTTGATCTCCATGAAAAGGGTTGGCTGCCACAGCTGTAATCTTTATGTATAGTTCCCCCAGAGGTTTGTCCTCACGTTGATCCTCCAGCTTACTCCCACAGTCTTAAGACATATGGCTAGTGTTCTTGTTAACAGCTAGTTACCGGCTATTTTCGCCATCTAGTCAGTAATATCTTTCTGGCACAAAATCCAGAAGTAAATAGGTTTTCAGTTGAAGCAATCAATACGCGCAATTAAGGGCCGAAATTGCTATCTATTTTCAAACTAACGACACAAGCATTTTTTCCCAGGAAAATAATAAGAGCTAGGCCTCCTTAGAAAGCTCAGTCTCGGCATGGTAATGGACAGCTCTTAGCCGTTAAAAAAAATGTGTTTTCAAAGCATGCTATAACGCGTAGGGGACACGTTTGTACGTTCGAAATAGGCAGAAATTCAGAGGACTTGATCTATGATATTAATCACATAAGTACCTCCAGCCATGAATAAGATTTGTGGGTCAAGCTTTATATACAGCGTCTTTATTTTGTTGTCCAGATTGATTGAACCGTGTGGAACAGCACCGTGTTTTGTTAATGTTGTTGTGTTGCAGAAGTAAAATCGATCTAATTATTTCACAAAAATTCAGTATTATTTTGCTTGCATTAACTATTTTGGTGATTGGTTTCGGTGATTGCCTATCTGCCTTTTTGTTTTTACGTGTTGAAACATTTTAGGATTGTATTGATTAATTGGATGTTCACTAAAAATGGGCGTGTCTAAAAAGGGGTTCAGTCGCCCGGGCATCCATATTTTTCTTCTTTTCCATTTTACTTCGATGACCGAGGTCAGTGACGTCTTCTCCGTATGCCTTAGTCAACAATTATAATATAAATCAACAATTAAAACCTACCGCCTCATATTAGTTGAACATGTTTCTCTTATCTGTATTATCAATGCAGTTGTCACTTCGTACATAAATGCATTCGAGTAGAACATGATATTCTACATGATTGCCAAGCTAAGTGATCGACGAGCTAACTGTAATGCGCAGACTGCCAATAAGCTACCTGACTAGCTTGCTGACATTTCTCAACTTGTGCAATTATAAACATAAGTTTTGTAATATGGATATCCCATTATCAAAACGTACTGTTGAAACCACTGTTTAGTACTTGTTTTGTCAAGGCTCATGAGAGTGATTTGTCGCGATGCTTTATTGACAGGTTCTTTTGTTCTGCAGTGTAAATCCATCACCGCCTTTCTTCTTTTCTTACACACTCTGATGCAGGTATGAATGTAATTTCATTATTTGGATTCAATTTAATTAAATTGCGCCATTTACAGTTGCATTTACCGTCGTATGAAGTGTGCCATGTTGGAGCACTTCCCTCGGTCATACAGGCCAACGTTAACAGGGTTTGAGGGTGATAATGTTAGTATGACTTAGTCGCATCTGCTGAGTTCATTCAGTTTTGAGCAAGTTTAATATTAGAATCAGGTCATAGCACGTTTAAAAGTAAGCAACTGTAAAATTCATGTACAAAGTTACCTTTGTCATGTAGGCTACAAAATATTAATGATGGTTGATAGTAATTCTAGTGAAGAAACAAATTTGTGATTTAGTTTGCTTCCGAGTAAAAGCGTCATATTACCCCGATTTAACAGCAGAGCTGTCTCACGAGTACACGTATGTTTACGGTCGGTGGAGTTGGTGAACGATACGACAAACAGAGGAATCGTTTTTTGGTCATGATGATTCAGATGTCATACTCAAAAAGTTTATTTTGTTTGGCTAATCATGGCATAAGTCCTTCTGAGTGCCATTCTGTACCATTGTACTTCAGTTATTAAGTCTTGAAACTTGTCAAATGAAAAACATCATGCTAAATACAGAGTTTAATTTCAAAAAGGAAAAAGTTTATGATAATTACTATTCATTGTACATGCAAATAAGGTAAAATGGAAACAGTAAGTATCTTAGTGCAAGATGCAATTATATAAATTTAAAAAACAGGTTTTGCAGAAATGGTTACAAAATGAGAGATTAAATTGCAAATCATTAGCCAAGTGGAGAAATAGAAACAAATATTTTTGTAACTGGCCACGAAAGAGCATAAAAAAAGACACGTCAGCTGGATAACATACCCTGCAAATGCCATTATTTGTCTTTACTTATAAAAAAAGGGCAGGAACTCGGGGGGGGGGCCGTTTTCCCCTGAACCCCCCAACAGGCTCTGCCCCTCTACCCCATTGGATTTGCACTTGCCGCATATTCATGACAATTTTCTTTAGGGATAGCGATTGTAAAACTTAGCCCTGCATAACTGTTAATGTACTACCCCCCTTCCTGTTGCCCCACCATTACCTCCCAATCCCCAAACAACAACTCCAGAGCCTTGGGATCAGGGTTAGATTTAGGTCCAGTCCCATCCCCTATAGCAAGGCCTAGACCACACACTACTTCAGGGGGAATAGGCCCCCTGCTTTGTCTAAATCGGCTGTACGTTGCTTTGGATGAAATCCAGCAAAATGACTGCCAAATAGATGAATGGAGTTGGACGTACCAGTCGCTGGGCCCAGCGAGAGGCTTGAGCTGGAGGGTGGGGGTGGTGCCCCGGCGCTGTGCTGGGGTGCTGAGGTACTGGTCGAAGCTGCGTTTGACTGCGCTGGAGCCTTCTGCACCCCCGTCACTACAGGAGTAAGACATGGAGAGAAGGGTCATTACATGAGAGCTCATTACCTTGACTGACCGCAAAGTATAGCATCTGTATTTATTTATTTATTTTCTTAATTTGGCATCTCCAATCTCACCTGAACCTGGAATGCCCAATTAGCGAACTATGTGCACAGGCTTGTTTGTATGCAAACCCATGATGCCATCTCGGGAGAGCGAGACAGTACACAGCCCTCCTCCAAAGCTCGCGCTTGTCAGCCGCTGCTTATTTTACCCTCATAGCTCGAAACTTTGCAAGTTCAGAACGAGGGCGGAGGATAGAAGTTTACCGACGAGCCCCCAGCTGGCCGACAGGAGGTGCTTGAGCAACGAAAAAATGTTATAAACCTATAATCCCAAACCGGACCTGCAGCGCAAAGCCAATTGTTCGCTGCTCTGAAAAGTCTGTTGGCACTAGCACGACCGGAGTTCCCGGGTTGTGGTGCTCACTACTGCTTCGCAAAGCGGCGCCTTAACCAAGTGAGCTACCCGGTTGCCTGAAGTAAAGCATCTTTAACCTGTACATGGGTTTGTGAATGCAGCTGCTTTATTCAAACCTGTGCAACTTTCGTCCTGCTTTAAACCTTAGTGGAGATCCCATGGTTTCCAATGATCCCAAATATGTCTCGCTGAATTACAGGGAAATGTGTATAAAATAATGAACAGGATTTAAATATTTTTTATTTGATGTAATGCCGAAGCTATAAAAACATTAAATATTTTTCTCAATATAAGTGTGATGTTGCTTCAGTGAAGCACTCCAACCAGGAGATACAGAAGTATGTACATGACATTGTCCTGCGTTGAGGAAAAAAAGGCTTTTTCTTACTTTACAGGCAAAAATCAAAGTTTAATGGGTTAAAAACAACTTTTTTGGCCCATATTTTCCTATACTCCCCATTGTGGAATGATCTCAATTACAAGTCCTTCTGTGACAGTGGCATCTTTTGTCTATTTGGGAGGGAGCAGAGTAAGATAGTTGCAAGCCAGTTGTCACAACTTGTTATTCTTGAATGATGTAGTTCAGTCACTGAGGTGCAAGTCAGTTGTATTTCAAAACCAGCTTGTCCAGCACACTTGGAGCCAAGAGACTACGTGCAAAGCATCGATCTGAGCATTAAATGTGGCACCATCTTGTAGGAATTACAAATGATAGTAGCTTGTGTACTCTTAGCTTGGAATATTCAACCATTATATAGGGCATGGATATGGAGCGAGATCCTTAATCCAAATTGCATCTGTAAGCATCCAGTTCAATACATGGAGTGCATATGCAAACTATATTATAAACGGTCAGTCTTGATAAGGGTCACCTGCATGCCTACATATATGGTAAATGCTAATGAGTGGAAAATGATCAAATGCCCAGCAACTTCCGATATCTGTGCTGACATGGACATGCTCCATTTATCACTGAGGCAGTGCTTTACCATGATGCCCCACCAAGAGCACCAGCTACACTTTTTGCAACTTGGGAAGAGTGAGAGAGTTCCTTCCTCACCTTGCACATCATCATCATCCTCAGTCAAGTCTATGACTGCCCGGGAACCGCCGGCTCGAGATGCCTAAAAAAACAGGAGCAACCACTTTAAGGAAAATGAGGCTTAAGCACCACCAAATTCAAAGTAAAATTTTCCAAAACTTGGCTAGTCCTGATCTCCATATATTAGCATGAAGGTTTTACCATGTATTTCAGGCGCATTTCAGGTTTTAAAGGCTTAAAGTTTATCGGTAAAGATAGAACACGACATGTCGCATTACACACATAATGGCAATTTAGCTGGGGTTAGCAGCAAGTAAATATGGTAACACCATTGCCTGCAGTGAACTCTCACTCTGTCTCACAGGGTGGTCACAGAACCTATTCAGTGCTTGAAATATATTAAATTAGACATGGTCAGCCATTTGATATGATAAGTATGTCCATGGCATCACTTAGGTAACCATTACTTGGTATGTGTACTGGTGGTGCCATCGACTACCTTTGGCCTTCTATTTAGAGTAAATTGACCACCAGAAAATGATGGAACTAATACACAAAATCAACAGATTCTACATCATGGAAGCTTTTTCTACTGCCAGTCACAGTCATGTCATTATTTGTTCTTCAGCAACATCAATACACAATGGGTTTTGAGTCGTACAATCTAGGTAAAACATTAAGTCAGCCATCATCCTTACCTGTGTAAATGTCTTGCTTCCAGTGGAGTTTGTTGCCTGATTATCTGATGGGAAGAATGAGAAATTACCATAGCAACACATTCTACATTAATATTTTTTATGTTCAGTAACATGTTCAATGAGATCTCTAGCTGCTGATGGTGGTGTCCTTTGTTAGTAATGGACTGGATGTTCAGGAGGGTAGATCTCTAGGAACAGGGTTTGGGAACACTGGTTACAGGGGTTACTGAAAAATGAAGCACTGAATTTCATATGCCTGACTTGTCGACCTCTGGGTCTAGAGGTCTTCATTGTCTAGAGCAGGGGTCTTCAACCCTGTTCTTGGAGAGCTACCATTCTGAAGGTTTTCACTCTGACCAAAGCAAAGCACATCTCATTTCCCAGTTGGAGATCTTGATGAGCTGCTCATTAGCCGAATCAGGTGTGCTGAATTAGGGATGGAGTAAAGCTCTCAAGGAGCAGAGTCAGCGACCACTGATCTAGAGCAGGGCTGCCCAACCCTGTTCCTGGAGAGCTACCATCCTGTAGGTTTCTGCTCCAACCCTAATTCAACACACCTGATTCAGCTCATTAGCAGCTCGTCAAGATCTCTAACTGGGAAAGCAGGTGTGGTTTGCTTTGGTTGGAGTGATAACCTTCACGATGGTAGCTCTCCAGGAACAGCGTTGGGCAGCCCTGATCTAGAGGCTTTTGTGGTCACCTTTCAATGAAAAAAAATTGATGCCTTGATAAGAAGATGTGCGCAAACTCCTTCACTAATCAGTGTCTTAATCACTTCTGCTGAAACAGACCAAAATCCAGCAGACTCTGTGGCCCTCCAGGACTAGAGTCACAATGACACATACAGTACAGATCACATCAAAACAGAATTCTATCGCGGTAGGGTCAGGAGAAGGTAAAGGTAACTTCAGAGCAACATGAGGGTAGAAACGCAGTAGGTTGTCTGAGAGAGCGCGGCGCGGGGATAGAAAGCATTTATAAATATAGTACCCAGTCACGAAACCCTTCTAGGATACACATCACAGGTGGTCCAGCGTGTGCTGAAGAATGTCATGGTTGGCCAAGCGGCCGGTAAGCATCTCCCAGCAGGGGATGCTTTCACACGCAGTCACTGTAAATGGTGAAAACTTACCAACCCCACACTACCACGTAAGATTATTTCTTCCTATTCATATATTTATTTGCTTAAAATAGGTGCTTGTCGTTGTATTTATATAGTTGTAGATAGCTTTAAAATCACAAGTTTTTAATCAGCAAACCATTGCATGTAAAGGAACGATTTATGAGATATAACCAGAAGTATACTGCATGACGCGGTTAGATGTGTGGGGTTTGTTTATGAGGAGAACAGCGGTGAAAAAGAGCGGTTCTTTTGGACAAAAATCATAAAGCTTTCTACATATTTTAATGCTATTTAGTGCAGACAGGAAAATTCCTTTATTTTTGTTGTTTACTCTTTACATTCTGAGAAAATGAATGATACATGTTACCGTATAGGACAAATCCGCTGTCATAGTTTAGAGAAATTTTCACTTTGTTTCTGTTATATTGTAGATTGCTGGACTTGGTGGCGCTCCTGATATCCAGAGAGAAGATTTTAGTTACATTATGAACTCACACACACAGTTGACACACGTCTTCAAAAGCAAATTTCTTCCTCGATTTCACGTGCACTATAATGCGATTTCTCACAAGTTTTAAATTGAAAGTGCATGTTATGTTTTTGGTAGTGGCTATTCGCCCCGCGGGGGGTGAATTGGGGGAAAGAGATTGGCTATATGCCCCGCAACGGGGCCGACAGGAGAAGCAGTTCTGCTATTCGCACCGCGGTGGGGCGGATAACAGAAGCACTTCTGCTATTTGCCTCGCAGTTGTGACAATAAAGCTGGATTTATGGTTCTGCGTCAAACCGACGCCGTCGCTACGCAGAGCCTCTGCGGTGACGTGAATCCCCACCGCAGAGCCTCTGCGTCGCCTGCTGTGCACCTCGAAAATTTTCTAACTGCAAGTCAAAGCCGCAGACGCAGACCGCAAGGGCACTGATTGGTCCACTCTACTCGAGTCTCACGTAGTTTCACGACAGGTCCTTCGGAAACCTGACCTCACCTAGCTGTTTGTCGGTGAATTGCTTCGCGGCACAGCATGACGCAAACGACCTCAACGCAGAACTTCGAAAGGTCCACGACGGCGTCGAGGCGACGGCGTGCCCTTTGCGTGGAGTCGACGCAGAACCATAAATCCAGCTTAAGAGATTTTATTTTATAATCCGCCCCGCTCTTTGATCTTTCACGCTGAACCGCCGCGGGGCGAACAGCCTCTTCCTATGTTCTTTCATATAACCACTGCACCATTCATCACCATTTTGGACTTGTTCTGAAACACATTTTGAACAAGTCAGCTTATCATCAAAAAACGCATCTATTACTAATTTAGTCTATCACACCGCACAAGCATCGGCCGGCCATTGCCGCAAACCGATCCGACGCAAGTCCAGTCGGCTGCAGTTTTGTCGAATCGGGTTGGGTCTGTTGTGTGTCTACACTTGTAATATCTGTTACAGATTAGTCAAAATAGTTCAGAAAATATATATTGAGTGCAGAAGCCAGTTTCATAACAGTTTGCACACAAATATTTACGCCTAAATGACGTGGCTTATGGAGCTTCAGCATGGGAGTCGCAAATTTACTCAATAAAACTTTTCTCGCAAACTTTTATAAAACCGGCCTCATAATCGTAAATTTACGCCGTGCAAACTGTAAAGTGTCGCCTGTTTTAAGGTGTACTGTTACAGCTATAGGTGAATATTCGGGAAGGAATTCAAAGCGTTACACTGAGAACAATTCTGCATCCTGAGTGACAGCTGCTGAGCACTAGAGAGTATGGGATTAATTTCCATTAGGATTGATTCAGAAGCCATTCTGTTTGTTTTTTACCGCCTGTAATGTTTGACATGGAGAACAGTTCAGCATTTCGAGTGATAGGTGCTGAGCTGTTCTGAGTGTGGGATTATCTTCTACGCCTATTGTCAGAGAGGAGTGACACTTAATTCAGTTGTCAGCTGAGGGTCTTTGGGGTTCTCTATATACTATGGATAATTGTATGCCTAACCACTATGCCTCCATGGAACCTGTTACAATTCGATGAATATCTCAAGCTTTTAAAGACCGCATTGATGATCTCAAAAGAGAAATGCTGACACCACTCCAGATCAGGAAACAAATATTGCAGGAGTCCAACACCAGTATATCGACCCAAGCGATTAAGCTGTATTTATCATGAAGGCGTGCTGAACAATTGACTGTGAAACGTTTGCCGGCAGCTCGACAATGACCTGAGAAACGAAAGTTACAAAGTGAACATCTTCAATTCTTGGACTGGTGCATCGAAGAAAACGATGAGGTCACAGCTTCCGAATTGAAGATCGCTGATCGTTTTCACCGTAGCATCAGTGTCTCTACAATAAAGAGGGCCTGTCAGTCACTTGGGTGGACGCTGACCAGTTCCAGATACTGCCAGATCATCAGAAATGAGAACCGAGAGAAGAGGAAGCAGTACTGTCTTGAAGCCATGCAGACGAATCAACTGTGAAAATGCACGCCAACGTTCGGCTATCCTTTAGACGAAGAGGTTGTCGGAGAAGGTTGAAAGGGGTTCCAAAACATCCTTATTCGGTGAGCATAATGGGTATTGCAGTTCAGTCTTTTGACAGGATGTAAAATAGAGGTAGCCAGGAAGAACTAGTAGATGGAATCCAGAGGTACTGGAACAGTGTTAGCAAGGAGAAGTGCAACAGATACATTGACCATTTCTGCTGAAGATGGGGCCACTGGTGGACATTGAAAACTAAACACAAAATTGATTTGTAATTTGATTTATTTCATGAACTGTATAATATATAAGATGTAAATATAGATGTTTAAATGAAATAAACAATGAAAACACTGAAATACTATGAAATCGTTGGTATATCGTCCAGGGGCAGCCATGTGTGTCTAAGTCTCTGGTTCCACAGATAGCGTAGTGCTGAATTCAAACCACTCAACACCTTCTTTTCGACGCCGTCCTCTCTGTAATGCAGCTTCACGGTGTTGATTATCTTCTGTAGTTTGGTCCTGTCAAGAGGGGTTTTCTGGGGGCCCCCAAAGTTTCTCCCACTGACGTTTCGCTTATACAGCTCGCTCAGGTTGAAACCATGGAAAAGTAGGTTTTTTGCCAAATGGGTTGCACTATGGGACCTTCTCAGTAAGTCCTGGAACAGCGGTCCATCTACAGGCAGTGTAGCCACAGCTGGGGTGGGGTACTGGGACGCCTCCGTCTCTTCCCTGATCAGACGCTCAAGGCGGTCTGGAGTCACCTGATCTCCATCCAGCTGATACGGCTTTAGGAGCCACACCCTACTGTCCCCGAACGTGGGGTAGGTGACTGGCTGTTCAGGGGTAGCCGCACTAGGGGGTGTCAATGGGGGGATGAGGACAGATTCCTCACTGATGACTGCATTGCTGAACTGTTGTTGTCGGGTCGAAATGCTGGAAACCTATAACAACATAACAGCACACATGTGTTTATGCAGTGAAGCACAAAAAGCAGCGCAGAACTATTACAAACACATGTTTGTATTTGGATGGTATTTTACTAAAGAGCAAATCAAGATAGGATACAGCTTAGACGCAGCAGAACAGAAATAAAGTATAGGGCTTGTAAGTCTCCTCAAGTGATCTGCAATTTCCGGGTACAGTTGATGTACAGACGCATGCGTGGCGTTCTAAAATGACGCGGAGCTGTGACGTCTAATTAACGTCAATAATGGAGCGAATTCACCATGTCAGAAGAACGTTCTTTTTCAAGCGTCATTTGTACCCAGAAATGGTGAAATCTCGAGAGACTTACAGGACATATTGAAAACAGGTTATGGTATACCAATCAGACATGATGGATCTCAACCTATGTGTCTTCAATCTTACCTGGTCATTGATCTGTTCGGATTTAAGTGGTGGGTCAGACAGGGTAGCCATTTCCCTGGTATCAGCAGGGCCTGTGACAGAGTGACGAACCTGCATCAAGAAAAGCAAAAATGAAATACAAATACACATATGCATACACGTATACATAAATATCTGCAAGCAATTCCCCCTTTCCATGAAGCATACAGACTTTTACAGAAAAACAGCATGATATTACTAGAATGTGCGCTGTGATCTTCAGTTACCAAGCCTTTTTTTAAACAAACTATGAAAAACTCCTTACCTCATTGTCATTCTGTTCCTCAGAAGGGCAAGCAACGGGAACAGGGATGTCAGTCTGTGTGAAGATTTCCCCAGTGATCAGTTGCTTCCCCCAAAAATCAGCGAGCTGTTTTTAAAAAAAAAAAAAAAAAAAATAAATAAATTTTCCAACTGCGTGTTGCTTAGCCCAGGATTATGAAGACTTCAAATATTACTGAAAACATGTATGGGAATATTAATATATCTATTTAGTCGAGACAAGACTTTTGAACATGAAACTTACCATACTCTCAAAACGAGAGGTAAGATCATCAACGATCCCCTGTAATTTCCGGTCAAGTTCCTTCTGGAAAGCAGCGTCATGGACACAGCACATCGGCGGGGTAGCTGTTGTAGAGGATGTAGTAGACTCCTCGTGGGTTTCCAGTGGTGAAGTCTGCGCCATTTCCCTGCGGACCTTCTCACACTCCTCTGTTGAAAGTTGGGAGAAGTCAAAGGCACGCTAGGAAAAGGCGCAGCAGGTGTTGTGACCGGCGAATCTCTTCCCCTATATTTGCTGGTAAGAAATTCTATGCCCTCTAACACTGAAATGGTACATACATGTACAGTACAGATCACATCAAAACGGAAAAAATCGCGAGAACTCTCCCTAACTTACCGCTGTCTTGCTGTCTTTGTATCGCTACTCTACCGCCAGACTAACTTGTTGTTTTGTGAGATTAATGCTGTAAGCCTTTTAACTGCAGACAGTGATCATGAGGCGGCGCCAGGTAAGAAAATATAGTTCCTGACCAAGTGTGGTTTCCTATTTGCTGCGGGGCAAATAGCCACTTCCAAAAACATAACATGCACTTTCAATTTAAAACTTGAGAGAAACCGCATTATAGTGCACGTGAAAGCGCGGAGGAAAATTGCTTTTGAAGACGTGTGTCAACTGTGTGTGTGAGTTCATAATGTAACTAAAATCTTCTGTCTGGATGTCAGGAGCACCACAAAGTCCAGCAATCTACAATATAACAGAAACAAAGTGAAAATTTCTCTAAACTATGACAGCGGATTTGTCCTTTACGGTAACATGTATCATTCATTTTCACAGAACGTTAAGAGTAAACAACAATAAACAACAAAAATAAAGGAATTTTCCTGTTTGCACTAAATAGCATTAAAACATATAGAAACCTTCATGATTTTTGTCCAAAAGAATCGCTCTTTTTCGCCGCTGTTACCCTCATAAACAAACCCCACACATCTAACCGCGTCATGCAGTATACTTCTGGTTATATCTCATACATCGTTCCTTTACATGCAATGGTTTACCGATTAAAAACTTGTGATTTTAAAGCTATCTACAACTATATAAATACAACGACAAGCACCTATTTTAAGCAAATAAATATATGAATAGGAAGAAATAATCTTACGTGGTAGTGTGGGGTTGGTAAGTTTTCACCATTTACAGTGACTGCGTGTAAAAGCATCCCCTGCTGGGAGATGCTTACCGGCCGCTCGGCCAACCATGACATTCTTCAGCACATGCTGGACCACCTGTGATGTGTATCCTGGCAGGGTTTTGTGACTGGGTACTATATTTATGAATGCTTTCTATCCCCGCGCCGCGCTCTCTCAGACAACCTACCGTGTTTCTACCCTCATGTTGCTCTGAAGTTACCGTTACCTTCTCCCGACCCTACCACGATAGAATTCAGTTTTGATGTGATCTGTACTGTACATGTAGGTTTGATATTCAGATTTCTAGTAGAATATGCTGACAATTGATTAGATCGCAATAATTGTTGTCTAGTAGAAGAAAGAGAATTTCGCTAAAACTATATTCATGAATGGAATATTATTTGTTAATATTTAACAGACATCTTGGCACCATATAGCTTCAATAATAGTTTATTCTGTTGACATAAAAATTTTTCTTCAGTGCAGGACTAATATTTTGTTATTTTCCAACTTCCACCAACCTTCGCGGCTGGTCTTTTGCAGGATTTTCGTCTGTTGACAAGAGTGGCTGTCTTTCGAACAATAGGTCTCTTTGCCGGCCTTTTTTGTAGGAGAGAAAGTACCTAATTACCAGTAAGAACCAAAAAAAAAAAAAGAACTGAAAATACCAATATTTGGCACTGTGAACAAAGATGCATGCCTTAAGGCATTTCTGCCAATCCTAGCTAAGGTGATTCTGGTGTGATGATTAAAGCTTTAACTTACTTTTTTTTTAAACTGGCAGAGATTTCATGTACTCTCGTTCTAGCTCTGTCAGATTGGTAGGATCATCTGTAAAAGAGAAAATTTTCGTAATGCATCGTAATGCAATAACTAAATTTTCGAAAGTGTGTTAAAATATAATTTATCACACCATACATCCAATGAAATGCCTAGACCATAACGCAAAAAATTGCTTCAAACGAAGGAACACTGGTAAATGCTTGTACAAAAGATCGCTCCCTTAATCTTTACAAATGGCCTTGGAAACTGCTCACCAGAGCAACCGTCTGACTGCTTGCACGTTATTTACAGAAAATATTAAAAAGTTGAAATCTCAACTAATTATTGAAATGGAAAACAACGAGTTTAAAGTATTCAGATGATTTTAGGTAATCTAGTAATTTTCATACGCGGGCATTATGGGCACAACGTTACTGCATGGTGTACGGCTTTTGTATAGAAGCAAATTTCCGGAAGGAAATCGAGCAGTTTCCTTTGCCAATGAACTGTTACTTTACTTACCAGATAGTCCGAGAACAGTCGCTTGTATGAACTCGCCTTCCCGTGGTGCCTTAACCGACGAATTTATGGCAACAGCTTGGTCACATTGCAGTTGGCTCGTCTTCGTCTGCAATGTTTTGCCATCACAAGCAAACCGAATGAAAGCGTATTTCGGGACTGTAATAGGAAAAAAGGTTCATTACGTAAGAGTAAACATCAAAACTGGTCAGAAAAATGTTAAAAAGTGGTCTAAACAGTGAACCCAACAATTTTCCTATACAAAAGAGTTTATAGATTCAAAAGCACTATTTACCTTAACTTTCAAATCGGCGAGACATCGTTGTTCACCTGTAGTTGGCAATTCAGCAAAGATGTGGAAAGGTAGTCACGTTCGAGCTTTATACTTCATGTGGAGTCGGTCAGTTAAGGAAACCACACGTGGTCAGGAACTATATTTTCTTACCTGGCGCCGACTCACGATCGCTGTCGGCAGTTAAAAGCTTACAGTAGTAATCTCGCGAAACAACGAGTTAGTCTGGTGGTAGAGCAGCGATACAAAGACGGCAAGACAGCGGTAAGTTAGGAAGGGTTCTCGCGATTTTATCCGTTTTGATGTGAGCTGTATGGTACATGATTTTAGTCCTATTTATAAATTAATCAGTTGAAGTCCCATGTCCCCAGCATAACTTCTCCATAACTTCATTAACCACTCGCTTAGAAAGCAGAAAGGAGGCAGAATCCGTACCGGTCTTTGAGGCCATCACAGTTGCAGACGGCGGGCCCGCGGTGGCCTGGCCTCCAGTAGCAGCGGGCGCTGAAGTCACGGGGAGAGAGGAGGACGAGGAAACTCCCGCGACCGAGGCGGACTGCGAGGGTGTGCGAGCGGTGGACACTGACGCCCCCGAACTGGGCACGCTCACAATCCCGCTGCCTGGCGGGTACACGGCCCGGGCGACGGTAATCTGGGGAACTGCTGGGGATGAGGGCAGTGAGGGAGCCGAGGAGGAGGGGGCAGCTTTCTGGAGGATCAGCGGGAGCTCGCTCGTGGTTTTGGCCTTGGCGAGCGTGCCGACAGTCCCCAGCGACGACACGGGGATCAGCTCCATGCTGGCTCCACCGCCTTGCCCGTTAGCCACAGTGAGCGGAAGCTGTATGAGCAGGGGCTGGCGCGTAACGGCCTGCGCGGTCGCCGTGGGGCCGCTCTGGGAGACAGCGCTGCCAGCGAGGGTAGTTTTCAGCAGCACGGCTCCAGGCTGGTTTTGGGAAGAGACGGGCGTCAGGCCGGCAGTGTCGGAAGCTGTCGCAGTGGTGAGGAGAAGTGGGACGGGCGCCGACACCATGGGGGAGGAAGCCGGCGGGGTGGGAGTCGACAGAGGCTTGGGCTGCGCCGGAGAGGCTGAAAGAGGAGAAACGAAAGATTGTAATTTTATCACAAAATGAAATCTCACAAAAAGGCACAGGTGCAAAAATGAGGGCAGCCTTTAGCATAGCGGCTAACACATTTGGCTGAGACTCAGAGGGCTGGCGGTCCAAGCCCCAGTGTAGCCAAAATAATATCAGTGCAGCTGTTGGGCTCTTGAGCGAAGAGCGCTTAACCCGGCCATACTCCAGGGAGGGATCGCTCCTGCCATGTCAAATCAGCTGTAAGGCACTTTGGATGAAAGCTTCAGCAAGACAACTAATGTAATGCAGATGCGGATGAGCCACTCAACGCTGATTCACCGACTGGCACATTAACAGTGTCGTCCGATATCATCCTCGGTGCCAAGAGCCGTGTGAAAGCCTGCCAGTGTAAATAGCCCCGCTGTAAGAGGCTGGTGCCCCGTAAGGCAGTGCCATCTGTGATAGCAGGTGCAGCACAGACAAGCGATGAGACTGAGAATTCACCCTCGAATTCATAGAGGCCTGTAATTTTCAGTATTTCCCCTTGGCACCAGAATCCTCTCCAGGCCACACATCTCAAACTTAAACCCTGAATGTCCGTGACTTCTGCGGAGTTTTGATGTGGTACTGTACTGCACTTAAGGTCTTAATTTAAACCAATGATTGTTCAAGAGGCTATAAATCAGCCGCAGACTGAGAAGCAGTCACGAAAACTAGCACACACTCTGGCCTTGCAGGATTGGATTTTTGACGCCCCTTGATTCCGTTTACTTCACCTGGTTTTAAAAACCAAAAATCGTGAAAATTTGTTCCATGATTTACTTCAAGTAAAATTTGCTAAAATAGTTCAGTACCAATGTAATCAGAGAATGTGCCTGAGCAATGAAGTCCCCTTGGGCCCATATTTGTTAATATGCTGCGGCCTCTAGTGGTGCAAACAGGTATTGCACCATGCATGTTTCAGACACACTTCGTAGATGGATGAATAAATAGATGAACGGACTGATGCAAGGATGACAGTACCCCTTTGACCCAAGTGGGGTCGACGGGGTATTAAAATGAAGCTTCTGATCAGTGATCCAGGCAGTATCAGGACTAATACGGGAAGGCAGAGAGATGCATACAAGAAAATGGCAGTAAAATTAGTCAACTGACTCACCTGTGGCACTGACAGTGTTTGCGGTTTGGTTCTGACTTGGTTGCTTGGACTCGACTGGTGTCCTAACTGACCTGGAGAGGGAGAGGGAGAGGAGAGAGAGAGAGAGAGGAGAGGGAGAGGGAGAGGGAGGGAGAGAGAGAGAGAGAGAACAGTGCTGAATGAGATTTTATTCATTGAAAATTAAAATTCTGAATAGATGATAATAGGTTTCTGTGTAACCTGACACTCTGGCTTGGAGCAGCTGATTTAAAAAAAAAAACAGTATTTTTTTAGTCTGCTTGAAGTCATGGCTGAACTGAGAGTTATACAATATATTCCACTATCATTTGAAATCAGCGACCGCCTTCATCATGGAAATAAACACAAATCGCCAGTAAGTATGGCCATCTCTGCAGGAAGAGGAAGTGCTTCAGAGACATTTCAAAACTATGTTTTTTCATGCACTGTAGTAACGGAGTGATACATCACAGACAAACAGAATATTCCTTGTTAGTCTCCAGTGGTCAGAGGACACTGAGCTAAAACAAATCGACACCCGGAACTCACCGGAAGCTGGAGGTTGTGCTCAAGGGTGTCGCATTTACAGCAGTAGTATGTGAGGTCCCCTGTGGAAGATGAATAATTGGCCATAAGGTGGAGGACATGACAAACTGACATACGCCATTTCCACATACCCCATCTTTGCTGGCTGAATTATTTTTCACCCTTAGGCCTTGTTCACAGATCAAAACCAAACACCACTACTCTACCCAACCTTGTCATTAATTTTGTAATGGCCGGTAGAATTAGGAGGCCAAGCGCAACGACCAGAGAGAGAGTGAGCAGCACGGACACAGTACAAACACAGAGAATAATGCAGACCAAACGAAAGTACTCGCGCTTCCAAAGGATGTATAATAGTGCCAACCACGGAAGCAAAGCGAGATAGCAAAACGGGAGAAGAAACTCCAAAAATCAGAAGATAGAAAGTCATACAAAACCTGACTACAGATATCTTCAGCTATAGCGCGAAGCTAAAAACAGACCCTCTAGCAAAGGAGGCGTGCCGGACTTCCTGCTTATATAGAGTCCGGGAAGGCGCTGCCCCAGCTCAATCAGCCAGCTGGGTAAAGATTCTGATAGCCAAGGAATTCGATATCGTCCCGGGACGAGAGCCGCAAAGAAAAGTCCAAACCACACGCACACCTCATAAACCATGACACATTTGCCCAATACTTTTGGCCCTTTCATGTATTCAATAAGAAACCGTGATGATCGCTTGGTCAAGCATTCCAAATTTAATTGATAAGTGATGTTTGTTAATGTGTTCATTCAGTGCTAATTCTGAACACTGTGATTAAGGTCATTCCGTGAAAGTCAGAGAGGGTATTCATGACTGTAATAACAATATAAGAAAACTACTTTCGATACTCTGCACTACTAATCGCAGCACTCTTCAGAAGAACCTTGTCCACTGCCTCACCTCCCGAGTTTTCCTCATATTCTCACTGGTCTGGTTGGCAGCACCAAATTTCTTAGTCAGACGAGCAATTTTGGCCTGTGAAAAGACAGACAACGGACCAGAAACGGAGTCAGTGGGCTGGAAAAAAGGCACAGTAGGCACAGTATAACTGAGAGGAGAACATGCCCTCAGTAATACTTTGACTGTTTGAGGAGCATGCCCTTAGTCATACTGACAGTGGGTAGAGAACAAGCCCTCGGTAACACTTAGACCCAGCTCGGACAGCCGAGGCCAGCTACCTGAAGAGAGTTGAGGGTTTGCTGGTGCTTGGTGGCGCAGTCGATCTTCTCCACCCTCTCCTTCAACTCCTGCAGACTCCTGTCGAACACACTCAGCTGCAAGACTCTCAACTGCTCCTCCACCAGCTGCTGAACAACCTGGGAAAGGTAAGGCAAGGTAATGTAAGGCAATAAACAGAATAGTGTCGCTGCGTTTATTAAGGTATACTTATTTTTACATAAAGAATTCTGACGAAGGAGACAGGTGAGAGCGAGGAGACTGTTCAGCATCATTTTCAAGGTTTATCGTGCTGTGAATAGGAATTTTTCCTTTTCTGACTTCATCTGTTTTCACACATTCATCACACAATGGGCCTTAATGTGACAATCTAAACACAGCAAATACAAGTGCTAATGGTATTGCTGCTCAAAACTGGGTGTCCACCTCCATCCTGATAGTTTTGTGACAGGAAGCCATAGTGCACCTGTGGGGCTGTTCTCAGAAGGGCTGGTCTGAGATTAATTCCTTTCCATAGGGTAAGGAGGGGGTTTGGTTCCATTAAGGCCAAGTAAATGTCATTCCCTTAAAACTACTGTGTCAACGCCATAGTGAACAGGCAATTTAGTAAGGCGAAGAACAAACACTTGGCTTGCATACTGCACCACAACGTAATAAATGGTTCAGAGATGTGAGATGACAAAGAAGCAAAACCTACAATCAAGCAGGTAGGAGACTGGTTCCACTGGGGGGGTTGGAAATGCATCTAACAGAGAGCCCCTCAAGCCAGTGGTAAAGTAAAAATTTAAGAGAGAAGAAAAATTAGGGAAGGGATATGCTTTTATTTGCAAGGGAGTTGCCTTGGTCCGTTATTATTCATTATGTAAACAAATGATCTCCCTCTCGTGTTAGTGTTGAAGTGACATTTTTATTTCTTGTGTTACCTTATTGAGAAAAACTGGCCTCACGGGATAATGTTGAGTGTTTTTGGACTTTTTTTGTGTGCATTTGAATGAAAGATTGAAAACAGGTCAAGACCAATCATTATTTTCTAAGGATATTCTGTATTTCACCAATTATCTGCTCACCAGCTGTAATTGATTGCCAATCCCCTAATGTGATGTTGAATCCATTATGATGCCAACAGCTTTATTTCAGAGCACAAAACTACCAAACTAGGAAGGCGATAAATACGCCATTTACAGTGGACAAAATTTTGCATGTTACTGCCACGAGCATTTCAGTGAGCGAAGGCACAAAAATAGATTTCAATAATGCAAGATTTCATGTCAACAATATGAGGAGAACAAGGAAATAAAGTAAAAATAAGTAAAGTTTATAGATGATTTCATTTATTGAAGGACAAAGGTTATTCACCACCAAGATCACCCATGGGGAGAAAGTAATTGCCCCCTAAACTTAATAACTGGTTTTGCTGCTTTTAGCGGCAATAACTGCAGCCAGGCGCTTATAATAACTAGAGATCAGTCTTTCACTTCATTGTGGTAATTTTGCTCCACTCTTCAGTGCAGCATTGCTTTAATTCAGCCGTGTCGATGGATTTTCAAGTATAAACTGCTTGCTTGCAGTCCTGCGGTTGCATCTCAATCGGGTTCGAGTCAGGGCTTGGATTACGCCACTCTAGGAACTTAGTTTTGTTTCTATTAAGCCATTAAGAGGTGGACTTGCTCCAGGGCCACGGATCATTTTCTCGCATCATCGCCCAAGAATTGCGCTTGGGCTTCTGATCACAGACTGATGGCCAGGCATTCTTCTTCAGGATTTTCTGTTAGAGTCAAATTCATGTTTCCGTCAATTACAGCAAGTCGCCCGGGCTCTAAAGCAGAAAAGCATCCTGACAACATTATTCTACCACCATAACCTTTGTCAATTAATGTGATGTTCTTGTCACAGAATGCAGTGTTGGCTTTAAGTCATGGGTAATTGGACCCATGTCCTCCTAAAAAGTACTACATAATCAGTCAATCATATTGGGGGTTTTTTTTTTTTTTTTTTTTTAGCAAATGTGAGACGAGCCTATTTTCCCCTCACGATTACCATTGGTATTCAACATACAACATCCTTGTTTTTGCCCATCCTCTTTCTAATGGCGTGATTTAAGAACTCTCACCTTAACAGGGGTGAGAGAGACCTGCAGTTCTACGAAAGCTAGTCTGGGTTCTTCTGACTTTCCAGGGAAACCGTGAAAGCACTCATGAATTTTAGGAGGCCGAACACTCCTAGTACTCTGTTCCATGTTTTCTCCATTTGGAGATAATAACTCTCAGTGTAGTTTGCTGGAGTCCTTGAGCCTTAAAAATGGTTATGTGACCCTTTCCAGAATGATGAAGTTCAATAACTTTCCTTCTCCTTTCTTCTGGAATTTCTTTTGATTATGGAAATTCTGATACTTTATAGCCCACTTCACATTACGAGAAAATTTCCATTGAAATGATCTTTGGATTAAAGAGGGCTGGCAGTAATCAATACTGGTTGTGCCAAGTCTAATGTTACCCAATGATCAACTTAATTTGGTAGCATAGCTGATTGATTCATTACTTGTTCACCCAGGGCCAAAACGTTTTTGATCAGGATTTTCTCTGACAAATGAAAGAATCGTTTAAAAACAGTAATTTGCATTTACTCAGGATTTTTTCTGGTTTATTAATTAAATTATGTTTGCAGATCTGAAACAAGTTGGTGGGTAAAATATGAAAAATTTAGTAAAGTCAGAAAGGGGGCCCATTCTTGTTGAGAGATATGGTTGATTAACTCTACTATATGTCACTGAGTTCCCTTTCTCCATAAAAAGTCATTGGTACATTTAATATAAAAATACTGAGACGTTTGGCAAATATAGCAATATTTTGAGGACAAATCAGAATCAGCGGCTGCACTGCACAAACTCTGGGTTCAAATTGCACAACATGGTGGCACCTGTGAAATGTGCACTTCCTGTCCATAATCCAAAACTATTTTTACCTGGTTATAGTGATGTCAAAGGGAGACAAAACAGACCTGCTCCACAGATTTTCTACAGTCCACAGTGGAAACACACAGAGGCACTGCAATAGCTGGGCTCACCTTCTCCAGCTTAAGACGACTGCTGGTGTTGGCGGTGATTTTCAACTCCAACTGCGCCTCCAACTCTTCTCCTTCCACCCTCTGCCTCTTTCCATCTCTCGCCCCTCCATCTTCCCCTCCATCCTTCTCTCCATCCTTCTCTGCATCACCACACAAGGCACGCTTCTTTCCAGAAAGGACACTTTGACTCTTCTCAGGCTCTGAGGGAGATGGAGAGATGAGTTTAAAACTGCTATTCTTGATGAGGAATTAACCGTAAGCCTATAGGCTCTGTGCGTCATGCCGGTGTGCCAATGTTCCTCATCCTTTTGGTTTACCAGCTGTAAATGCCATTTATGGCTGATAATAGAATGGACGTGGAATACATAATTCATGAATACTGTAGAATTGGGAATAGAATCAAAGACTGAATGAGTCTGTAGACCCTTTTAAATGTCCATGTTGGTACACCTCGTATGCAAATATTTTTTCTTCCAAAAAAAATGATACTGAGCAATGATGCTCATAAAACACCCTGGGGGAAATTAATACAAACCTATGCTTTATTGCCTTTCTCTTCACTTCAATGCAAGCTTTTTGAAAACAACCATTTTAACCAACAAACCTCGTCCCCTTCCATAGATGGATAAAGAAAACTAAGTTTGTTGAGCATAAACAGACACATCACGACCACTTATCTGCCAATAAGCAGTGCCTGTTGCAGCAAAACCACAAATAATCTCCATTACCTGAGTCTGTAGAAGGTGGAGGGGCTGGGCCTGGACTGGGAGAAGGTGAAGCAGCATCCCCCGCACCACCTTTTTCTCCGTCATTCTTCGCATCCACCTCCATCCTATCTCCACCATCCTTTTCTTTTTCTTCCTCCTCCTTTTCTAGATCCTTCTCTCCCTGGTTATCATCCTCTTCGCTGAGCACGAGAAATCCCTCCTTCACTTCCAGGTCGGACTCCGGCGCGTGGGACGGGGAGAGGGACGGGGAGGTGGAGGCTGTTGTTTCGGCCGGAGGGGCGCCATCTCCTCACCATCGAGGGCCTTGACCTCCGTTGGGGCGAGATCTGTTTCCATTGCTGTAGCCTCCTCTGATTCGGCTCCTTTTTTCATTTCTGTCGTTGACTCCTCCTTGTCCTTCTTCTCTGAAGCCGAGGGGGAGGCAGGAGGGCTGGTGGAGTTCGGGGTAGGGGACCCATCGCCATCGGGCTTGGGCTTTTCATTCTGGAAAGATGGAAGAAAATAAGCATTATGATACAGTCGCACATGCCCAAAGTTAACATTGACTAATGCTCGCCTCCTGTTCACCTCCATCCAGTGAGAGCATAGGGAACATAAAACCTTCATGTCTGGTGGCAAAGCAAATTCACATTCTTGCTTTACATGGAGTTAAACTTTGGTGAACATTGACCTGCAAAGTTGCAGCCTCAACCAGTAGCAAAGTAGTGTATGCGGTGTCAATCTCGCTTTACACCGCCCGCATTCAGCATGACAAGTTACAAATTTCGCCTCGGCAGGTGATAATCATTTGCTTGCATGAGCATATGTGTGACCGTAACTTTAATCACAATGAAAGGCATCCTGTCAGTAAGACTAGACCATACATCCATCCTTTCGTACTGTTTATCCATCTAGTGATGAGTGATTTGCCCATCAGTGTCACCCATTCACCCCTCATACCCAACACACCTCCTTGTCTTTCACTTCCGAGCCGTCGCCATCTTCCTTCCCCTCCCGCTCTCCTCCCTCTGTCTTCTTCTCCTCCGCAGTCTCCACCATTTCTTCCGAGGAGGGCTTCTCCTTTTCTTTTTCCCGTGAATTGTCGCTCTCCTCCTTGTCACGCACTTTCCCAGTGTTGTGGGGGGAGCGTGGCGGGGACTGGCGGGCGCTGCTTTCGGATCCCGGCTTTGGAGACTGGGATGGCGGAGAGGGGGACAGGGAGAGGGAGAGGGTGAGAGGCGATGGGGTTCGAGAGACAGGAGAAGCGGGTCGCGACCCTTTCGGGGTTTTGTCCGTGTCGCTCTCTCTCTCCGTTCGTTCCTCCGCCTCTGAGCACTTTCCATTCATCACAGCCGGTGGGGTTGTTTTGGCGGAGGGGGTCCCAGTAGCGGTGGATGTGGGGACAGTAGAGGAGTTGGAATTATGGATGGACCCCAGTTGTTGTCGATCGCTAATCTTCATCGTTTTTCGCGCTCTGAAAATTTTCTTGCTCTGAGCTTCGTCCAACTCTGCCACATCCATCTTTTTTATTCTGGTGGAAGAGAGAACAGAATTAGACATTAGAAACAGATGGTCAATGTGGAAGAGACCAATAGGTGCAAGAGGTGTTTGTTCATTCTGGTGATACTACAAAGCATCTTGCTTACAAAACACTGAACAAATAACCATGGCAGCAGTATAGACCAACAGCCACGGAACTGCATAGCTTCAATTAAAATCTCATGCTGTACACAGATAGTACACAAAATGGGCACTGTGATATACAGAATTACGTTAAGTGAGAAATACTCTTTCCACATCCAAATGCGAAGGTGGCAGTGTGTATGAACTAACACCAGGTGGTGCACTAGTAACATTCTTGCTGAAAAGCATAGGTTTTTTTTCCCAAGTGGGGCAGAGTGGACCAATCAATTCCACAGCAATAAATATGATTTATGGCAGCTATTTAGAGCACAGAGGACGTACAGGTATACCAAAGTCAGTAAATCCCTGTGTATTAGCATACACCAGCATACCCCAGAATCCAGGCTACTGAATTCAATCCATGATCAGATAATCACTGGAGCTGAAAGATATGTCCATAAGCAACTAAAAAAGTCAACAGATTTTAATAAAAAATGCTATGGTAACACGGACAGGGTCATAATACACTGCAGAAAATTCTGGAAAGCATGATACTGGCTGGCAGTCACGCTTTGACTACTCCTCCCCTCCATTCTAATTGGTTCTTTCTATTCAGCCAATCAGAAGAGCTAGCTACTCAGCCTGCCTAGTTACAACACGTGTGGATTATGTAATGGTCAAATGATCTAGTAGATTCCATTTTCTTTGCGTTCGCGTGCGATTCTAGCTGTCACCTTGTTCCATCAATTATTTACATAATTCAAGCTCTCTTTACCCAATAGATGAGAATACATACCCCATAAGGTCTGAGCAATACTGTGTTAAGGGATGAATTCTGTGCATGTAAAACATTAATGTAGGCACTTTTATTAGCGATTTATTTTAGAAATGCACTTGCATACCGGTTTGTTCCTTAAGCTCTTCTTTTTATAAAGCCATTGGGGGACTAAACAAATAATCTAAAGAAAATGCTGTTGGAGATGGGTCATACCAGGTTATAGCAGTAATCTAATGTGCTAAATCTGCTGGTTGTGAAACTGCAGAGCTGATTGAATTTAAAATACGCAGGACTACAGGATCAAGCCCTGAATTACACGGTAAACACGAGCTAGCACTAGTTCATGGACCAAATAAAATGCTTGAATGTACAAAGATAACACTAAAAATGAAGATTCAATATTTTATATGCATGCATATTTGCTGAGTAAAATGCCTTGGAACAACTGTAAACTAGCAATTTATTGTCCAAATTCTCACTATCGACTTCCCGCTGGGATTTTTGTGCTACTGTCATCATCATTGCGGTTTGTCTTCAATCAATAGTAAGACAGTGTAGTAACAAATGTCAAATTCTTAGAAAAAAAGAAAACAAATAGATTAAACATCCACGCAGTAATAATGGGAACCTAAGCCACATGCTCTCCAAATGAAATATGTACATTAGATATTGAAATGAATTTTTTAATATGATTTAGACCTAATCAAATTATCCCAATTAAAAACATAAAATTCTAACAACTCTTCAATGCTATATAGCACATTTACTAATGAAGAAATGGGGGCCTCTGACTGTGAAAGTAAGTACAACTGGTATTTAAATGTCATTACTTGCATGATTTAATCACATTATCCTATGATAAAATTTTCTCTAACCACTCGGACATGCTATATAGCTTATATACAATGGAACAAATGAAGGCCTCAGGTGTGGACAAGAGGCCCTGAAGTGTTTGAAAAATATTGAAAGCTTCATTTTTTTATTCGTGAAACACCTACACAAGTTATTATTCAGCTGCATGAATAACACAAAGCAAGTGATTAACAATGTACAAAATAGATTTTTTCTTTCACAATAGGTCTTCGCCAAGCTTTTCAGCTCGCCATGAAATTTATTTGACAAAAAAATTAGGATCACTTAATGGGGTTGAATTGAATCAGCTTGAACAACCACATTTAGAACATGTAGATGACAGTTCATCAAGTTCGCAGGACAGATCCCCAGAATATTTCTGCAAGCGCAGCGGCCGAAGAGGTCAAAGATGTTGAAAACTACTGGCAAAAAAATACATACATATAATTCACTTGTTATGAAATGATGGACCATATGAGTTGTATATTGTTATGTATTCATTAGTCTTAAGGCTATCTTCACAACTCGCATGTCCTCACACACTCTTCCAACTCATACAAGCCAGTGACTGCATACCTAAAGGCCGTATGAATTTAGGGCATAGCTAGTCTTGATCACAGGATATCTTTCACTGACAACTCCAGGCTCTTTGTATCTGGGAGAAACTCAAAGTTATGATGTAGAGTATAATTAGCAAATGTTTTTTAGGCAAAGCAGTTGATGAGGGGAATTAATGCAACAGTAACCTGACGATCTCTGGGCCACTTCAACCTACCAAGGTTCGAAAGGCTCTACAAATGACTTGTTGTTGAACACTTAATGACATTCCAGAGGCTCAAAAATTCAGCATCCGTTTTAATCTGCGGGAAAAGCACCTTTATTGACTGACCTTCTGGGAAGCCTATTTTATCTTCACTCCAAAATTTTCTGCGTAAATTTCAAATATCCACTTTCTTGCCCCACAGCATCAACAGCAAAAACCTTTCCCTCTCTGCAGAAATTTTTCACTGTGTTCCAAACATAATACAATAGGGAGCCTCAACTACAATAACAAAGTCAAAATTGTGGAGCTGCCCTTCACCATTGCGCCCTTAAAGTAAACAGTCCCTTCTAGGGCAAACATGCTAATTGTGTGGCCAACCTAATAGTGCAGTTTATTACGAATATACGAGTGTTCAGATGAAACATGGTAAATGATATTCTCTTAGTGGTGAGTTGCCAGATAAACTTTAGTCCACCCCTTTTTGCTTAAGCAAAACAATAAAATCTAAGCAAAGCCAGCAGCCCGGAGGGAATATTAGTCATTCGTTTACAGTGTTTGTTAATGAGGGACCACAGCCTCTTTGCTAATACCAGCTATCGGTTTGGGAGCAGAGAACATAGACTTTCCCCACCTTTCTAGCTAACAGCAAAAGCTGCTTACTTCTCATTGGTTCCCACAAATAAAATAGATTGTGTTTGTCACAGACAAAATATATTGCTATGAGAAATGGCTTCGATGTGACTAGTGCCGTGTTTCTACAAACTAGGACACTACCTTTTTTTTTTGCCAGCAACTACCCAAGCAGCGTGTCCAGATGTTGTCCTTGAGTTATAAGACAAACAGTGCAGTATATTTAGAAGGACCCCAAGATGAGGATGAGACACAAGGACATTTAAGAAAAGTCACAGTTATACAAATTAATTGATTTTAACCCAAAACATTCCAATCGCTATCTTTCACTTAGCATTCGTATTTTTTCAAGGACCATGTGGTTTTGAAATGTACCTTTATTTAATAATTGCCCATTTTTTGCTCTCCAAACAGGCTTAGGAACATTGCTAAAAAAAGAACAATTTGACTTTCCAGCCTGGGACGTGAGCTTGTAACCTTTCGTTGACAGGTCGTCAGGTCAAGTCCCCATACCAATATGCTCGGATATGAAACACAGGTTAAAGAATCCGCAAAGCTGTGATCATAACTCTAATTTCGCATTTAGCAACCTCATTTTTAATGCAGCAATTATCGCTGAATAATATGCCTTTACAAGTACCAAGACAGCACAAGCTATGACATGCATAGATGGTCATTACCACGCTCAATATTTAAGTGTGTGCCTGGCGCACCCAAGATCATTTTAGAACACATATGGAAATTCTTCATTTCAAACATCATTTTTGCTTCAGTTTGCACCAACACTGACAGTCAGGAAAGCATGCAAGAAAGTAACATGCAACATTAGAGCAGCATTTCTTAATAAGCGATTACGCAAAAAGTTTTTTTTTTTTTTTTAATTCTAAGTTTTCAAAATAGTCAAATCTGACTGTTTTAATAAGCAGAATGCCATAGTGCACAAATTTCTGCACTGCATGCCTTGACAAGCTGAAAAATATCTATTGGAAAGGAAAGGTGATAAACCTCTCATGGCAGTCTGCAGGAGAATGGCCCCTGACGCTCTCCTTCTTCCACCAACCCGTTTCTGGTAGGTCGCAACAAAAAAAAAAAACTAGAACGCAAGGTAGCGGGGAGCTGCAGCAAACGCGGGAACGCACGAGGGCAGGAAAGAAAGATAGGAGGGGGGTAAGAAGAAATGCGGGCCAAATCACTGGAGGACTGTACCATATTCTTATGCAGAGGTCAGTTAGTTGTTAACTCCACAAGAACACAGTATGTGTTGTTACTATGCACACAATTACTGTGGTGTCATATGGATTAACGCATTTGCATTGGCATTTGTGCATATAAAGGAATAGCACATGGACCACCAAAATGAGAGAGACAGTAACATTTTTAAATTCCTTGAACAAGCAGTTCGACTCTTAATTGGAGAACATGTCCAAACAAGCACATACAACTCACGCCCAAAAACATGCCGAATGTTCTTTTATTATTTATCTTTTTTTTTTTTTTTTTCCACTGAGCACATGTAATGTTATGTAGCAGTACTCGAGAGCCTTCCACAAAAGACCCTTGTAAAAAATGCAAACACTCACACCACACAGGCTCACACACATGGACTGACCTAGATCAGGTCAAAACACACAGATTTGCACACAAACACGCTTAAAAACTACTTTTACCAAAACCTTTTCACAGCATACAAAAACTAGTGTGGACACAGCACTAGCACAAATTACAAACTGGCAACTATACCCCTCCCCCACTCTGAAACACAGACTGCCTGGAACAGTGGAATATTACAGCGTGGCCTGGACTGTACCATTCTAAAAACTCAACTAGATAGGGGAGGGGAAATTCAGCTCAGCCAACACAAGAGGGAGCTAGGCTGAACACTCAGATCTATCTATCTAGCATAAAAAATAAAAGGACTATTTACTCAAGCTAACAGAGAGGAAAAATTGTGCACTCTTCCAGTGTGAGACTCAAACTGCATATTCTTCAAGAATGAAGCAGCAACGTTAAGAATTTTCTCATGCACGTGACACAAACAACCAAAACGGCACATATCTAATGACATTTTTAATATAAAAATCAAATTAGACTGTGCTTTGACGATTAATGAAAATAAGCCAGAATCTCACTGTGGAACAGTAGTTTCAAGAAGGCAATACAAAGCATTCATCTTTTCAGGGCATTGCGGTATGATGTTAGTAAGGGCAGTTTCCAGTTTACAGAAGCCAAGATGTATTCTTGATATAGAAACTTGCAGACCATGAACAGAAGCAAACTGACTAAAATTGAAAATGTGGCAAGTAAAATGATTAAACTGCGGAGACTACCATCCAATAAACAGTGTAGTGTAGCGCATTCTTGTGCACCCCAAAGTATTATACAAATTTGGTCTCTGATGCTTGTTTTCTCTGATGGTTTGTTAGTAGACAAGAAAAAATATGAGGTTTCCAAATAGGGCATAAATGTTACAGACAAATGTGTGAATTTTGTTTAAGAGAACATAGCTTCCACCATGTCCTGGTCTTAAATCTCACTTAAGCTGTCTAAGATTACCTAGAGCAGTGGTCACTAACCCTTTTCCTGGACATCTGCTATCCAGTTGGTTTTCATTGCAACATTAACTTGACAGGCCTGACTATACTGATTAGCAGCAGAACAGGGTCTGTTGTTCTTGCCCTAGGTGTGCCTTTCCAGGGTTGAAGTGAAAACTGACAGAATAGTAGATCTCCAGGAAAAGGTTTGCAGGCCATTCACCTGATGCGGCAGGAAGGTCTCTCGAAATACTGGAAATTTGTCCAGTATGCCTGTAATTACCTATTAATCAATCTTCCAGTAAAACATTTACCGACTTTTTATAGTAATTTCTCACCGCATCATTGCATTACTTTGAAAACATCTTCACAGATTCTTTTACATGCACATCAGACGTTTGCATAGGACTGTTCCATAAATGTACATCAGACCAGACACTCCAGGTTATAGATGCTGTACGAAACTTACAGAAAATTCAGTTTTTTTTTTTTGCAATTTTGACTTATGACTTCATCACAAATTGCTTTACATGCCTCAGACCAATAACAAGAGATCCCCCCCATGAGCAAGCCAGAGGCGACAGAGGCAAAAATCCTTGTTACTAATGAAACCAGTGGCTGTTACATGCTGTTGCTCAAGCTTGCACTGCATTGCTGCAAGCAAGGATCTGGGAATTGGCCAAAACAGAGATGTAAAATACATGAGACCGAATGTGATTGTTCAGAATCATGTTGATAGACGCAGCAAGTAGTTACACTGTTATTAGTGTTTTAATAATGCTATGTTTTTTTCTCAAATTGTATTCATAAAGCATAATATCATCATCAGCCTGCTAGCAAGCACAATGCACGCGAGTGATGTTGAACTAATCCATTCTCATCTGCATGTAGCTGCAAGCCAACTTTTCCAGTCACTGTTTGTCTAGCTTTCAATGAGGGACTCCGTAATGTCAACATAACCAAATTTGCTGGATGTTAACGCTAGCGCTTAGGGAATTAGATAGAATTAGAAATCATCAACCAATCAAGATACAGCAGCCTCATTATATATGCACAGATTCCTCCCAAAATTGAATTTGACTGACAGACCTTTGCTGTAAGCAATCTCAGTTTCATGCAAACATGGTATTTTTTCAATAAATATTGTACAGAAACCATCAACAAATCAAAATGCTGCAGCCTAATTAAGTATGCAGAAATCTGTCCCAGAATCAAACTTGCCTGAGAGACCTTGACAGTAAGTTAGCGGATTAAGTTTCATTGAAATCCAATCATTCTTTCAATAGTTATTCTCCGGAAACCATCAACCAATAATAAGGCCCCGACTTCAAAAATGTTTGCGGATCAGTCCTAAAATCAAACGTGCCCAAAAGACCTTGGTAGTAAGTAAGTTGATTAAGTTTTATCCAAATCAAATCATTCTTTCAATAGTTTTTTTCTGGAAACTAAATTCTTTCAAAAGATGTTGTTCGTAAACTATCAACAAATCATGTCACAGCAGCCTCATTAACCTTTAGCATGCTCCCGGCAACCGTACTCGCCCATATATTCCTTATTCTGTGCAACTGCCAGCGACCGCAGTCGCCACGTTTGTTTACATCTGTTCCGATTGCCGGCGAGATCGCTCGACAAGAAGGACTGTGTTTAGGAATGCCAAGATCCAAATATCATTTCAGCGGCAAGTGCTAATATAACTTCATTTTAAAGTGAGTACATGACGCAGTATGAGTGCGGTCGCATTTTTGATAGCGAGCAATGGAAAGTCAGTGGCTATGCATGCGACCATTGCCAAATGTGACAGATTATTAAATGCTGATATTATGGATTTTGTGTCCCACATCTGTCTTGCATTGTTCTTGCTAGCTATGTAGACAATTCTTGTCGGACAGGTATTGCAAATCTAGTCATTTTTCATCATACATGCGAATGTAAAATGACTGTTGTGATCGCTGTACAGTACCAGTACACTCATGCTACATCAAATAGTTCCCTTTTTGTTCTTTTTTTTAACAAACCAAATAAATCTAGATGAAATGTTGAATTAGAACTTATTTTTTCTCACAAATGAATACAAAAAATGGCGCATATAATACATAGTTTACCGTGCTCGTGTTTGTTGCGTTTGGGGAATTTCGGAACTCGTTGGGCCGCGGAGGGATGTTTACCGCACGAGACGGTAAAAATCCCTCCGCGGCCCAACTCGGTCCGAATCTCCAATCCGCTGCAAACACTTGCGCTGAAACCTATATTTAAAATGAACCAACGATCACGTGGCCAATATTAGCCATATGAATACGGGAGACTCCATTGCGTCATCGTAATGGCTTGTTTTGAGTGGTTGAGGTCTGTAATTCTGGGTTATTTCCGTGGAAACGACCCAATTTTTTAGTATCAGTAGGTGTGATATCTGGATCAGTCTTAAAAATAAGCCAGTTGCAGGCTATATTACACTGATCCAGAACTCAGCTGCCAGCATGCAATAGGCTTAAATTAACTTAGCATGCTAAAGGTTAAATATGTGCGGATCTGTCCCATAATGAAACTTTCCTGAGAGGTCTTGGTAGTAATTAAGCTGAGCAAGTTTCATTCAAATCTGATCATTCTTTAAATAATTTTTGTCCAAAAACCATCAACTAATCACAAGCCAGCAGCCTCATTAAATATGCACGGATCTGTCACCAGATCGAACTTGCCTGAGACACCTTAATAGTAAGCAAGCCGAGTAAGTTTCATTCAAATCTGATCATTCTTTCAATAGTCGTTGACCGAAAACCATCAACCAATCAGAAGGTAGTAGCCTCATTAAATATGTGCAAACCTGTCCCCAAATCGACCTTTGCCGAGAGGCCTTGTCAGTCAGTTGAAGAAGTTTCATTCAGATCCGATCATTATTTCAATAGCTTTTGTCCGGAGACCAAGGTCTCCGATAGAAAATTGATCCCTAAGTGCCGACTTGCTGCGCAGGCAATAGAATTGCCTGTAACTATACCGGTCAAAGAAAGTTAAGTAAGTTGTAAAGTACAAAAATGTACATTTTAAAAAAATACATTTTAACAAAACCAGTCGAAGGAGTAACTGAAACTAAACTGAACCAGAATGTAGCAATCTACTTATGATTTAAGTTTTGTAAATGCTTAACAGAAAGGCAAATACAAATACATAGAAAAAAATCACAAATATATAATTTAAGAGGGTGACAGAATCAAACAATACAAATTACTCCTCCTCATATTGATGTCTCCTGGTTGGCACAATGCCCTAACCTTTGCGTGAAAAATAGATGCAATCGTACGCAAGAGGGCTTCTGCAAGGGACATCCACATTGAATCTAGAGGAAATATTTCTGTATATAACTTAGCCAGCTGCTATGATTAATCGACAGCTCACCAACTAAGGCTGTGATGACACTAGCTAACTAATGCTAGCATTTCCTACTACTAAACCGGAGCATTCCACAGCCTTTGCTTCAAGTTGTTAAAATACCTTGCAATAAACATGCAAGACCGAATTCTGCTAAGAGATAGCTAAATAATAGAGATACTCAAATACCATCACTGATATCCATCTGATACTGACTCAAATAGCTGGATCAGGTATCAGTAACAACGGGACGATGCATTATCGGATGCCAATATTTCTATAAACAACAATTCAGTAGATTTAGATCTATGCATTCATTTGTTGCATTTTGTTTTACGCGATTAGGATAGCAATGAGCAAGTCAAGCCACCGGTGGCCATTAAATGAAGTTCATTAAGTTGGAATTCTGTTGCTCATGGTGCACACACTGAGCATGATAGATGAGGTAGCCAAGTCACCTTGTTATTGCACTTTAACCTCTTTTCTTGATTGGATTTATAATGGGAATCATTAGCTGGAACAATATAGGCTTGCTTGAAGAATAATTCTTCTGAGTTATCACTGTTGCAAGATACACTGATTTTTATATCACCAAGTGTAAGTTTACATGCACAGTAATATTCCACTTTTATTCTGAATATGACAACACTCCAAATTCAACATGTGTCATGTAAACAGCATATTCTGCTTAACTATTCAGGATTAGGCCTTATTCCGAATGTAGCGTTTTTCCATGAAGACATGGGATATGCCAATATTATTCAGGCTTTAAGAGCATTCTTTGGCCATGTTTACTGCGGATTTGGAATTTGCATCTCAGTTTACCACAGTTTGCGACACACAACAGTCTAGTTACGGTCAGCAATGCCCGCTTTAATGGAAAACATGCCTACTTTTATAGTGACATTATGAAAGACTTGGATATCAACAGGTTTTTGCATTTGCACAAATATCACAACGGTGAGTTGCCAACCTTTTCAAGACAGTGGTTGAACAAACAAAAGCAAGAGGTTGTTGTTGCACATTGCAGTGAGCTAGCTAGACAGCTTTATCATTTGCTGTTTGTCTAGCTTCCACCTAATATATTTCGTAAGGATAGCTAAGCTTTCTGAATGACAATATTAACAATTAATGAAATAACTGGACAGACTTTTTTAAATAAGATGTATTGCCTGCTTAAATATTGACGTGATAGCTTCCATAAAAACTCTCATTTTAATGTATGCACTAATGTTTGATCATAATCAGATGATGTTAAAAGTTTTTTGTCAGCTGACGTTAATGTCCTGAATGTGTCTAGCAGTGGATTGTGACAACAATAACTTATCTAATCCTAAATTACCATTAGTTACAAATTGATGACTAGAGTGGGATGAAGAATGCAAAACTGGAGATAATGCATAAAAAATATAAGTTAGCTACCAAGTGACAGAGGTGGTTTTAATGAACCGAGCTTTTTGGCATTGTCTTGGAACATAGTCTGTTTTCATCATTACCTTTCTGAATCATTACATCTTTCCATTGCGTATTTCACTGTCACTGTGATCGTTTATTTGTTGACTTTGGTAGACTCCGTTCCCCGTTCCCATGCTAACCAGGAGTGAAGAGAGCTCAGAAAGGCACTCAGAAGCATGCATAAGAGTGACTTCCTTTGGATTTTTGCAGTAAATTCTATCCTATAACTCCACATAAAAATCAGTCCACTGGCTGCTATACACAGCGATGAAAGTCAGGAAAGGTCTAATTTTTTTAAGACAAATTACAGATTGCTCACCTGTCAGCAATAGACGGTAATTAATACATGCAAAAAGTAGCATATTACACATTTACTTAGCAACTAAGTATTAATTCATTCAGTTACGAAGATCACTGACTGATCAGTTGCTGTCCATTTCCCATAAGCTTGCTTCATTATTCTTTGCAGTAATTATCAGGCTTTTTCCTATTTACATTAATGGTGACATGAAATGTCACTGTCTGTCTACACATCTGAATTCCTGTAGCTCAAAAAGCAGTATATATTTTTCTGTGCCAGTGTCCGATCGGCTTGATATACATAAGAAAACATTTTAAAACATGCAGTTTTGCTGACTCAGATCCGCGTATTAAATTAGCTTCTGTAAAATTAAAATTCTGTCTACAACCAGCGACATTACAAACTTGCAAGTTAACTCAGCCAGTTTCTGATTAATAATCGGACAATTAATTGAATTAATTTACTGGTCAAATAGGCTACCAATGAGCTGCATAGCCATTAATGATTAAGACATGCAGCTATGCGTCAAAGATGAAAACTACAATATGAGATCGCATGGACGGCAATGAACCAAAATTTCTCAAAATTCCATCTTGAAGTAGAATGCTACATAGTAAATGCTCCTGAAGTTGTCATTTAGATAAGGTTGAGATTTTTTCTCTAATTAATTAATGAGATAATTGCTGTTTATACAATCTCATATTGTGGCCTTCCCACAACTTTCTTTAGAACTGGACTATAAAGGCCTCATAAATGATTTTGCCAGCCTGAAAGTTTTGCGCATAACATGCATTTTAAATGAATTTAGATGCATGCTATGTGTCGAACTTTCATGATGCAATAATAACCAATCTGCTAAGTTACTCCATTACCAACACTTTGACATAGGAGGTGTTGTTAATTTAAGAAATTAATTATTATCGCATTGCGGCAAGCAGTGTGCAACTGCACTTCCCTACAAATGTAGTCTTTTCTTTTGAACGCTGAAAACATTTTGATGAGAAAAAAATCGTAAAAGGGTCAGTCCAAGTAAAGGCATCCAGAAAATCAGAAAATTCCTGGGTCACCCCCTCAGAAATTTCTCAAAAAATTCATATAGGTACCTCTGGTGGACTTATGAAATAATACCAAGTATTAGACCAATATCCCTAATAGTTTTGAAGTGATGGCCTGTCACAATTTTAAGTTTTTTTTTTTTTTTTTTTTTTTAATTTTGACGCAATTGTGTTTCGTCCAACTTTGGGCTTCCACTGCTCCTCTATTATTTGACCTACAGATCAGATTTTTGGTCTCCCTGGCCAACTTTTCCTCTAGAATCCTCTAGAATTCCTCTAGAATTTTGGCTGAAAAGCCAAAAATCACAAAAATTGCTGTACTTTTTAAATGCTACAAATCAGAAAGTTTAGGGAATTCAAGCTTGAAATTTTTTCTGTGACCAGTCCTGATACCTCTCATGGGTAATCCACTTTAATTTTGTTTGTATCTTGGCAGGAATGAGAAGAAAGTTTTTTTTTTTATTTTGCTCGTTTTTCATTTTACGGAAACAATAGCAATTTTGAAGTCCGTGGTTCAACATGTGAGCAATTGACCACATCCTTCAAATCTTTACCATAGATTGCTATAGTTGTCAACTTCATCTGACAAAAAAATTGGGATGGTGTTCAGCCTAGTTTTTTTACTGCAATTTTTTGAATGATGTTACCTATTTCGAGCAGATATTGATGAAAATTCAGCATCGTGTAGCATCAATTGCCAAATTCAGCACATTTGCCACATCTAGGCTCTTTGAAACAGCTAAATACATGCAAAAAATAACTTCAATACAATTTTTCACAATTTTTCCGTAGCAGCTCATGCGATTGGAACTCCTCCATGGGCTCATCCTGTGTGGAGCTCCATCCGGGTTCTGGTTCCATTGTGCTGGAATCATCTTGTTTGCTGCGATCTATGTAGTCTTTATGACAGCTGATGCAGAGCTTCTGCCCTGGCTTCAAACCCAAGGCCTTGGCAGCGACTTTGTCAATGGCATGAAGAGATCCTGGAAATAATGTATAGCGCATCTTTAAAAAATTTGGTATTAAATTTTAGCCTATCCTGAGTAGTAACTTAAAGAAGACATTTTAAAATTAGGTTCAGCCTAATTAGGTTTCATTTTTCAATGAAAAAATTAGAAAATAGTTTAATTACTTCTAGCCTCAATTTTTAGAAAGTTAAACTGATACCCCTTTCCCACTGGCCAAAAAACCCGTTTAAACCCGATAACAATGGGCTTTTGGTGGTAGTAGGAAAGGCTCACCGACCCCCGTCGACCCGTGTCAAACGACTCGGCAAGTGACGCGGGTTAAAATCGCCTTCAATCGGCTCGGCTCCGATCGGATTGCAGTGGGAACGCCAGACCCGGGTCAACCCGCTAATTTACGTTTTACGAAATTCTTCAGCTCACCTTCCTTGTTTGTTTAACCAAGCAATATTTTCGATTAAAACGGAGCTTTTGCATCATTTCCTTGCTTCAGTAAGACATTGTGGTTACCTTTATTGCGCATTAACGAACCTGGCGCAGCCTCCGTATGCAGCGTTCATCTTAAATTTTCTCCCGAAACGGTTTTGATAAAGACTAGAGATGCTTGCACGCACGGGCAGCCAGCCATTACATTTGCTTCGCCATATGACCGAGGATACGAGAAGGCTGAACCCGTAAGTATAAAACTAAAAACCACCACAGTACTGTCCTTCTTTAACAAGAAAGGTAAAGATGTATTATTTCTCGCTATATCTAAAAAGAACCATCGTTTAATGTCGACCATTTTGATTACCATCAGTTAACGGAACTGTTTCCTGAGTGGGATAGGCTACTTCTTTGCAGACATTCAATTGAAATTCACCTTAAAATACAAAAATAAATGTTTTCAGTCAATATAATGGTGTGAAAGTAAACTTAAATGTCTTACGTTTATAACCAGGTATGGTTTTAATCATTTACTGGAGCTTTATCTTTACATGAGTAAGAAAAAGGATGCTGACGCCGGTTATTCATCTGTTGCAAACAGAGCACTACTCATTTTGCGGGTTGGAAAAGGTTAATAATGCAGCTCTTCAGCAACAGCTCAAATAGCTGTTTCTGACAATGTGGCTTAACAGTGTAAACAATCCATATGAGTATGGGTAGTGCAGTTAAGAAAAATTTGCAACTGGTTAAAGATTTAGGATTGCAATTGTGGCTGGAACAAAAACCAGCAGAAATAGTGGGTGCCCAGGACCAAGCGTGGGAACAGACCCGGCTTTTTTTTGCCAATGGGAAAGGAGCCAAATGCCGATTGTAAGCGCGTTTAAAAAACCCGCGTCAACCCGCTAATTTCAGCGGGAAAGCGAGAGACCATAAGAATGCTGCTTTTAATCTCATTATGTAATTTTTGCTAACATTGCTAACTATCAAATTTACATTCACTGCTAGGAACTTAGAGGACTAAAAATCACGTATTATGCAAATCTATAATGGAATCAGGATAAACTTATACAATTGCTACACCAAAACATGGAAATTACACTTACGTGAAATCTGTTTGGTATGAATATTTCCTGGATCTGCACATGTACGCTGTTCACTCACGAACCGAGATAAAAACATCTTCTCATGATGAAAACAAATTTGCTCAATTTCCTCAAGCATAACTCCAGATCTCCAGGCGAGCAATTCTTGATCCTCATTGCTTAAGGTATCCACACTGAAGAAGCCAGTTTTTTCTTGCCATACGCCAGACAGACATTCATCACCCAATGTGGTGCCTAAGTCACACTGCGGTAAATCCTTCTTACCCTCCATGGTTTGAGTGATTATGATAATCTGATCATTGGAGCTCTTTTATACTGGTCATCATTACATAATACCAAAACGAAAGTTAAGATTTAATTATGGATTAAGTCATCACACTTCACTTACCTCAGATTGCAGATTTAATGATGATGTAAGATGAAACAAGTTTGTGCTTGTCTCAAGATTTCATTATTTGTTCAAGTTTTAACATGATGAACTGAACATTACTTAATATTCATACTTTCAACAAATCTATAGCATTTTATGATGTACGATGGTGCGTTTAAATGGCCAATATGGTGTGTCTATTGAAAAATTCACATAAAATAAACTAGGCTGAACACCATCCCAATTTTTTTGTCAGATGAAGTTGACATCTATACTAATCTATGGTAAAGATTTGAAGGATGTGGTCAATTGCGCACATGGTGAACCACGGACTTCAAAATTGCTATTTTTTCCGTAAAATGAAAAACGAGCAAAATAAAAAAAAATTTTTTCTTCTCATTCCTGCCAAGATACAAACAAGATTAAAGTGGATTACCCATGAGAGGTATCAGGAATGGTCACAAAAAAAAAAAAAATTCAAGCTTGAATTCCCTAAACTTTCTGATCTGTAGCATTTAAAAAGTACAGCAATTTTTGCGATTTTTGGCTTTTCAGCCAAATTTGGAGCCCTATTGTGGAGCAACCAAGGTAGATACACCTAATCTGACCTGAAATTCTGATTCTAGGGGAAAAGTTGGCCAGGGAAACCAAAAATCTGATCTGTAGGTTGAATAATAGAGGAGCAGTGGAAGCCCAAAGTTGGACGAAACACAATTTCGTCAAAATTTAAAAAAAAAATACTTAAAATTGTGACAGGCCATCACTTCAAAACTATTACGGATATTGGTCTAATACTAGGTATTATTTCATAAGACCACCAGAGGTACCCATATGAACTTTTTGAGAAATTTCTGAGGGGGACATCTGGGAGGGTCTGGATGCTAAGATATGGACTGACCCAAAATAAATTAGGTTGCACCCCGGAAAAAAAATGCTTGAACAGGACATGGAATTTGAAGAAAGTACTGGATTAATTATTTGTTTTCCCCCCCCATCCCTACAATCACTGTAGTCCTTCGGTGACCTCTATCATTTCTAAATGTTTCCTTAATAATTACAGGCTAATTTATTTGTCTTGATTATTCAGTAAATAAATTGGGTGATTATAAATTAAGCAACCTTAAATAGGAACAGCTTGAAAGCAATTATGCGTTTAAGGATCAGAGGATCACGACACGCCATACGCAGCTTGCCCCCGATACCGGGGTGCCTGGGTTTAAGAGGTTAAGTGATACAAACTTGGGATAGCAAGCTAGCCAACATAGCTAGACAGCGATCAATGCAAGAGCACTAATTACCAGTATTGTCAATGTTTATCCGAGATTTAGATGGCGGCTGAACCTCTGTAAAAATGGGCAGACTAATGATCAAAAGTTAGCTATTCGACAACTTTGCTAATGCAGCCAAATATCAAGCCAGTGCAACAACGCAAGCCATAGCGAGATCTGCTAATATGAATTAATGTTAAGAGTCCAACAGCAAGAAGTCCAGTTCAGTGTCTGTTTTACAGCCTTTAATTTTGCAAAGTTCATGCCTCCGGCGAAAATCCTGGCAGAGATCTACTCTTCTGGCCTCTTCCTCATTTACAATTTTTTTTTATCGTCTTGCTATTACCAAAGACGTCCTTTTTGTTCTCTTCACCTATAATGTTCATAGTGACTGAGAATCCAAGCTAGCTTCTCATAGTTAGCTGAAGACCCATAGTTCATGGGGTGTGATGTAGCTAGTGCCATTAATTGTTACGCACTTCTTGCGAGTGATTGTACACAATAGTCCAAAAACAGTCATTTGAGGCACAGTGGGGGAATCAAAGATGTGCCATTTTCTCCATTACACGCGTATGTACTATCAAAATTATTTAAAAGCTGATATTTTAAAGTAAAATAGTTGCATAACGTTGTTTTAACAGAACTAAATAAAGAAAATTGAGAATCAGGGTTCCAATGACGTTGCGGAATATGACTTTTTGTTTCTTTCACTCGATGCTGGTTTGGCTTGTCTCTCATTTTGTCATTAAAGGTCCCCTATTATGCTACCAGGTGTACAGCTAATTAGCCATTATGAGCCAGTTGAAAGTCTCCCCTTCCTGACATCACAAGGGGGAGTGACCACCCAGAATAATGAAATCTGATTGACTGCTTGGCTGAAGTTGATCAGTTCTTCTTGCCTCTGGTTGGTTACTTCCCCATGTGATGTCAAAAGGGGAAAGATTATCAAATGGCTTGTAATAACTAATTGGCTGTGCACCTGGTGACATAATGGGGGACCTTTAACTACCAGTTTTTTTCCAGTGACCATGCGTCCACATTTTCACCAATTAGAAACCAATTGATTCTTGAATTTCATCAATTAATTTCGCCTCTTTTGTGTTATAAAACATTTGCAATATAAGATCTATTTGGAACTCTTCAAGACGTGCAGAGGAATGCCTGACATAATGAGGCTTCATAAATAAAATAATCCTTATAAACATGAATGGTGCCATTACAAAAAATTAACACTTAGTTAAAATTCTGGTATATAAATTTAGGTTGGAACAAAAACCAGTTTATAGAAAGGTCCCAGGGACCGACAAAGAAGACCATCGCTTTACATAGAAATCAGTCCACAGGCTGTTATGGGCAACTGAGAGAGTCAGGAAGGGTCTCATTTATGAAGCTATATTCCAATCCGTTCACGCATTGGCAAAACAAAGCAAATAATACATGTAATGGTTTCGAATAGTACTTTTCATCAAATGGGAGACAAATCCCTTACTCCCGCTTTTTAATAACTTTAACTTGCGTCCCTCAGGGTGACGTCATTTATCTCCAAGGGCTTCCAGGAGCCTGAATAAGAGGTTTTTAATGTCAAATTCAATGAAAATACTGAACTCCCAATCCGATAGCTCAACTGTGCATGATTTTGTTTTCATTTGTCATTCAGTTGCTCTATTTATAATACTTGACTAACACTGCATTGTACATTCAATTTTTGTAAAAATGACTATGAAGCCAAAAACAAATTCCTAGTTCTGTGGGGCAATTAAGTTTTATCCAGCTAAATTCCATTATACCGCAACATGACATTTGCTTGGAATGTCAAAAGGTCACTGCAACTGCGTATGTTCATGCACAGACCAAACATCAAAGCAAAACCATGTGGACACGGTAGAGCATAGCACAAATTACACCCTGGCAAGTGTACCCATCCCCCACTCCGAAACACAGTCTGCTTGACTGTGGAAAATTACAGCTGGCCTGGACTGTACCATTCTAAAAACTCAACTAGACAAGGGAGGGGAGATTCAGCTGAGCTGACACAAGAGGGAGCTAGGCTGAACAGCAAGATCTATCTATCTAGCAAAAAATAAGTCTCCTCAAATGAATACCTAGTAAGAAGTGAGCAGTCTTCCTGCATTCAAATTGAACTGTGTGCTCATGTTGTTTTTGGTGAGCTGAGCCCAGGAAAAATTGAGTGAAATCCATATTGACAGCATGAGCAAAACAACATACAGTGTGTAAAAAAAAGTATTTGCCCCCCTACTGACCTTATCTGTAAATGTTGCACAAGATTTTTCCAGATGTTCATATAAAATATAAGTATAGTACAAGCAAACCATGAGGTAACACAAAATATAGTTTTTATGTGATAATTAATTGAGGGAAAAAAGTTATTGAACACAGGTGAAAAAGAATTTGCCTCCCTTAAATTTAATAACTGGTTGTACCACCTTTTAACAGAAAAACCTGCGACAAAACACATCTGATAACTAGAGATAAGACTTTCAGCAGTGTAGGACTTCAGGCCAGCTCTTCTTTCCAGAATTACTTTTATCAGCGGCATGGGAGGGTTTTTTGAATATGAAATGTCCATTAACGTTATTTTTTATTTATACCTTTCTTTACCAAGGACAGTGCCCCTTCTCAAGGACACCCAAGGAGAGATGGCCGATAGAACAGTTGCAAGTCTGGAGGGACAGAGAGAAATGGGGTAAAAGGCTCTTGAGCAGTTTTGGGGTTAAGGGCTTTGCTCAAGGGCCTTGCTCAAGGGCCCAACAGCAGAGTTCTTCCCAACCTCATCTCACCAGGTGCAAGTCAGATTCCGAAGTCCCAGAGGGGCGCTTGATCCAGCAAACCTCCAATTACCCATTTAGCAAACTACCACAAGACCAGTCTGTCACATGGCCTTGCCACAGAATCCTAATGGGGATCAAGTCAGGGCATTGACTGGACAGCTCAAATTTTAATTTTGGGTTTTCTAAGCAGTGGCGGTTCTAGAACCGGGAATTGGGGGGGCACAGACACGTCCCTTTATGACAATTAGGATAGTCCTGGCTAGTTCTCAATCATTTTCCTTTACCGACACGTTTTCCAATTAGCGTAATGGGCAACTGAAGACACGGTTTCTCTCCATATGCGATCTAACAGCGATGAAATTGTGGGGTAAATTCAGCATAACTGAGAATTGGGGTGCACAAAACATCCATTTTAAACAATTATTAGTCCTGACCCATTCTCAGTCATTTTCATGATTAACAAAAGGTTCACTTCGAGAGCACTCCACACTTAATAGGTGATGCATGTTCTCACCGATTAGGTAGGACGACAGTCATTCATCTGGACGCGTATTTGCTGAATTTAAATCAACGTTATTCAAAATAGCATACCTGCGCAAATAGCTTGAGCCGCATGCTTTTTATAGCCTATTTCACTGCCGAGTTCCACTTTTTTTCACTCAATACCGAGAGTAATTTTGAATAACGTTGATTTAAATTAAGCAAATACGCGTCCAGATGAATGATTGTCGTCTTACCTAATCGGGGAGAACAAGCAACACCTGTTAAGTGTGGAGTACTCTTGGAGTGAACCTTTTGTTAATCATGAAAATGACTGAAAACAGGTCAGGACTAATAATTGTTTAAAACGGATGTTTTGTCCACCCCAATTCTCAGTTATACTGAATTTACCTCATGATTTCATTGCTGTTAGATCGCATATGGAGAGAAACCGTGCCTTCAGTTGCCAATTATGATAATTGGAAAACGCGTCAGTAAAGGAAAATGATTGAGAACTAGCCAGGACTATCCTAATGGTCATAAAGGGACGTGTCTGTGCCCCCCCAATTCCCGGTTCTAGAGCCGCCACAGTTATTCAGCAGTGGACTTGGTCTTGTGCTTTTCAGGTCATTGTGTTGCAGCATTACCCAGCTGTGATTCTGCTTCAGATCACAGACTGATCACTCAACATTCTCTTTAGGATCTTCTGCCAGTGAATACATGCTTCCGTCGATTATGGCAGGTCACGCAGGCCCTGAAGCAGCAAGCCATCCCCAAACCATCAAACTACCACCACCCTGTTTTACAGTTAATGATTTCATTCTTACGATGGACAGCTGAATTAACTTTATGCCAGATATAACGAGACCTTTCCAAACATTTCAATTTCAACTCACTGGTCCACAGAATATTATCACAAATGGTTTAGCGGCCATCAAGATATATTTATATTAATGGTTTTTCAAAGAGATGATGTGAGTCGAACTTCTACACTCTACCTTGCAACTCTCACATTGATACTATTTTTGCCCAGGCTCTTTGTAATGGTGGAATCATGAATGTTGACCTAATCCAAAGCAAGCAAACCGTGCAGTTGCTTTGATGTTTCTGTTTTACTGTGCATATTCCATACTGTCCCCAGTCTCTAACATTTTACCAAGATAGGACTGTAAGTAGTATTTAATACTGCAGGGGTGGCTGTAATTAAGTAAGGGTATTTCAAGTATAATTTTATCCAGTTTTTGAATATGGGCATTTTTGGTAAATAGATTATCTACTAACTAAGCAAGCAATTACTTTTTTGTATACTTGGCATTGGATAACTTTTTTCCCCTCAGTAAATTGACTGACTGTATAAAAAGTTTTTTTTTTGTGTTACCCATTTTTTCTTTGTCTTATGTAACCTCTAGTTTGAAGAGCTGAATCAAATAAACCTGAAAAATCTGCAAAAATTGTAGAAATGGAAAAGGGACAAGTGCTTTTCAAGGCACCATATCATGTTACGTTTAATAACACCGAATATAGTTGTTGCAGAAATATACACTAACAACCAGCATATGGGCGCACACACACAAAACTTTTTTTTTTTTTTTTTTTTCCGTAATGCTTCAAAAGAAAATACGAGAGAAATACAATATATCACAATTCTCACATTGACAAGTATACCCCTCCCCCACTCGGTAACACAGCCTGCATGGAACAGAGGGGAAAAAGATTACGGCATGGCCTGGACTGTACCATTCTAAAAACTCAACAAGATGGGGGAGGGGAGATTCGGCTCTGCCAACACAAGAGGGAGCTAGGCTGATCACCCAGATCTATCTATAGAGAAAGAAAATGCAGGTTATTTATGTATTTACTTAAGCTACTAGAAAGGAAACATTGTTCACTTTTCCAGTGTGAGAATTAATCTGAATTGCAGAATGGAGCAGTACCCACAAAAATGCACAAAAAGATTTTTAAAAATTTACATGTGCATTAAAAACTATCAAAAGGGCATGTACTTATCAAAAAGTTTTTTCATAGAAATGTAATTAACACCTACAGATGTGAGATAGCATTTAGACCATTAATGAAAATATAAGTCAAAGGGGCCAACTGCCAAAATTCGCTTTTCACTCTGATTCAATTATAAATGAAAGCACACATCTACTGCAGGTAGTGAAGGACTTCAAGTATTCGGGAACCTTTTCAAATCCTTTTCAAATGAATCTTCACATGGAACACAGAGTTCATCTTCAAGAAGGCAATGCAAAGCATGCATCATTTAAGGAAACTGCGTTTGTATGGTGCCATTAAGGGCATTTTTAGGCAGTTTACAGAAGCTAGAATGTCTTCTTGGTATAGAAACTCAGGGCCAAGAAATGAAGCAAGGTGACGAAAGTGAAAATGTGGCAACTGAAATGATCAGTGAATTGCAGGGACCATAAACAGCTTAGTGCAAAAGTCTTAAATTTGCCTCAGATGTTTATGTTCTGCATTAGCTTGTCAGAAGAAAAGACCAAATTTGAGGTTTCCAAACAATTACCTTTCACTGAGAAATGCTTGTACTTCAAGGAGGAAAGTGCCCTGGTCTCAAACAATCACCAAGGCTGTCGGAGATTATCTGGGACAACAGAATCCAGTAATGGCCAATGTGCTGAATAACTGCAGAAAGTTCTCCTGTACACTCAGAGCAACCAATAAAATAATCGTTTAAGAAAACTGCAGAAATATAGGTTGAAGAGAACTTATGTATTTTTCTAAGAGAAGAGTAATCATATCTTAAATTGATTCAAGTTCGTTTTCAGCCATTTGCCTGCCTTTTATGGGGCATTTTTGAAAGGTCAAAATGCATCCTGAGATTCTTTTTGAGCACACCTTCCTTTCACTGAATTTTATTTTATTTTTTTTTACAAGCCCTTCAGACATTTTTACATTACCGCACTATGATATGAACTTAAGACCAGACACTTGAGGTCTAATCCCTCAAACTGACTTTTAAATAAATCTAACTTGCCTTCCTTAAAGTGAGATTATCAACCTCCAAAGGCCACCAAGAGCCCATTTCTGAGGTCTTTCATATGGAATGCAATTTAAGTTCTGATCTCCTGATCCCATTCCACTTTCCTGCTCGACTGTGCATCATTATGTTGCTGTTGTTTCTTTTTAACTGCTGTAATTTTACTGTATTTTTCCAGTAAATTTATCATTGCGTTGTTTTATGGTGTTGTAGAAAACAACTGTGTGAAGCCTAAGGCGAATTTCCAGTTTTTCTGAAAATTATACTGTTCAATTCTGTGGTAATGCTACATTGTACAAGTCATAACATCACAGCAAGAATTTATGCAACGTGCACATTCATGCCCTACATCTACTAGTAAAACTTTTCCAGTACATCCAAGCAAAAATGTGGACACAGCAGAGCATAGCACAAATTGAATACTTGTAAATACCCCTCCCCCACGCTGAAACACTGTCTGCGTGGAACGAAATGTAAAGTTACACTGCGGCCTGGACTGCACCACTCTGAAAACTCCACAGGACACAGGGGGAAGGGAGATTCAGCTTAACTGACACAAGAGGGAGCCAGGCTGAAAAGCCGGATCTGTCTGTCAAGCAAAAAATACATGTTTTAACGAAAATTTTTTCAAGCTAATAGCAAAAAAAAGTGAGCAGTCTTCCTGTGTTCAAATTAAACTGTGAACAAGCTTTGGGGATGAAACTGAACCAACTAGAAATTGATAATAAAATTGACAACATGACCAAAAAGACAGTCCCTTGAAAAAGTATTCGCCCCACTGCAGATTTCTTCTATGCTTGCAACTTTATCACACTAAATGTTCCCACATGCCACACAAAATATAATACAGCACAAGAGGAATGTCAGGAGACAAATAATTAAAAAAAAAAAAAAAAAAACAATTATTTTAATAATTGAAAAGAATTATCCAACACCTATGCATAATAGTTTTAATTCAGCCTTATGGAAGGGTTTTTGTGCATGAACTATCCATTTTAGGGCTTGCCACTGCATCCTAATGGAAATCAAGTCAAGGTATTGACTTAACCACTTGAATCTTAATTTTGGATCTTCTGAGTCATTCTGCAAGTCGATTTGATCTTTAAAGTGTAGTCTTGCTGCATGACCCTAGCTCGATTCAGATTCAGATCATGGATTGATCATCAGACATTCCTCTTCAAGATCTCCTCCAAGAGAATACATAGTTCCATCAATTATGGCAGCTTGCCCAGGCCCTGAAACAGCAAAGCACCCCCATACCATCAAACTACTGCTATATTTGACCGTTGATTATTCTGTTTGTATAGTGGTGCTGTGTTATGAGAAAATAGAGTTTAAAGGTTTCGCAAAAAAAATTCAAAATGGTCGAAAACCTGCCCATATGCAGGTAGGCATGACATATATGGATAAATTTGTTTGGACCAACAGAATCCAGCAAAATGATAATTTAGTTTCTGAGACCTAATGTTCAAATTTAAAATGCCAAATGTGAGGCTAGTCTGTTATACCGCCACTCTGTGGTCAATAGATATTTAAAAAAAAAAATTTTAAATGGCAAAAGGCACTACAACAGCGCTTTAAAATAAAATTTCAGTTTCCTACATTTTCTCCAGATAAAAACATGTTTTCAGACAGATGGACAGATCAGTTGAAATATCCCCCCACATTGCATGCTGAGGACATGAAAAAGGACATACTGACATTGGATGATAAAAAAGTATATTGCCGCAACATTGCAGAACAACTTCAAAACAAACACTGTTTTAGTCTAGCTACACCTATTGTACACCTATTTTTTGTGGAAAAAAATGATTGACAAGAATCCATACAAACCATGGAAGTGGCTAAATAGCATCTTATAATTTCAGCTAACGGTGAATGTGAATCGCTGTCATCATTCTGTTATAACCAATTTTGGCAAGCTACATCAGAGGCTACCATATATAGACAAATATAGGAAATACTTTTATTAATTTGATTTAATTTCTTAAGTCACAGATAAACCACCGATCAAAAGTAATGACAAGATGAAGGACTAAGCTCCCTCACAAATTAAGAATTACAAGGTTAGTTTCCATCCTTATGGATGAACTAAAACAGCCCAGGCTTTTGTTCTATCTGTATCAGTCAGGAACCTTTGCATTTTGCGGCCTTTCTCTGACTACTGCAGCAACCAGTCATTAAGGAATTTTGAATACCTTTTCTCAACACTATGAGCTCATTCACCTCTGAACCCAATCACTTTGAGAAAGTGTCCAATAGCACTATGGAGATTCAATGGCTCCAAAAGTCACATGACCTGGTTTTTCTGAAACCTTCATGTCGCAACTCTTTCTTTCTAAGAACTCTAGTCTTTAACTGCACTTAGCCCCTGATCTACAAGCTAAAAAATAATAGCAGGATACCCATTACAGAGTAGCCAATTAACTTGGATCCAAAATGATTGGAGAATAAACGTTGGGTTGACTCACTCGTCCAGAAGGTACAAGGCGATGTCAGCGTCCTAATTAAGTCCTTTTTCCATTTTCACCAACTTTCAAACATCAGTCCTATGTTGACCCTGGTTTTTGATCTTTTATGGTCTGCTAATTTCTTTGAAAAATATTTATCCTTTTTTTTTTTGAGGAAGGGATTTCCACCAGAGCTGGTTGTTGTCGTTGATCACCAGAAACTTGGGTCTATGCTGCCTCCATTGCCGAGGTGAGGGAGCTGTGTGGAGGCCTTTATTTGGGGGGAGGGGTCCAACTGAGGGGAGAGGTGTGAGATGTGGGAGCAGAGGAGGAGCTTATTGTAGGATTTATACAGAAATTTAGAAACTAAAACCCGGAAACAACAGGCTGGCTATGAACTGTATGGTGGAAAGATACCTACATAGAATGGTCCTCACATTGCAAGGAGTCATTTTACTGAGAAAAAAAGGCATGTAATATAGTGCCGATAAACATGCAAAAATGTCAGAAATCAACAAAGGGGAAAATGCTTTTCATGGCTCTGTATCATGTAACAAAACAAAAAACCTTGAAAGGTCCTTGCAAAATACATATTGGCAAACAAATATGCACATGCACACAACCAAAACTTTTTTTGTCATGCCCTGCCTGAAGATACAAGCAAAAACAAAGCATAGCACAATTCAAGCACTAACAAGTATACCCCTCCCCCACTCAGAAACACAGCCTGCCTGGAACAGTGTGGAAAATTACTGCATTGCCTGGACTGTACCATTCTAAAAAGTCAACAAGACAGGGGAGGGAAGATTCAGCTCTGCTGACACAAGAGGGAGCTAGGCTGAATGCCCACATTTATTCAATATCAAAATATACAGTTTATTTTTATGTTTGCTTAAGCTAGTAGCCAGTGAAAGCAGGCAATCGATTTTTCCTTTGTTCAGATTTTTTTTAAAAATGTTCACATGCAAGAGTGAAGCTGTACCCAATATGAACCAGAGAAAAATTCAATGGCAAATTGTATAGTCACAGGAATGGCACTATGAGGACTATGGTCCAATGTATATTACATTAAATTACTCGCGCAGTTATCACCAACCCATTTCAAGTCTGTGATGATTTGCAAAATAGTGACGCTAACTGTCATTTTTAATGTGTACCTACACTTTTATTCTCTGCTTTTATGTATTCAATGCAGAAAGGAGCTTCTCCTGGTTTCTGGCAGAGATATTCTTTAAATAAATCCAAAGGATCCAAGCTTATTCATGAGTTTATCCATACACCTAAGTATCCAGTGAGCGCAAATGAAACAGAAAAAAAAAGCTAGGTCACCCAACCGGCATGAAGGTTATTTCTGAAAAGCCCAATAATTATCAAAGGCTAGACAGTGACATGCAGTCTATTTGAAAGCTAACTAGGTGCCTGTACTGAAATCTCTACATGTGGCCTGAGGTATTGCTGTACTCTGATTCCATGTCTGTCAGAGAACCTTTCACCTTCATCCCTCTGTTATCAATATTATGTCTTACAAAAATAAATAAACAAACCAATATTTTCACTCTGGAATCGAATGCTAAAAATAACAAACGAAAACAATGATCATGGCAAAACAAAATATCCCAGTTTTTACAATAGCAAATGCTACTTTCTCAATTGTGAAATTTCAAAAAAACTGAACAAATACAACAAGACTGGCCAAACATGATGGTCTAGGATGTAGTATTTACTGTTACCAATTGCTATTGCTGCTGTCTAGCTGCTTATATTAGGGCCGTAAAAATAACTGCAGCAGGAGATCAAGATGAATGCACTATGCATGTTGATACTCGAGTACATGCCCTTCAGGGAACAATCTGCTAAACAGGCTTAAAACTGCTGGTAAAGTAGAACTTTTGCCTTCTAGTCCATAATAAGCAAAAACTCTGGAGGAATACTTAGGACAACCACCTCACATTCTAGAGCAACTGTCCATGCCATAAGCACATGGTGTCTTTATAGATTTCTATCCACCAATTCAGCCTCAGTCTCCTATATTACCGAGTGTTTAATCCAGGTAATTAGACAGATAATAGTTAGCTTGCCTGACAGCATAGACATGACAAATTAAGTCCCATGAGGGAGATTCACCCTGGGAGAAAGTTATAATGAGGGACTAAGAATTATCTGGCGCAGTCAACACGTGTCTTTATGATTGACATCTATGGTTGTGTATTTCAGGTTTTTAATCAGAGCAATTACCTTTTAATTTGTGGAAATAAGAGTAGTTTGAAGCACCCATAGAACTGTGCTTGTATGTAGTGCCGCAAATGTAAACATCGTAAAGGTCACATCTTCTGTCTGCTTTGCGTGGCATGCCAAATCAACCCAGAGAAAGGTTCCCAATATGTCCACAACCTTACAATAATATCATTTTAATAGAACTAATATAAACAGGTAAAACCAAATTTGAAAAAAAAAGAAAAAAAAAAAAAAACAGTCCTAGCATAAAAAAGATAATTTCTCATCGACTTTAAAAATGGGAGATGTTTATTGAATTCCTTGATCTCTTTATTCGAGGACAATATCTTTACATTTGTAGGGCAGCAGAAAGTTGTTTTACACCTATATTAATAGTAAAAGATCTTTTTTTTTCAGCGTTAGTTGTACATCCCGTGATTGCATAGATCAATCGCTTTTCCCTGGTTGCCTTGTTCTAGGATGGTATCGGGTGGGATGTTTTTAGAAAGTGTAGGAACAAAAGATTGGAAGATAGGAATGGAAGGTCGTAATAAAGTTTCATGCTGAAGGTAAAATTTTCTGCAAAGAACTAGCTTACATGATTTCGCAAAGGGGATCTCTCCAAAGCCATTCTGTAACATTGGCTCAGTAGCTTGCTGACAAGAATCTGACAAGGTGAACAGGGTATGTCCATGGCACTCCAGTCCTTATGTCTTGATGGAATCATCACCACGAAAAGGTCAAAGCATAATCTTACAGTCATTCAAATCAAACTCTTCGTAGCCACCACAATAGATATCACATCATATCACAGCCACAATTCCAGATGTCTTCACAGGTTATCTGTCACTTGATGAATTTTCTATCATGCAAAATCTTACAGCACAGAGCCATCATGCTTTGTGTCATATACAGGCTAGTACCAAGGATTCCTGCAAATGCCTTCAGGTCTTTTTGGTGTCTGAGTCTCACTTTTGGTGTCACTTTTGACTTTTCATACCCCCTGGGCCCTTTTTGGGCCAGAAAAGGTAAAAAGGGTAAGTCACAGAAAAGGTCAGGGTCATGACAAGAGGTTTGGTACAGAAATCGTAATGCCACTTACCATAATCTCTGCTTCTTGTCAAAATGCTGAAACTAGCCGCCATCTGTTCCTTTGATGGAGTTATGATTTAAGCACTGTAGATTTATTTTGTCTGAGGAACTTTAAGTGACTTTGTTATCAGCAGTTTTCATGTTTTGCACAAGGCTTTGAGGTTAGTCTTTTACCTCAACTTGGCTGGCCTGACAAAGCAACAATGCGAATACTGACTCGCCTTAATTTCCTGTCCAGTTTAGCCACGCTAATGACTGGGACACCAGATGCAAAGAGGTGCGCTTGCAAGACTGGCAGAAACCTCAAAATTGCTTCTTTTTCCTGGTACAAAAAAATCATTGAAAAACAATGCAATATGATGCTCAGATTTATTTGCTTCCTATAACACAAGTAGTCAGATCAATTGTTCTAAGGTAGCTTTTTTGGTATTGCAGAAAGAAAAATGGGTCATTGACATTTTGACTTACGAACTCAATAAACTGAAGTACAATGCAAAAGTTTGAACTTTTACCCAACAACACTGATAATAACATACGACGGCCGATCGTTTCCTTAGACTAGATCAGATGAACATGCAGGGCATCATAATCTGTCACATTCTGTTCCATTTCTTAGGTGATGTAAGGGGTACGAGAGAAATTTGATACATCACCAGATGTGCCACAGGCATTTCCAAAAGAGTTTCTATTTTTCTTTTTTTAGATTGAAATGTGCATCTTTTTCCCCCATATGTTCTACCACGATTAACTTCCAGTAAACAACCATAAAATCCAGTAAGATCTCGCCACTCTAATATGATGTTTTTCAATAACATTATGACCCATTTTAATACATGAAACACTTAACAAAAGAAAGAAAGAAGACTGAAACTAGTCCATCAAGTTCATAGCAAGTCACACAAAAGTCAAGTAATGTTGAGAGCATCAGTCAGCTGAACATAATGAACTACACATCAGCAACAATATTTATACATAGTTCAAATTTAATTTAAAAACTGCAATTAATTAAAAAAAAAATAGGCTATAGGCCTTTACAACTGGCGCCATGATTGAAGTATGTGAGTGTGTGAGTGATATAGCTACGACTAGCTGGACAATAAGAATTAACTTGATTGACTCAAAAAAAAAAAAAAAAAAAAATTTTAGACCAATCTAAAGAAGGGTTCCATTCTCATCTGTTCCTCACAATTTCACTTGGACAAAAGTATAAGAAAGTGAAGGAAACAATGGTAAATGAGGGAATGTCCCCTGGTTTCAGACAGAAAAAAAAGGAATGGGGCATGAGACCCTGGAATATACCATGTGTTTGAGTTTGGGAATCTTGGAAATGGGTAGAAAAGAGTCAAACACACACACACACAAAAATACAAACACAGTTGAAAAATTGTGCTTACTGACAAGCAAGACTCCCAATCTGTGATTCTTTATCATTTTCCCCACTAGTGCTACACTACAGGTCCGGGACTGTAATCACATTCTGTTAAACCATGACAAATTCCACAGCATGCAAATATAATATGGGAGTCCACTGCAGCCCTGCTCTTCAAACATGTCGAGCACAACTTACACATATCCTTTTTCCCCATAAAATTCCATTGCCTCAATAATGCTCCAGAACTGCAACCAAGTAACCCAGATTTCCCTTGGTTATCTGTAATAAAATCCCCCAAATAGGATGTAGCAAACTATTGGTATTTCTGAAAATGAACTGGGGCTATACTTGTAAACAAATACATCATAAGCAAACTTGAGAATAAATGGTCGCATCCAGTGGGATTCTGTTTTAAGGGTACATTTGTCTTTCATTATAAAACAGGCCAAGCGGCTAAAAATTTCCCTGCATAATTTGTGTTTAAGCCAGAATTTAGCAAAACCGTGAAAAACTATTCTGAAACCAAAGGTGCAACCACCAATCTTCAACAGAACTCATTTCACTTTACATTGGGAAAGACAAGCAAAACACCTCAGTACATTCCTTTTTCAGAATTAATTCTGATTGCATGCATGTACAATGGGGTGTTAACACATCAGAGAATCTGACAGTCAATTTCCACTGATCTACAGCACAAGAAAGTAAAACAAACAAGACCGAATAAAAATAAGGATCAGCACAATTAGCGTCTATATGCACAACAAAAATGGAAGAAATTGCCACTTATTTTTTTTCAGTGTCCCACTAAGTTCAATTGTCAGCTGTTTTGTTCAGACAGGCAGCAATGACAGGCACTGCAGATCACAACTAACCCCATTTTAAAGACGCCATTTTGAATTAATGATAAGAATGGTGACAAATTTTGCACTGACATTCTGATAAATATTCCTCTGCTTTTTCGCTTACTTCACTTTTACCTTTTTGATTATCATGCAGTAATCCACAATGCCCAGATTGCATAACCTAGCTTTACTTTCAGTTTACGCAAAATACTGTCTCATAAAATACTAATTTTTTTGGGTGAAGACTTAGCCAGGGGATATACAAAGCAAATTGTTCAATCTTAAAAACACACTAAACGTGTAGCTATTGAATGATAACTATAATTTATTTTTGCATTTAAGGATTACTTGATCATTTTACTGTGAAGCATTCTGTCCAGTGCATTCAGTAATGAAGCATGATAGCATCTGCTCCTCATTTTGCTTTGATAAATCAGATGTGCTGTTTTTTTCTTCCTGTGCTGCCAGGTTGTATTTCACTTTTAATATAAACAATTTTACCAGCTCCACCCACTAACTGCAACTCCTGCCACCCCCACCTCCTTCCTTCTGCTTCCTGTTAGCATGCTGTCTGTGCACTTTGCCCGGTTGCTGGCTGCTATAATAGTACATAGCTATCGGAGAAACACTGAGAGATACAGCTCTTCCATTCCAATGCAGCACAGTTGCATTAATAATGTACTGAGCAAAGCTATGTTGACAAGACGTCACTTGCACTGTCCCACACAGCGAGAGGGAGAGAGGGTTGGTTGGTTTAAGGGTGGTACTACTATGTTATGCTTTGGTCAGAAAAAAACAGCAGAATTGATTCTTCCATGCACTGTAATAGTGCTGAAATAAACACAGACGGAAAGGGGCAAATATCTAGCTACATAAATGATATGGGCTACATGTTAAAAAAATTAAGGAAGTCAATGGTTTCATTGGATTTTGAGAAAAAATTCTTGCAAATCGTGAGGAGAAATTCTGACAAAAACGATCATTTCTTCCATTAGGCTATTTTCACCAAACTGAATTCTTATGTGAAACATTTTATATGTCAGTGATGTAAACACTCCTGACGTCATTCTTTTAAGTATCCGTTGAATTAAAATAAGCTTAAGTGCTTCAGTACATTTGAGTATTTTCAAGGTTTCTATTGGGGAAAACCTCAGTGAAAGCAGAGCTTCCATTACAGAGCTTCAGCAAGCTGCTCGCCCCTCCCCCACCTCCTCATTTCCATTGTTGCTGGTGCCTTTCCTCTTCTGCAAAACAAAATGGCTGCCTGCGCAATAGCTAGGGCTGCCTAGTGTCTTCCCCATAGTTACTGACCATTGAAGCTGAGGCGCAACTACTTCAGGGGTTCCATACTAAAGCAGCATTTGCTCATGGAAAGATTTCCCCTGAATTCCTTTAGTCATAGAAATATCTCGCTCAGTGTATTACAAGTCCTATTTTGACAATTCAGTTTAGATGGGTTAACTCAGATCAGCAGTGCTGCCACTGTCATGCACTCAGCCAATTCCACTGGATTCAGCCAATGCGCATGGATGTTCATGAATTAGGTTCCATCGGTTCCTTATATACTATTCTCCAACAGTCTGTCACAGATCAAACTCCCTGAAATCTTGAAAAGGTGAAGCTCTAGTTCCTGCATCTTTAGCAGCCTGGATGATTAATCGACCTGGCAGACCTTCACTGGAAGTTTGATGTAGGGCTTTTGTAGGACTTCACCATAGGCATTTCAGAGCATGCCATTTTTTTTTTTTACATACTGCGCCTTTGCCAGAGTTCTTTTCAGTGAAAGAAAAGAAAACTGAATAATCGGAAAGACTTGAGACCATCATGGCCAGAGAACAGGGTTGCATGTTGCTGGAAAAATGACCTATCCTTTGTCCACATTTTTTTCCTTTCCACTTTGTTACAATATACAGCTATCTCTTAAACTTTGTGTCTGAGCTCTGCAGTTTTGTTAAGTTTGATAATACGCCAAGGAGGTTATGTTTCAGCTTCGGTTTGTCAGCAAGTATATTTGCTCGTGGTTAGCAAAATTATGGAAAAAGTTTCGGACAGATTTGTATGAAATTTTAACCAAAGAAGTGTCTTGGCCCAACTTAGAAGCAATTTCATTTTGGGAGTCATCTGGATCAAATTCTGGATCCAGGAATCTTCAATTTCATTGGGTGGTTGTACGAAATTATGCCACTCGCATGTGTCCCAGACAAGTGGGGGATTGCTGCGCCTTAGCAGAGGTGTGCACTCTCCAAGTGCTCCTTTTTATGTATTTATTCATCTTTCACAAACTCAAAACTAACCAACTTCTTGTTAAAGCTAAACAGATTTTCTTGTGGCAAATGCTAGGTCGTTACTCTCACAATCCTGATAACGCTTCCGTACGACTGTCTGTGACTGCGCACTTTTTTTAGACGTTCTGGATGGATTGCTAGATTTCATTCCAGTATTGCATTGCATTCAGATTTACTTTGGTGGCTGCCTGGGGAGGATGTTGGATCCTAATTGCTTCACTGGCACAAAGATAATCTGCAGGCTGTGCTAGACATTGCAGACAAAATAAAGCTTGGTTATGGCATTGAAAGGACAGATGTCAAATAGAATTGAAAAGAATCACTTCAAAAATTCATTGAACTGTACACTTGTCTCTTTCAGTCGTTAAACTGATGTAAGAAAAAAAAAGGACGGGACAAATCCAATCTTCGTATGAAAAATGGTGTTTATTTCCAGTAAAAACGGCAGTGGTCAGAAATACGGGTAACGTACTCTAGGTTCAGCGGAGTCAAAGTGAACCCCAAACAATCGAGGCTTTACCATTTATACCATACAACATGCATATGTATATCAAGTAAAGGGGATTGTTCTGGCCTTCAATGTATAATGATGAGGTGCATCATGATTAAGTTAACAACTGGTCAGAAGACCATAGTCTACTCAGCAGTGTAGCTGTTTGGGTGCTAATTAAATTTAAATGGTCTCAGTTTGGCTAGGATGGCTGTCCGTATGTCTCCTCCAATAACTGATGGCCGTCGTTGGCTTTTCCTGTCTCCAGGTGTTACCACGAGGCCAGGGTGAGGGCCTTCTCTTTGTTACATTGACAAGTTTACCATTTCAGAGCATGTGGCGGGTCCATGTTTGTTTTTTACCAGGGCTAACTGGATTATGAATCTACCGCTCTCCAGCAGAATCACTCACAATTCCTAACACTGATCACTAGGCAGCAGTAGTTTATTGTATCCTCTTGATTGTGTGGTAACAAGAATTCCAACTGAAAGCAAATGGAGAGAGATTTCACTCATTTTAAGCAGGGTAATGTAGTCATGAAAGTATTTCTTGAAGTATTCGCCTATAATTCATATAAATTTCCTCAAATCAAGATGCATGTAAAACAGCACATTTTTGAGTCAGAGGCAATACGTTATATGGATAAGTACCATTGACCACTCTTAAATTCTATGCACATCATGAATGCCAATGCCAAAACGAGGCTTGACCAGCAAAACAAACAATAGCCACGTTCAGATCAGCATATCACTGTTGTGTCCCGCAGTGCAATGGGGATACTAAATTACACACTGGTCATATTTTTCGAACTTCTTTGTAGATGGAAATGGTTGAATCAGATTAGGGGAGATAAAGCGCTGGAACTACAGGGGTTTTATGGTTGCGATACACGTTTCCAGTGGTTTTATTTATTGAGGCATTCGCAGTGGCCTGATCAGGTCACGACTGAGAGTGTGAGATTCTGTTTATCACATAACTGAATTGCGCAATTTAATGGAAAACAAACGTAATTTTCGTAAGCACCTGAATAGTAATTTCCAGTGAATGTTAACACTGAGCTAAAGCCATCACACTGCTCACTTACACTGTGGTCAAGTTTGACCTAGCAACGGTGTGTATTGATCACTTACATGTCATGAGTTGGGCTGTGGGAAAGGTAGTACAGTTATGTGATAAGAGAAAAATATAGCACAAATGCTAAATTACGTTTTCTTCCACTGTCAACTGAGTGGCTAGCTTACGTTAGCTTGCTAGCTAACGAACTAATGTTACATAATTACTATGGAACAGTACTGCTAGCACACTAGCTAATGACAACGACACTAAGCTAGCCAGTTTCAGTGTGAAGCCATACCAATTTTAACCAGCATTACACTTGGTATTGAGTTTGCTTAAATTTTAACAGCATGACTTGACATAGAGCAATTTTTTCTCATGCTCTCAGACAATGAAATTACTGCAAAAATTACAAATACCCAGGGTAATATCAAAAATATGTCATAAGTTGGGCTATGGGAAAAGTAGCACTTATGTGACAAAGAAAAATCTGGAACAAATGACAAATCACGATTTTCTTCCACAGGTAAGCCATTGCAAATACCATGTAAACAAAGTTGGTGATCCAGTTACGCGTCTCAAGCCTCACTTTGGGCAAAAATTAATATTCATGACCTGAATATTAAGGGTGGTCAATGACCTCACTTTAAAAAAATAAATCTGAGCTAAGATGCTTGCTAGCCAAAGTAAATACTTGCCATTTTATGTATACCTATTTTTAGTGAAAAATAATAGAAAATAATCAGGACTAATGAATGAACTAATGAAGTGACCTAATTCCATCTTATAATGTTAGCTACCTGTAAATATGAGTCGCTATCATCGTTCTGATACAGCTAAACTTGGCGGGCTACATTGTGGGCTACCATATACTACCAAATACAGGAATTGCTTTTATTTATTTAATTCAGTTTTGTCAGTAAAAGAGATCAAACATATCCCTGCCACCAATTAAAATTAATGACAAGTGGAGGGACTTAGCTACCTCACAAATTTACGATGACGAGGTTGGTTTCTATCCTTCACGGCAAAATTAAATGGGCCATATTTTAGCTCTATCTGGATCAGCCAGGAACCTGTACATTTTGTGGCTTTTCTCCAACCTCTTGCTGTGCCTATAGGAGCAGCAATCCATCAGATGAATAAATTTTGAATACCTATTCGCAAAATTTTAGACTCAATCACCTTTAAACTTATTCATTATGAGACGGCGCCAGATAATGCGATGGAGATAAAATGGCTCCATACATCACATTATCAAGTTTTTCTGGAACCCTCATGTCACAACTCTTTTTATCCTCGACTCTAGTCTTTATCTTCACTTTGCCGCTGAGCCACAAGTAATGTTACGGATATCAATCAACTGCAGTTAAAAAAAAATGCAGGCTACCAATTACAGAGTAGCCGACCAATTTGGATCCAAGATCTCTGGAGAATATAACTTTGGGCTCGCTCACTCCTCCGGGAGGTACAAGGTGATGTCTCTGTCCAATTTCAGCCCTTTTTCCAATTGCAGTGCGCGCCACCTTTCAAACGTCAGTCCAATGTTGACCCTGGTTCTTGATCTTTTTTGGTCTGATAATTTCTTTGACAAATATTCCACTCTTTTATTTGAGGAAGGGATTTCCACCAGCGCTGGTCGTTGTTGTTGATTACCAGGAACTTGGGCCTATGCTGCCTCCATTGCCATTGCCAGGGTGAGGGAGCTGTGTGCGGAGGCCTTTATACGGGGGGATGGGTGCAACAGAGGGGAGAGGGGTGAGATGTGGGGGGCAAAGGAGGAGCTTATTCTTGGACCTATACCGAAATTTAGAAAACCCTCGCATTGCAAATGGTCATTTTGCAGAAAAAAAGCACGTAATATTGCTTGGTGTACCTTCAGGCATGCAAAAATAAGCAAAACTGAGAAATGGGCAAAGGTGCAGATGCTTTTCATGGCACCACATCACGTAACATCACAAAAACCTTGAAAAGTACTTGTGAAAATACAAACAAATGTGCACACACGTACAGTCAAAACTTTTTTTGTTGTGCCCTACCTGAAGATACAAGCAAAAACAAAGCATAGCACGATTCTAGCACTAACAAGTATACCCCTCCCCCACTCTGAAAAACAAGTCTGCCTGGAACAGAGTGGAAAATTACTGCATGGCCTGGACTGTACCATTCTAAAAACTCAACAAGATGGGGTAGGGTAGATTAAGCTCTGTTGACACAAGAGGGAGCTAGGCTAAACATCCACACTTATTCATTATCAAAATATACAGTTTATTTTTATATTTGCTTAAGCTAGCAGCCAGTGAATAGCAGGCAATCTATTTGTCCTTTATTCGGATTTAAAAAATGTTCACATGCAACAAGAATGAGGCTGAACCGAAAAACCAGAGAACAATTCAACAGCAAATTGTATAGTCACAAGAATGGCACCACGAGCACTGTAAGCCAATGTATATTACATTTAATTACTACCGCAATCATCAGCAAGCCACTTCAGTCTGTGTCCTTTTACTGGATACTTAACACAAAGCCAAGTGTTATTTTTAATAGTGTGGTTCTATATGTTTATTTTCTGTTTTTATATATTCAGTGTAGGCTTGAGGACCTTATGCTGGTTTCTGGCAGAGATATTCTCTCAATACATCCAAAAGAATCACAGCTTATTCTTGAGTTTTTCATACATCTCAGTATCTCGGGAGTGCAAGTGAAATGGGAAAAAAAAGCTCGGTCAACCAACTGGCATGAAGGTTATTTCTGAAAAACCCAATAATTATCAAGGGGTGGACTGTGACATGCAGTCTATTTGGAAGCTAAGGAACCTGTATAGAAATTTCTACCTATGGCCTGAGGTATTGCTGTACTCCGCACTTTCTGTGCTCTGTCTTAACCATTTTGGAATGATTCTGCTGTTAACAGTGGCATTTCTTTGAAAAAGAAACAAAGATTTTGACTGTGATGCATTACGCCAAAAATAACAATGGAAAACAACGTCTATGGAAAAACAAAATATCCCTTTTTTAAAATATCAGATGCGGCCTTCTCAATCGTAAAATTTCGACAAACTGAACAAATATAATAAGATTGGCCAGACTCGGTTGTCGAGGAAGTTGTATTTACTGTCACCAATTGCCGCTGCTGCTATCTAACCACTCGTACTAGGGCCATAAAAATAACTGCTGCTGAAAATCAAGATGAATGCACTATGCATGTTGATACTCGAGGACGTGCCTTCTAGAGGGCAATCTGCTACACAGGCTTAAGACTGCTAGGAAAGTACAACTTTTCCTTCCCCTCCATAATGGGCAAAAACTCTACAGGAATACTTAGGACAGCAGCCAGGCTTTCCAGGGCAACTGTCTATTCCATAAGCACTCAGTCTTTCTGCATTTCCATCCTCCAACTCAGCCTCAGTGTCCTAAACTACCAAGTGTTGAATCCATGTAATTGGACAGATAATAGCTAGGTCTCCTGACAGCATAGACATGACAAATGAAGTCCCATGAGGGAGATTCACCCCAAGGAGAAAAGTTATATTTAGGGACAAAATAATTATCTGGGGCAGTCGACAGGTGTCTCTGTGTTAGACTTCTACGGTTGTGCATTTAGGTTTTTAATCAGAGCAATTACCATTTAATTTGTGGAAATGAGAGTGATTTGAAGCACCCACGGCACTGTGCTTGTAATGCCGCAAGTGTAAACATCGTCAAGGTCATATCTTCTGTCTGCTTTGGACAGCATGCCAAATCAACCCAGTGAAAGTGTCCCTATATGTCTACAACCTTACAATTATTTCACTTTAATATTCACAGGTAAAAGAGAATTGAAAAAAAAAAAAAAAAAAACAGTCCGAAAATAAAAAAGACAAAATTTCTCAGTGGCTCCAAAAATGAGATATGTTTTTCTAATTCCTCAACTACCACTTGAGAGGACAATACCATTACATTAGTAGGCAGCAGAAAGTTGTTTTACTCCTATATTAATAATAAAAACTTAGTGGATATTTTGCCGTGAACCGGTTGTACATTTCTACGGCTATTTGGCCGTGACTTCCGGTACACCTGCGCAGTTGTATTATTTTTGGACTTTGCTCACAGAAATCAATGGATAATAGTGAATAGTTATAACTTTGCCATTTAGTTAGCTAGCTCGCATTTACATACATGAAATATTGCTTGCTAAGTCGGCATAAAGGCTCTCTTGCTAGCTAGCTGATGTTATATTTCATGCATTTAAGTCAATTTAAAATGTGTATAGCCATTATTACGCCAACTAAGCTGGAGTCGCACCGCGAGCATTTAGCTCGCTAGCTGGCATTAATATGCACCGAATATAAAGGTTGCCAGCTAACATTGACTAGAAACCAACAAACTAGCTTGCACGCTAGGCTAGCAAGCTAGTTCATTTGCTCAGCTACCTATTTGCGGTGCATATAAATCAATAAAAAAAACAGTGAATCGCAATTATTTCGCATTAGCAGCGTAGCTAGGTCAGTTATGCATTGACGAGGCTGGGACGCGTTTCCCGAAATCACTGATGCTAACTTACATAGTTGGACCCATTGACTGTGAATGGACCAACTATGTAAGTTGCTAACGTAATTACCGACTACGCTTTTGGGAAACGCACCCCTGATTAGTTGTTCGCGAGCTACCGAGTTCTTACACTAACATTGGCCAAACATACTCCATTGATTTCTGTGTTTTAAGTCCAAAAATAATACAACTGCGCATGTGTACCGGAGGTCACGGCCAAATAGCCGAAGAAATGTAAAAGCGGTTCACGGCAAAATATCCACTGCCTAATAAAAAAATCTACATTTTTTTTTCAGTTTGATTGTATGTCCTGAGTGGTTGCATGGATCAATTGCTTTTCCCTGGTTGCCTTGCTCTAGAACGGCTTCAGGGGGATCTTAAGTTTTTTATACAGCCGAAGAATGGAAGATAGTAATGGAGGGTTGTAGTCAAGTGATGTGCTGAAAGTAAAATTTTCCGTAAAGATATTGTTTGCATGGTTTCGTTTCGGGTACATCTCCAAAGGCAACTCCACCAGAGACAGTTTCACTGTAACATTGACTCGGTAGCTTGCTGACTGCAGGAATTTGACAGGATAAACAGGGTATGTCCATGGTACTTCGGGTCTTATTTCTTGATGGAATCATTGCCACGAAAAGGTCCAAGCATAATCCTACAGTCATTCAAGTCATACCCTTCACGGCCACCACAATAGATATCACATCATATCACAGCCACAATTCCAGATGTCTTCACAGGTTATCTGTCACTTGATGAATTTTCTGTCATGCGAAATCTTACCGCACAGAGCCATCATGCTTTGTCTCATAGGCAGGCTAGTGCCAAGGATTTCTGCAAATGCCTTCAGGTCTTCTTGGCGTCCAAGTCTCACTTTTGGCGTCACTTTTGATTCTTCCAAACCCCGAGCCCTTATGGGGCCAAGTGAGATAAAGAAGGCAAGTCACTGACAAGGTCAGGGTTATGACAAGAGGTTTGTCGCAGAAATGGTAATGCCACTGACCATAACCTCTGCTTCTTGTCAAAAATACTAAAACTGGCCGTCCCTTCCTTCGATGGAGTTATAACTTAAACACTGAGGATGAATTTGTCTGAGGAATTTTAAGTGACTTTGGTATCAACAGTCTTCAGGTTTTGTGCAAGGCTTAGAGTTTAGCCTTTTCCTCAACATGGTTGGCCTGACAAAGCAACAATGTGAAAATTGACTTGCCTTTATTTCCTGCCCAGTTTAGCCCATAGAGATATATAATAGAACCAGAGAGAACGAGGAAGTACCTTTGCTTCAGCTAGTTAGCATGTTAGCTTCCTGCTTCCGCGTTTCCCAAGGATGCAATTTTGTGGCCAAAGACGCTGAAGCTCCATAGACACCAATTGAAAAGTGCGCATTTTTCTCTTGCCAAATAAAAGCGAAAACAAAAGAAAATGTATTCGGTAATCCTTCATTATTTTGCTCTTTGTCTGACGCAACCGTTCGATGTTTTCAAGAGGGCCTGTAAAATAAGAACTGATACTTAGAGCTTGATGACAGCTCGTGCATGAGTTTGGCTGTCCAGCTGTTGCTCTGACTGCTGCAGTTCAGCCAATGAGTGTATAGTGCATGCGCGTTCCGGATTAACAGCGTTGCTCGTCATTTCCCCTCCAACACATTTGCCAATCCTTACAGATGACACATTTTCTTGGCCATTTGTGCTGTGTAATCAGATTGGCAATCTTATGAAATGGTGCCGGAAATAAGCACCCATGGAACGCCATTTTTATAGATGGCGTCGGTCAATTCCGTACTGCCTGGGCTGAAGTGGTTAGCCTAGCGTCTCCCATTGAAAGTAATAGGGGTGGTACTTCCTCGCTCTCTCCAGTTCTATTATATTACCTCCATGGTTTAGCCACGCTAATGACTGGGACACCGGAAGTGAAAAGGTGAGCTTAAAAAGACTGGCAGACACCTAAGGATAGCTTCCATTTGCTGGCATTAAAATCATTGAACAAGAAAGCATTGCGATATTCAAATTAATTTGCTTCCTACCGCAAGTACTCAGACCAGTTGTTTTGCGGCTGCTGTTGCTATTAGAGAAAGAAAAAGTAACTAGCTCATTGAAGTTTTAACTTACTCACTTAATGAACTGTGAAGTACAATGCAAAAGTTTGAACATTCACTTAACAACACTGAAAATAACTTGGGATGGGCGATCGACTCTGTGGACATGACTAAATCAACAGACAGGGCATCGTAATCTGTTATATTGTGTTCAATTTCCTGGATGACGTAAGGGTACGAGGGAAATTTGAGACATCTCCTAATCATCTATGAGCATTTCTAAAAGGAGGTTCTATATTTTTCTGTTGAAACTAATTGTAAAGACCACAATTAATTTAAAAAATGACTGAGAATTTGAGCCCATTCTGAAGAAGGGATCCATTCTTGTCTGTTCCTCTAATTAATCTGGGACAAAAGGATAAGAAAGTGAGGGGAACAATGGTAAATGAGGAAATGTCCCCTGGTTTCAGACAGAAAAAAAGGAATGGATGTTGGGAGCCTGGAATATACCAAGTGTTTGTGCTTGGAAATCTTGTGAATGTTAAATAGAGAGTCAGACACACACACACACACACACACACACACACACACAGCAGAAAAACTGTGCGTTAAGAGACAAGTAAGACACAGTCTGTGACGCATTTCAGGGCTTGACAGGCATGAACTTGGGTACACAATTGGACACACCCTCCGGTGCAATAACAAACTATTATCAAAAAGTGACAACACAATTACGCTACTGTGAACAACAGCAAAACCTGCTTAACACAAAAACTCACTCAGTTAAAAAAAAAAAACAAAACATACACACATAAACACAAACAGACAGACATGTGCTTCTCCCCCATCCTCTTCACACAATACCATAGAAACAGAATGGAAAAATACAGCTAAGCATGGAACATACCACTCTAAAAGGACAACAGGGATTAAGGTCAATTCCTGCATAACATAAGATGGGAGTCAATGCATAGTGCCTGAGCCATAAAAAAGTACTAGCACTACTTTTTAATGCCAAATAATGTTCATCCATGAAAGTTTTGTGTGTTATTTGACAGGTATATAATCCACAAAAATATATATATATTTCTTTTTTAAATGCGCAAGTGATAAACAGATGAAGGTAGTGAATACCGGAATACAATTATTCACATGAGTATTTATTATTGTAATTCGGATTTCAAGTTATAACTACGAGTAAATTGGACATACCTTTGGTCATGGATACAGTAATTAGGAACAGAAAAAAGTCTAATTAACAACTAAGCAGCAGAAAGAAGTGTTTACATTTTTCTCCTTGCTAATTTTTTTTTCCCCCAAGTTTCCATTCAACCTTTGCCTCAACAATGCTCCAGAACTACAGCCAAGTAACCCAGATTTCCGTAGGTTACCTGTAACAGAATTCTCCAAATAGGACACAGCAAACCATTGGAAATTCTGATAATGAATTGGAGCTGTATTTGCGAACGCATACTTCATAAGCAAGGTTGAGAATAAATGGTTGTATCCAGTTGGACAGTGTTGCCAGGGTAGATTTGTCCTTTGTTATAAAACAGGCCATGCAATTAAGTATTTCCTTGCATAATTTGTGCTACAGCCAGAATTTAGAAAGCCGTAAAAAAACTATTCTGAAACCAAAGGTACTACTGCTAATCTTCAGTGGAACTAATTTCATGTTACACCAGGAAAAACTCGCGAAATACCTCAGTACATTCCTTCTTCAGAATTAAATCTATTCGCACGAATGGACAATGGGGACCATATCAGAGAATCTAACAGTCAGATTCAACCGATCTACAGCACAAGAAAGTACAAAAGCAAAACAAATTAAAATAAGGATCAGCCCAATTAGCTTCATTAAGAGCAACAAAAATGGAAGCAATCACCACTGATTTTTTTTTTTTTTTTTAAGCGAGCTACCCAAGTTCAACTGTCAGCTGTTTGTTCAGACCAGTAGCAATGGCACTGCAGATCACAACTAATCCTATTTTTAAGAAGTTACTTTAAATTAACAATAAAAATGGTTACCTAAATTTTACATTGACATTCTAACGTTCCTCTGCTTTTTTGCTTTACTTTTACCTTTTTGACTATCATGCAGTAACACACAAGGCCCAGATTGCAAAACTAGCTTTTCTTTCAGTTTGCGCAAAATACGAGTCTTACACAATACTCTTTTTTTGGGTGAAAACTTAGTAATGAGGGCCTGTGGATGTGTAATGCTAATAGTTCAATCTTAAAAACTAAACATGTAGCTAATGAACAAGCACTATACTTCTCTTATGCATTTAAGCATAACTTGTGCAGTCAACATTTCCTCCAAATTCAGACATGACACATAATTGCTTCAGTTTGTCAGTTTTGCTTTGATCAATCAGATGTGCATTTTTTTTCCTGCCTGTGCTGCTAGGATATATTTTACTTTTAATATAAACTGTTCCATCAGCTCCGCTCACAACTTCAACCCCTACCACCCCTACACCACCCACATCTTCATCCTTCTGCTTCATGTTAGCATGCTGTCTGTGCACTTTGCCTGGTTACTGGCTGCTGTAATAGTACATAGCTACCAGAGGAGCACTGAGAGATACAGCTCTTCCCTTCCAATGCAGCACAGTTGCGTTAATAATCCACTGAGCAAAGCTATGTTGACAAGACATCACTTGCACTGTCCCACACAGTGAGAGACAGAGAAGGTTGGTTGGCTTAAGGTGGTGCAACTGTGTCGTGCTTAGGTCAGAAAAGAACAGCAGAATTCCATTCCTTGCATGCACTGTAATAGTGCTGAAAAAAACAGACCAAAAGGCGTGACCGTCTAGCTACATAAAGGATATGAGCTGTAAGTTAAAAAATGAAGCAAGTCTATGGTTTTAATGGATTTCTAAAAAAGACAAATCTTGAATATTGTTAGGAGAAATGGTGATTAAAAACTGTCACTTCTACCATCAAGTTACTTCCACCAAGCTTAATTCTCACATGAAACAGTTAAACAAGTCAGTGATGTTAAAAAAAAAAAAAAAAAAAAAAAGTGATGTCCTTCTTTTAAAAATCCGTTTTAATAAAATTGGCTTGAGCACCATGGCATGTTTGAGTATTTTCAAGGTTTATGTTGGAGAAAACCTCGGTAAAGCAAAGCTTACATTACAGAGCTTCAGCATTCTGCTCGCCCCTCCCCCACCTCCTGATTCCTATTGCCGCTGGTGCCTTTCCTCTTCTGCAAAACAAAATGGCTGCCTGTGCAGTAGCTAGGGCTGCCTTGTGTCTTCTCCATAGCTACTGACCATTGAAGTTGAGGCTCCACCGCTTCAGGGGTTCCATACTAAAGCAGCATTTGCTCATGGAAAGATTTCCCCGATTCCCTTTTGTCATATAAATATCTCCCTCTCTGTATTGCAAGTCCTATTTTGGCAATTCAGTGTAGATGGGTTAACTCAGATTGGCAGGGCTGCCACTATCATGCCTCCAGCCAATTCTAGGGCCCTATGAAATGAGTTTTATTTTTTTCCAAATTCCGTTTTATTTTTCCCCAAATTCCGTTTCTTCCGTTTTAATTTTTTGGAATTCCCTTTTTACCAATTAAACCAATTTTACCATCAGAGAGAGTGTGCTATTTATGTTAATGAATGAAATGTTCACTAATTAAATTGAAATAACCTTAAATTAGTTGATGCAAACCTCCATTTTCCTCAGTACTTAAAGTCAGAACAAGTACTGCATAATGACGCAATATAACATTGCACTGTGATGAAAGAATTTTTTTTTAACCTAAAATAATACTACAAAATAAAATTGTCTCTTAAAAGGAAGTGTAAGCTACAGTCAAAAAGGCAGACAACGGCCGTACTGACATGTATTATTCTGACTGCCCCTTTTTAATCATTTATAATCTTATTGTATACTTTGTGTATATATATGAATGTATGAGAGCAGCAGTAATGACACTCAGTTTCCCCCACCAATCAACAGTTGTCTGATTCTGATGCTTCAGCTATATTTAGGGGTTCAAGCCCGTAGGGCTGAAACCCTATTGTTTTTGTGCTGGTTTATTATTATTATTATTATTATTATTTTTCTTCTTCTTCAGAAATGTTTTCGCAAATTCCCATGAGATGGTAAATGGTAGAGACCTGAAATTTTGCACATTGGTTGGAACTTGTGTGTAAATGCTGACCAAGGCATTTTTAACTCAGTAGGCCTGATGGTGGCGCTATAATTCAAGAAAAACAGGTTTTCACTTTAGAGGTCATAACTCCTAGGCTGTAAGTCCGATTTACACGAAACTTGGTACAGACATTCTTTGGTCCATTCTCTACAACTTTCCCATAAGGACCTCTAAGATCTGCCATATTTGATTTTGCAAAATTTTGAATTCTTTGAAAAACACATTTTTGACATCTCCTCCTAGGCAGAGGTCGATTCTTCTAAATTTGCTGTGGATCATCAGTGGACCAAGCTTATCAAAGATTGCACAAAGCTTGTTGAAATCTCATTTCGTTTCCAAGATATTGACCAATGAACTTCAGCAGGGGCGTGGCTTAGCACAAAAATGGAAAAAATTCAACAACCATTGGGCCAATCATCACAGAACTTGCAGAATATGTCCATATAACTACCAGGAACAAACCTTGACAGTTTTATGCAAATCGGCCCATAGGGGACGCTATAACAGAAATCAGACTATAAATCAGCAATTGTTTGTCCTATAGCCATAAAACTCACAGGATATATTCATATAAGTACTTGAAAAATACTCTGAAAATTTTATTCAAATTGATTGATAGGGGGCGCTATAAATGCAAAACAAAGCAGTATGGTAGAACACAAATCCGACTATAAATCAGCAATTGTTTGTCCTATAGCCATAAAACTCACAGGATATATTCATATAAGTACCTGAAACATACTCTGAAAATTTCATTCAAATTGACTGATAGGGGGTGCTATAAATGCAAAACAAAGCAGCGTGGTATAGCACAAATCAGACTATAAATCAGCAGTTGTTTGTCCTATAGCCATAAAACTCACAGGATATATTCATAAAAGTACCTGAAACATACTCTGAAAATTTCATTCAAATTGTCCTATTGGGGGCGCTATAAATGCAAAACAAAGCAACGTGGTATAACACAAATCCGACTATAAATCATAAATAGTTTTTCCAATCATTACAAAACCCACAGGATATGTCCACATAAGAACCTGAAATATAGCCTGAAAGTTTCAATCAAATTGACCAGTAGGGGGTGCCATAAATGCACAAAATAGCCTAACATAACACAAATCAGACTATGCATCATTAGTTGTTAGTCCAATCATTACACTGGCAAAATAGGTCCACATAAAAACCTGCAACACACTCTTAAAGTGGTTTTTGTCCCCTGCCGCCACGATACCAAGCGGAGCAGGGGACATTGTATTCAGCTCCGTCCGGCCGTCCGTCATGTCCCGTTTGTTCTGAATGCGATATCTCAAGAACAGTTTGACTGATTCCATTCATCTTTGGTGTTAAGGTATATTTGTGTGATACGCCGACCCCAGTAGATTTCCGTGACCTTGGCATTATTCTCAAGGTCATTACGATCATTTGACCTCTTACAAATTCCTTGTCAACATGATATCTCAAGAACGGTTTGACCAATTCCATTCATCTTTGGTGTCAAGGTGTATTAGCGGCGGGGGACATAGTATTCAGCTCCATCCATCTGCCCGGCCGTCTGTCCATCCGTCCCATCCCGTTTGTTGTAAACGTGATATCTCAAGAACGGTTCAACCAATTCCATTCATCCTTGATGTCAAGGTGTATTAGGGGAGGGGGACATAGTATTCAGCTCTGTCCGCCTGTCCGCCTGTCCGTCCTGTCCCGTTTGTTGTAAACGTAATATCTCAAGAACGATTCGACCGATTCCATTCATCTTTGATGTAAAGGTGTATTAGGGGCAGGGGACATAGTATTCAGCTCCGTCCGCCCGTCCGCTCTGTCCGCCCTGTCCCGTTTTGTTGTAAACGTGATATCTCAAGAACGGTTTGACCGATTCCATTCATCTTTGGTGTCAAGGTGTATTAGGGGCGGGGGACATAGTATTCAGCTCCATCCCGTCCGCCCAGCCGTCCGTCCGTCTGTCCGCCCCGTTTGTTGTGAAGCGTGATATCTCAAGAACGGTTCGACCGATTCCATTCATCTTTGGTGTCAAGGTGTATTAGGGGAGGGGGACATAGTATTCAGCTCCGTCCGTGCGTCCATCTGTCCGTCATGTCCCGTTTGTTGTGAACGTGATATCTCAAGAACGGTTTGACCGATTCCATTCGTCTTTGGTTTCAAGGTGTATTAGGGGTGGGGGTCTGCCTGTCTGTCTGTCTGTCATGTCCCGTTTGTAGTGAACACGATATCTCAAGAAAGGTTTGACCGATTCCATTCATCTTTGGTGTCAAGGTGTATTAGGGGGGTGCTCACAACTCACTCGATTAACGTGACCTTGCCATTATTCTCAAGGTCATTACGACCATTTGACCACTTACAAATACCTTGTCAACATGATATCTCAAGATCAGTTTGACCGGTTCCATTCATCTTTGGTGTCAAGGTGTATTAGGGGCGGAGGATATAGAATTCAGCTCCATCCGTCCGGCTGTCCGTCCGTCCCATCCCGTTTGTTGTGAATGCGATATCTCAAGAACGGTTTGACCGATTCCATTCATCCTTGGGGGAGAAGGAGTATTAAGGCCGGGGACATAGTATTCAGCTCCATCAGTCCATCCGTCCAGCCGTCCGTCCGTCCGTCACGTCCCATTTGTTGTGAACGCGAAATCTCGAGAACGCTTTGACCAATTTAATTCATCTTTGGCTTCAATGTGTTATTTTGTGATACGCCGACCCCAGTCGATTTCCGTCACCTGGCGGGGGACATGGCCACGTTTAGTGGCAACACTTGTTAATTAAGCTGTTAGAGCTTTCAACTACTAATGGTCTTTCATGGCTTGAACCCTGGAATTGCCGCTTGCGGCTATATTTTTTTTTTTTTTTTATTTTTAAGAAACATTTGTTTAGTAATCCCAATATTGTGTATTCCATCCTAGGACAAAATGTTCGACAGTAATAATTAAACATGAACAAACTGACACAAAGATGCATCAGCTATTATTTCACCACTGGGGGATGACGTTACATCATAATTTGCATGCACACAATTCACTAAGTAGACTGTGAAAAGAAATATTATAGGCCATTTAACGGTTATATAAGTTGTTAAGCTAACATAAGATGCCAAATGACGATGTTTAGGACCCTGCAATCCCTGGCATCAGTGGTCTCGTCTACAACAACGAAAAACTTCTTCCCACAGATCTTCTGTAGCACCAAAGAGATGTGTTGCTCGAACACACAGGGCAGGTGAATTTGACGAAGGCTGCTCACATTTTCGCGTGCATTCGCGTCTTTACATTGACTTTGAATGTAATCTGTATAGCGTTCGGTGGAAACGTGGCTTTACGAACAGCATTTCGGTCAAATTATGCTGATTTCCGCGAAATTCCGCGTTTATCAATAGATTTCGTTTTTATTGACCAATTTCGCGATTCCATCTGCAATTCCGTGATCGCGGAAATCATAGGGCCCTACAATTCCTCTGGATTCAGCCAACTTGACCGCTACAGGCCGATGCGCATGGGTGTACTTGAATTAGGTTCCTTCGGCTCCTTACGCACTTTTCTCCAACAGTCTGACACTGATCCAACTCACTGAAATCTTGAAACCTGAAGCTCAGGTTTCTGCAACTTCAGCAGCCTGATTGCCGAGTCGACTCGGCAGACTTTCTTAGAAAATTTGCTGGAGGGCTTTTGAAGGACTTGACCTTAGCATTTCAGAGCATGCCATTTTGTGCATAACGGGCCTTTGCCAGAGTTCCTTTAGGAAAAACAAAAAGAGCCTGAATGATTGCAATGATTTGAGACCTTAATCTCAAGGGAAAAAGGGTTGCATGCTGCAGGTTAATGAGACCTCAGACCTCGCCTTAAAGCACACTAGCGGATACCCGTGCTATGCACGAGCTATATCCGCGGGCACGATAACGGCTGATTGAATTAGCCGGTTTTACTTGCAAAAACAGCTTCAAAATGCTGTTTTCACTTCATAACTAAGTTCGAAACCTGGCGCATCGTCTTTGTCACACAGTAAAACCGGTGCATGTGGAAAACAGACTCATTATTCACGGTGGTTTCGTCGGAGATGTGTGAAATTATGCAAATCGCCAACTCAGTAATAATATATAGATTGTTTCTCCAAACCCATACCCATTAACGCTTCCCAATTAGCAACAAATCATTAATTTGTTCAATTGCGAGGATTAATCAGAAGAATTACAGTCCGCTTCCCCTCAGCTAACATTATTGTTCATTGCAATAGTAATCAAGCATTTTTCGATCCACATTAATGGAGACGTAAAACGTTAATGTCTTTCGAAGCTACGGAATTCCCGCAGCTCGCAAAACGGTGTAAGGAACTGTGAGTCATTTTGCTGGACAGCGGGAGATTCATCTAGTTAGCCCCAGTAAACAACAAGCGTGGACCCGCCACATGCTCTGAAATGGTAATCTTGTCATGGTAACAAAGGGAAGACCCTCACCCTGGCATCCTGGTAACACCTGGAGACAGGAAAACCCAATGACGGCCATCAACTATTGAAGGAGACATATTGAGAGCAATCCAAGCTAAACAGAGACCATCAAAACTTAATTACCACCCAAACAGCTACACTGCTGAGTAGACAATGGTCTTCTGGCCATTTGTTAACCTCACCATGATACACCTCATTATTATTCACTGAGGTCAAGAACAATCCCCTTTCCTAAATATATACATATGCATGTTGGATGGTCTAAATGGTAAAGCCAGTGGATTGTTCAGGGCTCATTCTGACACCGATGACTCCAAAGCATTTGGACGCGTTTTATTTCTACTAACTAGTGGATTAAAGACGAACATGGTCAAAATGAGGGTCAAAAAGTGCACCGTTTCGGTAATTAGCTGAAAAGGGGTTAATGTTTCTCCAAATTGGATGAAGATAGAAAGATGTTTTCACCGTCATTTGAAACTCCATCAGGTATACTATCAACAATGTAAATGGCAAAGGGGACATTCTAAGGATACTTGCATAATATTTCATTTGAAATCGACATGTTGGGAACCAAATTTCAATGTTTAGGGGTTAATGGCAAAGCACTCAAAGGGTTAACCGCTATATTAAAAGGTTTGTTGCAGAATATTAGACAGGATAAACATATCCTGAAAGAATGAAATTTGTACCCTTATTAGTTCATCGGTTATAACCCTTTGAAAATGGTCACAAACTGTGACCAGAGGGTTAACGTGGGCCATGCCCCCTTTTTCGGGGGCCCACAAAATGAGAAGGGAACGAGATATCAACTTGAAACCACCTGTGATTTAATTTGCTCATCACAGGCAACAAAATATCACCAAATGAAGCATTTCTGAGACCATCAAGCTGGGAGCTTGGGTGATTTCATATGGAATGACCCATTTATTGAAATTCCATCTTAAAGTAGAATGTTCTGTCGTCAGTGCTGATGAAGATGGTGTTTAGATAAGGTTTAGATTTTGTTTCTTACTAATGAATTTGATCATTACCGTTCTTAAAATCTCATATTGTAGCCTTCTTACAACTTTCCCAGAAGCTAGACAATAAAGACCTCATCAATGATTTTGCAACCATGAAAGTTCGAAGCATTACATGCACTTTAAATGCATGCCATGTGTTGATCTTTCGCAATGCACTAATAACCAATTTACTAAATTATTCAATTACCAACGCTTTGATGTAAGACACGTTGGTAATTTAAAAAATTAATTACCACATTGCGGCAAGGCGTGTACAACTGCTCTTCCAATCGTTGAAAAGGATGGCACGTTTTCTTATTACTCAGCGTAGAAGGCTGCAAATTAGTATGGATATGTATCTTGGTGATAGCAACCTGCATGCCAAAAATTGTCGTCCTGTGATTCATATTTTGGCCACTAGGGGGCTTTTTGTGAAAAGGTTGTGATAAGGTATCTACCTTATGCATTGAGCTAGGACGCTCAAATTTTTATGGGCGGTGCATGGGATGACCCTTCATCACGTATCAGACGGGTTTTTGATTTGATCAAATTTTTGACCGTTTTCTAGGTCAAATGGCATCAGGTGTGCCAATCGCTGTACCGTACGTCCTTTCCTTTCATAATACTCTCATTTCAAAATGAAGAGTAATTTATGCCCTCAACAGACACTCAAAAAGTATTCTATCCAACTAACCAACTATATCACATTGCTATAACTCTGATCAGTATCAGTGCTTTGTCACTGCAACAAGCAGATTATCATTTGTGGGCAATTCCACGGTAATAGAATTACGATCAAGAGTAATTTTCATGTCATTTTTACCTGCCATCTATTACTCTAATGCAGTAGCTACTTGCCTGTGCTTTTATCAGTTCCACTGGCATGCTTACTGAGCTGTATAACACAAAGTTTGAGGTAATCTATTTTGTAGAAGGCTATACGAAGGTGAAAGTGTCGGTAACGGAATTACGGCAGAAAAAATGCCATTATTTTTGCCTTTACTTTGATAGGCATTTCTCTGAAATCTGGCAATGATAGGCAGTAGGTTTAAGCTTAAGTTGGTGGCCTAGGATGTTGACCAGGCCATGGGAAGTTTATATTGACTGGTATGTTCCCAGATATTTTGTAGGATGCCATTTATGAAAAAGAGACAGCGGTAACGGAATTACAAAATGGCAACGGAATTACATTTTCTGATAATCTACTAAATTTATTATACTCAAAACAACAAAGCAATTGAAAATTGGTATCATAAATGATGTTTGTGTTGCTGACCTCCTGTTGAACCAAAATTTTGATCAACAAGTCTAGGCAAAAGGAAGGCAATACGTAATATTGATGAAAAAAACTCATTTCTGAACCAAAATGTGAGCTTATAATAAATATCAGAGGTCACATGCAAGATAATTGTTGTTCTTTCACTGACTGGATCCTGAAACATTTATTTTTACTTTGTAACAGTGTTCCAGCATCATTCAATGGGTAAATATTGTGCGTAATGAAGTCCGTAACGGAATTACAGCAATACAGCCAATGTCAAAAGCACTGTGCAAGTCTCAAAAGTGTCATTGCTTGCAATATCTATATTCTTTTCTCAGTCATGAGTGGCAGTCTCTTCACACAAAAGAAAATGTATAAAATATCAATTACTCAACTCCTGAAACTTTGAAAGCTCAAAATAAACATGTTAACATTAAACACAAGTAAGTGAACCATGAGTATTATCCATTATTGGCAGAAGACAAACACAGTTTATACAAATGTAATCCTGTCCCTTCTATCCATCTGTGGCTCTTTGTGCTCAGAAGTCCAGCGCAGCGAGATGACGGGAGCCGCACAGCTCAGTCGCTGTGTCAAAAATTGCCACTTTGTGTAATTTTTTGGCACCACGGCCATTTGAAAAAAGGGCAAGCCAAACTGGCCGTTTGGATAGTCGGCCACACAGGGGGACAACCACGGCAATTGCCGCTAGGCTGTGGTATAATTCATGCGCTGGTTATGGAAGCTTAACTCACAGGAAGAAACACTCAACTATAGATGTACAAAACAATGAACCACTATGCTCCATAAAGTCCTCATGCCACCTTGAGCTATCTTCTGTTTTTCACTGGCTTTCAAAATAATTCTGTAATTCTGTTACTGGTGTAATTCCGTTACCATGTAATTCCGTTACCACAAATTTTCCAGGATTACAGCTAAGTATTTGAGAGGTTAATGTCTGAAATTCAGTATAGACATAAGAAGGAAGAGAATTCTTAATCACAATAAAATAAATGCAGAAATAAGATGATGAAGAGAACTATACTGCAATTTCGGTAATGGAATTACGTTGAAAAATGACAAATTTCACAATGAGCCACTGGAATTGTGCGTTTCAATTTCCTGCAATGACTTACAGTCTCAAATGCTTTGGCTACCAATGTATGGAAATACAGTAAATACCAGGAAATAGCTAAATATCTTTTAGGAGTTGTCAGCATTAGAAAAATAACCTTTGATCCTTGTCCTGGAGCTAAAAAAAAATTTACAAAATTCAAATCTAAATTTTGAGAAGACTGTCAAAGATATTTCAAAACGGTTTTCAGTGTCTGATTTGGTTATGAGTCATCTACATGAAAACCTATATATTTCTAATGTAAAATACTTTTTTAAATTGCTGTTTTAGCAACTCTCATGTGGAATTGCCCTTGTACAACAGAATGCCAGTTCAGTGAATTGCCCTCTGACACATTACTACTACTCCCATAACATTCGTTGCGGGGCGCGGAGATTTGCGATGGCGCGCCATCGACATACGTCTAGTTCACTTTGAGACAATGTCAGATAATGCCATCTATATTAAATGGCTCCATATGTCACATGACCTGGTTTTTCTGGAACCCTCATGTCGCAACTCTTTCTAAGACCTGTAGTCTTTACGTACACTTAGCCCCTGACTTACTTATTATGTTAACGTTATCACTCAACTGCAGTTCAAAAATACTAGCAGGCTTCCAGTTACAGAGTAGCCAAATAACTTAGATCCAAAACGTTCAGAGAATAAACACTGGGTTGACTCACACGTCCAGAAGGTACAAGGCGATCTCTGCGTCCGATTTCAGCCCTTTTTCCGTTTGCAATGCGCGCCACCTTTCAAACGCCAGTCCAATGTTGACCCTGGTTTTTGATCTTTTTTGGTCTGCTAATTTCTTTGACAAATATTTATCCCTTTTATTCGAGGAAGGGATTTCCCTTGAAGCTGGGCGTTGTCGTTGATCACCACAAACTTGGACCTGGGCTACTTCCATTGCCATTGCCGGAAGCTGAATGTGGAGCAAGGGCGTAGGTTTGTAAATGGAAGGTCGGGGCATGTCCCTACCAATATTTTGGGAAGCCAGATTGCACCTACCAATATTTCTGCGAACTCGTTCTGATCATCTCTCCAGACAAGCCATATAAGACCCAATTGTGGAGGCCACGTCTCAAAGACAACCTATTTATGCATTCTAGCATTTGATTGGTTGAAAGGACGGGGCTATCTGAGGGCTAAAAGTCAAGAGTAAACTGACCACGCTATTCATAACCGCTATTCAGGTTATGACTATTCATTTTTGTCCGAAGCGGGGCTTGAGACGCGCAACTGGATCGCCAGCTGTGATTAGCCTACATGTGTTTGCAATGGATTACCCGTAGAAGAGAACCGTGATTTGGCATTTGTTCCAGGCTTTTCTTAATCGCGTAACAATAGGAGAGGGCGAGATTACCGGAAGTGACACTACATCCGAGCACTGGAGGCCCTGGCAACTAGCCTGCCGTTGAAAACAAACCAGTTTGACAGGTTAATTGCCATGCTGCACTGCACTGTTCCAACGCCGTTTTTACGCTATTTCGTCGCTCCAAAATGCCGAAATGTATTCAGGTAAACAAGGGAAATGAGTTGATAATATTGTACGCACCTGGTGTGCTGGTCAGATACATATACAGATTCCCAAACTGGAAATCTGGCCACTGTGTTGGGTCATCAGTCCATGCATCTGCTGGCAGCCTGTAAGGGCAGTCATCCAAGCCAACAACGGCTAATTTCAGCCCATACCTTGGCCTCGCCTCGCTGGGAAGACTATCTATATAATCGTACGACATTTGGAAGGCTGTTTAATAAGAGATGCCAAGTCTCACGCATTCGGCGTAGGTCTCACGCATTTTTTAGGCTTATTCACCGTAGTCCGCAATTATTCATTCATTGAATGCTTAATGAGATTCTCACGCGGAATTAAAATCCTTGTGCATTGAAGTTTCCGTTTCACTTGCGTGAAGGTGCACCTCATCACAAGTAAGATGGAAAGCGATTATGACTCCGGACTTCCCGTGCTTCTCTTTACTCGGGGATTGGATACAATGCATGTGTTTCATGATCGTTTAAATTGCTTTAATGAAATAAGACCATTTGAAACGTTTTATGCAATTCCATTGCTTTCAATCCCTCAGTAAAGACAAGCCTGAGAATTCCAGAGTCATAATCGATTTCCCTGTTATTAGTGGGGAAATCCACCGTAATGCACGTGAAACTGATTAACTTGATGCACAATGATTTAAATTCCGCGAGTGAATTTCTTCAGTGCGCATTGATGGAATAATTGCTGACTACGGCACAGGAACGTGAATGCCACTAAGAGGAGAGACTTAGGCCCAAGGCGTGAGACTTGGCATCTCCGTATAACGCATAAACTCGCTGGGAAATGCTGTCAAACTGACTGCTGATTGTACTGTGAGAGGCCATTTATCTGGTTTGTTTTCAACATATCCAGGCATGTGACTGTGTCGCCAGGGGGAACTAAAGCGGAAGTTGCGTAGGTCCGCGGGCGCTTATCCACCTTATTCCCACGTCCCATGACCCCTTGCGCGATTTATGGGTGCAACTTCCGCTGCATCCTGTCACTGAACAGTTTACCATGGTAACGGCTAACACTAATAATCTTTTTTTTTTTTTAATAATATATGAGGGAACATCACCTTTTACTCCTCAGACGGGATAACGTTACAGTACCGCTGCCTTCTACTATCGAGGAATGGGAGAACGACCTGAAGCAGTGGCCACAGATAACGAACACTAGCGTATTTGCCTACATTAGCGATTCCATTGCCACAGACTGCGAAGCTATGAACAGTCTAAAAAAAGCTCTGAATCGTATGCAGTACTTCTACAGCAACAAGGTTGGTCGCGTTTCCTTAAAGGAGGTAGGACACGATCTTAGGACACGATCTCAAGAGCCTAGTTGGGCTGAACGGCCTGTTCTCGCCATTCATGTTATGTTATGTTATGTTATGTTATGTACCTTAAAGCAGATATACTTTCTGACAATATTTATGAAGGATACACTATATTTCAGAGGTAAATATTGCTCTACATATGAAATGTAATGGATTGTTATGCAGAGTAAATTAAGCCATCTGACAGTACATGAGGCAAATTAGCGCTACTCCAGCAAAATACATTATACAGTATGAAGCCACTTGCTAATCCAATACTGTAACATGTAAAACACACAGTGTCCATTTTGCCCATACTTTCAATTTTAGTGAATTGAGGTTTGGAGTGCAAGACTATTGTTTGAAACAGAGTTAGCTGTTTTCATATTGCAGTAGACTATTGCTGCTTCTACAGCCTCATCTTAAACTGTACAGGATGAAACATTAGTTACACTGACTGGCATTACCGGACGAATGTAACAATCTTCTCTCTGCCCTGCACGTGAAATCATACCTGGTGCTCTCCTGACACTGCTGTCAAAATGCTTTTGAGGACCCGGCGTCTCCTCTGCGGCGGTCTGTCTGAGCCTAGCCATAAAGTAGGAATCGCTGTTTGTCAACATAATAAAATGAGCGCCTAATGTTTTCGGGGGACTATTCAAAGTCAGGTTTTTCGGCCACATTCTGGCTTCCTCTTCTGTAGGTAGGCGATGGAAACCGTATCACCGAACACAAGGACAATCCCCTATGTTCTGGGTGCATGTTCAAAACACTGTTGATCAAGCCATAAATTTAGCTTCCTCTGGTTGTTGGTACAGCCTCGAACAGCACAACATGTGCCAGAGCTCGAAAAAGCGACATTTTAAGAAAAGCAAGTTAATTTGTTAAAGAAAAAGGAGCTGAAATCTCTAAGTTAACTGAATTATTTTTGAATGAACCGCCGCTGTTACTGACTAGCCACTTGCTAACAGCTACTTCCGCCGAAAGTTGCACCCATGATCAAATCTACAGTAGCGGCCTCAGGAATACGGGGGAAAGCACTTTCACCATGGCCCAACTCATGACATACATTGATATTACCGTAGGTACACATCACTTTTGTGGAAATTTCATTGTCTGAGAGCGTAAGGGGAAAAAAGTTGCTCCATGTTAAGTCATGCTGCTAATATTTCGCCAAACTGAATGCCAAGTGTAATGTTGGTTGAATAAGTGATCTAACTGGTCAGAAACCGATAGATACTTAAAGTGAAAACTTGCTAGCTACCTTAAGTTAGTTTTTACCGGAAAATAATGTCAACGAATGTTAATAAAACATGTTCGCTAGTTTCAACTAGCAAACTAAACCTGGTTTCTGTCACATGTTGGTTAGTAATCGGGTTCTGGCTAAATATAAGCCAGGTGGATATGTCAAATTATGAGGTGAATTTCAGTGGAGAAATCCCGCAAAGGTGCCATTATTAATTAATGATTTTATATGCAGGAACCACAGCAGCAAGCTAGAGAAACAGAGCAAGCTGTTTGGGATACAGGTGTATCAGGGCTTCAGGTGAGGTCATAATTATGACTTGATCTGTGGAATTATAGGGAAAGCATTAAAGTTAGTCTCATGATGTTCAGCAAATATAACCTTTGAAAGTCAAAATGTCCCAACCAACTTTGGCTCAGTGGGGGAAATGAAAGAAACACGTAATCGTAAATCTAACATGATCCAGTCCGATTAACGCTCGGTTTGCGGCTTGTCCAATTCATAGTCGATGGTCATTTTGAGGTGTTTCTCGCGGCTGCAATTGCGTTACCGCATATTAAGATGCTTAATAGAGAGGATTGAGAGCTGGCTTGCTAACGTAGTTATATATCCACTCACTTGGTATCAATGTCCAGGTTACTAGATCTGAGCGGGTTTCATGAGTGCGCTGAGATGGTTTGCACCTGTCAGTTAAGATTGTGGCAAGTTTATGTATGTGGCATCTTTGCATGAAAATTTTGGAGGCACCTTGCGTAGCCTAATTAAGAAAAAAAAAAAAAAAAAACGGAGAAACACTCATTCGGATAGTCTCTGTATACAGCAAAGGCAGTATCTGCACTCAGATTTACAAAAATTTTCCACATCACATACGTATACCTACCAATTCTCACTTTAAACCTACGCCCTTGGTGTGGAGGCCTTTAAAAGGGAGGAGGGGTGCAACAGTGGGGAAAGGGTTGAGATGTGAGGGGCAGAGGAGGAGCTTATTGTTGAACTTATGTAGAAACTTAAAAAACTTGAACTAGGAAACAACATCAGGCTGGCCATGAACTGTACGGTGGATAGAGACCAACATGTAATGCCTCACATTGCAAGTGGTCGTTTTTCTGAAGAAAAAATTAAAAAATCATGCGCGTAATATAGCTTGGTGTACCTTTAAGCATGCAAAAATGTCAGAAATCAACAAAGGGGCTAATGGTTTTTGTGGCTCCTTATCATGTAACATAACCAAAGACCCTAAAAAGTCCTTGCAAGAATACACAAACATAGGAATGTGCATATGCACACAATCAAAACTTTGCTCATTATGCCTTACCTGAAGATATAAGCAAAAAATAAAGCATAGCACAATTTGAGCACTAGCAAGTATACCCATCCCCCACTCAGAAACACAGCCTGCCTGGAACAGAGTGGAAAATTACAGCATGGCCTGGACTGTACCATTATAAAAACTCAACAAGACAGGGGAGGGGAGATTCAGCTCTGCTGACATAAGAGGGAGCTAGGCTGAATACCCAGATCCATCTATCTAGCAAAAAATAAGTTTACTCAAATGAATACCTAGTAAAATGTGAACAATTCAATGGCAAATTGAATAGTCACAAGAATGGCACAACGAGCACTGTAGGTCAATGTGTATTACATTAAATTACTCCCGCAATGATCACCGAGCCATCTCAGTCTGTGCTGATTTACTGGATACTTAACACAAAGCCAAGTGTTATTTTTCATAGTGTGGTTCTATACTTTTATTTTCTGTTTTTGTGTATTCAATGCAGGTTTGAGGAGATTACGCTGGTTTCTGACAGAGATATTCTCTAAATAAATCCAACGGATCACAGCTTATTCTTGAGTTTTTCATACATCGCAGTATCTCGCGAGAGCAAATGAAACAGAAAAATGCTAGGTCACCATTAAAGTTATAAAGCCCAAAAATTATCAGAGGCAACACTGTGACTTGCACCCTATTTGGAAGCTAATCAGGAACCTGTATAGAAATCTCTACTTGTGGCCTGAGGTATTCCTGTACCCCATACTTTCTGTGCTCCATCTTAACCCTTTGGCTTCTTCCTGCTGTTATCGGTGGTATTTCTTTGTAAAAGAATTAAGCAAATATTTTCACTCTGGTACATAATGCTGAAAATAACAAACGAAAACCATGTCTCTGGCAAAGCAAAAGTATGCCTTTTGTAAAATATCGGTTTCTGCTTTCTCAATCGTAAAATTTCTAAAAACTGAATGAATGCAATAAGATCAAGGTCAAACATGATGGTCTAGTAGGTAGTATTTACTGTCACCCATTGCCTCTGCTGCTATCCAACCGCTCATATTAGGGCTGTAAAAATAACTGCTTCAGAAAATCAAGATGAATGCACTATGCATGTAGATACTCAAGGACATGCCTTTCAGAGAGAAATCTGCTAAACAGGCTTAAGACTGCTTGGAAAGTAGAACTTTTGCCTTCTCCTCCATAATGGGCAAAAACTCTAGATGCATACTGAAGTCAACTGCCGCACATTCCAGAGCAGCTGACCGTACCAACAGCACTTAGTGACTGTCTAGATGTCCATCGACCAGTTTACCCTCAGCGTCCAATATTACCATGTTTTGAATCCATGTAATTGGACAGATAATAGCATAGACATAGACATAGACATGACAAATGAAGTCCTATGAGGGAGATTCACCCTGGGAGAAAGTTATAATGAGGGACAAAAGAACTATCTTGGGCTGTCGACAGGTGTCTTTACAATTGACTCCTATGTTTCTGTATTCAAGGTTTTTGATCAGACCAATTACCATTTAATTTGCAGAAATGAGAGTGGTTCAAAGCACCCATGGCACTGGGTTTTTATGTGATGCCACAAATCTTAACACCGTAAAGGTCATATCTTCTGTCTGCTTTGCACAGCATGCCAAATCAACCCAGTGAATGGTTCCCTATATGTCTACAACTTCACAATAATTCTGTTTTTATATAAACAGTTAAAACTGAAGTTGAAAAAAAAAGTCAGGACGTAAAAGAAAAAAATCAAATTGGCTTTAAAAATGGGAGATGTTTCTCTTATTCCTCAACTACCACATTAAAGACAATACCATTACATTCGTAGGCAGCAGAAAGTTGTTTTAGACTAATATTGATAGTACAAGACTTCACTTTTTTTTAGTGTTTGATTGTATGTCCCAAATCATTCCATGGATCAATCGTTTTGCCCTGGTTGCCTTGTTCTTGGATGGTTTTGGCAGGGGAACTTATGTTTTTAGAAAGTTCTGATTGAACTAATGCATGAAAAAAAGTCAGTAAGTAACCATAAAATTTATCAAGATCTTGCAACTCTGACATGGTGTTTTTCCTGATACATTATGACCCATTTAGGACATGAAACGCTGAGCAATCAAAAAGTGTGATCGAAACTAGTTTGTCAAGTGCAGAACGAGTCATGCTGATGTCAAAGTAATGCTGACAGCATCAGTTAGCTTAACACGGTGAATTGTAACCAAGTAACCCAGATTTCCCTTGGTTAACTGTAACGGAATCCTCCAAATAGGACATAGTAAACTACTGGTAATTCTGAAGGTGAACTGGGGCTGTACTTGCAAACACATAAGTTATTGGAAAACTTGGGAATAAATGGTCGCATCTGGCAGGACTCTGTTTTCAGGGTACATTTGTGTATTGTTATAAAACAGGCCATGTGATTAAGTATTTCCTTGTGCAATTTGTGTTCCAGCCAGAAATTAGAAAAACTGTCAAAAGCAATTCTGAAACCAAAGGTGCTACTGCAGTGGAGCTCACTTCATACTACATTAGGAAAAACTACCAAAATACATCAGTACATTCCCTCTCCGGGATTAAATGTAATCGCGCGCATGGACAATGGGGAGCACATCAGAGAAGTCTAGCAGTCAAATCCAACTGATCTACATTGCAAAATAACTTGGGGAAAAAAAAAACAACACTTGTAAATTAAGGATCAGCCCAATTAGCATCAACACACAAGAATAACAAAAATGGAAGAAATCGCCACTGATTTTTTTGAAGCAAGCCTTCTAACTTCAACTGTCGGCTGTTCAGTCAGACAGGTAGCCATGAAAGATACTACAAATCGCAACTAACCCCATTTTTAAGGAGTTATTTCAAATCATCGATAAGAAGTGTTAACTAAATTTTATATTGACATTCTGATTAATGTTCCTCTGCTTTTTTTGCTTGCTTCACTAATACCTTTTTGATTATCATGCAGTAATCCACAAGGCCCAAATTGCATAACTAGCTTTACTTTCAGTTTGCACAAAAAACAGCCTTTTATAATACTCATTTTTCGGGTCAAGACATAGTAATGAAGACCTGTGGATATATAAAGCAAATAGTTCAATTTTAAAAAACAAAATAAACATGTAGCTATTGAATGATTACTGTACTTTCCTTCTGCATTTAAGCAGAACTTGTGAGTTCAACTTTAAGGCACTCTGTCTTGTAAATTCAGTAAAAACACACACTGTTATTGTTTGTGTTCCTCAATTTTGCTTTGATGAATTAGATGTGCAGTTTTTTGTTGCCTGTGCTGCTAGGTTATATTTTATTTTTAACATAAACCGTTCAACCAGCTCCGCCCACCAACCTCCACCCCCGCCACCCCACACCCCCACCCCACCTCCTTCCCTCTGCTTCCTGTTCACATGCTGTCAACGCACTTTGCCCGGTCGCTGGCTGCTATAATAGCATGTAGCTACCAGAGAAGCACTGAGAGATACAGCTCTTCCGTTCCAATGCTGCACAGTTGCGTCAATCAAAAGGGGCGTTAGTTATGAAAAGAGCAAAGCTAAATTGACAAGACCTCACTTGCACTGCTCCACTCAGCAAGTGGGAGAGAAGGTTGGTTGGTTTAGGGTGGTGCAAATGTGTTGTGCTTAGGTCGGAAGAGAACAGCAGAATTGCATTCCTTGCATGCACTGTAACAATGCTGAAATAAACATAAACCGACAGGGGCAACCATCTAGCTACATACAGGATATGGGGTATAAGTTAAAAAATGTGTTGAGTTGACGGTTTTATTGGATTTCTGGAAAAAAAATCTTGAAAATCGTGAGGAGAAATTGTGACAAAAATGGTCTCTTCTTTCATTAGGCTATTTTCACCAAGCTGAATTCTTATTTGAAACATTTTATACGTGACAGTGATGTAAACACACATGATGTCCTTCTTTTAATAATCCATTTTATAAAAATTGGCTTGAGTACTTTGGCATTTTTGAGTATTTTCAACATTTCTGTTAGAGAAAACCTCTGTCAAAGCAGAGCTTCCATTGCAGAGCTTCAGCATACTGCTCGCCCCTCCCCCACCTCCTGATTCCTAGAGCCACTGGTGCCTTTCCTCTTCTGCAAAACAAAATGGCTGCCTGTGCAGTAGCTAGGGCTGCCTATTGTCTTCCCCATGGCTACGGACCACTGAAGCTGAAGCACCACAGCTCCAGCGGTTCTGTACTGAACCAGCACTTGCACAGGGAAAGGTCTCCCCAGATTCGCTTTTGTTTGATAAATATCTTCTTCAGTTTATTTCAAGTGCTATTTCTGCGATTCTGTGTGGATGGGTTTACTCAGATTGGCAGGGCAGCCCCTGCTTCGTGCTTTCAGCCATTTCCTCTGGATTCTGCAGACTTGGGCACTACTCAGGCAAGTGAGCACGGCTCTCCAAGAAATAGGTTCTGACAGTTTGCCACTGACCCGCTTCACTGAAATCCTGAAACCTAAAGCTAAGGTATCCCGCAACTTTGGCCTCCGTAGTGACTGATTCACCACGGGGACCTTCACTGGAAGTTTGTCATAGGACTTGGCCATAGGCAATTCAGAGCGGGCCACTTTGTACATACTGGACTTTGGCCAGGATTCCTTTTGTAAAAGCAAGAAGAACCCAATGATTTGAATGATTGGAGACCTCCAACTCAAGAAAACAGGATTGCTTGTTGCAGGAAAATGAACTGCCCTCTCTCCACACTTTTTGCATTCCAATTTGTCACAAGATACAGCTCTTTGTAAAACTTTGTGTCAGAACTGTGCAGTTTTTTTTTTTTCAGTTTGCTTTATTCTTTCTTCATTACTCTCACCAAGGAGGTTATGGTTTACCTTCGGCTTTTGGGTAAGTATGTTTGTTTGACTGTTAGCAACATTACGGAAAAACTTATGGACAGATTTTTATGAAATAACCCTACTTGTATGTGTCCCATAGATGTGGGAGACTGTTGGGCCTTGGCGGTGGCATGCGCTCTTGGAGTGTTCTAGTCTATGTATTTAATTATCTGTTCCAAACTCAAAACTAGCCATTCCTTTTTGAAGCTGGGCAGTTTTCCTTGTATTAAATGCTAGGACGTTATGCCCTTAAGCTTGGGTAACGCTTCCATGTGAGTGTCTGTCAGTGACTGTACTTTGTTTAGACATGAATGATGTATGGTTGCATTGTATTCATATTCTACTTTTAGTAGGTGAATGTTTTGATTGCCAGATCCTAATTGGCTCCACTGGCACAAAGCTAATCTGCAGACTGTGCAAGACATTGCAGACAAAATAAAGCTTGATTATGGCATAGAAAGGACAGGTGTTAAATAGAATTTCAAAGAATTATACCTCCAGAATACACTGAACTGGAAACTTATTTATCCCTTTTAGTCATTAAACTGATCACCGGGCAACAGTATTTTATTACATAGTCTTAATTGTTTGGCAACAGAAATTCTAATAAAAAGCAGATGGAACGAGATTTCAATCATTTACGGCAAGATAATGTGGTTGTCAATATATTTCTCAAAGCATAGGCTTACTATTTGGGTAAATAACCGCAGTCGTGAAGCATCTAACCCAGCTCAATTCATGATCATAAACTGCATGTCATGCTGTCACTTGAACAAGTATCAAAAACGTATGCTCTGTCAAGCCTGTTGGGACACTACTTTATGAAGTGTGCTATACAAATAAAATTTGGTCATAATTCTGATTGATACTTTTTTTAATATATTTGTGGATTTTTGTTAAAAATTATGGGTCAGTTGGAAGGATAAGTGGAAAACTCAACCATCACCTACTTAATACATTTGAATCCAGTGCTTCGATTTGAATTCAGTTTCAACTTAGCATCACTTTCATAATAATCGAAGACTAAAAAGGTAAATGAAAATAATGAGAAATAATAATGAGAAATCCATAAAAGCATCCCAGGTTTAATTTTTTTGTTGTTGTTGTAGTTTCAGAGCCTTTATTTTTTCATTTTTATAGCCACTAGGCAAGTTCCGTAGAGAACATATTTCTCCTCTTCAAGGATGCCCCAGGAGAAATACCAGATGGGGAGGGATAGAGAGAAACAGGGGTAAAGCCCTTGGAGCAGTTTTGGGATGAAGGGCCTTGCTCAAGGGCCCCATGGCAGAGTTCCCGAATTTTCTCCAGCTGCTAGTCAGAATCAGAAGCCCCACCAAGGGCTCAGACCAGCAACTCTGCGGCTTCCAGACAAGCAAGCTACTATGAGACTACCCTGCCACCTGACAACTGTTCATCTTTCCAGGCAAGAGACTTAAGAACTGCTGTTGTCTTTAGTGACCGTCTGGAATCACGGCAGGCCATCGTGACCGACTTTCAAGACTCCTGGGAAGTGTTCCAAGCATTTTCAAGAGGTTTGCATTTGGAACAAAAGGGAACATGCAACCTGTTTAACGGGACAGAACATCATGATTTCACATTGTCGGAGAAGATTCTCCTTGTGCAGGCAGAATGCAGCGAGAATTAAGATAAACTAAAATCAGCGAGAAATCTCGCCAAGAAATCGATGCTGAATTTCACCAAGAAATTATGTCACAAGTGTCCAGTTACAGGTGCATAAAAATTGTGCGTTTGCGGGCAAATTATTTTTCTGGACCCCGTCTAAAACATGCTTAGTATGGTAGAATATAGAGACTTGGTAATATAGTATTTCAAGATTTGTCATATTAATGGTCTGTAGTTGTCAGTATGAGCACTCACAAGACAGAGACCAATCCTTTAGTCTCTGACAGATTTTATCCCTGGTTGATGAGGACTTAAACTGTGCAGAGGATTTTGCAGTCCAGCATTCTTCTTGCTGTGCGGGGAGAATATTGTGTTTCAGGAAGAAAAATGACAGATTGAAAAGACGATTAATTCTTCAGTTCGCAAACGTGTGTTTATGTGTCAGCTTAGGTGCTGCAGTTCCTCTGCTCACCACTGCAACACTGTCAGAGCCACATGTCATAGCCATCCATTTCATACTCCAAAAAAGAAATACATTTGACTGTAACAGTAGACAAGGAAAGATTTTATGGCAATACTTCGGCCGAAAACAGCCATATTAAAACAGAAAAGGGAATGCAACTGAGAATCCTTGCCGTCTTTGCAACAGTCTGTAAAAACCTTGAAAAGTGTGATATCTATTTCCTTATCTATAATGACATCTACAACCAAATCGACAGAATCTTCATGATAACTCAGACCTTCATAATGTAGTCCTATACCTCCCCACCTTCAGACAATTATTGAAAAACGCCTTAATAACTTGATTGGACACATTCATTAACCCCTTTCCGTCTGCATGCATAACTAACTCCTGGTCCACTAAACTGGTCTGCGTTTTCCCATACTGATTTGCAATTATGTGTTAGTTCATAATGAATCAGTGACATTTTAGAAGGTGCAAGGGGACACACGCAGTTTTTGGTCAAATTTTGAAAATTAAGCAAACGCAGATGACATACCCTCGGGCTAAACAAGCATTTGAAGGAATACCAATGCATTAGTCAAGTGGATTGCATCAAGAGAGAGATCCATGTACACTTCAAATGCGCAAAAGTGGATCAGCACCTTTTCAGTCTTGAAGGCGGTTGTGGTAGGAAATAAAGACTGTAAACGTGAGCTAATTAAACAATACGAACCGTAACGAAGCAGTGCGTTGATGAACAAAATGGACATTCGATTTGATTTGAACCTACTGGAGTCAGATCCAACTAGGGCCAATCTAAAAATGTAATGTACTCTACTAAGGAACTCAGCTACTGAACTCAAAGTCTTCAGGGGCCCAACTGACGGATGTTTAAATCTGGCAATTTTATATTAATTTGAAAAATAAACAAAACTCCCATAACTAAAAAGGGGATGTACAGCTATGTCTGCGATCTTCCATCCCCTGACCCTGCAGGCAAGGTCAACATTATGACCAACAAAATCAATGTAGCCGTAGCTATGAGGTAATCAAAGTGACTGTGGAACGCAATCTACACAAGTGCATTTTCCAATTTAGGTATCCGTTTAATACAACTGACAACATTTGAGTGAGGCAAACAGCCAATTTCGCACAAGCATTATTGCTGAGTTGCGAGTAGTCACATTATAACAAACTTAGTGCATACGCTAGGCCTTAATATCATGCGATTCAAATGAACAATCGCCAACTCCTGAACCTTTTGTATTCATTGCCATTTTATCACACCAATGGATTCGAGATTAAAATTAACCACACACAATGTTGACGCATCAATGATAAAATAACCCAAGTCGCCTAGAACATGCAAAACAATTGGAAATCAAACAAGTGCAAAAACTTTGAGCAAAATTCTTTAAAATATTAAAGAACACATTTTGGTTTATAAAACATTACAAATCAGCGTAAAAAAGGCTGGTAAACATACCTTTTAATCTTGAATTCTGCACCCAGAAAACCTGGTCAAAGCGAAAAAAAAAAAAAATCTGGTTTCCGCTAAAGTTTTTAGCGTTTCCGTCGCTGATCTGCGTTTGAGTGACGCAAGAAAAGGCAGTTGCTTCCGTCACCGTGGGTTGTGAAGGCCGTCAGTGCACAAGGGACCGCAGCCACGTCACACACTTGTGCTCACGCACACACACTCACGCACGTGCGCGATCCAAGGAACTCAGACAGGGAAGGACTGCAACACAGCGAGGCCTCTCTCTCAGTCAGCGCGCTCCTGTTCTCAGCGTCCAATAGTCACATCAGACTCTCCCCCTCTCCTTCTGTAGTGTGCACAAAGCAAGAGGCGGACTTAGGGGGCAGGGCTTAGCGAGAGAGAGAGGGAGCGAGGAAGACGGGGAGAGAGAGAAAGAGGGTGAGAAAAAATAAGCACCTCCTACCATGCTTTTAAAAAACACAATGCGGTCACATGGTAGCGCACTTTCAAGGTAACATTTCACATTTGGTGGCTACTCGTTTCAATTTTTAGCCAGTGATAATGATAGTTGTCCATAAAAGACATACAAATACTGAATTTCAAACCTCCTTAACCAGTGCTGTTTTCCAGCTGTCTCTTCTTTTCACAATATAAAAAAAAAAAACAGCATTGTTTGGAATTCAGCTTTGGGATCTTATAAGCTGTCCCTTCTTTTTACACAGTAAAGAAAACACTGTTGTTTGTAATTCAACAGTGGGATTTTATAAAATCATACTATTTCTTAACATCCAGCAGCGAGGCACTAGATGCGAACGACTTACTCATTGGTGCTTTTTTGTGTGTGACACCATTGTTTGCCTCTTCTCTCCCTACTTTCGCCCCTCCCCCATCCACTTATCCCCACAATGCCCCTCCCTCTTTTTTTCCCGCTTCCTTTCAGTGATACCTCCCCCCCCACTGAGTGGCCCCTCCCTCAGGTCACATGCACGTTTATCTCAGCGCATGTGAGCATGTCAGTCTGGTTTCCATGCTAAATCTACTCCAAACTGAAGCAACTCTGTCAAAGTAAACAAATACCAAAAAAACACCCTGATAAATAAAAATTAAAAACTAGAATTCTGCATGAAAAAAGCCACTAGCGCAATAATAAACGATGAGTCCCTCCATTACAATTTTCACAAAGTGCTCTGTTGAAGATTTGCATTTTATCAACACAATGGATTGAGGACAGGTGAGCGCCGCGTGCACAATCCATTTGAAGAGCGAAAAACACTAATACTACCGAGTGGCAGAAATTAGTTAGACATATTGCAAAAACTAAATCTTGCCAAGCATTTCAATCTTGTGTTTCAATTTAAGCAATTATTTCTATTACCATTTTTCTTAAAAAAAAAAAAAAAAGAAATTCTGCCACTGACTTGAAGTCATTTTTATCCATTTCTAGATTTGGGCATGGGTTTAAGATAAATATAAATTCATTTATCCCGTGGACAAATCGGGAAATGAGTCAAATTACTTCAAATCAGTGGCAGAATTTTTTTTTTTTCCCCAAAGAAAAAACATATTAGAAATAGCTGTTTAAGTCTAAATACAAGATAAAAATGCTTAGTAAGATTTTGTTTTTGTAGTACAATAAAATACTGAATGCTAGGAGACAAGATGGTGGTTGAGCAGGAAAAGGTTGAGGAGGGAGGGAGGGGGGGAGCACAGGAGAAGCTGTGTTTTGGGGGGAAACGGGGAGGGGGAGTCTGTGCTGGTGTGTGGGAGGAGTCTAATCGGGGAACGAATGCAGTCTCGTGAGAGCAGTAGATTTATAAACCGGTCATGAGCAATACAGTTGTTTTGTGCGTGAGGCTCATTTATTCTGTGTTGAAGGTCTGATTATGATGCCAAATTGGCACTTGATACATAACCACACTCCATTCCCTCAGTAACGTTTTCCCCTCACGGAATGGCATAACAAGATGAAAATAAAATACCAAGGTGGTCATCTCATTATTTCTTTCATGAAATATCTGGGTCCTCAAGAGTGACAATTATTAATTTATGGCTCGTCCTTTTTTGAAAAATGATTGCCAGCTCTCGATCATTCAAGTTGCGCTATCATGTTCTAATTTCCCTGGTAAAATTCCAAGTACAGCTTAGTTGTTATTCATGTTCCACCACTGTTATGAGAGGGTTATGAGTATCCAGGTGTAAAAGTACTAGGCTATAAAAAAATATTGTGAGAAGGAAAGTATGGAAGAAAGCTATAGGGATACTGTTAACCCCCCTCCCCCCCCACCAAAGACACATACATCAAGCCCGACATTCGATTTTCCCCAGTCAGCCATTTTGTATAGTCGACAGAAACCTCCCACTCTGAATCCTTGCTTCTTAAAATGTCTGCGCGTCACAGTGCAGTTCCCCTGCTGACCTGTAGAGGGAGAGTGGGGAACTCTGTCATTAAATATTTTTTTTTTTATGGTTTTCTTATTTACGTCTGTTATTGTCCTTAACGAAGGACACCTTAATGCAGAACCATTTTCTTCATGTGTTCAGTTCGTTTCCTGTGTTCAGCATTGCAAAAACTGCCTGATAAAGTTGTCTCTCACAAAACAAGAAAGCTTATTTGTGCTGTTCGGCTTGCTGGCAGGTAATGCTATTCATAAATGTAATTGCACTTCTCTATAATCGTGTGTTCCTGTCTCATCAGTGAAGCGATTTTCCTAAGTAATTTGGCATCCATCTTTCCTCAGTTGTCCGAGGAAACCAGTGCCCACACTACCCAAGTAATGAGACTCAAAAAACGACGAAAGAGAAGGGTGGTTAGAACCGCCAACCTACCTGAGAAAGACAAACTAGTTTGCAAAATTCTGGACTAGGAAGCAAAAAGTGAACAAAATAAAGAAAGGAAAATCTGTGTATTTTGCTCCACCTGCTACAGCCCTTCTCACTGCATTGGGGGTGGGGAGGGAATTAATTTGTGGATGAGTGGCTCAGGCTTGACTTAGTAGACAAGAAAAAGAAAAACAGGCTGAAGGATACAGTTGGAAGGAATAGTCATATTCTGACTAGTCGCCCTTCAACCAAAGGTGCAGGAAAATCTAGGTCACAAATGTTGATTTTTGTGGTGAATGTTAATGCCCAGAAATCTTATCAGTGCTTCAAATAGTATGTGCACAATTAGCCTAGCCATTCTCTGTGTCTGTGCTAGCTGTTTTGAGTTTGTCTATCTTTTTCATTGCATCTGTTCAACCCCTTCTGTTTCCCATATGACCCAATTTCCCCAAGGATTTATCCTTTAAATTTCTTGAAGAAATGACATACTCTCAAGCAATTAACAAAAGATTTCCTTTCCTGCAGCGTTAGATCTTACTGCTATTGAGAGGCATCTCTCGCTCGATTAATGGCAGATATTTAAACAAAATTTTTGCCTGATATTTTCATGAATGCATTTGGCTTTAATTATTCCAACTCCCTCATTGTATTTAGATGGAATGTGATTCATCTTGAGGAGAATTAACTGATTTTCTTTGTAAACTTTGTTGAAATTTCAGCAATTAGGCAACCGGGTGCTTGCATGGAAAAACTATTTATGTACGTCTAATCTTTGGGAAATCAGTATCATGTGATTTAACTGAATCAAGAACTGTATACCCACAGAAAATTATGTGACACTAACTCAAATGAGGCCAATAGCAGGGCAGTCAAACAGTGGTATATTACACACACAAAAAAAAAACAATAGTAAAAATCAAAGGTAAGCTCTGGTAAGTCAAATGGAGCTCAGATAGAGAGGTCTTTAGGCACTTCCTTGAATGGCCTTGTATATATTGGTAGAGATGAATTATCGCAAGAAGGTTTCACTCTTATCTATAGAGGGCCAGTGTGGGTGCATGCTTTCAAATAAACTAAGCCGTTACACACCTGTTTCCACTAATCAACCCCACGAGTCTTTGCTTGAGGGTTTGTTTGTAGAATCAGGTGTGTAGCTGCTTGCCATTTCTGGGTAAGTTTAAGAACCCCTTAGCGGTGTACAACATAGCAAGTTCAACATTAGCCAGGCTTTTTGCGCGTCTTCCAGCTCAACAAACCCTAAACTTATAATAAATAGAGGTACCACAAGTTACCATGGCAGGTTAAAAGAGAACCAACCCCATGAAATTGAATATCCTGGCTTTAGCCTCAACGTATCTTGCTAACACACTAATCTCGTTTCATAGTATACCCCTCTGGGCTGAAGTCTTGTGGACTCTGTTGACAGTGTCTTACAAAGACACTCCATGCTACATTCTAAGCTTTTGATCACCATGAATACAAATCAATTCTTAAAAAAAAAAAAAAAAAAACTTTGCTAGACACTTCTATTTATTGTCATCACAAGGTTAGCACGTGGCATTGAATGTTCCTTTAACGTGTTAGTGAAACAATCCTGATGCTGGACCCAGTGCACACAAGGATCCTGGTTACAGCGGCAGGGAAATGTGCTCACTCGTGGACTGGATCCAAATGTCTGCGCTCTTGGCTTGCGGTCTCGGCCAAACTGGCTTTGGTTTTGTGTGTTGTGATATTTACCGAAGTTATTCACATCATTATGTGAAGTGTGCTAGAGCACAGGGCAGCGAGCATAAATGCCCCAATGTGACTGGAGTTCAGACCAGACGCATTCCCAAGCATATGAGCTCAAATGAATTAGAAATAAAAAATAAATAAGACATTGTTTTCAGTAGGTTCATATTTTGGCCATGTGAATTATACATTGGAAAACTATTTGGCTGTTTTCCCACAATGCTTCTGTTGATGTTTCCTCTTCTTTTGGTATTGATTACTTGATGTTCCCATACATCATCACATCCTTGTTGCCATGAACATGGGATAATCCTACAAGCGAAGTCCTTTGAGGTTTGCAACTGACTAAATTCGCTGGAAGTCCATATGAATGTCAGTATGTGCTCACTTGTAAACTTGATGAACTGTGCAATATGTCAGCCAAAGCCACTTCACAGGATTGTGCTCATTAAATCCACTGGTCTCTAAGTGTGAGGAAGACTGAGCATGTCGATTTACTGATACTCTCTTGATGTGGACTTCACACATCCAAGAAAATGATGTGAACCAGACCTGTGAGAAGACATGAGCTAGTAGCTGAAACTGCCTGCAGTCTTCCCTATATTGAACTTCCGAAGAATTCACCAAAATCACAGGCAACATATTTTAAATGTGAAATGTGGAATAAAGTCAGGATTTGGGTGACCAGAGTGTATGTGTCAATACTAATATACTTGCGTTGAGACAGAGAAGGTACTGCCAAACCTTAATCCAGGAGATCCACCATCTTGAAGGGTTTCACTCCCATTTCGACTGATTCCTGTTTGCTCATTCATGCGTGAGCATTTTTACCCATCCTGTATTCTGTCTTGTAGCAAGTTCGTCATTTTTGAGTTTAGTCCTTTGTTGTGCTCTCCTTTTTGCCTGTTAGCCTACCCGTTCAGTTTTTTGACCCTTTCTATTACGATTTCTCGATTTACTCTTTCCGCCGGGTGCTGACTTCAAAGCCTGTCCCTTCATGGATCATTGCCTGTTTCCTTTGAGATTCTGGATCGTGATTTGGTCCCTCACTCTGCCTCTCCGGCTCTGAATTCTACCTGCCTGACCCTGATATGTGCTATTAAACTTCAATTTATTGTCTTCACCTTGTGTCCACGCTTGGGTCTATACTCCACCCCTGACAAGATCACATTGAGCGGCTAATTATTCAAGTTATTTGTGATAAATTTGTGTTCAAATATTACCCGACAGGATTGAGAATCGCTATGCACAGGGTCGGACAGCGATGCTACACAATCCTGTCGTCTTCGAGGGTTTTTGACGAGAATGAGTTACTTGAATACACAGATGAATCCTTGACAGGTGGGGCAGCAGTGTGTGAGGTCAGGTGTGCAACACACCTGTGGTCTCAGTTACAGGAGAATTAGCTAATCATTGTCTCAGAGGGCAGGGAGATCCCAATAGGGCAGTCTTCTCTCCCACACCTGCCGAGCAGTCGTGTTTTCCTTGAGGCACACAAAATTCAAGCAAAGTTCAAACATATTGAAAGTATATAGCTTTATATTTGGATATTCTAAATTGGGCGGGATGGGGGAGTGTTTGTTCCTGTTCTGTCATCCAGAAGCTTTGGATGAGAGCCCTCCCACACGTTGCTAAGAGCAATCAGAAGCACACAGAGACATAAGACTGACTCCACCTGCTGGTGGCTGCCTGAACCTGAAGTCGGTAAAGAATAATATGAATGAATCACCTCACATAAGGAGGAACACTCAAATGCCCTTATTGTTTCTCCCTGACTGACTATATAGGCTCGGTACATTCAAGTTGGTCACCTTTTGGTTTCTACATTTAACAATCCATTATCCAATCCCTTTATTCTCGGTGAGGGCCACAGAGTTCTTGGACATTCAGTTTCCAGTGGGTGAGAGTTAAATAAATATTCTGGACAGTTCACCATGTGATCATGGACCACACTTATGAAGTTCTTGCGCTCAATCATAACCAGGACTGTCCCAAGGGGGTGGGAAGCCCTGTACTAACCTGATGTGTGAGGCTGTGCTCTTTGACATTCATGCGCATGAACCACAATCACAGAAACACAGCTACTCTGGTTCTACTGCCTGTGTAAACTTGGCACAATAGGCTACATTTGTGACAAGTGGAATAACGTAGTGTCAATTGTGACTTTTTGTTATTATAGTCTTTCAAAGTGAAAGAGTCAATCGTAAAACTATTGACTTTACATCAAGTCAGCTCATACTTATACTGGATCATGCCAAATTAAAGCGACAGCTGAGCTTTATTTTGGCGTGATCCAGTATAACAGCGTGTTACAATTATAGCTTAAATTTAATTCGAATTTTACATAATTTTTCACTCTGGTCATTACATGTATCATACGGTCGCGGTCGCATTCATATAGCTATTCTAGGTCTACTGCAGGCTGTCAAATATGATAATACAGTTGTAAAGCATTTTTAAGATGTAGGACAGAATGATACATTGGCAAAACATTTTGAACATCAGACAGAATGATACAACATCATGTGAACATTGTCTAAGCTCATCACTTCTTGCTGTAATCTTTCAAATGGAAAAAAAAATCAACAGTGAAAATTTGCCTATTGACTGTACTTTCACTGACAACAGTCATCTCGTCTGTCACTATTTTGACATGACATTTCTTATTGGTGCTTTTTTTTGTGTGTGACACCATTGTTTCTTTCTTCTCTCTCCACTTTCACCCCTCCCCCATCCACTTATCCCCACAGTGCCCCTCCCTCTCTTTTCCCGCTTCCTTTCAGTGATACCTCCCCCTCCCACTGAGTTGCCCCTCCCTCAAGTCACATGCACGTTTATCTCAGCGCATGTGAGCATGTCAGTCTAAATCTTTTCCAAACAGAAGCACCTCTACCAAAGTAAAAAACTCAATAAATTGAAGGTAAAAACCAGAATTCTGCATGAGAATAGACATTAGTGCAATAAAAAAAGAACAATGAAACCTTCCTTTATAATTTTCACAAAGTGCTCTGTTGAAGATTTGCATTTTATCAACGCAATGGATTGAGGACATGTGAGTGCCATGCGCACAATCAAAGAGTGAAAAATACTAATACTATAATAATACTATCAACAGCAGAAATTAGTTACACGTAAGTACAATCATGAAAAAACAAAATCTTTCTAAGCATTTTAATCTTGTTTTTGACTTAAGCAGCTATTTCTGTTACTATTTTTCTTACAGAAAGGAATTCTGCCACTGATTACAGGTAATTTTAACTCATTTCTAGATTTGTCCATGGGGAGAGATAAAGATAATTTCACTTTCCCTGCAGACAAATCTGAAAATGAGTCAAAATTACTTCAAATCAGTGGCAGAATTCCTTTTTCTCAGAAAACCAGGGAAAGTAATAACTCTTCAAGTCTAAACACGAGATTAAATGCTTACTAAGCTTTGTTTATTTTTTGAGTAATAAAAATAACTTAGTGCTTGAAGACAAGATGGTGGTTGAGCAGGAAAAGGTTGAGGAGGGAGGGGGAGGGGGGGAGCACAGAAGAAGCTGTGTTTTGGGGGGAAACGGGGAGGGGGAGTCTGTGCTGGTGTGTGGGAGGAGTCTAATCTGGGAACGAATGCAGTCTCGTGAGAGCAGTAGATTTATAAAGTGGTCATGAGCAATACAGTTGTTTTGTGCGTGAGGCTCATCTATACTGTGTTGAAGGTGTGATTATGACGCTGAATGGCACTTGATTCATAACCACACCCCATTCCCTCAGTAATGTTTTCCCCGCACGGAATGGCATAACAAGATGAAAGTAAAATAACAAGGTCATCATCTCATTATTTCTTATCTGGATATCTGGATGCTTGAGAGTGACAATTATTAATTTATGGCTTGTCCTTTATTGAAAAATGATCAACAGCTCCCACTCATTCAAGTTAAGTAACCATCCTCTAATTTCCCTGGCAAAATTCCAAGTGCAGCTCAGTTGTTAGTCATGTTCCACAGCTATTATGAGAGGGTTATGAGTATCAAGGTTCTAAAGTACTATGAAAATTGTCTTGTAAGAAGGTAAACAGGGTAGAAAGCAATATGGATATTGTATACCCACCACCCACCACCCCAACAAAGCTACATACATCAAGCCCCACATTCAATTTTCCATGGTCAGCCATTTTGTGTATTCTCCAGAAACCTCTCACACTGAATCATTGCTTCCTAAAATGTCTGCGCATTACAGTGCAGTTCCCCTGCTGACCTGTAGAGGGATAGTGGGGAACTCTGTCATTAAATATTTTTCTTTATATTTTACTAATTTATATCTGCTATTGACCTTAACCAAGGCCATCTTAATGCAACCATTAAGGACATCACATAGTGCAAACAGAGGAACCTGCTTCATGTGCTCAGTCCGTCTTCAGCTTAGCAAAAACTGCCAGATGAATTAGCTGCTCGCAAATCAGCGAGAAAACGTTTATTGTGCTGTGTGCCTTACTGGCAGAAAAGAATGCAATTCATAAATATAATTGCACTTCTCTGTAATTGTGTGTTCCTGTCTCATCAGTGAAGCAATTTTCCTCAGAAATTTGGCACTCCTGTGTTTTGATTGCCTGAGTTAACCGGTGCCCACACTACCCAACTAATGAGATGCAAGGAACAACAAAAGATATGGGAACCAACCATGATACCTGAGAAAGACAAAATGGTGTGTAAAATTCCAAGCGAGGGAGCAAAAACTGAAAGATTTGAGGAGAGGAAAACCTTGTGTTTTGCTCCACCCTCCATACCCCTTCTCACTGCAAGGGGGGTGGGGAAGGGGTGAGTGACACAGCCTTGGTAGACAGGAAAAGGAAAAACAGGCGGGAAGGTACAGTTGGAAGGATTAGTCATATTCTGACTTGTCACCCTTCAACCGAAGGCGCAGGAAAATCTAGGTCACAATTGTTGATTTGGGTGGTGAATGGTAATGCGCAGAAATCATATCAGTGCTTACGCAAGTGTGTGCACTATTAGCCTAGCCATTCTCTGTGTCTGCGCTAGCTTTTTTGAGTTTGCCTATCTTATTCATTATATTTGTTCCATGCGGTGTGTTTCCTGCATAGCAAAAATTCCCTTGGATTTTTTCTTTAAAGGTCTTGAAGAAAAAACACACACTCAAGCAATAAACAAAAGATTTCCTTTCCTTTTGTGTTACATCTCACATCTATGTAGAGACATCTCTTGCACGATTACTGGCAGGTATTGAAACAAGTTTTTGCGTGGGACTTTCATGAATGCATTGGGTCATACTCGTTCAACTACCTCGTTGTATGTAGATGGAATGGTATTCATCTTGAAGAGAATTTGCTGATTGTCTGTGTAAGCTTCACTGAAATTTCAGCAGTTAGGCAAATGGGCATTTACATTGGAAATCCATTTATGTACGTCTAAACTTTGGGAAATCAGTGTCATGCAATTAAACTGAATCAAGAAGTGTATAGGCACATAAATCTGAGTGACATGAGGCTAATAGCAGGGCAGTCAAACAATGGCATACCCCCCCCCAAAAAAAAAAAAATCACAGTAAAGCTCTGGTAGTCTGATAGAGGGATGTTTAGGCACGTCTTTCAACAGTTTTATATCGATTGGGAGTAATGTACAGTATTATAGCCAAGGTTTTCACTCTTATCCAGAGAGGGCTGGTTTAGGTGCAGGCTGTCAAACCAACTGAGCAGTTACACATCTGTTTCTACTCATCAACCCCAAGAGCCTTGGTTTGAGGCTTTGTTTGTAGAATCAGGTGTGTATCTGCTTGCCCATCCTGGTAAAGTTTGAGAAGCCCTGAGGGATGTACCCCCAAGCAAGTTCAACATAAGCCTGGCTTTCTTTGCATCATCTGGCTCAACAAATCCTAAACTCGCAATGAGAGGTACCATGAGTTACCATGACAGGTTAAAAGAGAGCCAACTCGGTAAAATTGAAAATCCTCGCTTAAGTCTCAACATACCTCGCTAACCCACTAATCTCGTTTCGAAGTATACCTCTCTGGGCTGAAGTCTCATGGCTTCTGTTGACAGTGTCTTGAAGAGACACTCCATGCTACTTTCTAAGCTTTAGATTACAGTGATTTGACATCAATAAACCTTGCTAGAGCATTCTCCATTGACCTCTATTCGTTTTCATTAAAAGGTTAGCATGGAGCATAGAATGTTCCTTTAATGCTGCAATGAAACGATCCTGATGCTGGACGCAGTGCACACTAGGATCCTGGCTACAACAGCAGGGAAACGTGCTCACTCGTGCTGGATCCGAATGTCTGCACTCTCTGCTTGCGGTCTCGAGCTCCACTGACTTTGATTTTGCATGTTATGATGTTGACCCAAGTTATTTACATCATTATGCGAAGTGAGCTAGAATGAACTGCAGCGACCATAAATGCCCCAATGGGACTGGAGTTCAGACCAGACGCATGGCCAAGCATATGAGCTCAAATAAATTAGAAATAAAGAATCAATAAAACATTGTTATTAGTACACATTTTGGTCATATGAATTATACATTGGAAGACTATTTGGCTGTTTTCCCACAGTACTTCAGTTGATATTTCCTCTTTCTTTAGTGTTGCTTTCATGATTTTCTCATACATCATCACATCCTTGTTGCCATGAATATGGGATAATCCTTCTAGCAAAGTCCTGTGTAGTTTTTCCCTGACTAAACTCACTTCAACTCCATATGAATGTCGATATGAACTGACCTGCTGCCGTTGCCACTTCACAGAATCGTGCTCATAAAATCCACTGGTCTGTAAGTGTGAGGAAGACATAGCATTTTGATTTTCAGACATTCTCTTGATGAGGACCTCTAAGATCCAAGAAAAGGATGTGAACCAGACCTGTGAGAAGACATGAAACCACAGCCAGTCTTCCCTGGATTAAACTTCAGTACAATTCACCAAAATCACAAGCTACATGTTTTAAATGCAAAATGTGGAAGAAAGTCAGGATTCAGGTGACCAGAGCATACATGTCAATGCTAAAATACCTGCGTTGAGACTGAAAAGGTACTGCCAAACCTTTAGCAAGAAGATCCACTGTCGTGTAGGGTTTCGCTCCCATTTCGACGTGATTCCTGTTTGCTCATTTATGCATGCGCATTTTTGCTCTCCCAGTTTTCTGTCTCGTCGCAAGTTTGTCATTGATGAGTTGGATCCTTTGTCATGCCAGCCTTTTTTTCTGTCAACCTGTCCATTCAGTTTTTTGACCCTATCACAATTTCTTGATTCCAGTTTCTACAGCATTCTGACTACAAAGCCTGTCTCTTTGTGACCCATTGACTGTTTTCGATTTCAAAATTTTGGAAAGTGTTTTTGTTCCTCAAATTCTGCCCATTCGGTTCAGAATTCTGATTAAATCCAGAATCCTGACCATGAAATTTTTCAAAAAACTTCTCGCCACCTAGTGTCCGCGCTTGGGTCTATACTCCACTCCTGACAAAACCACATTGAGCAGCTAATTATGCAAGTAATTTATGACAAATTCATGGTCAAATATAACCTGACAGGATCGTGGATCACTATGCACAGGGTTGGACAGCGATGCTATACAATCTTATCATCATCATCAAGAGCTTTTGCCGAGAATGATTTACCTGCATACACAGATGAATCCTTGACAAGTGGGGCAGCAGTGTGTGAGGTCAGGTGAGCAACGCACCTGTGGTCTCAGTTATTGGAAAATTAACTAATCATTGTCTCAGAGGGCAAGGAGATCCCAATAGAGCAGTCTTCTCTCCCACACCTGCCGAGCAGTCGTGTTTTCCTTGAGGCACACAAAATTCAAGCAAAGTTCAAACATATTGAAAGTATATAGCTTTATATTTAGATATTCTAAATTTGACGGGGTGGGGGAGTGTTTGTTCACATTCTGTCATCCAGAAGCTTCAGACGAGAGCCCTCCCACACATTGCTAAAAGCAATCAGAAGCACACAGAGACATAAGACTGACTCCACCTTCTGGTGGCTGCCTGAATTTGAATTCGGTAAAGAATAGTGTTATCGGATCACCTCACATCAGAAGAAACACTCAAATGCCCTTATTGTTTCTCCCTAACTGACCAAGTAGGCTCGGTACATTCAGGTCGGTCACCTTTTGGTTTCTACATTTATCTATCCTCTATCCAATTCATTTATTCTTGGTGAGAGTCATAGATTTGTTGTAGTCTCCATTTCTAATGGGTGAGGGGTAAGGATATATCCTGGACAGTTTGCCTCTTCATCACCAGGCACACATATTAAAGGCAAAAAAAAAGAAACACTTTTGTTTTTTTCAACTCGCCCAATAAAAGTACATGATCCTCTCATACCATAAATAGTTTTTGAAAATTTTTGTGATTCTTATACATCGGGTAATCAAATGTCAAACCTTTGAATCACTACTCATAAGCACAAGTTCATAAATGCTGCCATTCCATATCGTCACCCTATTAAAATAATGGCCTAAGTCATTTTTTGATGAAAATGAGTTTTTGGCCTAAATCATCTCTTGATATTGCTTTGATAATGTTTTTTGTGTTTTCCCAAAAACTTGAAAAAATGACTTAGGCCATTATTTTAAAAGGGTGATGATATATTTTAGTCAATCAAAAGCTACCTCTTGTGGCAATGTCCCAGATGTTATGACACGAATCCACGCCAAGAAATCAGCTGATCTACAGACCCCAATTGACCTATGGCTAAGCCCCACCCTCAAATGCGATGAGCCAATCACAGTGCGTATTCTCTCCCCATATACTCGAACATTCTGAGCCTGAGCTTCCATTGAAATGCATTATGGAAACTGCAAATCGTTCGCTTTTATGGGGTTTTCAAATGTTTCTAAGTTAAAAAAAATGGTCAAACGCTGTGCTTAGGGTAAATTTAACTCCGATACGGGGTATCCCAAGAGGCTGGGCGATGGGGTGTATTTTATACCCTTCCCAAAGCCACATCATAACCGAGAGAAGTGTCTCCTCTGGATAAAGCTGCTTTCACACGATTTTAAAAAGCAATTTTTTTGCACGACAGATTACATTCAAAGTAAATGCAAAGATGCTTCGCATTGACTTTGAATGTAATCTGTCGCCTAAAAAATTTTTTTCAAGGTCCGTGTGAAATTAAGCTAAAAGCTTTTGTGGAAGACCCCACTATCAGCTTAACGTAGCTAACGAAGGTCAAGAAGGATATCTACATTTGTTCCAAGCAAAGTCAACATCGTGTTTAAGGCGACATCTTGTCACTTCGCTGGAGATTAATGTAAAGTTATATTTTACATCGCTAAGTTAGCTTACGTTAGCTAAAGTTAGTAAACTCTATGGCTAACTTCAGGGCCAACGGACGTTGGCTTAACGTGAGCTCCTAGCTGCGTTGTTCACCATGTCACCTTGTTTACTTAGGCATTCAGTCACCTCAGGTTAGATTTCTTAAATTCGATAGCTAGCAATAATAATACGTAATTAAATTTATTACCCTGCAGTGCACGAACAATGCTGATCCTCTGTCTTGTTGTGTGAGAGGATGACGGAAATGAGATGCAGTTGATCGCGTTTGCACTGAGACCTGAAAATTTTAGCTTCTAATTTAAACCTTTAGTTGACCTTCTTCACTCTAATTTCATTAATGTTTCCCTCCAATGCATAGTGTAACCTTATTTGCTGACTTTTTTATGATATTTGAGCCTTCTTTCGCCAAAAATCATCGATAGCATACTGAAAAATTTCTCTGACTGTGATACCAGCCATTAGCGCCTGTTCTAAAATGATGATTGTTTGTCCGAGTCAGTGGAGGGGGCGGGGCTTAGCCATAGGTCAATTCCAATGAAGTTGGGATGTTGTGTAAAACGTGAATAAAAACAGAATACAATGATTTGAAAATCCTTTTCGACCTACTGTGCCGTGAAAATGTATTTGCCCCCTTCCTGATTTCTTACTTTTTTCCATATTTTTTACACTTAAATGTTTCCGATCATCAAACAAATTTTAATATAAGACAAAGATAACCAAGTAAATACAAAATGCAGTTTTTAAATGATGATTTTATTTATTAAGGGGAAAAAGCTATCCAAACCTTCCTGGCCCTCTGTGAAAAAGTAATTGCCCCCGCCTTCTTAAATCATGAATTAATTGTGATGAATTACATTTTTTGAGTCCAATTTCACTAGCCACACCCAGGCCTGATTACTGCCAGACCTGTTGAATCAAGAAATCACTTCAATAGAACCTGTTTCACAAAGTTAAGTAGGCTAAAAGATCTCAAAAAGCATCACATCATGCCGTGATCTTAAGAAATTCAAGAACTGATGAGAAACACATCTGTCAGTCTGGAAAGGGTCACAAAGCCATTTCTAAGGCTTTGGGACTCCAGTGAACCATGGTGAGAGCCATTATCCACAAATGGAGAAAACTTGGAACAGTGGTGAACCTTCCCAGGAGTGGCCAGCCTATAAAAATTACTCCAAGAGTGCATCGACAACTCATCCAAGAGGTCAAAAAAGAACCCAGAACAACATCTAAAGAACTGCAGGCCTCACTTGCCTCAGTTAAAGTCAGTGTTCATGATTCAACAATAAGAAAGAGACTGGGCAAAAATGTCATCCATGGGAGAGTTCCGAGGCGAAAACCACTGCTGACCAAAAAGAACACAAGGCTCATCTCACATTTGCCAAAAAACATCTTGATGATCCCAAAGACTTTTGGAAAAATATTCTGTGGACTGACGAGACAAAAGTTGAACTTTATGGAAAGTGCGCGTCCCGTTACATCTGCCATAAAAATAACACAGCGTTTCATAAAAAGACCATCATACCAAAAGTCAAACATGGTGGTGGTAGTGTGATGGTTTGGGGCTGCTTTGCTGCTTCAGGACCTGGATAACTTGTAGTAATTGATGGAACTATGAATTCTGCTCTCCACCGGAAAATCCTGAAGGAGAATGTCCAACCATCAGTTCATGACCTCAAGCTCAAGCGCACTTGGGTTATGCAGCAGGACAATGATCCAAAACACACTAGCAAGTCCACCTCTGAATGCGTTAAAAAAAACAAAACGAAGATTTTGGAGTAGCCTAGACTTAAATCCGCTTGAGATGCAGTGGCATGACCTTTAATAGGCCGTTCATGCTCAAAAACCCTCCAATATGGCTGAATTAAAACAATTCTGCAAAAACGAGTGGGATAAAATTCTTCCACAGCGATGTTAAAGACTCCTTGCCAGTTATCGCAAATGTTTCATTGCAGTTGTTGTCGCCGAGGGTGGCAAAACCAGTTATTAGGACTTAGGGGGTAATTACTTTTTCACATAGGGCCAGGTGGGTTTGGATAGCTATTTCCCCTTCATAAATGATTCATCATTTAAAAACTGCACTTTGTATTTACTCGGGTTATCTTTGTCTAATATTAAAATTTGTTTGATGATCTGAAACATTTAAGTGTGACAAATAGGCAAAAAAATAAGAAATCAGGAAGGGGCAAATACTTCTTCATAGCACTGTATATTCAATTGAGTACACTACAAAGGCAAGATATTTAATGTTGAAACTGATAAACATTATTGTTTTTTGGAAATATTCACTCATTTTGAATGTAATGCCTGCAACATGCTCCAAAAAAGCTTGGACAGGGGAAATAAAAGACTGGGAAAGTTGAGGAATGCTCAAAAACACCTGTTTGGAACATTCCACAGGTGAACAGGTTAATTGGAAACAGGTGAGTGTCATGATTAGGTCTAAAAGGAGCATCTCTGAAAGGCTCAGTCATTCACATGCAAGGATGGGATGAGGTTCACCACTTTGTGAACAACTGCGTGAGAAAATAGTGCAACAATTTAAGAATAATGTTTTTCAGCGTGCAGTTGCAAGGAATTTTGGGATGTCATAATCTACAGTCCATAATATCATCAAAAGATTCAGAGAATATGGAGAAATCTCTACACGTCAGCGGCAAGGCCGAAAACTAACATTGAATGCCCGTGACCATCGGTCCCTCAGGCGATTCTGCATTTAAAACAGACATCATTCTGTAAAGGATATTACCATATGGGCTCAGGAACACTTCGGAAAACCATTGTCAGTTAACACAGTATGTCGCTACATATACAAGTGCAAGTTAAAACTCTACCATGCAAATACATCAGCAACACCCAGAAACGCCGCCAGCCTCTCTGGGCCCAAGCTCATCTGAGATGGATTGATTCAAAGTGGAAAAGTGTGCTGTGGTCTGACGAGTCCACATTTCAAATTGTTTTTGGAAATCATGGAGGTCGTGTCCAGGCTAAAGAGGAAAAGGACCACCCAAAAGCCAGCATTTGTGATGGTATGGGGATGTGTTAGTACCCATGGCATGGGTAACTTGCACATCTGTGAAGGCACCATTAATGCTGAATGGTACATACAGGTTTTGGGGCAACATATACTGCCATCCAAGTGACGTCTATTTCAGGGATGTCCCTACTTATTTCTGCAAGACAATGCCAAGCCATATTCTTCACGTGTTACAACAACGCGGCTTCGTAGTAAAAGAGTGCAGGCTGTATACTGGCCTGCCTGCAGTCGAGACCTGTCTCCCATTGAAAATGAGTGGCACATTATGCAGTGCAAAATACGACAACAGAGACCCCGGACTGTAGAGCAACTGAAGTCGTACATCAATCAAGAATGGGAAAGAATTCCAATTACAAAGCTTCTACAATTAGTGTCCTCAGGTCCCAAACGCTTATCGATTGTTGTTAAAAGGAAAGGTGATGTAACACAGTGGTAAACATGCCCCTGTCCCAGCTTTTTTTGGAATGTGTTGCAGTCTCTTTATTTTGGCATGATCAAGTATAACAGAGTTTTAGAATTATAGCCAAAATTTAAATAAAATTTTTCATAATTTTTCATCTTGGTCATTGCACATAACTTACGGTAACAGATGCATGCATATCATCGGCCTGCTGATAAAACCTTGTATCCCCAAATTTGGTGATTTTCATATTTTTTGCCTAATAGCAACCTTATGATCTTGCGCATCTACTGATAAAATCCCGTAAATCAATATTCAATGAAAAGTGTTCAAAAAAGGCACGTGACCAAACCTTGTATGTCCATTGGTGGCTGAGGTTGGAATCATGAAACCTCGTATCTCCAAAGAGACTCAAATGTCAACAAAGGTGAGTGTCATTTCTCCCAATTTTACCTTGATTTTTGTCAAAACTTCGGTGTAACACTACAAGTAAGTTGATAAAAGAAATAAAACAATGCTTGTAGACTCTGTAGAATCAAAAATCTACTTATCTACATAAAGCTGAAATACCAAAAAGGCAAGGAGTAATCATCTGGAACAAAATAAACATGTGGACTGTGGAGATACGAGCTTTTATAAGTAAACACAAGAGAAAGCACAATTTAGTTGCATTTTTAGCTAATCTAAGGGACAATATGCTCACGTTTAAATAGGTTACTGTTAAATAGGTTACTGTCTCCACTCTGTTATTCAGTATTAAGAGTCATAGCTGACAGTTCATCATTATTGATTCTAAGGCATTGTTTTTGTAAATGGATATACAAGTTTTTACCAGTAGGCTTAAGTTCATCTATGTTCTTGTCCACTCCACTGCAATCATCAATGGATGCAAGCATTAAATTGCTCTAGTTATCAAAAATATTTTACAGGATAAATGTTGCCATACCTTTTCTCGATTTCCACTGTTATTTACAGTTAACTGGAAGGCCTCCCTTTGGAACTGATAAACTTGTATTTTTGCAGAAATATCTCTGCACATCTTCACATATGAATGTTCACATGTTACCACACTTTATGAAGAGTGTATAATGAACTAAACTAATGCGTAAGGCTATGAGTAGATTCTTGCTCATGTTTGCAATGTTTACAACAATTGTACTCCTATGATTTAATTATAATTTTTTTTTTAAATTAAATTACAATTAGCATTTTGACAATAAAATTGTCAGCAAGTATGCCTCATTATTTATATCTTCAGTAAGAATTGGAACTGTTAATAATAGTATTAGTGCTACATATTTGTCAACAATTCAAAGGCTCAGTTAATAACCCTGAGGGAAAGAAAAGATCATGCATCAAATTACACATAGAGCATCAAGAAATTATAGCCCCTTCTATGTATCTAAACATGGATAACCTATCATTTCAGTTCAAGTGATTTTAATAATTTTTCATTTCACCCCTATTTCTCTGCTCATTGCGAAGAAAATCATCCCTTAATTGCCTTGGTATTCACTGCCAAAACCCCATATCTCCAATTTGATAAGAAACAAAAACTCGTATGATAATAACATAGACATTGCAAAATACAAAATTTTATTGATTGGATACATTCTTGGAAGAAAAATAGTCATCCTACCCAAGCACAGCTCAACTGCATTCTTACAAGCAAAATTAAACATTTTTATGCTGTCCTGTACTGTTTATCATTTTGAAGATACAAGGTTTTATCAGCAGGCCGATGATATAGCTGTTAAAGATCTACTGTAGGCTGTGAAATACGGTAATATATAGGCTGAAAAAGTAGGCTGGAGTGATACATTATCATGTATATGTTATCTGAGCTCATCACTTGATGCTATAATCTTTCGAGTAAAAAAAAAAAATCAACAATAAAAATTAGCCTATTGACTGTACATTCACTGATTATAGTCATCTCATCTGTCACAAATTTTCATTACATTTCTAGTGAAAAATGACAAGTTAACACAAGCTGGAAAGCTAAAATTCAATTTTGATATTTTCAGGTATATATTTCATTACAGTGTAAGATTATTTTTTTCATTCTGGTCAGGTAATATACGGCCAGTGGTGCGCAGTGTGCTGTAATTCAAACAAATGAGATGGACTCAGTCAGATTCACGATACGCATAAATGGATTAAATGAAAGCCATTTTTCTTCCACTCTTGGCTGCAAACTCAGCAATGAAATCCTCGTAATCCTTCAGCTGGCCAGTAGGGGTTGCTGGTGAGCGAGACTGCCCTTACTGACTGTATCCCACCCTCCAATAATGATACACCACGTCCAGATCCCTGTTCTATATGCTTCATACAAACACACTGGTTTAGTGAATGCACTAGATGAATGACCCAGCAAATTCCATTTCAGCAGCCATGTTTTGCTTCTTTTTTTCACACCCAGAGCTGAATGCTAAATTAGACTTGCCTGTAGCATCCTCATTTATTTTTAAAATGCACGCGCAATCCCCTGAAACATATTTACAGTTAGCCGTGGATTGTTTCTGTATAGAGGTCCACCAACTGAACTTCCACAGAGCTTGTGCTGGATGATGGCATAACTAATGTTCCTGTCACAGCCACATTCTCAGCTCCGCAGAGGTGACACCACTGAGAAATGGGGTAGAGGAGGCATATAAACTGAAACCCTCTCTGGCTAATGCTGACTTATTCATGGCCCCTTGAGATTTTCCTTCAAAAACAGTAGCCTGGAGGCAATTACTATTTAAGTGCTGTCTCAAGTTCTGGAGTACAATAGTATAATTACTGAGACCACCTGCAGTTTTTGTGCCATTTCACTGTGCTTGTCAGTTGGTGAGTTTACACATGAATACAAATGCTTAATACCCAATACAGTGCGGATATCAGTGTCCTCAGTCTTCTTTCCTTGACCTGTTGAGTCGCGCCAAATTAAAACTCTCACATCACATCACATCACATGCCTTTAATGCCTTCAGGAGAAGCTGAAAGTGTTTTTTTTTTTTTTTACTTTTCTCCCAAAGGAAAATATTCTGCAATTTTTTTTTTCGCCTGCCACCTTCGTAACACTTTGTGCTTACCAAAATATATCTAAAATTACCATTATTATTATTATTATTATAGTACACCTTTATGTCTTCACAATTTCATGTCACAGAATTTTTAAAATGTGACCTACTGAATTTGACATACACAAATGAAGCGTGTGACTTGAGATAACATAGCATTGGTCCTGGATTAAAGCATTGTATATCAAATTTTGGCCATTTTAAGATTTTTATATCAGTAGACGCCAAAATAACCACCACAACTACTGTGAAAATCTTATTGCAAATGAAACAATGGATGAAGAGGGAAATGTCATGTGACACTTCAGATCTGGATGAGGATATATTTTTTCAAGGACAACCTCATGCATGCTATTATGTTATTTTTTGATGAAAAAAAAATCAAATTAAAAGCATTGCAAAGAAAATGACAAACTTCGTTATATTTCCAAAAAGAAAAAAAAATGAAAGGTACCTGACGGTAGATTACTTTTTCTCTTATAAGAGGGCTTGTTTTTTAAGTTACAGAGCCTGCACTCTTTACATGTAGGGTGTGCTACTGAGAATGGTACAGTTAATTTTAATTACATCTCTGTACTGCTAAAAGAGTAGCTGGCCAATTGTTCCCCTTAGTAAATATCAATCTGTCATTGTCAGTGTTGTTGGGCGAAAACATTAAATCATGTTTTTCGTTTTTAAAAAAATTTAATTATCTTTTCTTTCTATGTTTATCCTTTTCCCTGTTTTCACTTGTTCTTGTCTACCTTTCAGTTCAGCATGTTATTTGTCCCCCGCTTCCGTGCTCTGTTAATTGTATTATTGTTTTATTGTCGTCTCCTTGTCTCCAGCACTCATCTCCCTTCTCAGATGTTCATCGTTTCCCTAATTAGTTTTCGTCTGCAGCCTCCCATAGTGAGTCCATCTCCGTGGCTTTGCCCAGTGTTTTGACAGCCGTTTTTCTTTCCACCTGATTTCTGGTGTTTGGCTTTGTTTGTTTCTTCAGTGTCTGATTTTTGGATTGCCCACGGTGTACAACTGAGCACTGTTACAAGTTTTTGCATGTCTTTGTAAAAATTTTGTTCTTGATTTAGTGGTTTGGTGCTGCATTCTGCCCGTTTGGTTTTTGACCCATTACCTGTTTTTATATTACACCTTGGTTTTCTGATTTTGGTCTGCAATACCACTGTTTTGAAATGGACTTGGACTGTCTGATCATTCTGTTAATAAACTATGTACTCATTTAATCTGTCATCTGTGACTGATTCCTTGAGTTATGCCATGACAGCACACACTCTGGACAGTGCTAGACAATCAAGGTTCGCTACTGGGCCATCGCCAAGCCCTGCTGGAAACCATCACCAAGTCACTGGACTCCTTCACAGCTAGCATGGACACTGGCTTGTCAGCTGCAAAATCCTCAGTTTTGCCCTGAATATTCTCCTGCTGCTGCAGTTTTCAGACCACCAAGCAGAAAGCTGAGCAACAATCATGAGCTACACCTGCCTCCTCCGGGTTTTTACAATGGAGACCCACGCACCTTCCGATCCCTGTCCCAATGCTCACTAACCTTTGATATTCAGTCATTTTCTTTCCCAACTGACTGAGTGAAGATTGCTTTCATCATCACACTCCTCACTGGTCAAGGTGTGGGAACCATCACTTGGGATGTCAGATTGCTCACATGCTTCTATCTAATCCTGCTTATGGAGGAGATGAAGTGTGTTTTTGATTGACCCAGGCATAGTCATGAGGCAGCTAGGGAGATGCTTCTACAACTGTAATTTGCCAAGGTAACTGCACAGTCTCCGACAATGTCATCAAATTCCACACCCTATTTGCCACATCTAGGTGGAACTTTGAGGTCCAGTATGACACAATTATCAATGGACTGATGGAGGATATAAAGAATGAGTTACTGACCCGAGACCTGCTTGAAAGCTTCAATACTCTGATCAGCTGGGTATACAAAGTTACCATCGCCTATCCTCTCAACTTCAAGAGGTGAGGTGGGTTCACCAATCACCCACGATGCAGCACCAACTCCTGTGTCACTCCCGAGATTCCTGAGCTAATGCAAGCCAACCAGACTCGACTCAGTCCCTCCGAAAGACAATGCCTTATGCAGTCCAGGCTTGCCTTTACTGTTGGAATTCTGGTCACTATCTTACCTATTTCCCAGAGCTAATTTTCACCAGTATCCAGAGGATTATCAGTGAGTGTAATCAAACAGACTCCTCAAATACCCATTCTTTTCTGCCTGCCATCCTCCAGACTATCAGATCCCACCAACCACTGTCCATCCTCACAGATTCAAGGGTTGGTAGGAATTTCATAAATACTCACTTCGAAGATCAACAGCAGTTCTTCAGCACCCCTCATGTGCATTACCCATGTCACCACTCCAGTCGTCTCTCTGGCAATCAGTATGAGGAGATCTCTCTGCTGTTTATCAAGTCTCCCCATGCATCCATCATCTTGACTCACCCCTGGCTGCTGGGGCACAACCCTTGAGTCGATTGGTCCAGGCACCACTTCCTGGAGTGAAGAGTATTGTTTCAGCCATTGTCTGAGGAATATCCTGGGTCCCAATGTTGCCAGCCCTGAGTGTGAGGGAGAGATCCTGGATGTTTACAAGCTTCCACCGACTACTGGGATTTTCACACAGCTTTAAAGTCCTGAGCCATCTCCCCCCTCCTCATTGACTCTACGATTGTAACATAGAGTTGATACCTAGATCTTATCCATCCAAAGGCTATGTGTTCTCTCTGTTCTGACCCAAGATGAAAACAATGGAGCAGTACATTCAGGAGTCCTTAGCAGCAGACATTATCCTTCCATCCTCATCCCCTGCCGGAGCTGGATTCCTCTTTGTGAGAAAGAAGGATGCGGGGCTCCACCCATGAATTGACTACTGAGGTCTTAATGCCATTACCATCAAAAGCAGTACCTATTACCTCTGGTGTTGACAGCCTTAAAGTCACTGCAAGATGCCCGGAGGGGGACAAGTGGAAGATGGCCTTCACACCCCGACCGGACTCTACGAATACCTGGTCATGCTATTCGGGCTTACTAACTCCCCTGGTATGTTCTAGACTTTAGTGCATGACAGCCTCCTGGATATGCTATGTCCGTTCATTTATGTCTACCTTGATGACATCCATGCATACTTGCCATGCCTGTAGAGTCCTTCAACACCTTCTTGAAAAGTTACTCTTTGTCCAGGTGGAGAAATGCGAGTTCTATAAGCCATCAGTGTTTTTTGGGGGGTTTATCCTGTCTGAGCAGGAAATTGAAATAGACCATCAGAGAGTCAAAGTGGTGGTTGACTGGCCTACTTCTGACTCCAGGAAGGAATTAAAACATTTCTTTGGTTTTGCCCACTTCTACCATTGATTAATTAGTCACTATGGCTTGGCGGCTGCTCCATCCACAGCCATCACTTCTACCATTATAAGGTTTACTTGGACTCTGGCAGCAGAACAAACCTTCAAAGAACTCAAATGCCCATTCACCTCTGCACCCATCCTCATTCGTCCTGACCATACACCATAGTTCATTGTCGAGTTGTATGCCTCCAAAGTGAGGATTAGGGTGGTCCTGTCCCAGGAATCACCTGAAAATCAAATGTTCCATCCCTGCACCTTCAATTCCCACCGCCTGACTCCCACAAAGAAGAATTACTGCACTGGAGACAGTGAACTTCTGAACGTTAAGCTAGCCCTTGAAGAGTGGCGACACTAGCTAGAGGGCATTGAGATAGTATTTCTTGTATGGATTGATCACAAGAGTCTCAGCTACCTCGGGACAGTCCAGTGTCTCAACCCACGTCAAGCCAGATAGTCCATGTTTTTTAACCAGTTCAGTTTCAACCTATCGTACCAGCTAAGGTCTAAGACTGGCAAACCGGATGCCCCCAGATACACTCTTCTGTGAGAGAGCCGGACAAGGAGGACACCATCCTACCTCCCCACTGTTGGGTGGCAGTGGCTTTTTGGGAAATTGAGATAATTGTTTGCTCAAAGCAACTGGCAGGTCCTGCTCCTATACCCTGCCTGGTGAACCATCTCTATGTGCCCCAACTAGTGTCCTCACAGGTCTTTCAATGTGGGCACTCCTCCTGCCTTGCCGACTATTCTGGGGTTCAACGCACTATATCCCTTGTCCAGTAATGCTTCTGATGGCCCTTGTTAGAGCACAATATCAAGTTTTGTGTCTGCCTGCTCCACCTACACCCAAAACAAGAGCCCCAGCGTGGGTCTCCTTTGCTCCCTTCCCATTCCTCACTGACCCTGGCCTCACTTTGCTCTGGATTTAATCATAAGTCAACATCCCTCCGAGGGTAACACCACCATACTCATGTTAGTGGACCAGTTCACCAAAGCTGTTCACCACATAGCTCTACCCAAGCTCCCCTTGACTAAGGACACTGCAAAACTGTTCATTGGCAGCATCTTCAAACTTCATGGCCTGCCAACCGAAGTGGTGTCAAACAGGGGTCCTCAATTCACTTTTAATTTTTGGAATTTTTCGGCAAACTCCTGAGGGCTACTGTAAACCTCTGCTCTGGATTCTACCCTCAGTCTAATGGATACATTGAGAGGGCTTACAAACAGATGGAGACAGTACTCCGATGTATCGCCTCCTCTGATCCCAGCTTTTGGAGCCATCTGCTCTCATGGGTCGAATATGCCATAAACTCCCGAACTTTCATAGGACTGTCCTCCCTCCAGTGTTTCCTGGGCTAACAACCTCCACTCTTCCTGGCCCTCGTGGAAGAGGTCAGGGTACCTTTCATTGCCCACTTTGTTCACAACTGTCATTGCATCTGGAGATGGGCCCGCACTAGTCTGTTGCACGCCTATGGGAGCATGAAGAGAGCTGCTGACCGTCGCTGATCTCAGGCATCCATTATGTTCAAGGTCAGTGGGGACGAGCTATTGACTCAAGACCTTCCCTTTCAGGTTGAATTACCCTGGCTGGCCCTTCTTTTTATTAATCCCTAACCCATTTCTAAAGTTATCAGCCTGGTAACAATCAGGCAACAGTTACCCCAGACCCTCTGTTGCATTCATCCCACATTCTCTGTCTCCAGTTCGGCCGGTGACCCACAGACCTCTCGTCTCCACCCCCTCAGCTCTCCCTCTTCCTCGCCAAAGATCATGTTTCCGGTTTAATTTTCTGTATCATGTCTTTCGTTCTCATGCTTATTCCTTTTGCCTTGTCTCCATGTGTCCTTGTCAACTTTTCACTTCCGCATGTCATGTCTCCCCCACTCTCATGCTCTAATAATTGCATTATTGTATTGTTTGTTACCCAGCATCCGTATCCCCAGCACACGCCTCCCTACCCCACTGTTCATTTTTTCCTTAATTAGTTTTTGGTCTATTTATTCCCTTCTGTGGCAATCTCCCATTGTAAGTTCATCCTGTTGCTTTGCTCAGTGTCCTACAAACCTTTTTCTTTATTCCCAGTTTGATTTCCCATATTTGACTCCGTTTCTTTCTCCAGTTTCTGATTTTTGGATTGCCCACTGTGTAAGACTGAATGCTTTTACGACTCTTCCTGGGTTTTGGGGTTTTGTTTTAGTTTTATTAATTTGGTGCTACATTCTACCCGTTTGGTTTTTGACCCATTGCCCGTTTCTGGATTACACCTCAGCTATCTGATTTTTTGATGCAATCCCACTGTTTGGAAATCGACTTGGACTGTCTAACCTGTCTTTAAATAATCCTTGTGCTCATTTGATCTGCCGTCTGCAATAGAATCCTTGAGTTCTGCCGTGACAACCATTCAGTGCTTGTGTTTCCATTTGTCTAAAATATGAATCTACCAACCTCAATTTGTATTAGTTTTGGTATGGTTTAAATTGTCAATTTTTTTAAAATTTTCATTCAATAAATGATGTTTTTACATCAGACGTTGCCCCCCTAGCTTAGTTAATTGTGTTAGCCATCTGCTCCTGATCTTCTTATGATGGTTAAAAATTAAACTTTGCGAATAAGTAATGAGGACACCAGCTCTTTAAGAAAAATGTTTTACAGATATTTAATCATCTTCAAATTATTGCAATTGTGCAGGATTCATAGTTTGCTCTTCCTATGTGCATTCCTCAGCTTTCAGAACCTCATTAAACTCCTTGTCTGAGCAAGAGCAAGTTGACACTTGAATCTTAGGACAATTTGATCGAAACATTTTGTGAATGGAATTTCTCTGAGGATCTGTGAGCTCATGCGTGGAGTATTTTTAAATATATTTTACATTTATTCCTTGGCCATGCTACCAATCACCAACGCTGAGGTGAAACACTGACTGCGCAGAACCAAGTCCATTAGGATTACAATTCCAATGCAGTGAGAACATAAAAATTGAATTCATTAATACTAGAGAATATTCATTACTCTGTTCATCCATATTTTTATTTTTTCCGTGTGGAAAGTTCCATCAGCAAGCCGTCAATAAACTTCAACACAACTCTTGATAGGCATATCACAGCAGCATTTCTGGAGTAACACAAATTTCAATTCATCATAAAACTAAGGATAATAAATATGATTTTGGTCATTTTTAGGGACACCTATCTACTCCTGGATTGGATTTCTGTTTGCCGCTAGAAAACCCAGAATTCCTCTCTTGCATTCGAGATTCCCCAGGGATTTCGGTTCATGCTGATTGAGACAAATAGTATATATGCTTTCAACCCCACGTACATGTTTCAAAACTCCAATTAAATCTTCATCCCAAAGGTGCTCTATGGATTGGGCCTGGGGTTTGTGTGTGCCATTGTCGTAAACTGTCACTTGCATGTTTGTGGAATGTGGAATCACTCTGTAATGATATGACATGAGCTATGTGTCACAATTTATTATCCTGCTAAAGGTATCTATATTTCAAGGCTGGACTGTGGTCATAAGGAGATGCACATAGCACATAGCAACATTGCTTACACATGTCTCATTTGAGCCATGGTCAGTTTGTTGTAATTGGCCTAATGTGAGTCAAGAAGACATTCCCCAGACCATGATATCACCATAGCAACCATGAACTAAGGCCATTTTAAACAAATACTGTGAAATACTATCTGCATTTGGCAACATAAATGGGGGTTTATCTGAACAGAAGAAAATGCTCCTCACTTCCAGTTGTAAACTCTCAGTGATCATGTTCCATTGAAACCTTATCTTCTAGTTCTTAGCTCAAAGTGGAAGCTGGTATGGCTCTCCACTGGTTGGCCACACTTGCTTTAAGATTCATTGCGGGTCCAGAGAGGATGTCCTGCCTGCCCGTGTTGCAAACAGCAGGTATTTATGCTCTTCTTGGCAGCTTGAACAATTCTGCCTATTTTCCACTGACCTCCGTCATTATCAAGGTGTTTTCAACCTGTCGTGGAACATAGAATCACTGAACGTTTTTTACTTGTCGCGCCATTCTCTGTAAACTCCGGAAACTGGAGTGAACTGCATGAAAGTCCCGAAGGGAAGCTGTTTATCAGATACTGAATCCACCACTTCTTGCACTAACAATCATACCATGGCCAAAGTCACTCAGGTCAGGCCTCATGCCCATACTGTCATATGCTCCATCTGATAAAAAAAGTTACTTCTTTACCATGTCTCTGTATATGTATTGAGGTTCAGCAACATTTTTGAAGGAGTTTGGCTCTTTGAGTTATTTTTCAGGTGTACCTTATTAAATGGTCAGTGAGCGTACAGGCGCATTATTCAGAATACATTGGGACATCAAATACAGTCGGTCTGAAGATGTGGTTGTTAGACAGAGTTGTAATGGTGAATTCTTGTGCCTTATTTTCTGAAATTCAGGTTAGTACATGCGTATTTGTCTATGTGTGTGTGTGTGTGTGTGCAAGGGCTCATCTGCGTGTACTATTGCGCACAGAATCACTTGACCTTTCAAGTGTTCTTTCCTCAGGAATGTAAAGCTGTTTGAAAATTGAAATGGCAAAATTACGCCATCTTGTGGTCATAGTTACAATGCCTATTATGTACTTTCTGCAATGCTATGGCTCGCCCTGTTGGCGCTTATGTGAGAGTGCAGCTGAATTATGCTCAAATTAAAAAAAAAAAAAAAAAAAAAAAATACAATCACTGATTCCCTACATGAAAATGCTTACTTCCTGAATGCTTGGGGGATTTTTTAAAAAATTCTGCTAAAATCAGTTTATTTGTTCTCTGTCCTAATGTGAGCTTGGTCTTTGATGTTGTAGACACCCAAACCCAAGCAAAGCCATTTCTTCAAGTTATCAAACACACACAAAGTTCCCCAGGGAAATCTCAGCTATTTTAGGGCTTGCTGGTCCAGGGAAGCAAGTATTCATTTCCTCAAATAAAAGGGAGCACAATCCCGCAAAGATTTCATGAGAGCTACTAATTATTAAAAACATAATGCCATAAAATAGCACTGGAGCTTTCATTTGAGATGGGGCTGCACAAACATGAAGAATGTTGGTTAAAATAACACATCACATGACTGAGTGATTATTTATGTGACAAATGAAAACTGGCCCTTATCAAACTGTAAGTAATATTATGAATTTGCCTGCAGCACAGTCATCAGATCACTGGACTGGCCTATAAGAAGCATATAAACAAATTAAAATAAAAACAGCCTCCCTCTCTTATCCCATTATGTTAATTTGAATGTACAGCCTGGCTTTTTTGTTTGATAAAGCCCTCTAGAATAGTCAAAAAATAATTTTGCTTGTCTTTATATAAATGCTTTACACCAGTAAAACAGCCAAAAGTTCTACAATTTTTCTCGTTCTCGGAGTACCGATGTCTTGAAATGAAAATATTTGCTCATCAACATGCAGATAACAATGACAAATTTCTGATTTAATTTTATTTCATTTTTGTTTGGTAGTGTTGAAAAATTCTTGAGGAACTGGAAGAATTTATTTTAGATAGCCAACCTTTTGACTTGGGCCAGGCTGAAACACAACACAGAGAGGGTAGCTTTGTTTGGAAAAAGATTATAGAGAGGAGGATGTGATCGAAAGTTACCTGTGCAGCTGTATACAGACCATGTCAAAAAAGTAAACAGTTTGGAAAAGTTCTCCTAAATGAAAAGTTCACAATATTTAGATGATTTTATATTGTATTATGATGGATATGGGTCTATTCAAGTGGATGGCACTATGAGTGTTGTCAACATTTTACGCTAGAGAGAGCACAGGCTCAGGTGGCATGGCAGTGCAGAAAGAAAGGTCATGGGTTTAAATCAGGCCTGGGTCCTTTCTGTGAGTTTGTATGCTCTGCCCGTGTTCGCTTGGGTTCTCATGGGCACTCCAGTTTTTCCCACAGTTCAAAGGCATGCATATCAGGCTAATTAGAGAAACTAAATTGCCCTCAGGTGTGAGGGTGTGAATGAATGATGTGTGCATGGTGCAAGGGCCTTGCATGGTCTGTGCGTGAATGGTGCGTGGGCAAACTGTCCAGGGGTGCGTTTCCCAAAAGCGTAGTCGCTAACCAAGTTAGCAACTTACATAGTTTGTCCATTCACAGTCAGTGGTTTGAATATGTAAGTCAGCATCTGTGCTTTTGGGAAACGCACCCCAGGGTGTGTCCCTGCTTTTCGCCCAAACTCAGCTGAGATAGGCTTCAGCTTCCCCAAAACCCTAGTGAAGATAGTCAGTGGTATAGATAGTGGATGGATGGATAGATAAGCACGAGCTGTTTTTGTAAAGTGAATAAAAATTTGCATCTGCAGAGAAAGGCTTGTTTGTGCACTGGGTCTAGAAAGATGAAGACAATCCAAATAAGTTCTCCACAATGAACATTTTATTTATTTCATGATTTTCTCTAACAAAACACTGGTACATGGTCTCTGGTTTTAACAGCGTCATGGCTGCATTTTATTTAAGAATTGATAGCAGAGATTAAGACCTTCAGGGTCTTCTAGGATGAAAAAAATGGAAGCAGATCTTATCTTATTTGATAAAGATGATGCTTTATCACCTCTTTAATTAAACTTGTACATGTGAGGGATGTCTATGTGTTATTGCATTGCATCCTCTCCACATGCTCCAGACAATAATGGACACTGGCGCTGTTGATGTCAATGCTTATAGTGCAATCCGATTGTATAGACCCTCACCCATCAATATATGAGAAAAAAAATCATCTGAATATTATGAATATTTAATTTTGGTGGGCTTAAATTCCAAACCATTTACTTTTTTAATATACTCTGTAGATAGAGAACTATCAAACATGAAAACATGTTCATTAGCTGCTATTAGTGCTTTGAGCCCTTTTTGTTCATAACGATTCCAATCTTTGATGAGGGAATTGTCTTTATATCCGCATTTTAGTAAGGATAATGAGGGATTTCAGATGGCCAAGTATTGCCATTTTGTAGCTGCACCTTGGACCTGTTCTTTCCAGGCAGCACAAGCAATGCAGTTGTCCTGCCGCTTTGTTACTCCTGGATAAGCGAAGCTTATGAAGGAGTGTTGTGATGAGACTCGAGCGTCACTCACTAATCAATCAATCAATAATGTTGCCGTCAGGATGACCACAGGCGGTAAAATAAATATGATCTTGGCATGGATGACCGGTCCCTAATTCACAAACAGCTTATCCAGGAGTTAACGATAGTGCCATTTTGATTTCTAATCAGTGACATCAGTTGACATTATGTGAATAAACCCCTCTCTAAAAACATTCTGCAATGAACTGAATTATTTACAATGTTTAATATTATTATAATTATTTAAATTATTTGTATGGAACACACTCTTTGATGCTCTAACATAGTTTTATTGCATATGGCAAAAATATGTATTGATCACAGGGACAAAGTACAAAAATGTTGGCACAGTTAACTGTTTATAATTTTGTAAAATCACTGCTTTTTATTTACAATCATTAAGCGTTTGGCCTCTGAAGACACTAGTTGGTCAAGTGTAACAAGCTGAAGTTTCCCCATTCCTCTTTTATGCAGGTTTCCAGCAGCAAAATTGCATAAGATCTCAGTTGCTAAATATTTTGCTTCATAATGCCGTACATTCTCAATCAGAGACAGACCAGGACTGCAGACAGGCCAGTTTAGCACTCACATTCTCTGATTGCGCAGACATGCACTTTTAATTTCAGCAAAATGTGGTTTGGCACCATCTTGAGAATGTAAAGAGAAAATTCTAACAATTACCTCACCTGTTTAACATCACCTGTTAAACAGCACCTTATTAGTGCAACTTGTCACGTTATTATCCGCCGCCACGAACGGGACGGGGGATATTGGATTAGGGTCCGTCCGTCCGTCCGTCTGTCAGGGCCACAATGGGGACAAGATTTCTCTGAAATTATTATACCTAGATGCTTGAAACTTTGCATGCTAAATAAGATAGTCATTATCTGAGTTGAGTTGGAAAATGGATCTTGAAGCATATTTTTTTTTTACAAAGTTGTGCCCTTGATCATGGCGGGGGATAGTGATGACACTGTTGTCTTGTTGGTCCTAAATTGCTCCTGCCCGACTTTATGAAAGTCTGTTGAAGTCATTAGATTTTAAAATAATAAGCATATTTTCCAAAAATAATTTAATATACAAGTTAAATTTTCAAATAATGAGCTGCTTTAGTGTTTTGAACATAGCAGAGGGTGAATAGACTGTTTAAATAACTGTGTTTAGATTTTATTTGCATTTTTCATCAAGTACCAACTTTTTTGGAATTAGTGTTGTATCAGTACCTTAGCCTTAAATTGTGCATATATAACTATTTATCTGCAAGATGTATAAAAAAAAAAAAATCAAATGTTTGAGCATTGCCAGTGAAGATATCCAGAAATGAATTAGACATTGTGACATCTCATTTTTAAACACTCGATTAGCAAAAAGTTCACACATTACAGAGTATTTCACATGAAAAAGAAAAGTTTCTCAGATTGGTTGTGATAAGGCTATGTGCCACAAACGCAAAATTACATTGACAATGATATGCTGACCAACAATCCAAATGAATCAGTCACATCGACTGAGAGCTTGTCAGAATTTTAAATAAATATTATGTAAAATAATGAGGTTATAATGGCCTTTGCTTTGAAAGTAAAAAGCAGTACATTTTAACGTTTGACCAATGCCTATCTATCATCCAATATTTATGTAAATATCTCCTGAATTGTGGCTTTAGTGAATGACAATAGAAATTGGCAATTTTCCATGTCTTAAAATAGGAGCATTTTGTCGTCATGGAAACCAGAAGTGAATGAAAGGATTTCTGGCATATTTTATGTTCGTTAAGATATTCTTGGTGGAATTCCATGTATCAAATTTGAAGGCAATCCCATGAGAAAAATTGACAATTTTATGGATATTTAAAACATTAAGCCTGACTCCTCGTGATTTTACCCGCCTACCGTTAAGAAAGGGATGAACCCCGTGATATTAAGTGTCATATCATATAATGCAGCATATGATAATATACAAGTAATAGTCACCTGCGATAAATTCTGCTCAGGCCTGGCTCATCTCAAATGGGATCAATGTCTTGGTCAGTCAACTTACACATTGGTCTCCTGTGAACAAAATAAGGGTGGTGATTGGCCCAGACAGACAAGAGTACTTTTAGCACTGAAATGTAGGACATGAGAACTTCTTGTTCATCAATATTGTACAAATCTGCAAACTCTTCAGTTTGGTCAGAAAAAGAGCTTACTTACTTTTTCTCCTGATAATATTTCTACAGTGGACTTAGGTGAACTAGCTTTGTGTTCACCACTGAAAATTTCAATTGATTGAAAATGTGATTTCAGTACATTTAGCATGTAAGGCCACGCCTCCAGGCGTCCAGCTCACCAGTCTACTAAATCCCAGATCGCACTTCAGTCATTATTTCTATCATTGTCAACACCTGTTTCTCATTTTCATTGAGTGGTAGCAGTGGGTATTTAAGACTGAGCTTCCCTTGGTCTCATTGTGAAGTCTGTGTAACCACATGCCTGTTTGACATAGTAGTCTTGTATAGGCTTATTCTCTGTATTTGCAAATTTATACTAAAACCTAGAACCTCGTGCTGTTTATTGTTTTATCAGCACGTTATTCTTTAAAGAACCTCGTTTCCATTTTCTTTTCCTATTTGTAATACAATGTTACTGCAGCGTAGCCCAGACTTAGTATTACTCATAGTGCTCATTTTTAGGAACCTCTGTTCCTTGTTGTTTTGTACTTCTACATTTGTGCCTTCTGCCATGCAGTTGGCTTATTAAATACAACCGAGTCCATCCTTGCACCAGTCCAGTCCTCAACTTCCTGTCCTCTGTGCATCTGCACATCGCACGAAGCGCAAAATGTTACATAGCACAAGGGTCTTCAAGTGCAAACCAAAGTGCTGATTAATACAGGCATCACTGGTTCTGATATCGGTCATGTTTTTAAAAATGAGGCGGTTGTCAAATCATCAGAAATATTGCAATAAATACCAGCTATGCGAACAATGCTAACGCTGTGTACTCTTGCTGTTGACTCTAGCTCAGATGTAGATTGATTAAATTTTGTTGTGATTTTTTGGAGTTATAGTTCTATGGTTCTAAGCCACTGTTTTACCAAGTGTCTGTCTCTGCTAGAGAACTTTGGTTTCTGTCCACAGGGCTTTTTTGCTGTGCTATTTTTTGGTGTTAGGCAGATGTTGTTATAATTTTTGACCCAGTTCCCTTAACCACCTTAAATAATTTAGCTGTTTTTGTGGCTGGCGCACACGCAACATGGGCACCAACTATTTTCCACTTCAGAATAAGGAGGAATCTGCTGATAATTAGCATTTAATGAAAAAGAATCCTGTGTTGATGTGATTCAGACACTTAAAAATAAAAGCGGTTTTTTTAGCATGCACCCATTGTTATGTCCAGCCCCTGATCATTTGTCTTAGGTTACATATAGATTTGTTGTGTACATCTGCATAAATCTCGTATGGGTCTTTCTCTATTTATGTTTCCAAAGTGAATGCAGAAATCCTAAAAGGTGGTGGGGAAAATCATCCATATTTATTTCTGAAATTACTTATTTTGCTTAAAGGCCATATTTGTTCTCAAATTATCCTCCCCAGTCTGCCTGCTATGCCTTGAGTTTTAAGCATGGATAAACACTATAAATAATCATGCGTTCTATAAATACTGTTCTGAAGATTAAAGTCAAATGTTTGTGAGCAGTAATGTCCCCACCTTTCATGTTGTGCTGAGGAATTTTATGTTTAAATATCTTTGTCGATTGTCTGACTCGAATAACAAAGTTATTCAGGTCCTGGTTGAGCACACAAGGGTGACACTAACTTTTTACAACAAAGGCACTAAATTGAAAAAAGCGTTTTAATTGTGGCATATGAACTTTTGTATTGTTTTAATAGATGGTTTTTGTTCTTTTATTTGTGTTTATATGGACCACACTGGTCTGAAATGAAGTTGAAATACAAAAAACCAGTGCAAGTCAAATGTTTGTGAGAAAAAAAAGAATACAATGATTTCCAAATCCTTTTCAACTTATATTCAATTGAATACACTGCAAAGACAAGATGTTTAAACCCTTTGCAGAGCAAATTTTTGTCAGATGCATACCCCGAATAACGGATTAATTTTCAGGTTTTTCCAAAATATGATTGTTATTCAAAATAACAATAAAATAACACCATATCTCATAATTTTCCCTTGATGTTTTTTATGTTTTAATCCTCTCTAGAATCGCTAAAATCGTTTGGATCTGTACTCCCGCTCTCTGGATTTTTCAAACTCATCGTCAGAGTCATTCAATAATAAAAACTTCATTTGTATTGTTTTTAATAGTTGTGGTTTTTGTTCTTTTATTTGCCATGTTATATGGACCACAATTGGTCTGAAATGAAGTTGATTTAGCGTTTTTAAAAACCAGTGCCTCGTTCACGGCTAAAAATACAGTGCTGGGTGACCTGAGATAAAAAATGAATAACAATGATTTCCAAATCGGGGAATTTAAAGAAGACTTTATAATTCAATTGAATACACGACAAAAAAGACAAGATGTTTAATGTTCAAACTGAGAAACTTTATTTTTTTTTGCAAATAATCATTAACTTAGAATTTAAAGGCAGCAACACATTGCAAAAAGTTGGCACATGGGCCTTTTTACCACTGTGTTACATCACCTTTCCTTTTAACGACACTCAGTAAACGTTTGGAAACTGAGGAGACCAATTTTTGAAGCTTTTCAGGTGGAACTCTTTCCCATTCTTGCTTGATGTACAGCTTAAGTTGTTCAACAGTCCGGGGTCTCCGTTGTCGTATTTTTACGCTTCATAATCGCCACACATTTTCAATGGGAGACAGGTCTGGACTACAGGCAGGCCAGTCTAGTACCCGCACTCTTTTACTACGGAGCCATGCTGTTGTAACACGTGCAGAATGTGGCTTGGCATTGTCTTGCTGAAATAAGCAGGGGCGTCCATGAAAAAAGGCGTTGCTTGGATGGCAACATATGTTGCTCCAAAACCTGTATGTACCTTTCAGCATTAATGGTGCCTTCACATATGTGTAAGTTGCCCATGCCTTGGGCACTAATACACCCCCATACCATCACAGATGCTGGCTTTTGAACTTTGCACCTATAACAGTCCGGATGGTTCTTTTCCTCTTTGGTCCGAGGACATGCGTCCACAGTTTCCAAAAACAATTTGAAATGTGGACTCGTCAGACCACAGAACACTTTTCCACTTTGCATCAGTCCATCTTAGATGAGCTTGGGCCCAGCGGCCGGGCGGCGTTTCTGGGTGCTGTTGATAAATGGCTTTTCGCTTTGCATTGTAGAGTTTTTAACTTGCACTTGCAGATGTAGCGACGAACTGTAGTTACTGACAGTGGTTTTCTGAAGTGTTCCTGAGCCCATGTGGTGATGTCCTTTGCACACTGATGTCGGTTTTTGATGCAGTACCGCCTGAGGGATCGAAGGTCACGGGCATTCAATGTTGGTTTTCGGCCTTGTAAACTTACGTGCAGTGATTTCTCCAGATTCTCTGAACCTTTTGACGATATTACGGACCGTAGATGATGAAATCCTAAATTTCTTGCAATAGCTCGTTGAGGAATGTTGTTTTTAAACTGTTCGACAATCAGCTCACGCATTTGTTCACTAAGTGGTGACCCTCGCCCCATCCTTGTTTGTGAATGACTGAGCATTTCAGGGAAGCTGCTTTTATACCCAATCATGGCACCCACCTGTTCCCAATTAGCCCGTTCACCTGTGGGATGTTCCAAATAAGTGTTTGATGAGCATTCCTCAAATCTCTCAGTCTTTTTTTGCCACTTGTGCCAGCTTTTTTTTTTGAAACATGTTGCAGGCATCAAATTCCAAATGAGCTAATATTTGCAAAAAATTACAAAGTTTACCTGTTCGAACATTAAGTAACTTGTCTTTGCAGTGTATTCAATTGAATATAGGTTGAAAAGGATTTGCAAATCATTGTATTCTGTTTTTATTTACGATTTACACAACGTGCCAACTTCACTGGTTTTGGGTTTTGTAGATAATAAATAAAAAAGGTGCAGATTTCTGTTCTGCCAGAGATGTTATTTTATACAGAATTAGTAATGATTAAAGGTTAAAATAAGGTAAAGTTAGAAATGGTAAAGACAGAAAATAATTACATTAATCAGAGCAAGCAATGACAATGTATCTTCCTAAATAAAGATATATAAGGAAAGTGATAGTCAAAACATTAGATTTGCGATTTGACCAATTATTAGCTCCGGATGGCGTCTTTCTGCGTGGAGTTTGCATGTTCTCCCCATGTTCTCCGGGTAACCCTGTTTTTCCCCTACAACCCAAAGATAAGCATGCTTGGCTACTTAGAGATTCTAAACTGCCTATTGGTCCTGTGTGAGTAAATAAGGCATGTCTTCAGTGCAATATTGCAGTGCATACTGTGCAATAATTTTTCATATATGACATTCCATTTTATCGTAAAGCTCTTATTAAAAAGTTTATCCTGGAAGGAAAATATAATTTTCATATATTTGTAAACTTAAAGAAATAATGAAGATATTCACTGCAAATTAAAAATTCAATGTCAAGTCAATAGAGGTGCAAGGTTTATTGTCACTGCTTTTTTTTTTTTTTTTTTTTTTTTTTTACAAAAACAAAAATCAAAAATTCTTACAAACAATGTTAACAGTGACAACATCAGTGTCATTCATACGTAAAACACATTTTCTTGTGGCATTTGCATTTGTTTTAGACATGTACGATTTGGCAAAAAACACTACGGAATGAGCAAGTGGGACAAGGAGGAAGAGAGAAAATGGAGCCAGAGAATTACGGGTCTGGTGGAGTCCAAACGGAAAAAATCAGAAAACGCACTCATAAAAGCTATTACAAACTGCAATAAATAATAAAAAAAAACTTAATAATACTACAGATCCATTCACAATTAAATTATTACAAGTTTCAATAAAATGTACAAAGAGGTATTTACACTTATAACAAAATATAAATAATGAAAAATTATATTAATTGACACACTGACTGAGAGAGAGATGTGCGTGCAGTCAGTATTTTGTCATAGGAAGAGGTAAGGCAATCACTGATGTAAACTGAACAGACTCAGCAGTGGTTTAGCAGACAAAGAGAGATACTTCACAATTACTGTACGAATTATGACTGATTGTAAATAGAAAACAGACGATTCATTACTGAATCAAGTGAGTAGAGTATGAGTATCAGAAAATGAATGTTTGGACGGATACAAATAGGAGCACCGGCAACAATAAATACAAAATGTATCCCATACAGCCATCTTATCTCATTAAAATACATCTCGCCTTTCCCCGGGAAAAATATTTATCATGCTTACTATAGGAAACACACATCACAAGACAAGTATGTGTAAGACAAAGTCATTACCTACGGGCGTGTACATACAGTGCGATTCAAAAATATTATGTAGAAGAATGCAACACGACTAATTAGATGTTAATCTGTAAACAAAATGTTTACATAAAACGTAATACTTCTCTACTGTAGACATGGAACTAGGAGTCATGCTTAGATCAGGTTCCTAGTGACCTACCACTACCTTCTTGACAGGCTGCAAAGAACTCGAATGAAGCAGAAACATTCTAGATATAAGGAGGAGGCGCACTCTGATGCCATCTTTGAAACGCTCTCGTGTAGCAGGATATAGCATTCAACAAGGCCAGAGCCCTCTTTTAGAAGGGGGAGATGCCTAGATCTAGCATTCTGCCATATGCTTTGCCATTTGATTTCTGTATTTTTAGACACCGTCAAACTGTTAACGACATTGAGTCATAAACGTTGTCTAATAACACATCAAGACCATAGAGAAACAACATTTTCCACTCGCATAGGCTTGTAAGCAAGTGCTATCGACAGCTCAAGTCAGGACATCGTTAAGCAGTCATGTCAGACAGAGGACCCGATAATATTATCTGCCATCGTCAGTTGAGCATGAATAAATGCAACCCTTCTTAGCTAGCACAGTCACCATGCAACTTAATCATTTGCCAATTTCTTTACCATGTTTTTAGTAAGCACAATTACATTTCTCAGCAGCAGTACAAATATAGTTATTTTGCCCATGGTGATTATGCATCGCTACAGCAGCAAATTTGAATCAGAGCATCTATCGCTAATGCGCCCATGACCGGCAGTACAATAGGGATCAATGACATTGGTGTCTAAACTGACAACGAAATTAAAATCTGTTTTATTTCAATGCATAAATTCTTCTTCAAAGTCTACGACATTTAGTCAAAATATCACAGAGACGTGGTGCAGCATTGTTAAGCTCCCAGCCTGCTCAGTCCATCAGTGTTGCGCAACTGAATAAAATCTGGGGGTGTGATTAGCCAACAGCGTGTGTTATGTTGACGTTTCGCCATCTTTACTAGTTCAAATTTTTCCATCGTAAAACAATGGAGTGCGCCATCCCCTTATATCGACAACATCCCTGGTAGAAGAGACATTGCTAACATTATTGGCACTGAAAACCAGAATAGATAAATCAATGAGGAGCAAAAGTCAAAGACAACAATAATAGACATACGAAACCAAGTCAAAGTAGAATCAAAGTCCAAGTCATGGCAGACGATTTAGTTTAATCAGCAAAAGTGCACAGAGTTTTTGAAGGCAGAAAATGAGAGAGTGAGTGTTCTCAGAGATGCAGTATACAACAATTGTCGTACTGTAACCAGGATACTGCATAGTGCAATACGACAACATTTTGACCAAATGGGTGTTTTTGGTTCTATGTTTACGTATTCATGGAGTAATCTACAGTCATGGATGAGAGTTGTAATTTTGCAATGATAATGCATGCCGATGAAGGATTAATAAGGTAACAATGTTGTGCTTGTTCTAATTGCTTATTTTTCTGACCTCCTTCGTTCCTAGTGCCTGAGCTGGAAATCAAGGTCTGTTTCATGAAGAAGATTTAAATCCATTATCTGAGTTGGAAAAACAGAATAGAGGTTTTCCTAAGGTATCTTAAGTAAGGGAGCATCAAGACCATTTTTTGTGGAAGAATTTTAAGTGCAATGCGAGACATAAATGATTAATATTTGAATAATCCCATTTCCTTCTGCCACGCCTTTAAATATCTGCAGTTGATGTTCTGTAAAAATGACGCATGAAGGGGGCTGCTCCATTGAGCTAATACATGTTTCTTCGAGCCTCACATTTTACCCTCCTTTGCTTACTTTTCTTCATAGTCTCCTCCATTAGTGGAGTTTCAAGCAAGGAAAAGAGAAATTTCTGGACGGTGAGGGCTGTGAAAAATAACTGATTGGAATCAGTCCACTTGTACAGGACAAAGGAGGTACAGACAGCAGAGTGAGCTTGTTCAGGGGGGCAAAAAAAACAAAACAGAGAGGCAACATCAGGGAAATGCTAACAAACTCTGTCAACCGCACTACAGCCCAGAAATAACTACCAAACAGAATGTAGGGATTACTATAGAATCATGTGACCATAATAATTTTTCCTTTATCACTGTCAGGTGTGAATCAAAGCATCCTCCAAGGCCTGGCCAAGAAGTTTTAACTGGCAAAATAATAGAGTGAGAAAAAGAGATAGAGAGAGAGAGAGAGAGAGACAGAGAGAGAGAGAGGGGGGACAGAGAAGTTTAGGTTAATTGGCAAAAGAATAGGGTGAGACGGAGAGACAGAAAAGAGAGAGTGTATAAGGGTCACAAAGGAAATGTCCTCGCAAATACAGAGTGATAGATGTTTACGGCGGCGATGTTCTTCAAAGCATGCAGCAATGCCATCAGAATATGAAGTGGAATTGCCATCTCAGTCACTCGATCGCTCAGCAGTGTTTACTTCTGCCTGATCAGAGGTTGCTCTCCTGCGTGTCGCCGGGGGCCGACGTGGCGACAGGGTGCAGACCGCCGTTATCGTTGAGCCGTTTGGCGCGGTAGGTCTCATAATGGATGTTGTGTGTAACCTCCTTTAGGTCCTGCAGGTGAGATCTGTGTGGAAGAGCAGGGGCCAAATCAGGGCCGTCGTCACAGAACAGGGTCAGTTTTACGCAGAAAGGGCCGGTGCTCGTGCACGGCTTTGGTTTTAGCCCAGCGCTAAGACACCAGAATCTACTCAACCATGATTGGTTGTTTAGTTGGGTCAGGTGCTATAACTGCTGGGCTCAATCAAGTCAAGACCCTGCACCACACCAGTTGTTTTTAGATAATACTCCTGCAATCTGGAAAAGCCTATTGTGTGTGTCACTTTTGGTAGAAGTTGAGTCTTACCCTTATTTGCAGTAATTAAGTGTAGTGAAAATCTTCAAACACCAACTATCACTGTAATTCGAGTGTTGAAATCAAGTTCCTGTTTTTTTGGTCAGGAAAAGTCTGGAATTTAAAAGTTTTTCTTCGAGTGCAAGAACCTTGCTTCAATAAACTTACTAGGTTTTTCCAGGTCACAGGAGATTTTTGAACATAATGGGTTTAAACATGGTGACAGTTCTTAAACGAGTGAGGGCCTACGACACCGCCTGTGCACCGTACAATATCCAGAGTTAAATCAACTCTTATAGAGTATTTGATCTCACAGTGGAAGTCTGTGAGGGCTCAAATGAACTCTGTCACAGTTAATTTGACTCTGTATGAGTTGATTAAACTCTGAACCTTTTACTGCATGGGGTTTAAAAAAACGGAGGCAGCTAGCAAGATAATCTTTCAAGGAGCCCAGAATTCCTTGCTACACCCTTGAGCAGTTTGCTCCCACACACACGCAATAATCAGAGAACTCGAGTACTGAGCACGACCTCCATGCTTGATATTGACATTTTTCCGCGGTTCGCGGAAGCTAGACAGACAATACTGCACACAAGCTGGCGGGGATAAATTTAACGAGGCAGAGAGCGACCGCGACACGCACATTCCATCTGCAGTGAGTTTCCACAAAATTTCAATGGCCGGAGGAACTGCGGCAAAATGGATTTGTCGCTGAAGAGATAATGGCTTCGCTCGCTACTGAACAGAAAATGGGCCAAACAGGCTTCAGTGCAAACAGCAGGCCAGTGTGATCACACAAAGCGATGTACTTACCTTATCAGAAAATCTCGCAGTTGAGCAAATTCGCAGTGATTTGGATTTTCAACTGAGAAAAGAAAAAGATTTTTTTGTCACGTCTTGCTCATGTTGGCATCCGTACTCCCTGCTCCATAAAATGAGCACCATTATGCAGCCCACATTCACACAGCATTAGATTTACAAGATTCATTTACAAAGGACAATAAAAAGAATGGAATAAGTCCACATTATTTTCCAGTTTAATAGAGCTGCACAGAAGCTACTCTAAAAGAGGAACTGGGAGTCTGCGGTTCTTTCAAGTAATAATCCCCACAAATCAAACAGTGGCGTACAGTAAAGGGCAAGCGGACAGAGAAAACAAGATGGCCGCCTGACACTGCCGGTTAATTAAAACACGAATGGCAGCTTGATTAGCAGGAAGCACAATCATACATCCTCCCCACTGCTGGAACACCGCATGCAGCAATTTGTATGATTAATTATAAATCATTCACAACTGCCACCACTGCAGACTGGAAGCTGCAAAGCACAGAGGCCAATAGACTTGTTAGCCGAGTTGGCCATGCTGAAATTAGCTCAGCGTTGACGCCATTTTAATTGCCATCCACATTTGAAGCCAGGCTCTCACCCACAATCTGACCACAGGTTTGTACGAAGCCTCTGATTCTCAATAACTACACTCAAGAGACAAAGTTGAAAAAAAAAAAAACAAAGCCGTAATCCTGAAGCAGCAATATTCAACGCCCAAACCTCTTAAGCATGTTTATACTATTTTTGATTCGCAGACTCAGCCTAAATACTGAATAAAAAACAAAACTGTTATCGTTTTTCATTGTGTTGAAATGCACTGTACCAAATCAGTAGCTAGTACAGATAAGAAGACCTCTTCATTAACTCTTTTCCTCTAATGACTACATTTGACGCCTATATGTATATCAATGGACCTTTTCCCTCGCCTCCCCATTTGTTGTCATTTGTAGTCAATATGGGGAAAGGGAGAGGGGAGTCTATGGGGAAAATAGTTAAAGGTAGATCTCTGTTTGCAAGCACTTGTTCACTGCTCTGTGCAGAGATTAAAAGTGGATGAAAATGAGCTGGTTTCAGAGATAAATGAAATACAAAACTTACCTTCAACCACTCCCCAGGGAGTCTTTCTCCCCAGAACCTGTTTGTTGTTCACCTGATACTCCTTATCACTGCCCACCACCGCGAATGGCATGGCGTCCTGCGAGCCGAGCAGCACAGCTCAGCATTAGAAATGCATGACAGTGTGTGTGTGTGTGTATGAGCATGCTGAGAGAGAGTGAGGGCAAAAGAGTTACAGACAGAGCGGGTGAGTTTAATTGAAGAACCCAGTGCTAAAAGTTCTAAAGTCACATTTTCACATGCCATGAGGTAAGGATGGGAAAACATGTTTTATAGCTACCTTTCTAAACATTCTCAAAATGGAAATTTGTGACTTAAGTACTTTTAGCGCTGGGTTCTTTAATTAAACTCTCTGTCGCTCAGACTCTCTCGGCGTGATTTTATGGATCTACTATTCATATAATTCTGATTCTTTTTTCTCAAAATGGACAATTTGTGACTTGAGTACTTCAGCACTAGGGTCTTCAATTTATACTGTATATCCGCAGCAGAATGCAGCTGAAATTGACGCATTTTGAGATGTAATCATCCTGTAACTAAATTTATAAAAACCCGCGGTGCAGAAAGGGCTTGAAAGCGCCTACCCTGATCTTGTCGTTGTCGCTCTTGTCCTCCATATCTTCATCAAACTCCTTCTGAGGATAAAACTCTACCCCACACATCTCTAACTCCTTCCTAACCTTTAAATGAAAGAGTGGAGAATAAGTTATAAGGGCAGACAGTATGAGTCATCCTGATTAAACACATAATTCCAGGATCTTTGCACGAGACAGTTACACGCCCCTACTCTGATCACGTCTGCCCACAGCACTGATATGATAGAGGCAGAAGAAATGATTAAGGACATGCAATTTAAAGAGTGCAGGTTCCACTTCAAGGTAGCACGCTGAAGCTTATCCTCAATGGCTTCCGTAAATATCCAATAACTATCTATCGATTTAGGTGCTCGGGCTACAAAAAAATATTTTTTAAAAATATGAATGTCTAATATCTGTCCATCCATTCATTATCAAACCTGCCAATGCATCACAGTGCACACACATCATTCACACCATCCACTTATAAATATGGGCAATTTAGAGTCTCCAATGAGCCTGACAAGTGTGTCTTTGGACTGGGGGAGGAAACCAGAGTACCTGGAGGAATCCCACATGTACACAGGGAGAACATGCAAAATCCACACTGAAAGGCCCTAGGCCGGATTCAAACCCACATCCTTTTTGCTGAGTGGAACTTTGAAGCCCATTTCAGCTTTTAAATGTGATGTCTTATGTGGAAAGTGAAAAGGTAGGATACTGTAGTTCAGGGGTTAATGTATGGCTAACGGCTCTCAGCTACTTGTAGGTGTAAAATGAGGCTGGATTTGAACCCAAAACTCCCTTCTGGTGGGGCGTCAGGGCTATCCACTGCAGGACTGTGCCGCCTCGGGTCAGTACTACGCAAATTCTCCAGCGCCATCCTCCCTGCCACTCTCACCCTCTGTTTGAACTCGCTCTTCTCCTCCGGGGTGAGTGTGTCTGCCTTGGCGATGATGGGAATGATGTTGACCATACGGCTCAGGTGCTTCATGAACTCGATGTCCAGCTGCCGCAACCTGACCCAGAAAGTGAGAAAGGAAGATTTAGAGGAAGTGTGGAGCGTATTTATACCATATTTCCACCAGTGACAACAGCTTGGCTGACATTACTGGAGGCAGACAAAAAAAAAATCTCTTTACACTAATGAGTAGGCTTAATGCAATGTTGCAGTGATTAAATTTTATTTATCAATTTATTTAAACCTTTATTTTGACAGGGAAACCCACTGAGACCTCGGTCTCATTTGCGATGGTGCCGTGTTTACAAACCTTATCAGATTATCTGAAAAACAGGAGCAAAATACAATATTATAAACTATGAAATCATCATGCAAAAATAAATTTATATCCACCAGTGACAGCAACTAGGCTGACATTACCAGAGGCAGAAAAAAATCCCTTTAAACTAATGAGTAGTCTTAATGCAATGTTGCTGCGATTAAATTTTATTTATTTATTTATATAAACATTTATTTTGACAAGGAAACCCACTGAGACCTCGGTCTCATTTGCCATGGTGCCGTGTTTACAAACATTATCAGATTATCATAAAAACGGGAACAAAATACAATATTATAAACTATAAAATCATCACGCAAAAATACATTTAATACATTCAATTGATAATATTATGGCAATATAATTTAAAACATACACAGACCTAGACTTCCAAATCCTTTATCACTTTTTTGAATTTCTCCACTGAGATTAAGGCATCCAATTTAAAAGTCTCTTGATACCAATTCCATGTTCTATGAGCACAATAACTAAAAGTAGTTTGACTTAGGGGAGCTAAAGGACCAACCAATCCTGAGACCTTGCCTGGTAAAAACTAGAATGCCATTTGATGAAACGTCAGGTTATTAGGAAACCTATACAAGATTGCTCTATGAATAAATGTCAGCCAGTGCTGCTCTCTCCTACTAGCTAGGGATGGCCAGTCCTCAGCCTGATACAGAGCACAGTGATGCCCTGAAATAAAGTGAAGTGCTGCATGATTGACAATGTCAAGCTCTTTCAAGACAGTAGGAGCAGCGTGGATATAGATAATATTGCCATTATCAAGTACTGACAGGAAAGTAGAATGAATTAAAAACGTCCTATTATCACGTGAGAAACATGATCAACTTCTGTAAAAGAACCCAATTTTGCCTCTTAATTTTTTTTGTTGGCTCATAAACGTGTTTTAAAAGGCAGCTTTTCATCAATACATTTTCCAAGGTACCTGTATGATGGCACTTGCTCGACTTCAGTGCCATCCAAACTGCAAATTTTTTAAGTACTTTCCCTAAATAAAAAGGATCCAGAAAAATGCCAATATTTTGTTTTTGCCACATTTAAAACAAGTTTAATCTCTAGAAGTGAGTGCTGAAAGGAAAGGTTGTCTGCAAAGTGAACGCTTCAACCAATGAAGGAACAGAAGCATAAAGTGCTGTATCATCAGAATAAAAGGGCACCGCACAGCCATTTTTAAAATTGGACCCAGTGGTACATCTGAAAGGACCTCTAGAAGAATTGATTGAGTAGCGTCTACAATAGTACATTGTGCTCTATTTGATAGATAACTTGCGAACCATTGGCAAGCATTCTGATCAAGGCTTATTGAAGCTATTTTTTCCTCTAAAACTGAATGATAAACTGTGTCAAAGGCCTTGGATAGATCAACAAACAGGGCAGCACTGTGTTGCCCTCCATCATGAGCATAGATAATATCATTCAGAACAATTGATGCTGCTGATAAAATACTGTGACTAGACCTAAAATCAGACTTAAAAGTATTTAAAATGCAATTTCTGCTCCAAAAAATGAAGTTAATGATTAAGTAAGGATTCAAGAATCCTGAAAAAGTAAGGTAGGTTGGGAATTGGGAATTGAAAAAATGTTAAATTCATTTTACAAAAAAGATAAACTATTCTGTTAACTTCCGCATTTGCTTTTAGAACATCCTGCAAAGCAGGCTATCTAACCTGCTCTTGATAATTGTTTAAAGAACAACAAAGAAAACAAAAATTAGCAATATGCGTCCACAAGTTTGAATAATCTTGATTGAAATGCTTTTTTACGTAAAAATGAAGCACTTCATTTCTCATCTTACCCTCACTAGGAAAACCGGTCACACCTGATAGTGTTGACAGTTTTCAGAGTTTAAAAAACTTCCATTTAAAAGAACTGAAAATGAGTCAAGACCAATCATTAGTTTCGAAGGATGCTTTTTGCCTCCTCTACTTTCAGCTCACCAGCAACCACTGATAAGTACAAAAGCCTTAATTCAGGGCCAAGGGTAAGGATTAAGTCTAAGGTTAAAGGAAGTGTGGACCGACTTTGTTTTCTGTCCATCCATTATCTAACCGACTGATTTCTGGTGAGGGTCACAGAGGGGCTGCAGCCAATGCCAGCATCCAATGTTAGAGAGTCAGGAAACACCCCAGACAGTTCACCAATCCATCGCCAGGATCACACACCATTCACTACACAGTCGATTTAGAGTCTCCAGTTACCCGAACATACACGTCTTTTGACACTTGGAGTGGACATGCAAACTCCACACGTGCAGTCGCCAGGGTAAATTTGAACCCACAACTTGGTGTCTGAAAGACACTAGTGCTACCCTTTGAGCCACTGAGCTTATGTGGAAGTGGAAGTGGCATTTCTCTCAGACTCAGATGCATTAAAAAACAGCTGAGGAAACAAATGCAGCCCAAGGAGGCAGCTGTGCTATGTGTACAAGACCCAAAATACTGCAGATGTATTTCTAACACTTTTTTTACCGAAAGCAACTTACAGTGGACTATACTGATCAGGGACCAAACCCTCCACAAGCAAAGTAAGGATAAAGGCCTTGCTCTTGGGCCCAAGAACTGCTCTCAACTGATCTTAATGTGACAACACTGAGGCCTAAAGCACCATCTGAGTTTCAGCCTAGTTCCTTCACCACAAGGCTACAGCCAGATCCCGGACAGAATGCATGTATGTGGGTGAATACAGGGTCAAAGTTCAGACTGTTTGACAGACAGAGACAGTATGAGTGTGTGGGTGAGTGCGAATCTGCTGCAGAGCTGTGTGTACTTCAGGGTGTGCACACTGTAAACTCACGAGTGACCGGTGGGGGAGATGAAGTACAGACAGCAGTGGACTCTAGTGTCTGGGATCCTCTTCTTACGGGCAATGTTCACCTCCTCTTTCAGGAACTTTTCGTACTGCTCGTTGATGTACTTTGATATGGGCTCCCAGCTGCAGAAAAGGGAGGGAAAGAGAAACTGTTAAAAGAGGATAAAGGTTAAAACCGCACAGGGAAACAATTAATTATGAGCACATAAGACTGCAATATGGAAATTTAAACACTAGCACTGCGCTACGTTTTATGACAATCCACTTCTCTCCAAAATGCAAAATCAGTCCTGCAGTGCATATGATTTTTTACTGAAAAACGCAGCTATACTGTAAACACATACGCATACACACACACACACACACACACACACACACACACACACACGCGCGCGCGCATAGTTTCAGACTTATGAACAGTTGTTGTCAGTCTCTCTCTGTGCATTTCAAACACAGGCTCACCAGTTTTCATTGTTGATCTGGTCTCCAAAGCCAGGAGTGTCAATTACAGTCAACTTCATCTTCACTCCCCCCTCCTCAATCACTGTAATATTCAAGAACAGTTATTCTGTCAAATAACCGTCCCATTTTCAGCTCAACTGTAGACCAGCACACATTTCTTCTGAAACACATGCAACATCTTCAGGTGTAACAGGAGAGAAAAGTAATTACACTGTTTTATTGACACAAAAAAACTGTCTTGTATAACATGTTTCCTGCAGTCAAAACATTTATATTACAGTAGTTCACTGTTATTCCCTGTAGTGCAGGTTTCAGCATAGATAAATATGCATACAGGTGACAAATTAAAGGAAAAAACTTTAAATGTGTGGACAAATATAACAAATGCAAATGCTTATGTTCATTTTCCTGGCATGGTTTGGGTCCCCTCGTCCCCTTAAAGGTAGAAGGGTCACTACAAATCAATGCAAAGTTATTTTCTGTGATCATTTTTACATCCTATGATGACGTATTACTACCATGATTGGAGGGGTCTCTTCCGGGATGACATTGGCCCAAACCCCACAGGGCACAAGGGGTCACTAAATGGTTTCATGAGTATGAAAATGATTCTAAGCAAATGCCACCGACTTCTCAGACACCAGATCAAAGACCATCTGAACTCATATGGGAGATTTTCGAAGTGTGTTAGACAGCGCTCTCCCATCATCAAAAACACCAAATGTGGGAACAACTCTTAGAGGAAAGGTGCTCCATCCCTCCAGTAAAGTTTTACTCTTGTAGACTCTTTGCCAAGGTGTGCTGGAACTGAGCTGATCTCGCAGCTTGTGGAGGCCCAACACCTTACTGATACTGCTTATGATGATTTTTCCTTTAATCTGTCACCTGTCTGTATGTTCCTCGAAACCGAGACCAGAAGAAGCTCATATTCTCGCAGGAAAATGGCAGTCTGGAGGAAGATGTTTCTCTCCCTCTCATCTCCGACCAGCCCCAGTTACTCAGCAGAAGATCTGAATTTCATGCACAGATGGCCTGGCAGACTGCAGGCCCTGCATGACCAAATCTGTCGCTCCTGTTCAGTGAGGCATGAGAAGTGCTGCCACAGTAAACCCTCCCTCCCTCGTCAGGGCTGTGCTCGGGGCGACCGTACATCGCCTCGCAGGACTCCTGGCCGCGGCCTGAATCGCCGCCGTCAGCATTGGACTCAGAAGTGTGAAGAGCACAGTGGACTGGTGGTATTCCTGAACAAGTCACCGTCCAGGCCCTCCGACTCGGTCAGATTTGTACTATCAGATCAACAAGCCGAGCGCCCTGAGATAGCTGGCCCAGAGCATAACTCTGTGATAACTCTGGCTCATTTTCTGTCCTCGAGACGCGACACCAAAACTCACTCAGCTTCTTCTTCTAGTTGTTGTTGTTCTTGGTGTGAACACTAATTTTGAAGAACTACTCCTGCATTATTCCTAAACATATCATCAGGAAACTTCACAAGCGTATTCTAAATGTCAGTGCATAGGCAATAACTGAGCCTGATTCTGCAAAAAGGGCAGAAGAGGCATGTCCGTCCACCCAGCACAAGCACTCACTCATTACACATCATCGTATCGAGGACATGTTCACTCAAACTTGTTTCGTAAGCCTTTATTTAGTCAGGGAAGTTCCATTGAGAACATTTCTCCTTTTATTTTTTCCAGGATACTCTGAGAAAATGGAAGCTAGAACAATTGCAGAACAATACCGAGAAATGAGGTTACAGCCCCAGGAACATTATGGGGAGAAAGGCCTTGCTCAGGGCCCAATGACAGAGGCCTGATCCTTGAGACCTCTGTACACAGTTCACTAGGCTGAACAAGGATGAAAGCATTTCTAACAGACTGACAAACAACATCAACATCTGTCAGGGTGGAAAAGCAGAGGGCTATTCACGGGCAGGGTTATTGAGTTAGCTGGATTACTGCTCAAAGGAAAACTCTGGAACAGCTCTGTTTACCCGAGTTCATGTTCTAGATTTTGGAGGGTTACTGATTTTCACCCAGTGCAGTTAACCCGCTAACTCCATAATCCTGCTTTGTGAAACAGGGCCTGGGTGTGACACAGTGTGACATGCAAGGCTTCTCAAGCACCTGGAGACGAGAGCAGCACACTCATGCAGGGAACAGTCTCAACAGCAAACTGCACAAGTCTAAACCATATCTGAAGCAACTTACAGTAGATTAGACGGAGCAAGAGCCAATTTCCTGCTGCAGGAGCTATGAGGGGTTAAGGGTCTTGCTCAAAGGCCAGAGAGCTGCCCTAACCTTATAGTAGCTATTACATAAACCTGCTTGGTCCCAGTCAAACACCTCAGGCATCAGGGTGCAGGCCATATATACTCTGATCCAAAGATCAACACTATCGTTTCAGGAGCCAAAGAGAAAGCCACTGAGGAAGAAAAGACTTGTGACAGTAGACTTGGCGTGACCAAAACTCCACACTCATACAAGCTAAGAGCATTCCCCTTAAAGGAACGTGGGAATATGGGACACAGTCCCCCCTGTATATCACTCCTCTGGCTGCAGCAAGAGGGAGTGATGAATCAAGCAGAGCAGGAACTGCAGCTCAAAGCCCTGGCCGTAAATTAACAGGACCCTCAGTCAACATAAACACAACAAAACCACAAACAGACCCAGAGTGTGGAGACACAGTACACGCACTGACCTTTCAGTAACGCTAGAGAGTAAACAGAGCTGTGTCCATTGATCCAAATGAGAATAAACGCGCAGCAAGTGCAAAAGCGTCGCCTGCTATGAGCATGTCAGTAGGCAAGAGGAGACAAGTGCTCACTACATGCAGCAGGAAAACTGAGAGAGAGGAAGACTTAAAACAGCCCCTGGGGTCAAAATGGAGGAGGACTCCGACATAGTGAGGATGTTCATTCATCCATTCATCCATTACCTAATCTATTTCCTCCTGGTAAGGGTCGTTGTGGGTGCTGGAGTTTACCCATAAGGCAATGGGTGAGAGGTTTGTGAGAATACATGACTTACAACAGTTCTCAGAGGGTGCGTACTTCTGCCAAGACCCAACAGTACCCCCCATGTCTGGGACATATGTGAGTAACATTATTTTGTTCCACCAAACTAAATAATAAATTTCTAGATCCAGAATTTGATCCAGATCACTCCCAAAATAAAATTGCTTAGAAGCTGGGCCAAGACACACCTCTGGTAAAAATTTCATAAAAATCGGTCCATTTTCTGTAATGCTGCTAAAAAACAGACATACCCACAAACCGAAGGGAGAACACAACCTCCTTGGCATTTGCACAATGCCAAAAAACAGCATAGCCAGGCCCTCCTGTGTAATAATCTATATTGTTCACAATGTATGGCCAGTCATATACAGATTATATGGTTTATAAATGTATCACATATGGGTATTATTGATCAATACATTGGCTCTGTCAGAATGATGGAAAACCTGCCATGATCTTCACTAGACAGTAAATGTTAAGTTACATCCACATAACACACACTCAGATGATATTACAATACAAACAGAGAATCATAAAGGTTGACTGACAACACTGTGTGTGTGTGTGTGTGTGTGTGTGTGTGTGTGTGCTGTTCAGTGTGAAGTGTGTGAGAGGCTGAATGTTCTGCCACACTGTTTGTGCGTATAGTGAGTATGTCAGTGAATCCGTGAGGGCATGCTTGTGGTTGAATGTGCGTGCGCTTGTGTGTGTGTGTGTGTGTGTGTCTGAGAGACACTTGTGCAAGTGATTGCATGTATGCGAGTTTGTGTGCACGCGCATGTGTGTGTACATAAGTGTGAGTGTGTGTGTGTGCACCTGTGTCTATATGAGTGCTTGCACTTGTGTATGTGTGTGTGTTCATACATGAGCCCATACATGTGTGTGTGCATGTGTGTGTGGTAGTGTGTGTGTGTGTCTGTGATAGTCATCCTATAAATGTATTTCTCTTCCTCTCTCACCGTGGGAGACACTCTTTATCTCCACGGTTTTGGGGATCTTCTCATCACGGCTCCAGCCGCTGGTCTTCCTGCTCACCTGGGACTTGAACAGTGTGTTCACCAGGGTGGATTTACCCAGCCCACTGTGACCTGAGAGAGTGGGAGAGGGTGGGAGAGCGTTGATTCAATTCAATTCCATTCAATTCCATTCAGATCTTTATTCAACACAAGAGGCTCACAGACTACAGAGGAAAAAAAATTATGACACAGAAAACAAATATACGGTTCCTTGTACTAATATCTCGACATTACAGATGTGTATCTGAGACCTGTCTCAGTCATGTTGACCAGCACAAATGAGCGTGTTCCTTGACGCATCCAATGTGGAAAAAAACTTACAGACAAGGTTCCTAATGGTTAAACAACAATCACAGACCCTGCAGTTCAGAAATATCTGACCAGCACTATGAAATCTAGGGAGATGCAGAAGTATCCTCAAACATCATTAAAAGCAACGTACAGTTTTGCATGGAATTGTCTCTGTAGTTCCACCATAGCTGAGCAGTACATTTGAAAGAGATGAGCTTTGACACTATTGCAACACACATACAATTCAGTGACATGCCGTCGGAGGTAAGTTCGGTGAGGCAGAATCCTCACCGTTAAAGAAACGATAACTCCCGAATACTTTGCTTGATTAGCAATCAGAGGATTGATTAACTAATTTACTAAGACTAATCGGCGGAACGACGGAACAATTTCAGTTTCCACGGCATTATTGCTCAGTGCATCGAACTTGAAATGCTCACGAGACGGCAAATTTGCTTACAGGAAGCCAATGCAATGCCATTAACAAATATTAAAACTTTTCTTATGTCACGTTCAATGCTTAATAAATGTGTTTACGATAATGTTTCCCCTTTAAATACGTACTTCTTAATGCCATTCAAAAAAAAAAAAAAGGGGGAGTTCATTTTCAGTCTTCTTTCATAATCCGATGAACAAAAGGTAAAAACGATACACGGAATTACAGAGAGAGTTGAGATTTTTTTCTAATTAATTATTCAGATTTCCATCCTTGCAGTCTTGAATCAAAGTGTGTATGTAAATGAATCTTTTTGTCATTATCACCTCTTAATCATTACAGGCTACATATAGGCTAGGTCTTAATTTTTTGGGAAAAAAAAGTAAAAATTGATTGATTGTCAATCAGGCATGGTACGAGGAAACAGGTTGACAAAATCCAGCGATAAAAGGTGAAGTCACTGCCTTCCCTGACAGCACGTCTCTGATACAATTTTATTATTAGATTATAAATTTTGATACCAGACAAAAAGACAGAGAGACACATAGACAGTTTCTGTTTAAATAAAAGCAGGACAAACACAGCTGACTCTTCTTCAGAGAACTGAAGTTTAAAGCACAATAGCTGAAGGACAGAGTCATAGGCAACATGAGGGCTCAGAGTTGGAGTAATAGCTCAAAACAGGCTGCTCATGCAATGCACTTCAATTTCATACATGTTCAATTGGATTGAGATGATTGGTTTAGGGAGACGACAGGTATAACTCCCACAGAGGAGTAATTAATTCAAATGGAGGTTCTGCCCTGCAGACGCTACAATGGTTTTATGGCAATAAATCAGGAATGAATAGGAGAACCAGCGCTTAATGCAGTACATAGAGTATATGCTGTAAACCCAGATATTTTGATGCACTCAAATGTTTTGAGGAAATTCATTGCCTGGGAAAATTGTGTAAGGCAACTTAATTACCTTGCGTGAGTGGTACTCAAAAAAAAAAAAAAAAAAAAAAAAATTTGTTTTACCATGTTTTGAAGTTCTGTGAGCACAAGATCATTAAGTTGGCTCCCCAAATTTTTGAGGTTATCGGATTCCACAAACCAATTGAGTGCACCACAACACAGGTTTACAGTGCACAGAATTCATCATACACAGTATGCTGATGAATTGTTCATATCAAACCTTTCACCTGATGTAGTTTCCCAGTCCAAACTCATGGAAAATTCTATGCTAATGCAGAAAGTTTGAGTTCCTCTATCTTGATGGTTCAATAACCTACAACCATACACTTCAGTGCAGAAATAGCAATAGGACTGATGACTGGGTGTCTGGCCACATAGATCATTACCAGCCACAAAGCAAAAGCTAGTATTGTTTTGAGTTATGTGTGCATGTGTGTGTGCCAAAGCATTCAGATTTGAGTTGTTCCACAGTAGCAACTTCCCAAAATCAATATTACGTGTCATCCGCAGTATCATACTGAGTACCTCTCTGTCTGTTCAAGGAGGCACCTAGTAGTCATACTCCTGGCTGCCTTGTGCGTAGCCTCGAAATCATGACAAGCAGCGCCCTAATGACGTGATTACTAAAGGCCTCTGGGTAATTTCTAATTCTTGACATCATAGATCGATAGATAGATAGATGATAGACGGAAAAGTAAACCCAGACTCGGGCCCCCTACAGGTAGCCCAAGTATTAACTTTTGAGGGAAACATTGGAAATTGATTAAATTTGGTAGGTACATGGCTTGAGTGAATATTTAACTAGGGATCAAAAATGGCGGTCGTAGGTGTGTGGCTTGGGTGATAAATTGTGGGGGCACGGCTGGTGTGATCCCATTTTAAGATGATCTCTAGTTAACGAGTAATTACTGACAAACTGAGCTGTAATGCAATCGTACTCAAATAAAGATATTTTAACTGTCTTACCCACTACCATGATGTTAAAGTCGAACCCAGTCTTCATGGTCTTCTTTCTCATTTGTTCAATGATGGTGTCAATTCCAATGTATCCCAATAAGGCAGACCCGCCCCCTGACCCTTGACCTCCCGCTGATGATCCTTGTGAGCCGAGTGTAGGAGGCGGCTGGCTGACGTGCGGGGGTTTGGCTGGGACCACTGGTTTGGGTCTCACCTCTGGCGGTACTATTTCTGACATATCTGGAGCAAGAGGCATGTAGAATTACGGTTTATATTAGCTTTATTCCGAAAAAGAAAAAATAACCCACACAGTGCGCACACATATTCTCGCACAAATACACACAATTATAGCATGCTCATGCATGCATTCAGATATGCACGTACGCACACACACGAGCTATAAATTTATATATTATAGAAATCTCATCAGGCGCACACATTGGACACCATCCGAAATTTTTCATGAAATACTGAATAATAGTCTAGCAACGGAAATCCATTTACGATAGACTATTTATAATTATCGTTTCCCCTCCTCTTTCGTGCACATCACAGTCGCTTTCATGCCGAGCATCCTGATTTAAACCATCTCATATTTTAAGGCTACAGACGGTACTCCGCTTCAGCCTCTTGAGCGGCTTCATTTACTGATCTAAGCATTTTTATACGATTCTAAATCTCCACGTTTATACTCTTTCGCCTTCGTTGATTTCTGTTCCACGTAGCATCATCTTAGGTTGCCCTGCCAGCTACTTGGCGAATTATTTCTAATTTGCCACCATGCAAGACTGTCACTCAGCCTTCGGTGCTGCACAAAGATTTGCGTGTAACTCAGCAACTCATCTTGTAACGCTGTTCACTCTCGTTGCTTGGCTTTGCTCGCACCCCGAAGCTTTTGTGAGCCGGCGAACCCACTCCTCCGAGCTATCTATTGTCCTAGTCAACGACCAAAATAAATGGATTCATTCATTTTAGCTTTAGCTACTTCATTAATTGACGTTACCGCTGATAATTTGGGTACTTACCGATTCTTTATTGCAGCCAATTTTCCTCTTAAGTATACCTCTGGCTGTAATGAGAATGAGACTCTCGCTCCCTGCCGCCCAAAAATAAATAAATAAGGATGTCCAACGCGATTCTGGGCAACGCAAGAGACGCGTCATGTGACTTGTCCGAGTACCTCTCTTCCCTCTCCCTCCTTTTCTCTAAGCAATGAATGTACAACAGCCCCCACCCCCACCCCTTTTTTTCTGTCTCTCCCCCTCTATTCCGTTGCCAAGGCTACCAGGAGAGAAGATGAGGGATGCAATGCGCTTGCTCACAGAATGCTATTTTCCCACGACTCTTCAGCGTCATCATTTGAGCCGGTAATCTGTCACTCGTTAGTCGCTCACCATCACATTATTGCAGGCATGGTAAATAAAAAGAATATGCCAGATCGAAGCAGAGACGCTAATCCACAGGTTGCTGGCAGCATAAAAGCGGTAAATAGCACGGCTAGAAAGTTCTAATGAATTGCTCATTTGCGTTTTCAAGGAGGCTATTTACACATTCTACTTGAGCGTCTAAGTTTGTTGAAGTTGTTTTTACGATTTATTTTGAACTGGCACTTCAGTAGCTGCGCTACATTCAAAGATCTCATAGTAGTAAACATTAGATTAAATAAATTCACCAAAAACCCGTGAAATTCAGCATTTCTGAGAAGATAAGCGAGTCGTTGCATTTTCCCTCCTTTTTCAGGAAAACGAATTAAATGTAATTATCTTAGTTCTGGCTGCAGACGCTTGCAAAGTTGCTCTTTCAAAACAGAAGGTAATACAATTCAACCTGGAATACAAGCGGGGAAATGACAGTCTTTCTTATGCAGCCTTTATACAGAAACTACAAGGTAGTACTAAAACAGATCTACCGTTCACATCACTATGTTTGGTTTTACATTGAGGGGAACTAGCCAATAGCGTTCCCTGAACTGAAAAAAAAAAAAATTATGTTCCGGGCATAAATCACAAAGTCAAGAAGAAAGCGTTAACCTTTCACACTCACACGTTGTATAGTGTCCTCTGAAGAATGTCATCTTGTTTGCGTGTTTTGCGGTTCTTTTGGTGTCTGTAAGTGTCACTACTTCACATGTCCCTCTTCCCCTTCTCTTAGTCTTTATCTCCCTCTGTCTCCATGCCTGTGCCTTGAGTGATAAGACGTATGACATGCCTTGGGAGGTCGTCTTGAGTGTGCAAGCTAGGAAAACGTACTGTGTTGCTTTATGTAGTGATATGGTTGCGTAAACAGCTGTCAAAGGTTTGATTCCCTCAGTACATCTTACAAGAGAGGTCAGTGGCCATAGGACAAAATTTAAGGTGTAACTGGCATTTTTCCAGAGCCTTCTGGAGAATGCAGTCTTATCTGCACTTACCATGTGAAGATAGGTCGACTTCAGCGCATGCAAAAGACTGCGGAAACCAGGGGGACTTTTTAGAGGCCGTTGATGGTGCTGTATCTGATCCATGAACTGAAGAGGACCTGATCTCATTGTTATGTTGATTTGAGTCCTCGTTAGAGTCAGTGTAGCTCTGGGCCATCGTGAGCTGGTTCTGATCGATAGACAGAAGCCACCTAACGGTCCACTCATTAGCAGAGTAGTCAGTTTCACCATAAGATTGACCAGAGGCTGTCTGTGCTGGATTGGAGTGAGCCAACTTTAAGACACTGTTGTTGTTCTGAGATGTTTCTGCGGTAAAGATACTGGAAGAGAATTCAGGCTTAACATCAGAGGTATAGTACATGGCATGCTCAGACTTTTCGTTAAAAGCTGTCAGGCCAAAATGATCATGCAATGAATGATCTTGTTCATCAGTATTTCGGAAGGGTTGATTCTCGTTAATGACACCTCCTGAAGAATCCATTGATGCTGACTGGGGTTCTCTTGGAGCCATAGCAGAGAGTAATCCACGCCATTCGGCACCATCAAAACGGCGGAGATTCCTTCTACGGGACTTTCTTTTTTCAGAAAAATCAGGAGTTTCAGGAGTTTTTGCGTGTCGTCGTGGGCCGTGCTCAAGGTGTCCTCCTGCAGTTGGAGGGAACGAAGAGTCTGGTGATTCTTGTTGTCCATCAATATGATGATCTTTGGTCAAAGTAACGGAACCTTCACAGTTGCCTGATTCATTGTCCGTGTTTCTGTTCCACTTCGACGACTCATTTGTTTTGTGAGAGTGAGGCAGCTGTTTCAAGTTCATATGCTGACTAATCATCTCGACACCTGAGCCTTGTAATGATTGAAGCAGGGGGTCAAGCTTATCAGCATCAAAAAGGGATTTATCAATGGAGTCAGAGGCTGTATCCCTGCACTGCGGTTGATTGGTGACTGCTGTTAAACCTTGGCTTGAAGGGCAATTTAAAGCTGGGCTTTGTTCGTTGAACTTTTCATCCCTTTGATGCGTAAGCGGATTCTTTTGATTCTGTTCTTCAGAATCTCGCCAGTTGCGAGGCAGAGGCGTAGAACACTGTTTGGATGGATCAGGCTGCGTTAGACATGGCTTTGCATCTTGGAGTTTGGCCGTCGGACGATGGAGTCCCTTGATAAACTTTTCTTTTGCTGTCTGTGGAGGTCTGGTGCTGGAACAGGGGCTGTGGTCAGTCCTCCTGGATTTAAAGGGCAAATGGGGAGATTGGATAATCCCTTGGGAATCCTGGGCTTCAGATTTTGATGCTCTGCATCCTTGGCTCCTCAAAATGTGTTGTTTGGCTCTCGTGTTGCCAGCCTGGATGAAGCCCAGTTGATGGTCCCTCCCTTTAGCAGCCAGTTCAGAATGTCTCTTGGGAGGCTGCTCCTGGGGACCCCACCCTTTGCGCAGCAGAAGTCTGGGGATTGATTCCGGGGAACCCCCACTTTTAAAAACCCCAGACTGTGTTTGATTCAAATCCGAACTTTCAGCCCTGTTCTTCATCCGGCAAACCTCTGCTTCCGGGTTTAATCCCTTTGCAGATTCACCGCTGAAATTTCCATCTTGGGAGAGGGTCTTGTGTCTGGCGATGGGGACCTTTGTGCCTTTCACAGATCCATACAGTGTGGGCTTTAATGGAAGTTCTTGGCCCCTTGTTGTCTTGCAATCCGCTGTTTCAAGTTGTTGCTCCCTGGCTATGCCGCCCTGATGGCCCTTATCAAACACAGGAATAGGCAGGCTCCTCATTTTTTTAGATAGGGCAGGACTAATTCTCGACTCTTGACCCTTAATGGTCGTGATCATCCCACTCTCTTGGCTTGTTTTGTGAGAGGGAAGGGCAGCGGGTCTTTCCTTGGTTTGGCCTGGAGTTTGGCGATTTAATGAAGTAGTGTGTGTGGCTGGCTGAGGTGGTTTGTTCATTTGTGCAGAGCCAGAGTAAACTTTGGGTTTTGCGAGAGCCCTTGGGCTATATTTGGAATCAGGAGAGCTGGAAAGATGTGAAGAGACGAGGGAGGATTCAGAAGGAGATAGATGTTCCTTTTTGCTGAAAATCGAGTGAAAAGAAAGAGTTCATTACAGTACATAAGATAACATTCACAAATGCCAGGCATTCACACATTTGTTATGCTGCATCTTACCAAGTGTCAACCTCAACGAAAAAAAAAAAACCCTCCGAAAGAATTTTAACATCTGTGTTCAGAAACCTAATCAGCAGCTTATTAATTCACCTAAGTCATGAATTCTAAGTCGTCAAACATTTTCTACCTTGTAATTCAGTAATTTGGAATACAGCAAAATAAAGTCAAGATGGAAATCAACTCTCTTCCCGCAGTGCATAACCATTTCTTCCATTAAATGTTTTAAGAGAGTATATAACCCCTCTAAACATGAAAAGTAACTAGTTAAGGAAAATTAACAGCTTATTAAAATTCTGCAATAAAAACTAGCATTCACAGTGGTCCCCCAGGTCGAGTTTGAAATCGACTTGAGCCGGGTAACCGAATTATTGCCATTTCAGGTTTACCTGATGGTGGGAGACTGTCTCTGACTGGGGCAGTGCTGTAGTAACCCCCGGCCACTGAAGGATGATATCTGGATGGCCTTCTTTGTGACGACCGGCGAGGACAGAGGAAGGGGCAGTCGAGGTGAAGGGGGTGTCGGGGTTGCATTTACGAGGGCTGATATCTGGGGTTCTGTTCTGTCTGAGTTCATTCTGAGTTAGGATCCCTGACGAGCTGATGATTGGTGGAGGTGGGAAACTGGGGTGCGGGTTACAGACAAATAGGCGACAGTTGGGGAAGGGGGGGCAAATGCCCAGAATAAGGACATATTCAAAATGTACTGTGATGACGTAAGTTTGGGTGGGTACAATCCTCACATTTTAAAAAACGATCAGCGATTACCCATGACCTGTTCCCATTTTCTTTCCTTGATTAGTAATCAGACAATTTGATTCTCTAACAACAAAGACTAATCAGTACATAGACTAGCCAAGTCATGTTTAGACAGTGTTATTCTTAATTTCATTCCAAACTGTAGACGTTCATTAAACAGCACAAATTAGTGCAAATCTGTTTCCTGGGCATACTGTGAGTAACGACGTGTCACACTGCTTTGAAAATACTTTATATGTTATGTTCATTGTTTGTTCAACAAGCTTAAAAAGACGTTTTCCACTTTAAATGCACGCTTTCTCATAATTACAGCCAAATGAAGTGCAAGCAGAATAAATATTTCATCATTTTTAATTAATCGCTCATGAAAAAACAAAAGGAGATGGAATACAAAAAAGTTTTGTATTTTTTTTCTAATTAATTATTCAGATTATTGCAATCCTTAACAGTCTCACATAGCCCAGTCAATGCTTTGTCATTAATGCTCATTAATCATTATAGGGTGTAGTTCGGTCTTGATTATTCAGTAAATAAATAGTTTGATTGTTAATCAAGGAAAGTAAACAGGAACAGCATGTCAACAGCCTAAAAGGTGAAGGTAACCAAATAACAGGCAGGAAAAAGAATATGAAATGCTTTTTTTTTTTTTTTTATCCTGGCTATCAAATACCCCATGCTGGGTAGCTGTGCTGACACTGAGCTACAGCCATATATGCAGTCAACACCAATGCTGACTGCACACGAACTCAAGCCAACCATTGTATGTAGAAGCCATTTACGTGAATAGTGATTCACATTGCATAGTTGGCAATAAGTCAACTTAATTCTGTGTGCTTCCAGCAAGAAGGGGCTCCTTTTATTGCTAACATTTGGTCTCTAATGTCTGCTCTTGAAGCCCTATTGCAGGTATCTCAAACTCAAATCCTGTAGGGCCTCTGTGTGTGCTGTTTTATTCCTGCCCTTAAGTGCTAAATTTAAGTCATTGATTGTCCGAGGAGTCTGCTTGCCTAGTTTATGAGGCCTGGGTTAGCTGTTGATTGTATGGAAAATTTGTTGACACTGTGGCCCTCAAGGACTGGAGTTTGAGACCTCCGCAGTACACTCTTCCAATCATTAAAGGTGAGCGATTGAATCAGTTACATTTCTGTGACAGTTTAGAGAGAAAGTTTAATATAGAGCTGACCTGTTTTGCAGATGAAGATGTCCCTTGTACTGCAGCAGAGGTATGGAGGGAACGAGATAGAGAGGAAGAATCAGAGAGAGGAGAGGAGGAAGGGATGGGCGCAGAAAGAACATTCCCTCCATTCCAGTGACATAAAGTTTCTCTGTGTCCATCACCCACTCCAAGCCCTCTCTTCTCTGTGACGCATATTGTTTCTGCTCGACCGATGGGAGAATGGGGGAGAGAGAGAGCGAGAAAGAGAAAGAGTGCTTTGGCAACACAGACGTATCGATTTGTCGTGCTAAATCCGCTTTCACACAAGACGCGAAACAAATTTTCGCACGACAGATTACATTCAAAGTCAATGCAAAGACGCGAATATACGCGTTTCGCGTGTATTCGCGTCTTTGCATTGACTTTGAATGTAATCTGTCGTGCGAAAAATTTGTTTTGCGTCCGGTGTGAAAGCAGCTTAAGAAAGCAAATTAAAACTGAAATTTAAAATTAAGAGAGAGATAGAATAGGCTTGAGAGAGAGAGAGAGAGAGAGAGAGAGAGAGAGAGAAACTAGAAAGAAGCTGAAAATTTTGAAGGGAAAAAATTAACAGGCCTGGAAATAAGAAAGAAAAGATGTGTTGTCAAGAAAATGTAATATGATTGTTACAGGGTAGTTTAAATAGATGCCTTTGCTTCAATAGGTTACACTACTGAGCCCAAGTTCTTATATCTATGAGATCACTTCTGGCCATGAGAGCATTACTTCCCTCTGGAGTTTGATGCACATTTTGTCAAACATCACAAGCATTTGCTAAACATCTGTAATGTAAGAAGAACCTACACACACTCATAAAATAATGAATTTTATTATTTTTTCCCCACTGTACATGGCCTATACACAAAGCACACTCCCTACAGTATGACATATGTGTCTTATCACACAGTGCCAAAGCAGCATATTTTCAAAAGACAAACAACAAAAACTTGAACAGTCTTTAACACTGGCATTTTTCACCTCCTATTTACAACCTCAATTCCGAAATAGTTGGGACAAAGTGTAAATTGCGAATAAAATCAAAACACAATGACTTTCAAATCACACCAGCCAGTATTTTATTCACCATAGAACAGAAATAACATAGCAAATGTTGAAACGGAGAAATTTTACAATTTTATCCACAAAATGAGCTCATTTCAAATTTGATGGCTGCTACAGGTCTCAAAAAGTTGGGACAGGGGCCTGTTTACCATGGTGTGGCATCCCCTCTTCTTTTTAACACAGAGTGGAGGCGTCTGGGCATTGAGGAGACAAGTTTCTTGAGTTTAGCCATTGGAATTTGATCCCACTCTTGTTTAATACAGGCTTCCAGCTGCTGGAGAGTTTTGGGTCTCCTTTGACGGACTTTTTGTTTAATTATGCGCCAAATGTTCTCAATCTGTGAAAGATCAGGACTGCAGGCAGGCCAGTTCAGCACACGGACTCTTCTACTACGAAGCCATGCTGTTGTAATAGCTGCAGTATGTGGTTTTGCATTGTCCTGCTGAAATACACAAGGCCTTCCCTGGAATAGATGTCGTCTGGAAGGGAGCATATGTTGCTCTAAAACCTTTATATACCTTTCAGCATTCATTGTGCTTTTTAAAACATGCAAGTGTCCCACACCATATGCACTAATGCATCCCCATACCATCAGAGATGCTGGCTTTTGAACTGAATGCTGATAACAGGAGGGGTGGTCTTTCTCCTCTTTAGCCCGGAGGACACGACGCCCATGATTTCCTATAAGAATGTCAAATTTGGACTCGTCTGACCACAGGACACTTTGCTACAGTCCATTTTAAATAAGCGTTGGCCCACAGAACATGGTGGCGCTTCTGGATCATGCTCAACAATGGCTTCCTTTTTGCATGATAGAGTTTTCGGTGGCATCTGTGGATGGCACGGCGGACTGTGTTTACTGACAGTGGTTTCTTGAAGTATTCCTGGGCCCATTTAGTAATGTCAATGACAGAATCATGCCAGTGAGTGATGCAGTGGTGTCTGCGGGTCCGAAGATCACAAGCATCCAGTAAAGGTCTTCGACCTTGTCCCTTACGCGCAGAAATTTTTCCAGTTTCTCTGAATCTTTTGATGATGTTATGCACTGTCAATGATGAGACCTTCAAAGCCTTTGCAATTTGACGTTGAGGAACATTGTTTTTAAAGTATTCCACAATTTTTTTACGCAAGCCTTCACAGGTTGCAGAGCCTCAGGCCATCTTTACTTCTGAGAGACTCAGCCTCTCTAAGACATCCCTTTTATAGCCAATCATGTTACATACCTGATGCCAGTTAACTTAATTACTTGCTAAATGTTCTTTCAGCTGATTCTCTTATATATTAATTGTTTTTTCAGCCCTTTTTTGCCTGTGTCCCAACTTTTTTGAGACCTGTTGCAGCCAGAAAATTTGAAATAAGCTAATTTTGTGGATAAAAATGTAAAATGTCTCAGTTTCAACATTTGAAATGTTATCTATGTTCTATTGTAAATAACACATTGGCTCATGTGATCTGAAAGTCATTGCATTTTGATTTTATTCACAATTTACACTTCATCCCAACTATTTCAGAATTGGGGTTGTATATATTGCTGTTAATTTTCAAAATGAAAGGGAGTAACTCATAGGTGTGGCTCGCAAGAAGAAGTTTCAGTTTTATTACCATCTTCAGAATTATTATTATTTTTTTAAATCATTGTGATCATCATCATATTCACAACCCATGCAACATATACATTGAAACAAACAGTAATGTTGTGGGGGTGATATTACTGCATTGAAACTATATTAGCAGTAATCATAAGTTATTTACTCATGACTGTTGTAATTGTTGTACTTGTTTTAATTTATGAGTTTATAACAGTCTTATATTCAAATGGATGAATTGCTTGGTACTTTTAATTTTGGCCCCTCGTGCTATTGCAGAATTGTTTTATACATTACCATTTGTTTTAATCTGAATTGTAAATTCTTATTGGATTCTTTGGTTATAAATGCTTTTCTTTTTGTTCTTGTTTTAATTTTATTTTGCATACATAAGGTCTCTCTTGAAAATGGGATCTTTAGCTCCATGAGAATCGCTTAAATATGAGGTTATAATAAACAATTGAATCCTTGAGTTTCCAATGGGCCCAACTCCAAGGAACACTCTTTTTCAAGAAAGGGAAAAACTGATTTATTTTTCTGCCCATATGTTATGACCCACATATTTTTAGCTTATTTCTTTACAAGAGCATGTCATTGGAATACTTTTGGTTGAAATTAGAAGAAAGTTCCCCTTTTTGTTATAAGATATGCAGACCTCTAATTCATTGGAGTTGGGCCCTTTGGAAACTCAATGATTCATTTTTTTTTGGACAATGTGTTTCACAGCTAATCAGAGAGGAAATGTGAACACAATGAAGCTGCTTTTGATCAACTAAAAATTCCACTTTAAAGTACATCTGACGTCTTCTTGATGGACATAACATTTAAAAACTTGTTTTTGTTCGACAGGTCATTGGGACTTAAACGGAGTTTAGTTGTTCCGAGAGTTTTACTGAGGCGACCGGTTCCTTCATATATTCTTGGCTTTATTCCACAGGTCCAACCTCGTTCTCTATGAATGGTCCGAATTTTAAAGGTTTTTTGTCCCGTCCGGGCAGTCAGTACAGCAAGTGTACCGCATTTTAAGTGATCCTCGCGGCGGTTAAATTAGAGCATTGTTATCATCATCTTTGCAGCAGTTGTCATCATTTGCCATTAGAGGGCGACGATGTGCCGACTGCGAGCTCCACTTGTGCGCGTCCTGAAGTCCAGGCTCCAGAAAGTAAAGACAGGCACCGAAACCCGCCAAAACAAGGACCGACACTAGCAGGTATACTGGAACAAACCAGTCCAAAAACAGCCAAGGCATGCTTCTGGTGGAGAGGGATACAGAAACCAACAATATATTATTGACAGAGTTTGAGATTATTGCATAAGTGCACACCAAAAAGACATTAATTTACATTATTATGTAAGGCCACACTAAAATAGTATATCCACCAGCATTATTTTGCAAGTACAGAGAAATCGTACAGATTTACACACCATATTTATACATTTCATGCATACACTTCACAGAATGTATGTGCAGAGAGATACTGGGGAATTTTTGGCAAAGCAGGATTATTTGAGTATGCTAGATAATTATTACTCAGCAAAGCCTGGAAGAGCTATTTTAACATAATTCCATCTTCCAGACTTTGAGGTTATCCAGGTTTACTTGGCGCAGTTATTGAGCCAGTCAAATCATGTAATCCTATTTGTGGAAACAGGCTTGTGATGTTCATGTTCTGTCAGTCAAACCAAACTATTCCTCACCTGCAGTTGTGTTGCTGAAGGAAGAGGAAGATTGCTTCAGATAGTTCTCAAGGCCACTCTGAGAGTGAAACACGGAACAAAAGTCATTACGATGCAGGAACATGAACCCAATTCTGCGATTGTGCATAGAATTTTCCATTAAAGAGTCTCCAACAGCCAGAATGAAATCACTTTGTAAGACTATTAAATACCCATGGAGCACTAGTACAGCCCAGGCTCATTCACATTCACACTGCACCCAGTCTTAAACAGCAGTAGCTTTGCAATGATGTGGAACAGAAGACCAAGTTTTAATGGATTTTTTTTCACACTGCCAGCGCCACAACACAGCGCACTGCTGCACCAACTGATCCACATCATTCAAACTGCTAAGCTGTACGCACCCACTATGCAGTTATGGCAAGAGCAATGTACTGGGTCTTAAACACACACATGCATACATACATACATATGTATCAGTCGTAGAGAACATACCAGCGACGTCTGTTGCAACGAGCCGTCCACCGATGTGCTTTCACGGCATGCGTGAGGTCGCCAAACAAATGGAAAAACTGTGTCGAATTAAAAAAAAAAATCGGCCAAAAAGAGCGGGTATCCTTCATGCGCTTCACAATGTGGAACCGCACACAGGTTTGCTTCGCTGCCGGTGACGTCTCGTCTGGAGCGCGAGGGTGGGGGGATGGGGGTGGTTTCCATGGAGACTGGCTCAGTGATGCTGAAGGGGGTGAAAGAGGGAGGGGGATTTACATAACAACACCCCCCCCCAAAAAAAAAAAAATGTTCAAGGAGAATAAGGCAGTGCTACTATTTACTGTGCAGGCTGCCAATGCAGTTCACATCTGGTTCATTAAACTGCATTTAGTCTTTGCATACACCTCGTTCTTCATGCACACACAGTAACTTTGTTATATCAAAATAAAAAACTGCAGAATACTTTTTGTTAACCCCTTTGCGCAGAATACAAATAATGCCAATTTTTCCTGCTATGCATGAGCCTATTTAGGCTTTTTAACTGTGACAGACATTTTGGAAAAGTGAAGCAAGACATTTGGAAATTCAATTAGAGAATTATTTAGGAATTAAATTTCGGAATTTACGGACGCCGGCGTCTATATGTGTGCAAAGGGGTTAGTACTTTGTCAAAACACTCGTGTCTGCATAATTGGCTCTTCCCATGGTCAGGCAGTCTGACAGGTTGTTCCTGTTAATTGATTAATTGGCTTGTTATTCCCTTAGTGTGATCAGCTGTAGCCACTGACTGTGGCGTGTATAAAGGTTGCAGGTTTTGGGTCAGTCAGGGCTGGATCATCTTAGCAGAGGGGGTGACTCTAATCTCTCGCTCTTAAACTTAGGCTGTGTCCGAATAGTCAAAAAATTACATCCTATCCACTAAACACCTTTCTTTTGCCTTTGTGGAAAACGTCATAAGGGAAAGGAAAGGTTGTCGTGGTTTTCATTCAGACATATTTTCATATTATGAGGTTCCTCCATCCTCAAGCAATTGGAGAGAGACAGATTCTTCAGACAATTAGGCTTTATTGAGGCATATTGATAAATATAAAGCAGAGTTCTTTTTCCGCAAGAAGACCTGACATCTTACTTTTCATACCCAGATTTTATACCTTCATCACAGGAAATATCTTCCAAATATGGTCTTTCCGCCTTCTCATTCCCATGCTACAACAGGATAGGCAAACCAAAACACTGCCAACTGCCCTTGAGAACTACAACCAAAAGATAAGCATGCACATCACTAAAAAGGGGCGGAAAATTACAGTCAAGAGAGAAAAAATACAGCCAAAGGAATAGGATACAAGTAGATACATAAATGATTCAATTGATTATGTTTTTTTTCATTAACAACTAATGATTTTACGGAACAAATATTGATCAAAGCTACAGAAATCAAATACATTACCTGATTATGTTTTTGAATCAACTAACAGAAGCCTGCTTACTAATCAAAGCTACAGAAGCCTGCTGCATATATGGGTGAGCTGATCATGCATGTGTGAATTGAATTGCTTGTATGTGTGTGTCTGTGTGTGAACTGCTTGTATGTGTGTGTGTGTGTGTGTGTGTATGTGTTACTGCTGCATACATAATATGGATACTGATTATGATTATTGATTATGGTTATTTAACATGGCAATTGATCTACTGATGAATATGATGAGAAATATTGAAATATAATCCTCAACAAGGCGTTTAAGGGAATTCTTAACTGCCTTTAGCAAGACAACCGCGCTAATTAGAGAATCCGAATGCACTTACACTAGACAACATGATCATGAGTCCCCTGCCCATCTTATACGTTTCTTCACACGATTGGTCGGATGAGTGGTCACCGCTTTTGCAGCTGCGCAGAATTGTGGGATAGCGTTAATTCCTTTCTTTTTGAAAAGGATGGTTCTGTGTACCCTATGCTAAAGGCGGTAAATTAGGAAGCACTGGGACGCCTTTCCTTGACGTTTAAAGATTTCAAATCCACTTATCATGGTTGCCATGTATTTATTTCCAGATCATTTTTTAGGAGTTAGGAACTTTCCCAGTCAAAAAAGACTATTCGGACGCAGCCCTGCTTTCCTCCCTGGTGTCTCTTCTAGTGGGCGTAAGTATTAGTGAGTAAATTACTAATGAGCAAATTATTACGTACAGGAGGTTCTCCAAGCCTTCCACCAGTTCTCTTCCTCCTCCTCCTCCTTATTATAAACACGCCATGGTGCCTCATTGTTGATCCTGAAATTTGCTTCCCCTATGTCCAGTGTGTAACAATTTTGGGTCATTTTAGAAAAATTAATAAAAATTCATGCCAAGACAAAGGCATTAAGAGTGTTTGTTTGCCACACAAATGTCAAAAGGGGTTAAACTTGACCCCAGGTATCTGTAAGGGTTAAAATGACAGAAATGCATTAATGTGATTGGCGGGATGTGAGAGGAAGACGGCAAATTGCAGGCACTCTGGCGATTTAGGTATGCAGCTCCCGTGTCGTATGTGGCAGGGATTGACTGGAATGGCAAAATGGAACTTGCAAGCGAATGTTGAAAGACATCAGTAGAGTAGTGCATGTCAGAGCTGAGCTACATCTCTAATATTGACAGGGACGAAGCCTGTAGCACGATGTCATATCGCTGCCGCAGATGGGTGACAAATAATGAGAAAAACCTGAATAAATGTGTCAACAACCATAACAAATGCAGATGCTTCTGTTAATTTTCCTGGCATAATTTGTGTCCACTCATTCCCTTTAAAGCAGAAGGGTCACTACAAATCAGTTACTCTCCGTCATTGCCTTGGTCTTCGCTCATGCAAATAGTGAAGTTCAGTGAGGTTGAACATTGTCAACAACCAATAGGTGCACTCAGCAAGATCCCCAGTCTGTGTAAAAATCTTATACCCTGCGAGTGAAAACTGACTTTATATCACATAGTGTTCAGATGTGAGAGGGTGTCAGACAATAGTCTTTGGAAAGCCTTTTCAGACTTCTGGTGTAGGGTAGGCAAATGTCTTCAAGCAAGACTGAGGACACTGATAGAAATCCATAGGGGCCAAATAAATAGCGTCTGAACTGCAGCTGTGTCGGTTACTAATACAGCAAAATCATTTAAGGTGGCTAATGGAGCTCTGTCTAAAATTATACCAACTTGGTGCTCCGCATGAGAAAACAGAAACACCAAAAAAAAAAAAAAACAAAAAACAAAAAAAAGAGGAAACAAGCTGGCCGCGAGGCCCACGGTCTCCCATCGCCAAATTAAATATGTACCCTGTGACCTTAAAGGAGGTCAATTCTGTTCATCGTGAAAGTGGATATTTTGTAAAAGATGGCATGGAACTGGATCCATGAAATTTGACCATCAGGTTAAAGAGAATGCAGCAAAACACCACAGTGAACAATTTTGAGCTGGTAAATCAAGTTTGAAAAAAATAGGTGAAGTACCAATATTTGACCTGCTGATTGCAAGGTCAAGTAATAGGTCAAGGTCACGGATATTAAATAGGAAACTGGTTCATAATCTAATCTTCTTAAGATTAGATTATGAACCAGTTCCCTATTTAATATCAGTTACCTGTAATCCATTTTCTTCTTGAGTTATCGTTTGAACGCCACTTTTCAGACGGATGGACGGAAAGACACATGCGTACGCACGCACGGACAGGCTGCATTCCTATGTCTCCCTTTCGCCTGAGGTGACAGGAGACAAAAATTGGGTGCAACTCAAAGCCCATATAACAGGTCTGAACACCACCAATGAAATAATGTGTTATGAAACTCATAAGGCTGATTTTTACCCCGCCACGTGCGAAGGGGGAGGGCAAGGGGTATTGTTTTTGGTTCGGTTTGTTTGTGTGTTTGTTTCTTTCTTTGTTAACACTTTAGCAGCAAAATTAATGGCCAGATTAACCCCAAACTGGGTTTAGGGATTGCCACTGACCCAGAATAGATGCCTATTGAATTTAGGAAAAGTTGGTCAAAGTATGTGCAGGGGTTGGGTTTGTTGTGCCCGGTACCACTTGTTATGGCTGTTTTTCACATTTCACCTTCGGGGGAAAATAGCACCTTGTTCAAAAACAAAAATTAAAGTGCTTAATCATTGGGCTGGCAAGCCAAACAAAAGTCGCCGCTCAGATTGAAATGAGTAAGCACTTAAGAGCTTATTATTGAATCATTATTGCAGTGATTAATATGTTTCAGCTGGAAACAATTCTCTTAACCCTAACTGATGCAGTGCGTGGCTTCTCGTTGCTTAAACAACCATGTTGGGAGATGTAGGCCTATCCCACAGTCATGGAAAAGATGTTGCTTGGTTTCAAGAGGGGAAAATTATTGGGCTGCATCAAGCAAAGAAAACGACTGAGGAGGTTGCTGAAATCACTGGAACTGGGTTGAGACCTGTCCTACTCATGATTAAAACCTGGAAGGATCGCGGAGAACCGTCAACTTCGCGGAAGAGATGGGTTGGGAAAAACTATGGATGATCGTGATGAGATAATAAATAAATACGGGGAAGTCTCATTGTAAAGAAATCGACAGTAGAACCTCTGGTTATGTTTAATTCTGAAAGTAAGAGCATTTCCATATGCACTGTGTAACAAGAACTTGTACGATTGGGACTAAACAGCTGCATGGCCACAGGAAAGTCACTTGTTGGTGAAGCTGGGAGAAAAAAAAACTTCAATTTGCTGATGAGTCCAGATTAACCCAATTCCAGTGTGATGGGCGCATCAGGGTAAGAAAGGAAGCCCATGAAGAGATACACCCGTCATGCATATTGCCCACTGTACAAGCCCCTGGAGGCAGTGTTATGATCTGGGGTTGCTTCAATTAGTCAGATGAAGGATTTGAAACATTATGCAGCAATAAAATGAAGTCAGAAAACTACATGGGTGTACTAATAGACCAGGTTATCCCATCAATTGATTTTTTTTCATTCCGAAAACATTGGGCATATTCCAGGACGACGATGCCAAGGTTCATCTGGTTTAAACTGTGAAAGAGCAGTTCAGCGAGCATGAGGAATCATTTTCACACATGAATTAGCCACCATAAAGTGGTCTTAGGGATGTGCTGGAGGAGGCTTTGCAGAGCGGCTCAACTATCCCGTCATCAACATAAGACCACAGCCAAAAATTAATGAAACTCTAGACAGAAGTAAATGTTGTAAGTTACATTGCACAAGATAGTTGAAACAATGCTGCAAGGAATGTGCGCTGTGATTAAAGCGAAAATACACTGAACAAAAATATAAACGCAAAACTTTTGTTTTTGCTCCCATTTTTCATGAGCTGAACTCAAAGATCTAAGACTTTTTCTATGTACACAAAAGGCCTATTTCTCTCAAATATTGTTCACGAATCTCTCTAAATCTGTGATAGTGAGCACTTCTCCTTCACCAAGATAATCCATCCACTTCACAGCTGTGGCATACCAAGATGCTGATTAGACATATTGCACAGGTGTGCCTTAGGCTGGCCACAATAAAAGGCCACTCTAAAATGTGCTGTGTGATAAAACGCAGATGTCGCAAGTTTTGAGGGAACGTGCAATTGGCATGCTGACTGCAGGAATGTCCACCAGAGCTGTTGCCCGTGAATTGAATGTTCATTTCTCTACCATAAGCCATCTCCAAAGGCGTTTCAGAGAATTTGGCAGTACATCCAACCGGCCTCACAACCACAGACCACGTGTAACCACACCAGCCCAGGACCTCCACATCCAGCATCTTAACCTCCAAGATCGTCTGAGACCAGCCACTTGGACAGCTGCAGCAACAATCGGTATTCATAACCAAAGAATTTCTGCACTAACTGTCAGAAACTGTCTCAGGGAAGCTCATCTGCATGCTCGTCGTCCTCATCGGGGTCTCAACCTGATTGCAGTTCGTCGTCGTAATCAACTTGAGTGGGCAAATGCTCACATTTGATGGTGTCTGGCACTTTGGAGAGGTGTTCTCTTCACGGATGAATCCCGGTTTTCACTGTACAGGGCAGATGGCAGACAGCGTGTATGGCGTCGTGTGGGCGAGCGGTTTGCTGATGTCAACGTTGTGAATCGAGTGGCCCATGGTGGCGGTGGGTTATGGTATGGGCAGGCGTATGTTATGGACAACGAACACAGGTGCATTTTACTGATGGCATTTTGAATGAATAGAGATACCGTGACGAGATCCTGAGGGCCACTGTTGTGCCATTCATCCACGACCATCACCTCATGCTGCAGCATGATAATGCACGGCCCCATGTTGCAAGGATCTGTACACAATTCCTGGAAGCTGAAAACATCCCAGTTCTTGCATGGCCAGCATACTCACTGGAGATGTCACCCATTGAGCATGTTTGGGATGCTCTGGATCAGAGTATACGACAGCGTGTACCAGTTCCTGCCAATATCCAGCAACTTCGAACGGCCATTGAAGAGGAGTGGACCAACATTCCACAGGCCACAATCAACAACCTGACCGACTCTATGCGAAGGAGATGTGTTGCACTGCGTGAGGCAAATGGTGGTCACACCAGATACTGACTGGTTTTCTGATCCCCCAGACCCCCCCAATACAGTAAAACAGCACATTTTAGAGTGGCCTTTTATTGTGGCCAGCCTTAGACGCACCTATGCAGTAATCATGCTGTCTAATCAGCAACTTGATATGCCACACCTGTGAGGTGGATGGATTATCTCGGCAAAGGAGAAGTGCTCACTATCACAGATTTAGACAGATTTGTGAACAATATTTGAGAGAAATAGGCCTTTTGTGTACATAGAAAAAGTTTTAGATTTTTGAGTTCAGCTCATGAAAAATGGGAGCAAAAACAAAAGTGTTGTGTTTATATTTTTGTTCCGTGCAAAGTGTGGGACTTTATTGCGGCAGGCACTGTATTATTGTCGTTGCCATGATAAAAATTAGAAAATGTGAAGTATTTACATCTTACTTTATTGCATCTTTGTCGTCAAACCCTATGAAATGACACGCAATTGTGCTTTTTCTCATCAATGCACTACTTCACTAACTTAAGAATGCCTACCCGATAATACACGCCAAATTTCAAGCCGTTAAGTTGAATGGTGTAAGAGGAATGAAAAATATCAATTTATTCTCATTTTTCAAAATGCCAGCTGTAATGAGCAAAAGGGCTCAATTAAGTCATCAGAATTAATTGTCAAACGATGTTTGGAGTTTTTTAAAAAAGATTAATGTCAAATGACCAAATGGTTGCTGAGATTATATCAATTTCATATTTTTATTTATTACTGCTCAATTTAGTAGACAACTGACACCAATTATTTTTTGAGCCACAAGAAGAGGTCCTTAAAACACATCTTAAGTTTGGTGGGCACAGCTCCAGGATTTACTCAGTAATGACCTCACTTCCTATTATGGAGTTTTTGCCATCAAATTTGTTAAATTGTGGCCAAACCATGAAAAACATGAAAAACATAAGTAATAATTTCTGTGAGGAACAGTTTAAAGATCATCAGAGTTAAATTTGTGAAAAATGGTCAAATTTCTAAAGGATGCAAAAAAAAAAAATCTGTTTCTGACTGCATTCAAAATGGCAGAAAATCCAGTTAGGCAGAAGATGACCTCACATGATGCAAAAAAGGATGGTTCATTGTACCTCATGCTGAAGGTTTTCACTAAAGCACCTTTCATGAACATTTAGAGAATTCAAACTCACTTATCATGGCTGCCAAGTAAAAACTTCCAGGTCATTTTTAGGCATTAGGAACTTTCCTAAGCCAAAAAGACCATTCGCATGCAGCAATGGACTCAAGCTACCTCACAGGTAGCCCGAGTATAAGAAAACCTTCGGTGCTTGGCCCCTAATAACGAAGAAAACTCTAGGCTACTTCAGGCAGGAAACTCGAGTAGTGCTGCCATCACATGAATCTACAACATTAGATCTTTGATGAATCCACAGAACAATTGGATAAATTGCTCAAACATGCGATTTTCGCCAGTGAAACCAGTCCTCTTTTCATTTACAGCCATTCAGGCAAATCATTTAATGATAAAAATATTTAACAGTTCATAGTATTTTACTCATAGTTTTAATACAATTGGTTAAGTTCTCACATCAAACAAACCTCATTTAGTATGTTGCCACATATTTTATTCTGGTCAATGCTCACACAGTTTGGCACAGTAAATATAACTTATCAAATGTAAGTCATGCAAAAAAGACTGTCTACAAAAACTTGATGTTAAAACAAGCATTTTGTAAAGAATTGCAGCTACCCTAAAATAATATGTTAAAGGTATTTTTCCCCCCTCAGAAGACAATTTTCTGAAGGGGCAACGTTGTCTTCAAGTCCGTTCATCTGTGTAAACTTTCAGAATTACAAAACGCGCGAGCGCAGAGCAATACGAGGTCGTGCCACTAGGGGCAGCAATGTCATAATAAACATGCGCTGAGCGGGTCTGAAGTTCCGAGACATGTTATCTTTTTGCTGAATCCAAATGCCCTCACTTCACCGTCAAGAATCGCGAACATTGTAGGCGCATTCCCACGAAGTCTACGAGTGCCGCGAGATGTGCAAAATAAAATTCATCCAGTCTACAAGAACCCTCAAGCGGACTTTCCGCAGACCACCAGAGTCTCTGCATGGGGTGCAGAGTTCACCAAACATAGCCAGCGCAATTACCCAACATTCATAGCAATAAGGATGGTCCGATATTCATAATGCCACAACGAACCAGAAACCCACTCAGGTTCTTCTTCTCGTTGTTGTTGTTCTTCTTGGTGTGGACATCAAGTTCGAAGCGCTACACCTTCATTATTACTTAACGCATTACCAACTTGATAAGCATATCGTACATGTCGAAGCGCGCAGCATTAACTGAGCCGGATTTTGCAAAAAGGGCAGAGGAGGCATGCACTTCCACCTTGCACAAGCACTCACTAATTACACACCATCGTCCCGAGAACGTAGTTCATTTGAACTTGTTTAACTGGGTGCAGTACTGATGGCAGTGAGTGAGTAGTGAATCCTAATTACACACCATCGTCCCGAGAACGTAGTTCATTTGAACTTGTTTAACTGGGTGGAGTACTGATGGCAGTGAGTGAGTAGTGAATCCAGTCCCATTTTAAGCTCCCAGCCCTGGGCTCTCGTATACTCCACAGAATGACGCAGAGCAGCTCAGTCAGTGTCATAATGCATACAGTAACACCAAAGTCCGAGAGGGCCAAGACTGCTAGTCAAGAGTGCAGACACTTGGACTCAGCACTTGTAAACTGCAGTTCAGCAGTTAGATGTTGAGGTCAGTGTTGAACCTAACAGTCAGCATGCGTGTGCGGTGCCTTTTCTGTGCTATGTCTTTATAAGTGTGGACATGGGTTTACAGATGACATATGTGGGAAGGAGCTTATAACACTGGATCTGGTGACAAAGAAAATACTGCTATCTACAGCCGTCAAAACTGATGCACGAATTCGAATGACAAGGGCATTTAAGGACAAAAAAGTGTGCTTAAATATTCAATAAATTAAGTCTGATTTCTGTCGGAAATTTTTTAAGAATCCACACAAACATAGGCATCTCAGAGTCATTTATGCTTTATGCTTGGATAAATTTAACACTTATCATTGTGTGTGATATGTGTGATGTGTGAAAATGCACCTTTCTGTTAATTCTGATTTATAATTAAAAAAAATACCCAATAAACCAAGAAATAATAAAGTGTGTGTGAAAGTACGCAGTGATGTGTTCATTTAGTCTGCCAACAAACCTTAGATCAGAGAAATTATATACGAAATGATCACTTTTCAATACCATCATAACTATGAACATTATTTAACGGTGTGGGTGCGTCTTGGCATGCAACCATTCAGCAGATTATGTGCGCGTCTCTACATGCTCTGTCCATACAGTATGTGTATGGTTTTGATCAGGGTAGGAAATCAAGGCACAGAAATGGAAAACAAGCCCTCATAACTGTCAAAATACCCTTCAATTACAGAGGAAAGAAAAGCACCAGAATTTATAACAATCAGTTTTCATTATTTTGCCAACTACTGCAAAAACTGGCAGTTCAACACTAAAATATTGTTGAAAATGCAGAGCAGAAGAGGGTTCTGTCCAAATTTGTCCCATTATCTCCTAAAAAGATTTTTGCTAGTTGAAGCTGAAGAAATTTGAATTTCACACCCCAGTCTCGCTATAGTTTAGTCATATCCGTGCTAGCGTCCGGGCCGCTGGAATGGGCGAGGGCTTCCTCCTGCAGGAAGTCGGAGATGATCTTGGCCACGACCTCTGGGCGGTTCAGATGTACGTGATGGTCTCCTTCCACGTTTACTACCCTGGCCAGTGAGACACACAGAGTCAGTGAATTATGATGACACACATGGCCATTTCTGAGTATCAAACCGGTGTGCAGATACAAGTCCGCATTTGACCACATCCGCAAAACCTGCTGCCTTCATAGTCGAAGTGGAACTTGAAGCTCTTCTCAGGGAACCCTGACGCAACGTTTTGCACACTCACAACTACACTTTCCACACTTGTGACTACATTTTGGGCTAGCGCAATATTTTTTGCACCTAACTTAACATCAGAAGAATCCACTGTTGCCGTTACTCTATTGGGCTCCACAAAGTGACATTAGTGGACAAGTCGAAAGGTCAGTGCGGAACAGGCATCGTTAGCAACACGCCGATAGCCAACGCAGGAAGTCCACATCTTTCTGTAAAAATACAGTGAACTACCCAGTGTGGAGACTAGGAGATGGCCATCAGACCTAGTGACGCACAGACAAGTGAGCTCATAAGCACAGCTGTAAGAATGTATGCCATTGACCATGGATTCCCGAACAGGGGCCTCCCTGCATATGATGGTTTTTGTTCCAACCACAACTGCAATCGTAGGATTTTAACAAGCTGTTAATTTGTCCTAATTAGGTGCATTTATATTTAGAGCAGTAATTTATCCTCTTAAAGGCAAGCGCGCGATTTGTTTACGCTTGTCCTGGCCGTGCAGCGTTAACTGGTCCGTTTCCATTGTAGCCGCCGCACAAGGCCTGTTCTGTTGATGATTGCAGGTTGTTTAAATTTATAATTGAGTTGGATGTACAATTAGCTTCCTTGCTTGAGAGAATCATAATATCTGTGTAAAATTTGAGGTATTTTTATGTAATATGTAAATAAATGTAGTGATTTAGTAAAAATATTTCCACGGTAAGCCATCCTTTTTTGGTGTTCAGATCATAGATAAAAGATTGCTGAACATCCTGAGACGGTTTTTAAGTCTTTTTCAACATTGTATTTTATTTTATGCAAGGAAATTCTCAAAAATGGCATAAATAAGGAATTTCGGGTTGACCAAAAAACATACTGTAAGGACAATTTATCCCGTATTTCTGCCCATTAAACTTAATTTTCATTAAAGGAATAGATAACGGAATTTCAAAATACAGTTTGGAAGATAGATCATGTCATAAACTAACAATTCATGCGAATGTTTGAACATATAGAGCTCATACAACTAGGCTATCCATCTCCGAAAGTCGGTCCTGAAGCAGAATTGACGATTTCATAGATGCTGCCATTGAAAATATTTCAACCAATCAGAAGAATCCTCGCAGAGATGCTCTAACGTCACATGGGAGCAGCACGTTGAAGCTATACATGGCGAGTGAGACTGCACAAGCATCGGGATAGTTGTTAAATTACTCACTGTTGTCACCATTTTTCTGTGCCAAAGGACATTGTTAGTCACAAACAGACCCTACTATTCGTGAAAATATTCGAAAAGGCTGTTTGAAGGCCGAGAGAGAGAGAACAATATGCCTGCATGTGCAGCGGTTGGGGGTACATGCAGGACTGGTTCAGGTCAGCAGCATGACCACACGTTCTATGCTGCCGATGCAAGGCAAAAACACCGTAACATCACATTTGGTCGAAAATGAGTTATTGTCATTTTGGGGGTATTGAAGACCTCCTTTATCATGTGGATGAATATTTTGAGTCAATTTGATTGTTTTATGAAAAAATCAAGGTCTGTGTCAACAGTAACTCCGAAAATCCCACGAGAAACCATGACAGAATGCCGTAACTGCAGTTACTGTGCTTAGCCTTTGTTTCGGGACTCTAACGTTGAGTTAAGGTACTCTGGCTTTGTTTCGCCGCGCATCAAAGCATTGTTACTGTACAGCCCTGAAAGTTACGGTCAGTGATAGTCGGTGCAGGCTCGCCTACGTCTCACTCACACACCTCCCTGTCAGCTAGCCTGCTTGTCATCAGGCCCATAAACAATTAAATGCACATCCTACCTTTTCTCGTAAACTGATAAAATCCATGCCAGCCACCTCATCTGGAATTTTTTCCTCGATAATCCACAAGCGTTAGAGTAAATATTCCTTAGATGCTGCAGGCGAGCAGATCAATTCTTTATGATCAAAATGAGTCCGCAAGCTAGGCTACCCAACGTCCACTGTTGGTTGCAAAGCAAACCGTTAAAAAACATTCCGGCTATGACACTTTTTTTAGTCGATTGTAAAATGTCTAGCAGGAAAATCCAATTCCATCATTATACATATCTGCTAAGTCAGGCACATCATCAGCGATGTTTCCACAATAATCCGCTGTTAGCGCAGTTACTTGGATGCAGGCGAGCAGACCACTTCTTTATGATCAACAAGTCCACAAGCTAGTCCTACCTTACATCCATAGTTTGTTGCAAAGCAAATCGAACACACATTCCGCCTTTCTTTGTTGATTATGTCTGAGTTAAGCTGCCTTCATATCGGACACGAAACGAATTTCTCCACAATAATCCACTGTTAGAGTTGTTCCTTGGATGCAGGCGAGCAGACCACTTCTTTATGATCAACAAGTCCGCAAGCTAGACCTACCTTACGTCCATAGTTTGTTGCAAAGCAAATCGAACACACATTCTGCCTGTAAAACCCTTTCTTTGGTTGATTGTGTCTGAGTTCAGCTGCTTTCACATCGGACGCGAACCAAATTTTTCGCACGACAGATTACATTCAAAGTCAATGCAAAGACGCGAATATAGGCGAAACGCGTGTATTCGCGTCTTTGCACTGACTTTGAATTAAAAATAATTTCCTATATTTATTCATACTGTATAATGCAAAGCAACTTATCTGCTGGCATTCTGTTTCTGGTGCCGTACACCAAACTGGAGCTATTCTTTATCATGAAGATATGATGTAATGTCACCACAGCTCTATATAGCAACAATTAAATGTATCTAATTCATTCATAATCATTCAAAACAAACATCATTGATGGTTAGGCTTTAGGTAAGTGCTCTTCTAATGGTCTTGTGTACAGAAAACAGCAACCAAATATTCAATTTATGCAAGTTCACGGTAGAAGACCAAATGCACCAACAGGAGAGCAATGAAGAGTGGAGATTCCTTGAGCCCATGTGATGTCACCCAACGCCCTTCCAGGAGGCAAAATGGCAGCTCAGTAGTGGCCTTCGGACTGCCACACAAAAACGCTCACAACTTTTTCATAAATGGTCAAATATGCTTGAAATTTTTCTCATGGGCTCTCAATATAAGCTATCAACCAATGCATATACTTAAATTCCGTTGTCTATTCCTCTAAAACATGTTTGTTACATTACTTTGGTGTCTGTAAATGGTTCCCCCTGGTGAATAAATCCAAAATACACCGTGTCCCAAAAGTTCATGCACCACAGAAAAAGTCAACTCAGATTGTGAATATTCAATAGAATGCGTTTATTCAAAAGCCAGTGTATCCCCCCCTGCATCTTAATTACTGCCCTCAGCCTGTGGGGCATAGAATGCACCACGTTGTTTAGAATAGAAGGCTCAAAGTTGCCCCACTCCCGCAGAGCCCTCGCATTGAGCTGCTTCATGGTGGTAGGGGGTGGGCTGTGGAAGACCCGACTGTTCAGGATACCCCAGCAGTTCTCAATCGGGTTCATGTCCGGGGAGTTGTGTGGCCATTCCTCTGTGCGCTGAAAGCCAGGAAGCTGCTCAGAACACCACTGCTGAGTTGAACGAGCAGTATGTGCGGGGGCACCATCTTGCACGAAGACTTTCTGCACGCCTGTTGAACATCTTCCTATCAGTGGCGGGGCCCGATTTCTTTTTTCTGGCGAGTATGGGAAGTAGCACTGGCTGGAGAATGTTCTTGACATAATACTCAGCATTGATGGTGGTGCCCTGGGGTACAACATGCAACTCAGACAGCCCTTAAGATGACATCGCCCCCCAGACCATGCAATGGGCGCTGAACTTGAGTTGTTCAAAAGGTGGCACTTTCTTTCGATCATTGGTGTAGATGCGGTCGTTTTGGCTGTTGGAAGTCGGAAATAAGTAGAGTGGGCACTCATCAGAGAAAACCCAGTTTTCCCAGTGTCTTGGGGTCATTGTGGCATACTTCTTTGTAAAAGCCAGCTGCTTCTCCTTCTGCAGTTTGGTAAGGCGAGGAATCCACTGTCTTCTGTATGCTCTCAGACCCAGTTTCTCAGTCAGAAAACAATGGATGGTACTCTTAGAGACTGCTTCCCCAAGATTCTTCAGTCTTTGACTGAGCCAGCGGCAGGATTGGTGTCTCTTTCCCTTGGCCTTTCGGATGAGGTCCTTGGCCCTGGAACTCAGGACTGAGGGGCGACCTGCACGGGGTTCGTCTTTGAGGGAGTCACAACTCTGGTGTCTCTGCCACCACTTCTTCACCCATCGTATGCCTCTGCCAAGGTCCTGAGCTCCTCCCTGCAAGTTTTCCCTGCCCTGCGCAAGGCAATGGCTTGAACACGGACCTGAGACTCTGAAAGAGCAGCCTTCCCAGGTTTTTGTTTGGCCATCATGGCAGCACTACCAAAAAGGTTCTCTCAGTGACAGTTCTCTTTTGGTTCCTTGGTTGACCAAAAAATTTATAGGCCTCTCGCAAACAGACAAATTAATTAAACAACCTCACAACACCTGGCTGACCAGGTGCAACCCATTTTGGAGACAGACATGTTGCCCATTGGGGTGCAAGAACTTTTGGGACACGGTGTAAGACAAACACTTTGTGGCTTATATATTATATGCTGATTTCAGGACGGCCACAAGATGAAAGCACTGTTACTCCTAGGTTTCCACGGTAAACATATGTTTTTATTGTTTTTTTCACATGTAGACGTAGATCTTCATTTATGCCAAATATCTAAGTCATACCAACGTTGAAAGTAAAATGGCGCGATTGCCTTTAAGACATCTTTTGACAGATACGCATACATGGAGTGAAGAATAAATTCCACATCCACATTGAGATAAATGAGTGACAACTACATGAAAAAAGGAAAGAAATGTACCCAATAAAAGAAGCAATCAATGACTGCCTACTCGGTGAAACTGGACACATTGTTGCAAAAACTAACAATTTATTAAACAACCAAATGACAGAGTGAAACCTGCTTTCTGTTAAGTTTTTGTTATTAAGAGCAAGCTAATTATTTTGAAAGAACTCTGGACACCTGTGTTCAGAAACCTGATTTGGAGCTTGCCGGTTTTCTCAGTGTCTAATTTGATCTGTTAAAAAATGTCACCTGAAATTTCCTGCTACATGGAAAAGAACATTAAGTTCAAGGGTCCTTTATTTTTCATGGCATACAAGGATATTTCTATTAAAATTTGGCTTAAGACTGCAAATAACTTCTTTTAATACAAAATGCACTCAATTACCACAAATGACCAGCTTATTGAAATCCTATGATGGCAATTATGGTTGGAACAAAAACCAGCATACACAGGGAGGCCCCAGGACCGAGTTTGGGGACCCCTGACAAAAAATGCCCGTAGAGCCAACAATGTACTCTTTATGTGCTTCTGTGCGCCAAGTCAAGGCTGCCAAACCCAGTTCCTGGAGATCTACAATCATGTAGGTTTTCACTCCAACTTTCTTCTTGGAGATCCACTGTCCAGTAGGTTTTCACTCCAACCCTGTTCCTGGAGATCCACTGTCCAGTAGGTTTTCACTCCAGCCCTGTTCCTAGAGATCTACAGTTCAGTAGGTTCTCATTTAAACCCAAATAAAGCACGCCTCACTTGAGCACCAGAGTTCAAACTGAGACTGTAGAATCAAGAGATCAAAATTTGGGTTCAAATGTAAAAACTGCAGGGGCGTGTTTTGGCAACCAGAGCCAGAAATATGTTTGTGACGTCAAATGGATGACCAGAAACATGCTTACACATGCTAGCGAAAACGCCAGACCAACAATTGTTCTTAGACATGGTTGTGTTTACACAAAAATGGCAGAGAGCGGCGTAAGCGTCGAAATAAGGGTGCATTTCCTTTCTGCCATCTTGAATTGGGGCTGAACCCACCTCAACCTCTGGTTCTTGTTTGATTGAAACAATGATGTCATTCACGCAGAATCAAAGTCGGCAAAACGCTAAACCAGTAACTAAACCACAAACATGTTCCTGGTTTTGGTCACGAAAACACACCTCAGGATGATAGACCTCCAGGGGCAGGTTTAGGCAGCCCTGATACGAGTAAATGTACCCATGCGCTAACAGACGAAGCTAGTATGAGGGGTGGCCGAGCGCCAAGCGGCTATGGTGCTGGGCTCCGGCTGAAACTCAAAGGTCGGTGGTACAAGCCCCAGCGCATCCACAATTACAACACAGCAGCCATGACTCCACAACACTCCAGGAGAGACTGAGCCCTGCAAAATCTAATCAAATGTAAATAACTTTGGATACAAGTGCCAGCAACACGACCAAAATAGGGCGCGATACACGCTATAAACAATCTGCCACTCACCCCTCTGTCGGTGAAGCTCTTCAGTATTTTGTTAGTCATCAACAGCTCCCTGTATTGCTGATAAAGTCCATTGTCTGACCTGATGGGACAAGGGTAGAGAGCGTTGTTTTCAGTCCACAGATGAGAGTGCATGACTTAAGCCCCTGTGCACCACACTGGCGTTTGGCGTTAAAAATCAAGCTTATGGTGACCAATTACCTCCAAAACAAAAACTGCACGCCACAGTTATATTATAGTGAGGTATAACATGAACAAACTCCAACGTCATAAGCAATACTACGGCAGAATGCAGTGACTCAGTGGTGCCCATGTGAAAAGTCAACTTTAACAGAAACAAATAAATTTAAAAATCTATGCTAAGTCTGAATCTGAGGCATAAAATCCGACTTCGCAACGAAAAGCGACTCACTGTGGTCATTAAAGATCCTATGATGCTTATCAACAAGCTTAGGGAGTTCCCCAGTGTCACGGCTAAAGTCCCAACCTGGCTCTTTGGACCTGCCACCAAATAATCCCCTGATCTAATTGGCTGTGCAATTCGTCCTCTCCCTCCCCTCATCAACCCCCCAGGGCTCCCTTTAAAAAGACATTTCAATCTCAACGGGACTTCCCTGGTTAAATAAAGGTTAAATGAAAAAAATGAATAAAAAAAAGTCTGGCCCAGTGCTTCATTTTGAACACATGAATTTGCTTATAAGTACAATTCCTCAGCAAGGATAAAATGCTAATTTAGCAAAGTCAGCTGGCTGGGCTCTTCAGGAAGTGGGAGATGCAGAACAGGATTTTTACTCTGTGGTCTCGGATCTGTGCATTTTTGGGCTTCTGTGAGCACACTCCGGGAGTGGCTCGAAAGTCCGCTGGTAAGACATACTCACAGCAAGAACATACTCCGGGCCCGAATGCTCGTCTGCAGTTCCAACGCCTGCTCCAAGCTGATTCGAACAATATTAGTCTGAAAGAGGAAGAGGATCAAGAGGATCGGCGGTGGGACATGCGATTTAATGGGCACTGGCTGCTCACGGACGAAAACAAAACCAGGGTGATAACAGAACAGACAAGCAGACAGGGCCTATACAAAGACTCCTACGATAATGAATTACACAACCAGAGATTGGCGCAAAACAAATACGATAACCAATCATGGGTCATGTTGTACATTTTGAGCGTGCTATAGGGCTCAGACATGCTAAAGGTCCCAGTAAACCTGGTCTTCACTCAGTAGGCAATAAGTGAGTGAGAGTCCAACTCACCAAATTGATCCTGTAGTCCCTGTTGAACATGACACCTGAGTGAGAGACAAGATACAGTTACCCTGATGGGGATTCAGCTGCAGAGCAGTACGAGAGAGTGACTCCAGGGCTGAACAGAGCAACAAAGGAGGGCACAGAGCAACAAAGGAGAAAACAGAGCAACAAAGGAGGGAACATAGCAACAAAGGAGGGTACAGAGCAACAAAGGAGGGTGCGAAGCAACAATGGAGGGAACAGAGCAACAAAGGAGAAAACAGAGCAACAAAGGAGGGAACAGAGCAGCAAAGGAGGGAACTGAGCAACAAAGGAGGGAACAGAACAACAAAGGAGGGAACAGAGCAACAAAGGAAGGTGCAGAGTAACAAAGGAGGTACTGAGCAACAAAGGAGGGTGCAAAGCAACAAAGGAGGGAACAGAGCAACAAAGGAGGGTGCGAAGCAACAATGGAGGGAACAGAGCAACAAAGGAGAAAACAGAGCAACAAAGGAGGGAACAGAGCAGCAAAGGAGGGAACTGAGCAACAAAGGAGGGAACAGAACAACAAAGGAAGGTGCAGAGTAACAAAGGAGGTACTGAGCAACAAAGGAGGGTGCAAAGCAACAAAGGAGGGAACAGAGCAACAAAGGAGGGAGCAGAGCAACAAGGGAAGGTGCAGAGTAACAAAGGAGGGTACAAAGTAACAAAGGAGGGAATAGAGCAACAAAGGAGGGTGCAAAGCAACAAAGGAAGGAACAGAGCAACAAAGGAGGGTGCGAAGCAACAATGGAGGGAACAGAGCAACAAAGGAGGGAACCGAGCAGCAAAGGAGGGAACAGAGAACAAAGGAGGTACTGAGCAACAAAGGAGGGCATAGAGCAACAAAGAAGGGAACAGAGCGAAAAAGGAGGGTGCGAAGCAACAAAAGAGGGAACAGAACAACAAACAGGCATGGCAACAGCTGAAAGTTCTTTCCGCGGAAAATCTGTTGAACCACGGAATCGCGCAACCGAGATAAGATAAAAACCGCGGAAATCCGCGGAAGATTGCCATGCCTGAACAAAGGAGGGAACAGGGCAACAAAGGAGGGAACCGAGCAAAAAAGGAGTGAACAGAGCAACAAAGACATGAGCAGAGCAACGCAGACTGGCTCACCTCCTTCGACCTCAGAGCTCCCACGCTCCAGAAGAATGCGGGCCGATTTCTCAGACAGGGAGGGGTTTGCTGCCATCAGCCTGAGAGCACAGACAGACAGTCAGACAGGACAGACTCGGAGACAGAGAAAACACTGGAATGAGGGCTCCACTTCCCTGTTAAGCTCCAACTGCACCTCGTTAAACTTAGCGGTTCCCGTATTTTTACCGGAAATGTGGAGCTACCACAGAATTAGGTCCCCACCCAGCACTCTATATACAGTAAAACAATTTCATAAAGTTGTGTATTTTGAGCTTCAACTGCTGAAGAACAAGCACCAAGTACTTATTATTTATAATATGTATATAGCATTTCTTTAACTCTATTCAGGATATGACGGCCATAGTTTTCAGAGGTTAATTAGAAGTTGTACTGTGCCATTTTAAATGTTCTCATTAGCTCCTCCCATGCTTTAAAAATAATTCTTCATTTTCATAACACCGCTACTTGTAAAAAAGTAACCTGAAACCTTTATCATACATTTAATGAATAAATGCAACACGTGTACTTAGTAATATTGCATGGAACCACGATCCATAAGTTTTTTGGTTTCAGATGATCAATTTTTTTAAGCGTACAGCACAAAAACAAGCCGGTGAACCACAGGCGAGAAAGTACCTCTCCATGGCTTTTTCGTACGTGTAGACCTTTTCTTTCCTCGTTCCATTACTTTTCTCGAACTCAATTATTTCATCAATCCCCTTCCTCAGGATTCCCGATATCTTTTCCTGCAGGGAGATGGAGAAGAGTGAGAGAGCTGTTATCTGTGGATTAAGCAGTTGGTGGAAAAGCAACAGTTTGAAAGCAATGTGTGAGCATTAGAACATACCGCTTCAAGAGGAAAAAAACCCAAGGAATCCAGCAATACAAAACTCTCCACCATCTCTGGGTAAGCAGCGCAGAACTGGGAACAAACAGAGTTAACAGTAATTCATGAAACAAAGCCGGGGACTTCCGGTTTGGTCTCCAGCCAATAGCTCTCTTGTAATAGGCGTGGCCTAGCTGTGGCGAATACGAGGTCAAGCTTTTTCCACCATTGATGTGGCCAAACAAAGCCCCAGGCTATTGACGCTATACACTGCACACAGAGAAAATGCCGAGTAAGTGTGCCATCGTTGGCTGTTCCAACCGGTCTGACCGGGAGAGGGAGAAACGATTTTACCGTGTGCCCGGTATTATAGGGAATCAGGGTGAAAAAACTTTGGAGTTGTCAAGAATTCGACGAGCTAAATGGTTTTCAAGCATCTCCAGAAGAAGGAAATCCGCGTTTGTAGCGACCACTTCATCCGTGGTAAGTTTTTTTGTGATTATATACTTGAGACAGTTTGTACTGGATTATAGTTGCAAACTGATAACAATAGTCCTATTTAAGAAAATTGTTGCTCTGACCGCTCGGTCACTAACGCATGTGTGTTCGCGTGTCGTGCTACTGCAAGCGCTCCTAGTTGACTTATTTGCAGTAATTCTGACTGGTACACTTGTGTTACTTTGGTTAGCAATCAAGGTGGTAGTTTCGTCTTAATGTTACCTGATCGTAGCTGCTACAGTTGAAGCTAAGTGGAGAGGCGTTTTATCTGTCTAAGTTGGACTGATAAGGCTGCAATTAGTGAAACGATCGTTTTGCTTATCCGGGGTCAGCCGGGAACTTTGCCATCGTGCGCCCTTACAAAAAATGCTATTTGATTTACCACTGGATACCATTCATTTACAAAACCCAAAACCAGTGAAGTTGGCACGTTATGTAAATCGTAGATAAAAACAGAATACAATGATTTCCAAATCCTTTTCAACTTATATTCAATTGAATACACTGCAAAGACAAGATGTTTAATGTTCAAACTGAGAAACTTTTTTTTTTTTTTTTGCAAATAATCATTAACTTAGAATTTAAAGGCAGCAACACATTGCAAAAAAGTTGGCACAGGGGCCTTTTTTACCACTGTGTTACATCACCTTTCCTTTTAACGACACTCAGTAAACGTTTGGGAACTGAGGAGACCAATTTTGAAGCTTTTCAGGTGGAACTCTTTCCCATTCTTGCTTGATGTACAGCTTAAGTTGTTCAACAGTCCGGGGTCTCCGTTGTCGTATTTTACGCTTCATAATGCGCCACACATTTTCAATGGGAGATAGGTCTGGACTACAGGCAGGCCAGTCTAGTACCCGCACTCTTTTACTACGGAGCCATGCTGTTGTAACACGTGCAGAATGTGGCTTGGCATTGTCTTGCTGAAATAAGCAGGGGCGTCCATGAAAAAAAGACGTTGCTTGGATGGCAACATATGTTGCTCCAAAACCTGTATGTACCTTTCAGCATTAATGGTGCCTTCACATATGTGTAAGTTGCCCATGCCTTGGGCACTAATACACCCCATACCGTCACAGATGCTGGCTTTTGAACTTTGCGCCCGTAACAGTCCGGATGGTTCTTTTCCTCTTTGGTCCGGAGGGACACGGCGTCCACAGTTTCCAAAAACAATTTGAAATGTGGACTCGTCAGACCACAGAACACTTTTCCACTTTGCATCAGTCCATCTTAGATGAGCTTGGGCCCCCAGCGGCCGGCGTTTCTGGGTGCTGTTGATAAATGGCTTTCGCTTTGCATTGTAGAGTTTTAACTCGCACTTGCAGATGTAGCGACGAACTGTAGTTACTGACAGTGGTTTTCTGAAGTGTTCCTGAGCCCATGTGGTGATGTCCTTTACACACTGATGTCGGTTTTTTTTTTTTTTTCTCCTGAGGGATCGAAGGTCACGGGCATTCAATGTTGGTTTTCGGCCTTGTCGCTTACGTGCAGTGATTTCTCCAGATTCTCTGAACCTTTTGACGATATTACGGACCGTAGATGATGAAATCCCTAAATTTCTTGCAATAGCTCGTTGAGGAATGTTGTTTTTAAACTGTTCGACAATCAGCTCACGCATTTGTTCACTAAGTGGTGACCCTCGCCCCATCCTTGTTTGTGAATGACTGAGCATTTCAGGGAAGCTGCTTTTATACCCAATCATGGCACCCACCTGTTCCCAATTAGCCCGTTCACCTGTGGGATGTTCCAAATAAGTGTTTGATGAGCATTCCTCAACTCTCTCAGTCTTTTTTGCCACTTGTGCCAGCTTTTTTGAAACATGTTGCAGGCATCAAATTCCAAATGAGCTAATATTTGCAAAAAATTACAAAGTTTACCTGTTCGAACATTAAGTAACTTGTCTTTGCAGTGTATTCAATTGAATATAGGTTGAAAAGGATTTGCAAATCATTGTATTCTGTTTTTATTTACGATTTACACAACGTGCCAACTTCACTGGTTTTGGGTTTTGTACCATTGAGAATTTTCGTAAGGGTGGGCTAGCTCTGATGCTAAAGCTGTGTCTGGTATAACAAACGATTTCTCTGCATTGCCGTGGCAGAATTTTATCCCCTTTAAAAAAATGTTTTGGCAAATTACAAGCTGAAAAAGTGGAAAATGGATTCGGAATTTTTCCCGGTACGAGTTATCGATTCGCGAGCTCCACACAAGCAATGCTTTAGACCGTTTGTGTGTTTCTGCTATGAGCTCATTTAGTAACTCGCTGTCGGAATTGTTTCGTTTTGGAAGAAATGGTTATCAGGAGCTTATAGCAAAGTTTCTTCCAGAAAAGTGGGTATATAACAGTACAGTTACAACCACATGCATGCAAGGCGAGACAGTACAATACTGTGATTTAGGCTCAGCCGAACTGTCCTCTGCCTCCATAGCTGATGTGCTTGGCCACACTAATGGCGGCGCAGGCCGTTGCTACCAGTTACTGAGGCAGTCCAGTGTTAGGTCATGTGACTATTGCAAGTCACCTATTCAGACGAGCGCATCTCTCCGCCGATTTTGAACTATATTTTCTGGACTGCCTCTACAAAGTGGGCCTTCAATTAGTTTGAACCAAAAATGAGTGCAACGGAGAAACAATCTGCAAGCAAGATGACACTTCGTACTCCCTCTCCTTCGACAAACCCCTCGCAAAAATCGGCCAAGAAACGCCTGAACATGACCCTCAATGCCTCAATGGGTCCGGTATGTGATGAAGAAAGTAAAATGCTTGCATTACCCGATTCCCAACTTCAGTTTCTGAAAGCGGCGCTAAATGACTGTGTAAAAGATTTTAAGGGTACATTGACCAAGCTTTGTGTTGATGTAAAAGCTATTCGAAAGGATATGGACAGTTTTCAGTCCAAGTTCGAGCACATGGAAAAGGAGATGGCTTCGTTAGCCACTGCAGCTACGAACCAAGGTAAACGCATGGACATTTTGCAGGCCGCACAAAGGCAAAATCGAGATGTAATTATGGAATAGGTTGCCAATATCACTCGACTCAAAGAACAACTGGCTGAGCTGGAGGACAGGAACCGTCGTTCCAACTTACGTCTGGTTAACCTTCCGGAGACAGTGGAAAATGAGGATGCTATCGGCTATCTCCAACGCCAGCTCCCCATATGGTTTCCTTCCCTGAGCTCCAGAGGGGTTATCGAAATTGAGAGGGCGCACAGAATTCACTTTGCTGGCAAGTCAACTCGATCTCGCACTCTTATTTTTAAACTCCTTGGTGTTGGAAAACATGGGAGGCAGTAGCAGAGAGGCCCTATAAAGTGTTACACCTTATGGAGGGCCAATACACAACCTCGTCTGGTCCCTCTGCTTTTCGGGTATACTTCTTTGATCATTTCCTTTGTGTGATTACTTTATCATCCCTCAGCCCACACCCCAATTTCCCTTCACCTTGTTTGTCTCTCCCCCCACCTCCTATTACTCTGGGCAAATTACCATTTGTTCATTTGCATCCTTTGAACTTTCAGCTATAAGTGTTCACTTTTTCCCTCAGTTGTTGGTTCTTGTTCATCTGTACTTGGGGAACAGACCCACTAGTTCCTCTACTTTATTAAACTATCCATTCTGCAACTAAGATGTGCCTGCATTTATTTTTCTACTTACAAAAGTACGGAGGAATACAGTGAACTCTTAAAAAACCCCATACTTAGGTATACTGATAGGCAGGCCATTCTCAGAGCATATAGGCAGTCTCAATCTCAGTTCGTTCGTGGTCAGACCCAGTTGCGGCTGTTTCCGGACTACTCCAGTTATACTGCGGAGCGCAGGAAGGCCTTTTTACACCGGTGCTGGCTACGTTACGGCAAAAAGGAATTCAAGGATTTCTTCTTTACCCTGCACAACTGAAAGTTACTTAGGGTTCTGAGTCCAACGTGCATAAAACCCCAGATGAAGCTCAGATTTCTAGAAAGACTGAAATAACTCAATCCACTTAATGTCTGCCTCCGACTAGCACGCAAGCGAAGCGGACTAGTTCATATTTTTCAGCGGATCATTGTCTTCAAAATCGGGTGAAGGACTACTTGTAAATGAGTATTTTTGCCTTCTGCTCTGAATTCTTGATTAACTTAACCTGTATATTGCTCAAAGGGTCTTAAGTCTAACCTGTGTTTGCTAACCTGATAAAGTCGAGAAATTTTATCTTGCCTTTGGTGTCAAAACCTGCCGTCAGAAATACTAATGTTTATTTTCAGATATAAGGCCTCTTGCTATTAATTTTATTATTGAAGAATCAATGGTTTTCATTTACTCTGGGGGCTGAGAGATGCGCGGCCCCATCTTGGCTGAAAGCCAAAGAAGTGACTGTGTCTTAAGTTTACACCAGTTTCTTTTTTGTTTCGGGGATGTGGATACCCCAGCTAACTGGGTTTTTCTGTTTTTGTGTTGGTACAGTTGTACCGTAAATTTTTATCGTAGATGTAAAACTATTCACTCGAGGAAGTGTCTTCAACTTATTTCAAAATTTATTCTATATAGCCTTCGTGTTTTATAGCACTTCACGATTAGGTTTCTGCTGAGCTTGGTTTTCGTGTCAGTATTTTTTAAGGCAAACTGTAGTTGGATATTGTATTCTGTGCTTAGCAACGGAGTATTGAGCGGAGCCTTGGTTAATTCTGTGATCATTGCTAATGACAATGATAGTAATGAATGATATTAATAATTTTATGACTTGGAACGTTCGCGGATTGAATGAAAATGTTAAGAGACTTCAGTTTCTCGACTATTTGCGTCGTAAGCATGTTGCTTTTGCTTTTCTTCAGGAGACATATATGAAGCTGTCTGACGTTCATCGAGTCCAAAACAAATATTATAAAATACTTGCACATTCCTGTGCTCATAATAAAACTAAGGGGGTCATGATTTTGATGGACAGGAAGCTAGAGGTGACAGTTAATCTTTCAGGGGGAGATTCCGAGGGTAGGTTCTGTTTTGTATTTTGTATTTATTACAAAAGGTTTTAAACTTTGCCTCGCGTCTATATATGGCCCTAACATTTATGTTCCTCATTTCTTCGATGAAGTTAAACATAAGTTACTTCAGATGACAGATTTCTGTATGATTATCGGGGGAGATTTCAATTTGATCAAAGATTCCCTTCTTGATGCCTCACGCAACAATGCAATGTCGGCTAGGGTGGCAGCACCAGGTCATTTTGATATGTTTTAATGCGACTTGAATCTGTTTGATGCATGGCGTCTTAGGAATCACAGCGTCAAAGACTTTACGTTTTTCTCCTGTCGACATAATACACTGAACAAAAATATAAACGCCCCATGTCAAATTTTTGAGTTTTTATTAACAAAAAACTGGAACCGGGATTCGTCTGTGAATAGCACTCTTCTCCGTGCCAAGGGCCATCGAACGTGTGCGTTTGCCTATGCGAGTTGGTTCCGACGCTGGACAGCGGTGAGAGCCAGACCACGGTGAGGACACCGAGCGTGCAAGTTGGCTTCTCGCAGGTGGTTACGGACTGTCTGTGGTGTGATGCGTCTGTTGTGCTGACCAACAGTCTCATCCGCTGTGCATGTCGCTGATCTGAGCCGATCCCGCAGGTGGACGAGCCGGATGTAGCGATCTTGTGCTGGTGTAGTCACGCGTGGCCGACGTGGATGAGGTCGATTTGCAGTACTGCCCGTCTGTCGGAAACGAACTCTCAAATGGCGTATCGTCTGATAGTTAACATTCAGCTGCACAGCGACCGCTCTGGTGGACATCCCTGCATCCGGCATGCCCATGGCACGTTCCCGCATGACCTGAGACAACTGAGGCATGATGACTTTTGACAAAATTTGACATTTTGGGGTGGCCTTTTATTGTCCCCAGTATAAGGAGTGTCTGGGTACTGCTCATTCTATCTGATCACCGTCTGGAAATGCCACACCCATGAACTGAGTGAAATCATTGCGTCACTGAGCAAATGCTCACTGACAGAGAGATGGATTAAAAAATGGTACACAAATCAAGAAAAATATCCCTATTGTACAAGTAAAAGTCAGCATATGCTCACTTAGAGTTGTTAACTCCATGTGGCATCAATATTTGACATGGGGTGTTTATATTTTTGTTCAGTGTACATACTCTTGAATTGATTACATATTCATATCACCCAATATTTTACAACATTTTATTTCGACTGATATTTTGCCAATTGTATTTTCTGATCATGCACCGGTGCCGTACAGCTTTGATTTTTCTGTTGGAGTGGCTCACACTGGGAAATGGCGATTCAGTGTTTTTCTTCTCCAAAATTCAGATTTCTTGGAAGGCATTACCAAAGAATTAAAGACATTTTTAGAAATCAATAGAGACCCGGAAATTAACCCTCAACTGTTATGGGAAGTAACAAAATGTTTTATTAGAGGTTTTTCTCTTTCTTTTGGCTCTTAACTGAAGAAAACCAGAAATCAAAGAGTAGCTCAATTGGAGTCCGACATCAAATGGTTGGAAAATCGCCAGAAATATAACTTCGTACAATCTAAAGTGGCTGAACTGGCCTGTTTAAAAGCAGAGTTTCAGACACTGACAAAGACGAAAGCAGAATTTTTATTACTTCGGACCAGACAGTTATGTTACGAACACGCAGACAGACCTAGCAGACTTCTAGCCTTAAGAATTAATCAATGCCAGCAGATAGCTTCTATTGATGCAATAAGAGATGCCAATGGTGTACTATTGTCACAGCCCCTTTTGGTTAATGAAACTTTTAAAACATTTTTCTCCCATACTTATAAATCTGAGATAATTATAGACAATGAAAAGATGAAAGAACTTTTGAGTGCTTTAGATCTACCACTCCTTGACGCTGATCAGATCAGGCAGCTAGAAGCTCCTATCTCTCTCGAAGAATTAAAGGCCGCAGTGCTTTCGACGCAAAAAAGTAAGTCCCCAGGCATGGATGGCATTCCGCCTGAACTGTTGTTAGCACTACAGGATATTGTAGATCCCTTGATACTCAACTCCATCAATTACTCTCTGGAAATTGGCTCATTTCATAGGGACCAAAAGACAGCGCTAATTACCTTGCTTCTCAAAAAAGGCAAGGAACCATCCGAATGCTCAAGCTATAGACCTATAAGTTTGATAAACTCTGATTTAAAGCTATATGCAAAGGTCTTAGCAAAAAGACAGGACAAATGTATTGGTGGTTTGATTCATCATAACGAAACTGGATTCATGAGAGGGAGATTGGGTGCTGATAACATGCGTAGACTTTTGCATTTTCTTGAGTTGGCCCCTCAAAACGGAGAGTCTTGCGCCATTTTCTCACTAGATGCAGAAAAAGCGTTTGATCGCTTAGAATGGCCTTATTTATGGGCTGTACTTGATCGGTTTGGTTTTGGTCCCCGATTTATTCATATGGTTCGTACTTTATACGATAATCCATCTGCTTGTGTTCAGACAGGATCAGTCATATCTTCAAAATTTCCCCTTGAAAGAGGGACTCGGCAGGGCTGCCCTCTGTCTCCTCTTTTATTTGCTAGAGCAAATTCACTAGAGCCCTTGGCACAGGCTATTCGACAAAGTTCTGAAATTTCCCCTATCTGTATTAACAAGACTAGGTGCAACCTAGTATATGGCTGGGCCGCCAAGTGCTGTATGAGAATTTGGGCCCAAGAAAAGGGTGGTAACACAATTATATGAAGCGCAAGTTTAGTAATGGGCTGGAGCTGATAAATTATTTACAAAGTGGGTGGGGAGAGTGCAAGAGTGTAGGAGTGGGAGAGTGTGAGAGTGAGGAAATGTGAGAGTGTCCAAGAGTGAGAGTGTGTGAGTGAGGGAGTGGGAAGTGGGGGGGGGGTCTTGAGTAAGGAAAACAAATGAAAAGCATGTTATACATTTGAATAGTTTACTGGCGGTTTAAAAACCACTATAATTAATAGTAGAATTACATAGTATCAATACCATGTCTAATTTTTGCTTCAGAAAACTGATTTTTCTTAACTACAAATTGGGATACCATAGGCTCACTGTAGCTGAAGTGGTTGCTACAGAGGACAACGATTATTTATGTAGCAAGAGATAATTTTGTTTGAACTGCTGGATAGATACTATGGTCAAGTATATTGAGCAGTTTGCACATTAGGCTTGGCTGAGGAGTTTTATTCAGGTAACTCCTGAAAAACAGGGATTGGAGTAAACTCGTCCATATTCTAAACCGCGAGCTCAGCTTGCTTGTGAATATTCAATAACTCAGAGCCGTACGGCTCTGCAATAACTGATCCTGGTGTGCCATCTGGTGATAGAATATTGTAACTGCACGCAGATATTTGCAGCTCCATGTCCGCTTGCGGACACATCTGCACACAGATACCCTGCCAAGCACCGTTGTTCTTCTCGAACACGCCAAATCCAGATAATCCTTAAATGATGAATTACATTCATAATTTAATTTGTAACGAGTAACGAAGTGGCAACTGGCCAGTGTGAAAGTAACTGTGTGAAAGTATTCTTTTTATCTTTTAAATGTAGTACAATAAAAGTCCCGGTAAAAAAAAAATAAAAAAAAAAATCTCAAGTAAAGCACATATCCTCAAAAAAAAAAAAACTACTTAAGTGATGTAACAAAGTTCATGTACACCTCTGTATGATAATGTATCCCTAATCCCATCATTGTAGGCTACCTGTTTTCACTCGTATAGGAAGACTAAGGAAATAATCCTCGTACCGGCTGCGAAATTCAAAAGGGAGATAGGGGAATGTAACACATCGTACCAATCTATCGTGAAAGAATCTTGACAATGGTCGGAACGTGTTTTTAATTTCCCTATTCAATCTCGCAACCGATACTGTCCTCCGAGCTTGTTAACTGTCGTGTCGGTTGCGAGATTGAAAAGGGAAATTGAAAAACACATTCTGACCATTGTTATGATTCTTTCATGCTAGATAGGTACGATGTGTTACATTCCTCTATCTCTATGGGATCTCGCAACTGGTACCAGAGAAAACAAGCATGGAGGGCTGAACAAACTGAACTAATCTAGCGTGAAAGAAGATTAGCCTAATAATGGTAGGATTGTGCTCGTAATGCAACAAAATCGAACGGAACTTTTTAAACGACCTGGATGCTAGCTAGGCAAGGGCAGCATATGCATCCGCCATATTAATATTCAATCCACCTTTTGCTATCCATTAGAAGAAAATACGCATTAATTTTTGTAAAATGGCGACCAATATCACCAAGAAACATTCACTGGCATCAAAAATTGCACATTGTGAACATTCTATATGTACAGAAAAGTGTCTTAATTTAACAGTGCCTTTGTCTGATTATTGCAGCCTGTTGCTAGACTGGAGTCAAGTACTGGTCGTATTGCATTGGCGTACTGGAGGGTAGGCTACAACAACGTAGTGAAGAAGTAGCTACCTCAGTGACAGGGTGTCGAATCCAGCTTGGCGCCATCTTTTACACTTAATATTTTATTAAATGTATTGTTTTCATTGGTCTCGGTTACAGTCGCTGTTATATAGGCTACAATCAAAGTGGCCACCGTAACCGCTTCCGTTCAAGTGAACCAACTCATGAACGCGCAAGGGTATAAAGGTAATTTGGAAACCAGTCGGGGCATCATACCGGTATTCTTGAAAATACTGAAACATATTAGTGCCGGCGCCACTTCAGTGTACGCATATAATCCAGCTATAGTCACAGTAACAGTATATAATAATTTTTTTCGAACATCGTGTAAGTTCCCATGTTGGACTAAAGGATGCTTAACATTGGACGGGATAATCACAAGCATAAATGTGTGTGGCGCGTTCAATTCCACGACCAGCCAGCCAGCCAATCATTGAAGTTCTTCCCTGCCGGCCGACCAATCGCTGGACAGCCAGCCAGCCAATCGCTGGCCAACCAATCAAAGTTGTTCTCCGCCGGCCAACCAATCGCTGAACTTCTTCCCCGCCGGCCAGCCAATCGTTGAACTTGATCACTCAGGCACTCACTCACTCACTGACATTCGCGTTTATAGGGGCCTGGCCGCTGCTCGGCCCAGCCCTAAAACACAGTCCATTATATTTTTTTGTATGCGGACGACATTCTTCTGTTTCTTTCTGACATCTCCAGTTCCCTTCCACGAGTACTTGATATGGTTAACAATTTTGGGTCTCTATCTGGATATAAAATAAATTGGAGTAAGTCAATTCTAATGCCTCTTAATTCTGCTGCTAAACATGCAACCCTTCATTTTTCGATCCCAGTGCAGTCTGACTTCATATATTTGGGAGTCAAAATCTACCCTAACCTTCAGACAATTCAGAAACAAAATTTTTTTTCCACTCTGAACAAAATTAAAGCTGATCTTGCACGATGGTCTCCCTTGCAACTTACTCTACATGGTAGAATATCAGTGATCAAAATGAATGTTCTCCCTTGAATTAATGTTATGTTTTCTATGTTACCTTTGGCACTTCCTCAGAAATATATAGAAGAAATTAACACGTTGACTGCCGACTACGAGATAACTCGTAATGGCGGGTCCGGGCCAGCGCTAGACTTGAAAATTCGGAGGAAATTATCCATCCCTTTATTGACTACAATTAGTCCTGGCTAATTCTTGATGGTTTTCCTTTATAAACACGTTTTCCAATTCAAGAATAATCAAGTGGCAATTGAAGACACGGCTTCTCTCCCCCAAGCGATCTAACAGCAAATAATGGGCTACATTCAGTAGAGAAAATAATTTAATTATAATTAGGTCTATGCACAGGCACTCAGCAACGTTATGTTTTTTTCTAGCGAGAGCGGCATTTCAGAACTCATTTGCGAATGAAGGTAATTTCGGCAAGTACCTACACCTGTTTTTGCAGCATGGTCACGCAACTTGCAGTAAAAAATAGACAGCTGTCAGACTGGAAAATGTAAACGGAGGAAACCACGTACTTGTCACCAGAATTACCTTCATTCGCAAATGAGTTCTGAAATGCCGCTCTCGCTGGAAAAAAAAATAACGTTGCTGAGTGCCTGTGCATAGACCTAATTATAATTAAATTATTTTCTCTACTGAATGTAGCCCATTATTTGCTGTTAGATCGCACGACGGGGAGAAGCCGGTCTTCAATTGCCACTTGATTATTCTTGAATTGGAAAACGTGTTTATTAAGGAAAACCATCAAGAATTAGCCAGGACTAATTGTAGTCAATAAAGGGATGGATAATTTCCCCAATTTTCAAGTCTAGCGCTGGCGGACCGGACCATATAACGAAGTTATCGTGTAATCGCAGTCAACGAGTTAACACAATGTGTAAAAACTTCATCTGGAATGGTAAAAATTCCAGGATACGGTTAGCTGTATTACAGCGCCCAAAAGCTTTTGGCGGTTTGTCTTTGCCAAATTTTAAATATTATTATTGGGCCTTCCAGCTGAGAGCACTTAAGGATTGGTTCGATTCTAATTGTTTGGTTTCGTGGCGCAAAATAGGAGAGGCCATAGTAAGACCACATAGGATCCAGGATTCAGCTTCTCGGACCTCAAAAAGAAGCTCATTTCTCTTTTTATGGGTCACAAAATTTCAAATTCTTTGGATGTCTGCCAACAGGCAAGCAAGTATCTTGGCGTTTGTTTTAATCTTCATAGTTTGTCCCCCATTTGGAATAAAGGCTTTCTGCTGACAGGATCAAAACCTTTTCGTTACCCCCCATGGTCTGACAGAAATGTGCACGTGTTGAGCGATATTTTTGATGAAAAAGGTTTGTGTTCGTTCCAAAGTATAAAGGAGAGTTCTATGCTCCCTGGTTTTTCATACTTTCTGTACCTTCGGCTCCGCTCGGCCCTCCGTGCGTATGGAGTTCCGTGGAATAAGGCTCTCCCAACCCATTCTTTAGCACAATTTCTTTACTCTGCAGGTACTTCCCGAGGTCTAGTTTCATCCCTTTATAACAAGCTTGTATCTCATAAAATTAATACTCTTCCTGTTTCTTCGATGTGGAATCGGGAATTAAATACCTTAGGTGTTTCTGTCGATTGGGAATCAATCTGGTGTAATATTTTTACCTCTTCCAAAAATTTGGCTCATCAGTTGATTCATTTTAAAGTGGTGCATAGATTCTATGCTACTCCATATCGCAGATTTCAAATGAAATTATTGGATACTAGCCTTTGCACAATCTGTTCACTAGGTGTAGTTGGTACATATCTACATATGTGGTGGGAGTGCCCTCCAATAAAGGACTTTTGGATCTATGTAGCCACAACTTTTAAAGATCTTTTGGGTGTGCGGATTCCCATATGTCCTGGTCTGTTGGTTCTTGGGGATGTCTCAGATGTAGTGCTCAGCAGACCAAAGAAACGTGTTTTATTAGCAGGATTGACTGCAGCTAAAAAAGCCATCTTAAAGGGTTGGATAGAGCCTGGAATCTCACTAACATATACTTGGGTACATTATTATTCAGATATATGTATTATGGAAAAGTCCACTGCAATATTACACCGAGCCAATGCGAACACAGTGTCTGTTTGGTCTGAAGTCATCTGTAGTATCAGGAGTATTTTACCGTGATTATATGATAATTGTTTGGATTGTTTTGTATAGATATTGTACTTGTGTTTCTTTTTATGTGCTGATCCTCCCCCATGCTAATGTTTTTTTTTGTAAATGTTAAAACTTGAATAAAAAGATGTTTACAAAAAAGAAATAAAGCCGTCCAACATTACTTACAACATTAGGACTACAGCTTCAGTCAAGAAACTAACTGGCACGGTGTGAAGATTCTGAAAAAAAGCCATAGAGGCAACACACACACACACGCATCTCACCATGGCGCCCACAATGCCTCCTGTGGAAAAAGAAAAGGGGAAAAAAAATCTCTTCTTAATCATTGAGGATTTAATTCCAATTTCTTATTTCTGAACACTTACATACTGCACATTAGTACTCATAATAATCCACACTGAAAATATGGCGATAAACAGTTTACAGATTAAGTCCACTCGAGTCACTGCAGCAATTTTATTGCAAGAGCTTATACATATTGTGTCCCGAGTGAAACCCTCTTCCAGTCCCTTAGATATTGAACCCACTAGGCTCCTTAAAGTAGTTAGGAAGACTGTTGGCCGTGTTCTGATCTCTGTGTTGAACAGTTCTCTCTCCACTGGCAGTGTTTCAGACCATTTTAAAATTGCTGATATTCAACCGCTCCTTGAAAGACTAAACCTTGATCCCATAATTCTCAACTTAAGACCCATTTTAAAACTGCTTTTTATTTCTTAAGTCTAAGAAAAAGTTGCAGCAAAGCAACTTTAGAAGTGGTGGAAACCAAAAATATACTTGAAAAAATGTCACTCAGGCTTTAGGCAGCAACACGGCACAGAAACCTCCCTTCTAAGGGCCACAAATGATCTTTCTATGAATGTAAACTCGAGACTACTCATTATTGGTGCAGTTGGATGCAAGTCCAACCTTTGATACTACTTATCATGCAACCTTGATTGACAGGCTGAGAAATTGGGTTGGGCTCCCTGGGACTGTATTGAAATGGTTTTCTTCATATTTTCCAAACAGATAATCACCAAGAAAAACCAAAAATTATGTCTCAGCTTCTGCAGCACTTACTTTAGGGATACCTCAGGGCTCCATACTTGGGACAATATTGTTTTCAATTTATATGCATCCACTGGGTCCCACTATTCATCAGCATAATATAATGTTTTCAATGTTATGCTGACATTACATTGTTACAGCTTTCAGTGAAATCAACGGATTATAGTACAGTGTGTCACGTGACTGTTTAGCTAATGTTCAAAATCTGATAGCAGATAATTTCCAGCAGATGAACTCAAATAAACTGAAGTCATTATAGTCGGCCCAAAGTTAGTCTCAGATAACATTCAGTCATCTCTGGGACCATATGCTTCAAATATTAGGCCTTTTTCTGTAAATCTTGGTGCGATTTTTGGTACCAAACCTTATTTTGAGCTACACAGTCAGAAGCTTATACAGTCAAGCAACATGCAACTCTGAACCATAGCTAAAACTAGACAGTCCGGTCGGCTGTGACCGCATGAGTGTGGCCCCTGAAAACCCGCTTCTTCCCTTTTTTGCACATTATTCGGCCAATACTGTTGCTATGGCAACAAAAATCGATAGGTGTCATAAGTGAAGTAGAACACATGTCCATGTCAAATATGAAAGTAATCAGTCAAAAATTGCAGCCTGTACTGCATCTACAAGGAAATCTTTATGTTTTGCCACTAATTTGCGTATTATTCGGCCAATAATGTCGCCATGGCTGCCAAAATCGATCGGTGTTATAAGTGAAGCATAACACATGTCCATATCAAATATGAAAGTAATCAGTCAAAAATTGCAGCCTGTACTGCGTCCACAAGAAAATCTCCATGTTTTGCCACTAATTTGCATATTATTCAGGCAACAATGTCGCCATGGCTGCCAAAATCGATAGGTGTCAGAAGTGAAGTATAACACATGTCCATATCAAATATGAAAGCAATCGGTCAAAAATTGCAGCCTAAAAACAATCACCCAAAAATGAGAAAGCTAGAAGCAAACCTGAAGGCACTAGGGTGGTAACGTCATTGATGGACAAAAAAACGAAGAGACATACGGACAGACAGACAGACAGACGGACGACGAAGGGGACGACAATACCCCTCGATCGACGGCCACCGCCGGCTGAGGGGTAAAAAGCAGTGCACAACTTCAGTACTACTGGAGCAACATTAACTGTAGTCATTACATCTAAAATTTGAGTTAAAGCTCCGATAAAACAGAATACTAAACCTCTATACTTTGACCTCAATTCAGTGGTTGATTTCAGTTTCACTGTGAAGAAGTGTAGCGTCAAAATAAATGTGTTTCTATTTAGCAGACATTAACCATATAACCCATACATTATTAATCTCCACCTGAGGAGTTTGAGCAGGACACTCACCCATACTGTGACCAATAATGGAGAAGCGTTTCCATTGGAGAGCTGAAATGCAACATTTTATTTTTCACCATAAAATAATTAACAAACAACTCAGCCCATTTCACTGATTTATCTTTTTTTATTCTTTACTTCCATGGTTATGTCCTGTATTTCCAATCCAGGACAAGAATTATGCGGGCCCTTCAGACTGATAAATATGCAATAATTGAACAAAAAAAAAAAAAATCACAAAATCACGTAACTTTTTAACGGCACTCTGTTTGTCCTCCCAAACTACATAAAATAAAAGCCTACAGACTTCGTAGCTTACATGGCTATTCAGACTGCAAAAAAATATTCAAAATGTTCAAACTCTTTGGTACGCAAATGTGAAATATATTGGTAAAAATATTACTCCTAGTGATCCAAAAGGGTCTTTGGCAGAAAATGGCCAAAATGTTTACAGGCATTGAAGATTTCTGAATCTGAAGGCAGATCAAAGTTGGCACCAAATGGTCACAGGTCCCAAATGACCCCTGGTGACTGAAAAGGATCGTATATTGGCCTCAAATATCTATATTCTTTTTGAAAATAAAAAAAATCGTGAAAGTAGGACTGGATCGAAGTTGGCCCGAAATGAGCCCTGGTGATGCAAATGGGTTGTAATTTGACCCAAAACACCCAAAATGTTCATCAAAATTGAAAACTTGTGAAAGTGGACCCGGTTCAAAGTTGGCCAGAAGTGCTCCCACATGAATCCTGGTGACCCAAAATGTTTGTATTTTGGCACAAAACACCCCAAAAGTGGACTCAAATTAAAAAATTGTGAATATTGATCTGGATTGAAGTCAGCCCAAAATGGTGCCAGATGACCGCTGGTGACCCCAAAGGTCACATTTTGGCCAAAAACACCCAAAAAGCAGACCAAAATTAAAAAAAAAAGTATGACAGTTGAGTCTGGTCAAAGTTGGCCTGAAATGATCCCAAATGACCACTGGGAACCCCAAATGGTGATATTTCGGCCCAGAATACCCTAAAAGTTAAAGGGGACCTATTTTGCTATTTTTCCAAGTTTATATTTTGGTCTTTGACTCCCCTAGAGTACTCCTGATCGCGCAAAGTAAAAAAAAAGGGTATTTATTTCGCTCATACTGCCATCCTCAAAAAACTGCATTTGTAGTACATTGTAGTCTCTGCCTGAAACGCCTCACTGGGGTGGCTCTTCCGCTATGGCCCCCACTCCCCGTGTGCCCACTTTCTTCTGACTGGCCAGCTCTGTGGAGGGCGGAGTTGGGCGGGACGAGGCTGCAGAACGCAGTTTTCCGTGTCCGGCTTCCCAGAGTGAAACCTGAGACACGTCTGCAATCTGATAAGGAAGCGGCGGGCAAATTCCGCAATCTAACGTTATACTTGAATATAGATCTAATGACATGATCTTGTTCTAACAAACGCAGCGGCGAAAGTGGAGGACGCAGTACGACTATCTCTACAGTTTGCTACGGCAACAGTTGGTGAGTACCGCAGTTTTTCTAGTCCTAGCTAGGATGCAGGGGAAGCTAGAATCCACCCCTTATAGACACATTTGTAGAACGGGTCGACATGCCCAAGTGTAGACCGGAGACCGTAGAAATCCGGTGGGTCTGAGTTTAGGGGGAAACATGGACAGTGAGGAGCAGCTAAAGTGGACCAACAGCTTATGGACTGCTTCGGTGTGTATTAGGACCTGCTGGGTCGTGTGCATAGCTGTGGTGTGTTGTTAGCGTGGAGAAACGAACAGCTTCAAGGCTGGTATATGACGGAGGGGCGAAAGCTCCAGGCTAAACGGCCTTTTCGGAAATTGCCCGTGGTAATGGTTTACTTACTGCATCGGAATGACAAGCGTTTCCTCGCGGAGAATGGGCGCGTTATGGATTGTGCGCGAGAGCAAGCTAGGGCTCCGGTATTGTTATGAGCATAATACAGGTTTTACAGACCGTAAGTTCCGTCTGCGTGAACCGTTGCTTATATGGAGCTAGCGAATCGATCACTTTTACAGGAAATAATTTAATATTCAGTCGCCGATTTAATATTCAATCGACAGCAATGCAGAGAAATCGTTTGTGATAACCATACACGTTATAGCCTGTGCTTTTCCCTATTGCTTTCACCGGTAGCATCAGAGAGCTTGCTCAGACATTGGGGATGTATCAGGCTGACCTCGGTCATGGATAAGTAAAGCGATCGTTTCACAAGCACCCAAAAACTCACCCCAAGCTTTGCAAAACCTACGTCTGGTCTAACTGCAGCCCAACTCAGCAGACACATACAGCACCTCTCCGGTTAGCTTCAACTGTAGTGGCTACAATCAGGCAACGTTATGATGAAACTGCCACATTGATGTTTACCAAGTAACACCGCATACCGATCAGAATCGCTGCATATAAGTTAACCAGGAGCGTTTTTAATTGGCAGAGCAGGGGAACTAACATGCAGTAGCTGATAAGTGGCCATGACTTTGAATGTAATCTGTCGCGCGAAAAATTCGTTTCGTGTCCGATGTGAAAGCAGCTTTATGGATAGTACGCGACAGCTAGAGAGAGCTCGGTTATGTTAGGAACATAATACAGGTTTTGCAAACCGTACGTTCCATTAGGGTGGACAAGTTGCTTATGTGGAGCTAGCGAATCGATCACTTCTACAGGAAAGAATTACCTATTTAATCTCCTTTTTTTCTTTTTTTTTATTAGCCACAACAATTTCTAAAGAAGGATGAAATTATGTCAAGGTAGTGCAGAGAAATCATTTGTAAACCGGTAGAGCTTCTGCATTTCGCATTGCTTTCATGGTAGCACCAGAGAGCTTGCTCAGACATTTGTGAAGTATCCTGCTGATCCCGATCATCGGTAAGTGAAGCGATCACTAACTGTAGAGGCTACAATCGGGCAAAGTTATGATGAAACTGCCACATTGATGCTTACCGAAGTAACACAAGCATACCGATCAGAATTACTGCATATAAGTTAACCAGGAGCATTTTTAATTAGCACGACACATGAAACTAACATGCAGTAGCTGGTAACCGAGCGGTCATAACCACAGAGACAAACCCTTGCAATACAGGTTTTACAGACAGCAAGTTCTGTTACTGTGAACAGTTGTACCAAGCATCCAAATAACAAACAAGTATTAAAAGTTAGCTTCAAATGAGGTTTATGTTCACACACCTTCTGTAGAATTTCCCCTGATATCACTTTTGCATATTTAGGACACAAGCATTAGCAACAGTAACTTGGCTACGTTAGCCGCTGTGCTACAGCCACAATCAACTGGCTATCACATCAGGTTGGCTTATGCAGTAAAAGCAACTTACAGCTTCTGTGTCTGTGAGTCATGGACAGTCGCGACCGATACAGGCTTTATCTTCAGATATTTTACCAAGCCTGCCTTTGAGGCCAGTTGTTAGTGCTAACTATCGCTAGCGGTCCTGCTAGCCACCCGTAACACGTTAGCTTCACTTACATTATTTGCTGTTATATCGTTACTTACAGCTTGTGGCTCCGAGCGCTTGATCAATGCAGCTGCTTCAGGTTTGAGAAGCAGCTGAAATGCTTATCCTGTGTGGAATTATCCTTTATTGACAAAGCTGTCTTTGGTGAAATGCTGAGCACAAACAGCTAACGCTCCATTTGGCCGTGGCTGTTTGCTGCCAGCAAACAAAAAAAGCTACCCACTGATTTCTGGTGGCATCGTCTTTTCGAAGAGAAATATTTGTTTTTCTTCGCGTCCAAAAGTAAACGGACAAGTAGCTTTGGGAGAGATACTAACAAAATTGCAGCTCAAATGATCTGCGGTTCTTCTTTTGTATTTCCAAAAGTGTCAACGCTACTGAGGCATAGTACGATCTGCCGTTGTTAGTGCCTGCTAGAATAGCTTCCGGTGTGGGCAGGTCCAGCGCCATGATTGGCTTTGGCTAGGTCTGTACTAATTGGATGGCACAACCTGACGTCAGGTTTTACCCAGATCTCGTGAAGATCTCGGGAGGAGCTGTTCAGAGAGGAAATCACGCTCACGAAATCACGTTCTTGGATTACGGCAAAACCCCTGTATCTTATGTTTAGAAACTTTTCAGAGGTTGAGCATGGACAACCAACATTATAACATTACTAATATGTATTAAAAGAAGGATCAGCATAATAGGTCCCCTTTAACCAATATGGAAAAATCGTGAAAGTGGAGTCCAATCCAAGTTGGCCCAAAATGGTCCCAAATGAAGCCTGGTGAGCCAAAAGGGTCTATTATACACCACAACACCATAAAAGTTAATCAAAATCAAAAGATTCAACACAAAATTCACTTGTTTTAAACAAAGCGACAAGGTTCATAGACAATTATGGAGTAAGCACGAGATTTTTTTATGCGTATGTGTAAGACGAAGTTTGTATGGCAAGAAGTAGTGTCATAGGGTCTGTCAAAACCTATATTAGCGAGCGATAAGCAATTTCACGGGTTAAAGTGCAAGAATTATGGCAGATGTGCAAGATTTGAATAAAAATTGCTTGGGAATGAAAAAGGCTAAAGTGACTGAAGCGATTGTTGACGAACAAAGCCTCATGAAAGAAAATACAGGCCGCACGACCGAGACTATAAGCGCTACCGCAGCCTTCGAGGAGGTCGGATATATCGCCGACTCGACCACTGATTTAATACCCCCAATTAAATTTCTTCATGTGTATGATCTCATTGTGGAGAAGAGTGGTAAAAACAACAAGTGTTTAGACCGGGGTATTAAACACTTTGACGAAGGTGACACCCAGGAATGGTGCTACAAACAGGTAGGCATCACTAGCTGTCATTGGACATGTTGGATAGCAGTGATAATTATATGTATACAGTTACAGCCAGCTGGCTGTTACACCCCTTTGAGCACATGTAGATGCCCATGGACACGGAGGTGTTCTATTCAAGCTATGTTTCCATTAATGTGGCTGATGTCCGGCTGCGACAGGCTGCGGGGCAGACACGGTGCATCGCATGCATCCTCACTGTTTCCATATAAACGGCTGAACTACGCTATTTGTCCATTTTCGTTGTCATGGCAGGACCCAACACAGCACTGCTTAAGCAGCACTTCATGGTGGACGAAGAGCTCATCATTATAATTAAAAGATACATTTTAATACAGAAGAAGAAACGAATGAAAAGAAAGCGCCGTTAAAGATGATAAAAATATAAAGATGGCTGGAATTATGTTCTGTTGAATGATAAAGTCTGATATTCTGAAGATTCTGCTTCATCCTCTGACTTGCAAGAATTAGATGAAATTATCTTAAACTCCGTAAAACTGTCGCATGAAAACCACTACTCTGTTATCATATTGTAACAAACGTAAGCATGTGATACACCGGAGCACTTCTGATATACAGAAATCACAAAGGTATTGTGGCATTACTAAGTGGTAGTAAATGCTTTTGATTCACTGAGAGTGGTAAATACACGTATGTTGCAGCAGAAACCTTGGCTCTGCTCTGAACAGGTCAATAAATAAACATTGCTTCAGAGGGACTCATTTGCTAACAAAATAAAGTGTGGAAATCCCTTTCAACTAGAGGAGATTCCTCGTGCGATTCGTGTGCGTTGGAGCTGGAATCGCTCCCTGGTCCGATCGGAAAGACATGCATATGGCTCCCAGCGGCAGCCTCACCCCCAATTTCCACATACTCCGTATGCGTCGCCCACCGCGGAGCAAATAACTCCTATTCTAGTCAATATTTGCATTCCACAGCGCACACCGTGAGGCGTCTCTGGAGCGTCCCAAAAGCGCCACTGCGCTCCGCTTCGCCAGAGATACGCGCCTGGTCTATTTTTCAGCAACATCGCTCCCCTTTCGCGTCACTTGACGTAGAACAGATCGCACCAGACAGGAAATTAAAAGCACCAAACAGTGCTCCGCTGCGTGGCGCAGAGCTCCAGAAACGCATCCAGTGGGCGAGGGCTCGCACCGTCGGAGCTCCACATTCGCGGCGCTGCGCGGCACAGACGGAGTATGTGGAAATCCGCCTTTAAGCATCTGGGGTCACGTTTCAAAAGCAAATGTGGGGCCCTATAAAACATAAGAACTTCATAATTTTGCTGAATGAAAGCTCACCCCTTAGCCTATCCAATGAAATTTCAACATTTCTGGATGAAACTTGATGTTTATTTGTGATGATTTATTAAAATATTGGCAATAAAATATGCATGTGTAAATGTGATAAATTTCTCAAAAACTGAAATGTGTAACTCACCCCAACAAGCTAGTTACATTGCAAACTGCGGACGTCTTCGTGTACTTTATGTGTCACTGAATTAGAAATTAAAAAAAAGTTGCCACCTAAAATGATCACAGGTTTAAATACAAACGGCGCAAACAGCCCTTATTCTTTGTTTTCTTCTGAGGGGACAGAGTTACGGGATAGCTCTACAACATAATCACCGGGATAATGATACGGTAAAATTTGGATGTAATTCAAACTTCGAAATCCCATCAACATAATTTAATGTCGCTTGAGTAGACTAGGTTTAGAGGCATTCGGTGACTCGTATTGCCGACCTGAATTCAAATTTGCATAGCTATAAACATTACGCAACACTGGGTGACGCAGTATCCCTCTGTTTTGTCAGAGAATGAGGCTGGCTTTGCCATAGCCATGAAGAGGTAGGGTAGAGCGGGGTAAGATGCCCCCCTTAAGCAGGAATTTTCATAACTGAAGGTAAACAGCATGAATTAATAATATTTTGCTTGAATGGATAGTATGTAAAGTTGGCTTCCAGATCTCAAAAGATTCATGACATAGTCATTATAGAAATTTTTAAAAAATTTTTAATTACTTTTTTTTAAAAAAAAGGTCATCTTACCCCACCCCTGGGGTAAGATGCCCTTCTGGATGGGATAAGATGCCCCCCATGGGCATCTGTTTTATGTTATCTAGAATAACTTGTAAAGCCTAATGCATACTGGTTTTACTGTATTTCACATGAGTAATTATCATATTATAGCTGTCCTAATTGGCAGGTACACATCATACAAAAGATCAATATCTTTATAGAAATTTCCTTGCTAAAGAAATGGGGAAAGAAAGGGCTACATTCTCCTAAACCTAACTTTTTATTGACTGACTAAACACTAAGGCACAAGTGATGGCAAGGTACTGTTGGCATTACATGCATCAAGGAATAGATGGTTATATCTTGTGGAAAACTAAAAAATATGAGGCACCACATTAGATTAATATGTAGCGGTATGGAACGTATACGAGTATCTGTGAAAAGTCTTTAAAATTAAGAGTAACCATAATGCATTTCACCCAATATATTTCTTTTTAGGCCCTTATGGGTATTGATGCATATATGACTCATTATTGTGTAACTCCATATGGCCCTATTTTTAACATGTATGGATACACTTAACTTTCCATTCTCAAGTTCTTTATAAAAATCATCATGTCTGATATATATTTCATTTGAATAGAGCATAATTTTTCAAAAAAACCCATAAAACAGAATGAATACGACTCAAAATGGGGTAAGATGCGTTCCTGTAGGGGTAAGATGTGGGGCATCTTACCCCAAACCAAAAAGGGCATCTTACCCCCAGCACTACCATATTGGTTTTGGCTTATTAACCCCAATTTCTCCTATTATTACCACGCGGGACCCGCTTATATACATAGAGAAGGCATCACAGAGTTAGACTGACATGTCCTGCAGACTCCTGGGGGATTCAAATACTTGGGGCAAAATGATTCATTTGGTCATTTTTTATAAAAAAGACAGTAAAAACACAAATACTTTGAGAACTCACATGTCACTTGCTCTGTTGACTCATCTGTTGCTCAGGATTTCCCTCCAGGTGGCAGAACATTTGTCTAAGTCAAGAGCCACATACTGGGCACAGGTGAAACTGAATTATAGGCAAAGGGCATCTTACCCTCGGGGGCAATAATACCTAACTGCAGCCGCGGGTAAATTACAAACCACGCACCCTACAAACCACGCAGGTACAGTACAAACCCTGCCACCTACAAAACACGCCCCCTACAAAAGGGTTGGGGTTAGGGTTAGGGTTATGGATAGGGCGTTTCTTGTAGGGCGTGTTCTGTACGGGTCGTGGTTTGCACTCGGCTGCGACTGCAGCTAGACCCTTCTCCTCGGGGCGTCATAGGTACCAAAAACGTCACTTCCCATGTTCCCGCCGCCATATTTGTGTCCGATTCCACTCTTCTCCCTCGCTCATTACAGCGAATGCGGTACATTTAAATGAGGAAGAGAGTCAGCATTATTCAGAAAAAAAACCCATCAATAATCGGTTGTGATCCATGTTTAGTACCCCTTATTTTATTTTATTTTGTCAGTTACCATTTGCGAAGTGTCCATCTCAACTAACATTTCCTGATACTTACATATACCTTGAAGGCTTTCAAAAGTATGGATGCCAATCAATATGCAGTTGCACGATTCGTGAGCAACAATATGGCATCTGGAGACAAAAAAAATGTCGACGTGATAATAGGGCATGTAAGTGTTTCAACAACAATTAATTGTTATCTTGGCGGTGATCAAGTCTGAAGAGCTGGGTGTTTCCATGCTAATGGGCAATTGCGTTAGGCGTCCTATATGAACAGCCATAATTTTCTCCTTTGTTAATAAAATTTTATAATTGCATCACACATCTCTGTGTTGTATTCCTTAGATATAAAATAAATAGTTTTAATTGCCAAATGCAACCAGTTGTGAAGTTATAGTGATTTAGTTGCTTTCCGTCTATATTATTTTTTGCGGGAAAAGTGTGACATGAAATCAGTGACCCAACTTTATATGCCTACACACGAGAAATCACAGGATGCAATAACCCTATGTTTTTACAGAAACGAAACATGTATTTTACATTTTCAATAATGTGTACTTTTGGGTTTTTTTCTCAACCATTTTCCCCAAATTGCAGCTTTTGTAAAATGTTACGTAGCGTAACCAGCTTCCGTCCTCGCCGTTACGAAGGTAAATGGCCGAATGCATGGCAAGTATAAAAACCTGAAAATAATCTGTCACTCTCATTAAATAGTACTACAATACTGGTCTTACATGGTAAAAACTTGTCCTCAGGTTTGGAATGGATTTTAAGATAAAGCTTTTTAAATTTCACCAAACGATTTTCCATCTCATTTTTCTTACTTTCGAACGAACCCAAAATCTCTCAAAATTTATCAGCGGCTGGTCTAAAGGGGGCCAGCTTTACTTCGTTTAGTTCGCGCCTGCGTAATCGTGATGTTGGAGCGTGTGTACAACTGTCAGTGATTCCCCTCGGTCATTTTCCTCGAATTTTTTTTATTCCGTCCAGCAAAGTGACGAAAGTAATAATGTTACGTGCATAAAGGAATAATGATCTAAATAATACTGAACAGTAGGTAAATGTTTATAACTATAGCTATCACAGGAACAAATGAATGCGATCATATCTCGCAGGTAAGTATGCCTAAGTTATCGTCTGTAACCCATTCAAGTTCTGTAACGTTGCACTACCTAGCTAGCAAGTGTTAATTACTGATTAATCTCCTGAAATATTAAGAACTGGTTTGACAAACAGAACAATTAATAGCCGCGTTTGGGCGTTTAAAGTGTTTCACTTGAGTTTTCCTAGCAAAGGGTGCTAAAGGACAGTGGTGGAGGAAGTACTGAAATTCAGTACTTACGTAAAAGTACAGATAACCAGCAAAATATATACTTAAGTAAAAGTAGAAGTGCTGCATTAACAATCCTACTTAAGTAAAAGTAAGAAAGTACTTGCTTTCAAATGTACTTACAGTATACTAAAAGTACTCACATGATAGTCTTTTGATTTCTAGGCCTATATTTCAACAAAAAAACTATATGGGGTTGTGCCTTTTTAATTCTTTAGATCATCCCTGTCAGGTAACATATAATCTGCAGAATTAAAGTGTGAACTGTACCACAGAGGGTAAGCCTAGTAAGTATGCTAACCTTTACAATAAACAAAGTTGTTGCTGGAAAATTACTAATAATGGCATCTGTAGAGGCATAAGTATTACTAGTAGCAACATCTGCATTATTTAATGTCATTAAGCAAAACCAATAAAGGGCGATTCCATGAAAATGTGGACAAGATCAATAAAAATTCAAAATGCACCAAATGAAGTTGTGTTGATAATTTTCATATGCCTATAACCCCTTCTTTCAGGAACAAAAAGATCTCTGATCAGAAAATTGTGTGTAGTTGTTTTTTTTACCCTTTATCTGCTAGTACCTAATTTCGGACAACACATGGTTGATCTTGCATAACTTTTTACACAGGCTGTCTCCCATTGGTATAGATAGTGCAACTGTCTTCTAACGTGAATGGGTAATGGATAGTAAAGTTTCATTGCCACCACCCATAGATTGAACTTAGGCTTTTTCCACATTTCAATAATTTGGCTTGAAATGTACCAAGCCCCGTTGTCCCATACGACACCAAAACTATGAATTTATCTTTGTACCACTAGTTTAGAATGTTTTACAACAGTGGTCATTATTATTTTCTGAGAGTTGGTACTAAGCAGCAATATTTGCCATATTTCATTACATTCGCCCTCTTGGTTAGGACTAGACACCAGATATTTACTTGTCCCATACGACACCAGTAAAGTTTATTTATGTATTTATTTAACCCTTATTTAACCAGGGAAGTCCCATTGAGATTGAGATCTCTTTTTTAAGGGAGCCCTGGGGGTTGAGGTGGGGAGGGAGAGGGCAATTTACACAGCCAATTAGATCAGGGGATGATTAGGTGGCAGGTCGAAAGAGCCAGGTTGGGACTTTAGCCATGACACCGGGGAACCCCCTACAGTATTTTGTTTTCAGTATTTTGAGAGACCCCAAGGTATGTACAAGGCAGAAAATCAGTAAAAATCAATAAATCATTTTGTTTTAGCCATCTCAGCTGGCAAAAGGAGGCATAAAACAAGAGAGGGCAGCACGTGAATGGAATTTTCCACTGGGCATGCTAGAAATTATTGAAATTCACTCAGAACATGAAGATCCACACTCGTGACAAGTTTTAAAGTGGCGTACTGTCTCAGATTGCAGACAGTAGCAAATTGCAGGTAAAGTGAAGCAGAATGCACATGGTATGGCAAATTAAACCCTTTGCGCAGAAGCCAAAACTGGCTATTTATGTGTTACCTTATTTAAGGCTTTGTAATTCAAGATTGCAGCTTCACAGACAGGACAGGAATGGTTCAATTGAGTCAGGACACTCAAAGCATTTAGAATTCCATCGTATTTCAGTTTATGTTCATGATTTTGGTAGAAAAAAAGGGCTGCAAACACAAAAAATCTTCATGAAAATTCAGCATTGAAATTGTAAAAAAAATAATAAAGAGAATTGAAAAATTGCTAGGTCTTTAAAACTATACATTTCTGAGATCATAATCTCCATGACCACAAGTGCAAGTCATCTGATTGTTGAATTTTAAATTACCTACTCTCTAGAACCCAAATAAGACAGCTATCCAGGTGGCTCCCCAAAGTCAAAGATCCCTCAAAATGGTGCACTGTCAAATCATTAAATAATCATATATTAACACAAAGCAACTTTTGACGCATGAAATTCAATATGAAGCAATGATTTTCTCATTGAATTTAGCATAAGTTTATCAATATAGGTGCAGTTGGACATCAATGGACACCAGTAACCTCTCCAAACACAAAACATGCCGGTTCTTCATGATGAAGTTGAGACTTTTGTCAATATTTCTTCAGAGTCCCACTAGCCAGCACACATACTCATTAAATGAACTGCTTATTTAACGGTAAGAACATTCACATTTATCATACAATGAAAAGCTAGCAGTTCCCACTTCCAAGCTCAAGACCTTATATAAACACTTACCACACCTTATAAGGAACAAGTATAACTCACTAACTCAGTAATATCTGAAATATACCTCATTTTAACAGAATAGACATTCCATTACTAGGAATAACCAGGCAATTTTCTACCCAAATTGAACAGAATGGTGCAATGAACGTACCAGGGGGTCTACCAAAGTGCGTGAGCTGCTTGCAAACGAAAACCTCGGCATTTGATTTCGTTGAACACGGTATAAATTCTAAAGCAAAAAGCCACATTAAGCAAAATGCAAACAGAGTAGAAGTATAACCTTTTTCATTGAATCCCTCCTCCAGAGACAGATGCATCAGGTAGAAGGAACCCTCCAGTCCCGTTTCATTCAGAATAATTCCCATTGACCATGTCCGTACCTCATTTAAATCCTGTAAATGTAACTGAACACTTCAGGCCGGTTTTGGATGTCTTTTTTTTTCTTGAAATCGCGTCATTTTCATCTGCACAACCATGCCCAACATAGGGAGAATACAACCAAGATTACTTTTACACACAGGTTTGTTTACTGTTCTTATTGTCCAATCAATGTCTTTCGGTTACTGTGGTTACTGTTGAAAGTGAAGGGACTTAGTGTAATAGAGGACTTCAGATAGCCATGTTATGAATGTTACTATTTTGCCATTCTACACTTCTTGATTATTCTATTCTACAATGGACAGAGAAGCACACTGTTTCCATTTACTGACTGAGGATGAAAATCTTGGGAGAATCAACATTTGCTCTTCATACTGTTCCAGTGTTCATTGTTCAATGTTTGTTGCTGTCAACTTGTTACATGTACATGAATTTGAGTAAAATTTTGCTGTTGTTTCCAAGTTCTCTATAAAAATTTTATTCACCTGTACCCATACACTTCATCTGTTGTACTGCTGGGAAGCAAGATTGGCTGATTTAGGGGTATGGACAAATGTGTCCCGTACGACACCTTTTTACTTGTCCCGTACGACACCACACATTTTTGGGCCTGGTTCAACTACTTCATGAGAGAAAAGGAAAAGTGACTGACAGTTAGCTGGAGGAACTACTAGCTGATATTTTAAGGTTCACATGAAGTCGGTTAATATTGCCAATTCACAGACTTTTCAAGATGAGTAGTGTGGTGTCAAATGTGGTGTCCACTTTGGTGTCCCGTATGACACCACACATTTTTTTGAATTACTAATCTATAAAAGGGTGAACATTCCAGGAGTTGGTGTTCCTGTATAACTCACCTCTTACCACATTCTCTATAATATATTCAGTCCCAATGTTCTTCAAGAATCTTGGCTAAATAAGACAAAAACCGCTACGAATGTCCCGTAGGACACCTCATGGAATCGCCCTAAAGTAGACTGGTTCTAGTATATTCAAATAATGTATTTTATTATTGATCTAGTCAATGTAAACCATTAGACTCTGTTGGCTTCATTATAATGTATCCAGAGTTTGCACTCCAGGCAAAAACTAGGCCAGTTAAAATGAGGCAGGTCTTGAGAAACAGAGAATGAAGGAGTTTGAGATAAGAATCTAGCCATTTGCCAAGCAGCCAAACCTTTGTAGGGGGGAAAAAAATAAACATATGTCTCAAATGGCTAACAGTACTTTAAAACTAGGGCTGCAATGAATGACAGAATGATGATCCGTGTTGTAAATGGGGAACAATTTTAAAAGGAGACGCCAATATATTTCAGGGTGTTTTATTATTGATAAGGGGGTTTACAATATTAATATCGAATATTAATATTGCGCATGCATATGCTGCGCCTGCCCTAGCATCCCTGGTGTGTCATCTGTAACATGGATTACCACATATAGCAGCACGAGAAATGAAACTTGAAGTTTTCTTGACTAAATGCTTTATGTTTTTACACATCCGAATCTTTCTCTGGGTACTCAAACATCAAGGTAAGCCGAAAATGTACTGATTACATTCGATATTGGTGACTGTTGCATACGGAATTCTTTCGCTGTTGCGTTTTTGGCCGATTATGATGTCCACTGCCTCATACCACGAAAATTTATCTAGGGAATCTCATAACTTGAGCTGCCAGACTTTCGCACCGCGTCCCGGACTTTGAAATTTCGCAGCCGCATTTTCTTTAGTTTGTCACGGTACTGATGTATTATTCTGTGATAACCACGCGAATGTACCTACTCATGAATTATTCCATAAATCCCCGAGTTTTTGTGTGTAGTATTCAGTTGTGATTGTATGTTTTCGTCCGCCTACATTTCGAGCAAGCATTGAATTTCTTCATTTGAATGGAGATATCTTTTCACCGCTGCATTTGTTAGAACAAGAGAGGCGTAACACATAACAGTGATCTACCCTTTTTGTCAGTTCTGTCCATATTAAAACAACTAATTCGCTTAGTAAACCCATTGGTACTTTCAAATGTCATAACTGCAATCACTGTGACAATATCATTCAGACCAAATCTTTTTCTGATTTTAAAACTGGCAAAAAGTACATGCATACAGATTTCATTAATTGCAATACTGTCTATGTGGTCTATCGTCTTTCATGTCCTTGTCCCGAATTTTTTATATTGGCCGTATTTAAGAGGCGTCTTAGCGATCGCCTAACCGAGCACAAATATGCCATACACAAGCAGAATTTCACTTATCCTATTGCAAGACATTTCGCAGAGGGTCATGATAGTAACGATTCCGCTCTCAGAATTGAAGGCATTGAACATGTTCAAGCGCATATTAGAGGCGGTAACAGATTCCGCAAGCTTTGCCAGAGGGAAGCATTCTGGATACATGCTTTTGATGCCCTTAATTATCCTGGCCTTAACGAGGATCTTGATTTTTTATCATTTTTATAATTCTCTTCTTTTTCTGTGTTCTCGTGTATTTGTTTTATATTGTTATTTCCTGTACCCATAGTATTGATACCTCTTGTCATTTATTTTTCGGTATTGCCTCATTATCCTGGCCTTAATGATTTTTCTACTTATTCTTGATTATTCACTTCCTTCTGTATTTATATTGATATTCTCCTGCACCCGTTTAATATTGATACCTCTTGCCATTTATTTTTCAATATTGCCTTATGTGTCTTCTTTTTCATTGTTATTGGTATTTTTACAACCTACTCGTAGTATATCTGTCACTTCTCTATTTAATTGTATTATCTGTCACCTCTCTATTTTATTGTTTGATTATTTTTGTTAACTTAAGTGTCATTTTTTGTACTTTTGCTTTTAGCAGTTTACCAGGTGACACTAGTCTGATTGTTTATTGGCTGGTACCATCTATATATGTCAGTCTTTACTCATGTGGCTTTTTACGCCCTGATGAAGACTGTGTAGGTCGAAACATGTCGGCTTTTTAAATTTGTTTTCAGCCATGCTTTAAAAAAGGCTTTTTATCTTAGGCTTCGTTTGGACACAACTATTTTTTCTGAGTGCCTGGAAGACCTACTTATAAAAAAATAGTACTTAGCTAAGTTGAGGACAAACGCAACTTGACGAAAACAAATCGCTGACAGCACAATAACTGGGAGTTCCACTACACAGTACCGGCTCTACTCTACTCTACTCTACTCGCCTTTTTTGCTTTTCCATTAGGGAAAAAGTACCTGGTACCAGGTACTAGTAGGTACTTTTTCTGGTACCTGCTCTCCTGGGGTTCCAAAAAACGGCCGACCAGGTACTACTAGGTACTAAAATGTGACGTGCAACATTGCTGCCCTCTGATTGGTCAGAGAGAATCGTCACTGTGAAAGACGACTCCGTAGTCGACCTCGGGACATCTCATTTTAGTTAGATTGACGAGTCTCAAGATTAGAGTAGTTGTTATGGTCATCGACTTATATTGTTTTAGGCTACTTGTTCGATATATTGTGCGTTGCCTTACCTTTCAAACACGGTTTCGCTTGTTCATCAAAGCTGCTACATTCATGAAATGCGTTTCTCTTTGCCTGTGACACCGTTCGTGGCGAATTAAGTGACGTATTGTGTCTGGTTATGTTCCCCTTAATAATTCCCTTTGAGAAAGTTATGTGATGCAACCCCCGTTTCAAGAAAATCGCGCAGAAAAATAACTTAACGGGTGTTGACAAATCATTTTTGTCTTAACATTATATCAGATGAGATGACGCATCGTAAAGCGATAAATTCTAATACTCTGCCATCTCCTGCAATTTGCGCATTTGCTACGTGTTTTGCCTTCAATTTCAAAGTGAAATGTTTCGTGAAGCCTGAATGTCAAGATAAACAATAATTGTTTTGTCATATGCGTTATTTGCTTCTTTGTTATGACGGAAAAAAAGGTAAATTAATATCCTCTGTGTGTGGTGATTCCATAATGTCAAACAGAAATTACAATTAAACTCTCACGGACTTAGTGCCATAACGTGGTGACGGTAGTGCGCATACCCTGATTTAAACACATAAATATTTAACAAAATCGATGGAACGAAAGTAAACTTTATATAACTGAGGATGCCGTCGCGGCAGTAACGTGCTGCGTCGCAACGACAAGCAGGTACTACGGAGGCGGTACTATCCCTTAATGGAAAAGCAACCCCAAAAAAGTACCTGGTGCCGAGTAGAGTTCAGTAGAGCTGGTACCATGTAGTGGAAAAGCGCCATTAGATGCAGATAGGTGAAAATCGAATAGGTCCGCACCGGTCACTTTCTGCCCGCTGTTTCTGCGTGGAGATGCTTGAACTTCGACTTGTCCCAGAAAACTCGCCTCTCGTTGGCTTTGGTTGGGTTATGTCCCGAAACTCCTTGGGTATAGAGCAGCCAGAAGTCACCTAAGAGCCATAACTTCTTGGAACTTGGAAACATACGCTCGATTTCAAGGTGCAAATTTCCATCAAATACTCATCAGACACCAATAAAAGGAAAGCAGAAGAGTTCTTTAATGTTGCAAATTTTTTCTCATCGCATTTTACAGATCAGAAACTATTTTGACTGAGTCGGTTCCGGAAGCTACCAGACCGTGACCTAGCCCGAATCCAGACATTTCCATAATGTTTGTGGATAATTTAATGTGTAAAAAACGCAAAAAATGGATAAATAATGCAATAAAATGTACACATCAAAGCTCTCTGTTATATACAACATTAAATACCCCCGGAATGAAGCAAGCAAATTACTTTTTTATTTGTTCACATGCCAACTGATAAGTACGAGGCGCTAGCAACATTGACTAAGGTGACGACCGTATTTCCGAAATTCCCGGAGCATCAGCTACCATTGCTCTTTTGCTGCCATCATTTGTAGACGATGAATAATTACTACACTTCTTTTCCAGCTCAGTGTCCATGCAACTATCATAATTTGACAAAGAAAACCTGTAACTACCCGTAACCACCGCAAACCGTATATTCTGCGCATTCGCCGCAACTCAGAGAAGGGGCCCCGACTAGGGGGACTTTGAGGCACCGGCGGGGGTGTGACAATGCCTTCATAGAAGGCTTAATGGGTTTTTTTTTTTTTGTGATCAACATTTTATTGGTTTTCAAAGAAGAAAAAAAAAAAGGGGAGGGGGGGGAGGGAAGAGGTGGCAAAACGGTTACAAATAAAATATCGTTCTGAACATCTACATGCTTACTATCCCATTCCAGGGTATATTAAAGCAGCGAGGCATCATACATATACAGATACATACATAACGCATACAAAATTAACTCCAAATAGTAAAAATATACACGTGGCTGTATTCAAAAGGGAAAGATAAATGAATTATTAAAAAAAAAAAAAAAAAAAAAAAAAAAAAAAAAAAAAAAAAACCCTAGCAAAACAATTCATCCTACAGGAGACTGTCGAAGATCATGAATCTTACACAAAAGAGATTCCCACATTCTCAAAGTAGGCAATTTAGCCTTATTAAATCTGGCAGTACTGTATTCCATATTCACAATGTCATCCAAATAGCTTATCCAGAACTTCTGAGGTAATATCTCAGGACTGATCCATAGTTGTAAAATGACTTTCTTAGAGGCCGTGAAACCTGCCATCAACATTTTCCGTTGGATCATACTATATCCAAGACCAGAGTCATCATTTAATAAACACAGGTGTGGTGTTTTTGGAACAGTAATGCTAATCAATTTAGATAATTCATTCACAACCAAGGTCCACAGATCTGCAATTTTGGGGCACTCCCAGAACATATGAATGAATATACCAGAGGAAGCATTACAGATATTACAATTGTAACTGGGAATCCTATTCATCCGAAATTTCCTATACGGAGTTGCGTGACGCTCTGTGGATGGTTTTATAATGAATCAGCTGGTGAGCCAAATTTTGGAAGTATGTGATAAATTGAACCAAACTGTGTCCCAATCCAGATCATGATTAAATGAGGAAAGTTCCCTATCCCATAATTTTTAGATAGACAAAGCCGAGCAGAATTATTTAAAAGAGCTTTATAAATGTAAGAGACTCTACCTCGCAGATTTTCACAAGGTTTGACCCACTCAAGCATTGGGTGGACCACTGGCGGACAGTCCCACGGCACACCGTATGCTCTGAGAGCAGAGCGTAGTTGTAGATAGACAAAATATGAGGATGCCGGCAAATTGAATAAATTTTGAAGATTCTGAAATGAACAGAAACCATGATCATCATACATATCTCCAACTGTATTGATGCCCAGAGAGGACCACAATGGACTGTGGAACGGCTTGCCACCAATCAGAAATTTAAAATTATGCCAGAGAGGAGCTTGTGCATTAATTTTGAATGGTCCACCTATGTATTTTTCCGTCTGTTTCCAAATATTTAGGGAGTTTAGTATTATACCACCTATTTTCAGATTATGACCAGTCCGACCAAGACCAGAGAAAAGAAGATCTTGCAGTCTATGGGGCTTTACAATTGCATCTTCAATACATCTCCAAGGTACTTTGGACTGTAAATCAACCAGGTATACAGAGCTCTTATCTGAAATGCCCAATGGTAGAATTGGAAATTGATAAGGAAAGACCACCGAAAGTGATTTGGTTCGCTGTAAGGTAGCTAGCTTTATTCTTGGACGCTTACCATTCCAAATGAATTTAGATATCAATGAGTGAATGTCCTTACAGTAATTGAGCGGGGGTGATAAAGGAATCATGAAAAATAAGAAGTTAATTCGGGGTAGGATATTCATTTTCACAATATTGACTCTGGCTTGAAGAGATAATTGTAATACATTCCATCTTTGAATATCAGAACGTATATTTTGTAAAACCTTGACAAAATTTTCTTTCACAATCCTTGTATTCGTTGCAAGTATATGGATACCTAGATAGGTGAAAGAATCTTTAATAGGGACTGATGAGGGAATATTACTAGATTGTGCAGGACTGTTGAGTGGCATCAAAATAGATTTATTCCAATTAATTTTATAACCTGATAAATGGCCAAATTTGTCAAATAGCTTTAAAACATGGGGAACTGAAGATTCTATTTTCGATAAATACAAAAGTATATCATCAGCAAATAAAAGATATATGATGATCCTTCCCATACAATGTCACAGGATATATAGATTCATTTTGTCTGATCATTTGTGCTAAAGGTTCAAGGCATAAGCAGAAAAGAATAGGGAAAGAGGACACCCTTGACGAAAGTGCCTCTCTCTAACTTAAAGGGATGAGATCTTAGCGCCGGTCATTACACATGCAGTAGGTGAACTGTATAAAGTCTTGATCATAGCTATAAATTTGAGGCTAAAACCGAAATTTGCAAGAACAGCCCACATGTATTCCCACTCAAGCCTATCAAAAGGCTTTCATTGCATCGAGAGCAAAAGAAAGCAATAGGGTCAGGGGAAGTCCTGCAAAGTTTAAAATGTGTAAAAGTCTCATGATATTATCTGATGCTGTGCGCCCTCTAATAAAACCGGTCTGGTCATAGTTTATTAACTTGCCTACATACCTCTCCACTCTGTGCGCAAGCACCTTGGCGAAAAGTTTTACGTCACAACAAATTAAGGATATAGGTCTGAAGCTATCACATTCCAGAGGGTCCTTTCCTTTCTTTAATAACAGAGAAATAAGTGCACTATTTTGATCTCTATGAAAACAACCATTCTCAAGTCCGTAATTCAGTGATTTAAAGAGAAGCGGTCCAACTTTGTCCCAAACCAAAAGTAGCAGTTCTGGTGGTAGGCCATCTAGACCCGGGGATTTGCCTTTGTTTAGAGATCTGAGTGCATCGCTCAGTTCCTCCAATGTAAGGGGTGATTCAATTGTTCAGCTTCATCAGGAGTGAGTTTTGGTAGATCAAGTTTATCAAAAAAGCTTTACCTCATGAGTGATCCCAACTAACTTCTGAAGTATACAAATCAGAATAATACATCTTGAAAATCTCATTAACAATGGAAGGATCAGAACTGAACCAGACCTTTTGAGTCTCTAATGGCGTATATATTGGCTTTGGATTCATTTTCTCTCAACTTTAAAGCAAGCAGGCGGCCTGGGCGCTCTCCTCGCATAGTATTTTTGCCTGATACGATGCAATATAAACTCAGCCTTGGAGAGACTTAATCTTTTATACTCAGATCGCAAGTCTGAAAGTAAATTGGCTCTAAATTCAGTTGGATTTTGTCTTTGTTCTGAGTCCAAGAGTCCAATTTTTTAATTCAAGTTCTTCAAATCTTTTTTTTTCCTTGTGTTATTCAAGTGAGATGAGAAAGAGATGCAAAAAGCCCTTATAAAACATTTGGTGGTTTCCCATAGAATCTGTGGATCATTACAATGGCTCTTATTTATCTCAATAAATTCTGCCAGTTTTTCATGCAGTTGTGAAACAAATCCATTATCCAACAATAAAGAATTATTAAAACGCCATCTAATAGCCTTTTTAGGCAGATGTTGAAGGTGTATCGAGCACAGGACAGGAGCGTGATCCGATAATAGAATTGGCAGAATATTACACTGAGCTAAATAGACCAGAGATTGACTTAAAAAAATGAAATCAATCGAGAGAAAATGATCTGTGTCGATTAGAAAAGAAAGTGTAGTTTCTGCTACTCTCGTTATTGAATCGCCAGATATCAATAAGATTTAGGTCGAGATAAAGTTTTTGAGGGCCAAACAGGGTTGAACATCCGTGATAGGGGAAGTCCGATCTATATCATTGATAGCACAATTAAAATCACCCCCAATCAGAAGATTAGGTTCTGGCATCCCTAGTAATTTGTCACGAATCACAGGTAGGAAGTTAGGATCATAGTTATTGGGAGCATAAACCGAAGCTAATACTAACTTGACCTGGTAAATAGTAACGTCGGCTAAAAGTAAAAACGGCCCTGATCATCACTAAAAGTGTGATGGACAATTATTGGGAGGTTCCTTTTCGCCAAAATCAGTACACCCTTCGTTTTGTTAGGAGGCGCAAGAATATGTAATAATTTTATATCGCCTATTTTGAAAGCGAGGAACATCAGAATTTTTCAAATGTGTCTCTTGTATAATGGCCAGAGATACATTTTTATGATGAAGAAATTCCAGGCATCTTGTTCTTTTAATTGGTGAATTTAACCCATTTACATTCCACGAAATTACGGAGAGATCACCCATCATACAATAAACTAAGTGTGCCATACAAGAGAAGCATACCTAAAAAAGGTTCGGTCCCTACTCTTAATCGTGGTAAAGTAAACTGTATATGGAACATTCATATTATCCTTAAGCTGCCCGTATACCCTTTATATAAGTTATCAACCAAAAATAAAGCCGTTTGCCAAGGTAAGAAAATAGGGAGAGGAATTGGAAAACTATATACAAATAGTTGCAAGTCGATGAGACGAAATTTACTCCTACAGGCTTTCGAAACAAAAACCGTGTAGGTCCGTGGCATTATCAACAGCAACGCAAAGCCAGACCATACGATTAAGCTACAAGACACCCCATAATGCAAGTATGAAAGCAAATCCAACTAAACGATTACCCAATTCTTTTTCAACCAAACAATATGCAAATAAAGCTCCGTCATCAACCCAAAAGCGTTCTCCTCGTCACCAACCCAGGTAAATTTAACCCAACGCTAATAAAATCATATGACTCAAAGCTACCAGTAACAGAAATCCACCCGATACAATACAAAATTGCTATAGCCACAGCTTCTCCATAATGATCCGTCATAACAGGGTTAGTATATGCATTCACAGGCTACACGTCCATGAGTGGCACAGGTGCAGAGGGCACGATCACCTCGGGACCCTGGGTCCCAGCAGAAGAGTGGGCCACAGATGACAGTCCTTCCGACAAACCCATGTCCAGGGACCGCAAGAAGGCCTCTCGTCGTCCGGGGGGAATCGAAAGTCAGTTGAGAACCTCGGTGTTCCACTTTGAGAATAGCAGGATAGATGAGGAAGGGCGAAGACCAGCGGCGTTAAACTTCTTAATCACCGGGCGAATCCTCTTCGTTTGGCAGCAGTGGGGGACTATAGTCCGGAAAAAAGTAGAGAATGGCCTGACCATGCTTAATCGGGTGAGCTTTGCGCGCTCCTCTCAGAATAGCTTGTCTGTCGAATATCTTAGCAAGCGAAAAAATAACGGTGCGCGGCTTTTTGGGTGCTGCCATTGGGCTTGCCATCGTATATCGATGGCAGCGATCAATCTCGACAAAGCGACGGCCAAGGGCGGTATCCACTTGGGAAGATTAGCCTGCAGATAGCCCACAGGATCGGAACCCTCAACTGATTCAGGTAGATTGATTAGCGGAGATTATTTCTTCGGCTTCTGTCCTGAATTTCAATCAGACTATTTTGCAAAGTGGACAGTCTATTGGACAGATCATTAAGGTCATGTTTGTTCGACCGAACTGCCGCTTGGACAGAATCCACAGTGGCTTGGGTTCTCTGTGCTTGCCTAGCGTGCTGTTCCAAATCCATCGTTAATTTCGAGTAGCCTCAATAGCAGGCGAAATCTCGCCTTTCAATAAATCAAGCTGTGGCATGAGAACAGATTCCAAAGTTTCTTTTAAAGCCTGGGCAACGAAGCATCAAAAATTCGTTGTTGTTCCTTGAGTGCCTGGCTGATTCCACTTAAAATGGCGCATCAATGAAATCGCGTTGTTTTTTCTCTGGATTTTTTTCTTCGCTGGCGACATTTCCAGTTCTCGCTTGTAACTACTTTTAGTTGGCGCGGTAGTCATTGTAGCTTGGGTAAAAGAAGAAAAAAGAAAAAGTGAAAGTATTATGAGTTTTACGTAATTTTGGGGTGAATCTTGAGCGAGCTCGAAACTTCACGTCCGCATTGCTGTTGAGACGTCACGTGACTTAATGGGGTTTTTTATAAGTCATTGCAAAATGTGCCAATTTGAGTGGCCGTCAGGGATTCCAAACATTTGCCTTTTTTGGGGGACTCAAATATTTTCCCGGTTTGCCTTTCCTGGCTGTGCGCCTCTCCATGTTTTCATACAGTCAACGTATAGGATGTTAATTCTTGCCTGGCAGCTGGGGGCCCCCTGGAGGGCGGGGCCCGTTTCAACTGAAATGGTTGAAACATAGGTAAGGCCGCCTATGGGGGCTCCGCTCCAGGAGCCAGGTGAAAATCGCGTGGATGGAAACCAAAGGGGTAGGAATACACCCGGAAGTTGATGCTCAATTGAAAGCTCTGGAAGATAGCAGATGATCACTTAGCGGTAGTTTTTCCATTCACCCCCATTCATTTGTCTGACTTTTGACATCAAATAACTTTACACTAAAAACATTATGAGCCTTTATGTCAGCGGAAATATTTTCTACAGAGAAACCACATTTTGTAGCAGACTTCTTTACTTCGTATGTAGCGTTATGGTCTAATAATAAGCATTTTTAGCCGATGGCACCAGGCTAGGCTGAAAGTGACGTGAAATGCCGGCGACTTTCTGTCGCACAGGAGGTAAATAACCGTACGGTTTAGACTAGAAGCCCATAGATGAATCATAGACAGTAGACGATTGAGCCACATCGCTAACGAAGTAGTACCTATGAAGTAATGGAACTAAAACATAATAACATCGAACAAAATCATATTATACTTACAGATGCAATCGCTTGCTCGCTGGGAATTATGTGTAGGGTACATCTACCAGACAAGTTACCGCTTCTCAGGACATTGGTTTACGTCACAAAACGTCAGCGAGCTTACTTTGAGCCTGCGCAGTAGCGGTGGTGCTCAACTGAAAACTCGTTCAATTGAGCTTCATCGCTCTCCCGTTGAGAGCAGCGCCATCCCACCGTCCACTTCTTTTACTGTCTATGATGGAAACACTTCATATAAAGACAATGTTATGCAATTTTTGATGTACCCGTGTCTACACCGGCGCCTGACTTCAGCCGTATAAATGGAAACATAGCTTTAAGCACGCAGTTAGAAAATGAGTCAGGTTGATAGCACCACACGTACCAAATAAGTAATTAACCTTACTGCGGCATGCAGTAATCATGAAACTGGACAGAAGTATTTAGCTGTGCTTCAACAAATCATTGTTGCAGGATCTGCTTCTTCAAACGTCTGAAATTATCAACAACAAAAATAAGAAATAAACTAACATTTCCACACATTAACAAATCATATCTTGTTCTCTTTATAAACAACAAATCATAATTACAAGAATTGCAGCAGTAAAGAGCAATTTTTTAATTGTAAAGAGTAACCAACAAACGTTAGCTTTTAACGCTACAACAACAGCACGCGCTCAGGGTGTATAGCAACACAGGGTTACATTTTGAACTGCAGCTCGATTCCGTGTCACTTCTAACAAAATCCAACACTTACCCTAACGGAGATCTCGCCTCACTTGTCGATCTAGTGATGTTGGACAGGAATTACTCTATTTTCTTTGTAAGAAAAAGCCGATGGCGCGATGTCGACATCTTTCGGGTCTGTGTAATCAGGCCAGCCACTAACAAAATGTGCACTGCAAACCCTTGAATGGTCCTTCGGTGCAAAATCTTTTTGGTTGATTGCACGTACCCATGCTCTTCGCTGTCTCTTACCGCATTGGAAGCGGAAAAACTTAACTGAGTCTCCCTTTTTAAACTGGTAAGTGCACCCCACAATACAATATGAAACCACCATATTTTTTTTATTTATTTATTTTTGCCATACTGGCTATACACATCGGGGATCGCCAGCCAAAAAAGGCATGAAGGGAAAAATAAACTCCTTTAACTCACTGCCCTTCGCTGGCACATATATTGAAAGAGACAGATATTATAACATGGAAAAAAACTGTGATACGAGAAGTCCATTCAATGTACATTTTAACTCTTCGCTCATTACTTACAAAGTTATTGGTCAGCACAATTCTCGGTCAGCAAAATTCTCCACCTCAATCGGATCTTTGAATATTTTTACCACTTGATTTTCGGTGGTGGATACCCTTTCAGCGAGCGTCTGATGAGCGGACAAAAGATTTTGTAAAGTCAGCTCGAACTTGTCGAACCGTTCGTTAAAAGACTGCAGGAGCTTGTTTGACATTTTTTGCCACATGAGTGGAAGTTCATCTTCCTCTTTAACTGAGGACATATCTAAAGGCTCCATGCTAGATTGGTCATGGCTAACAACAGCACTTGCTGGTGCGCGAGCAGCTCCCTTTCCGCCTCTTGCAGCTTTGCATGGCATATCGACATTACACTTTTAGTGGCGTGAACGTAAAGAAAATAGCAAAGGTTTAATCATAAAAATTGAAGAGTCTGATAATCAAAAAGGCAGTTTTTAAACAATAAAACCGTGATCCAGCAGGAGCTCGAAAAAAACCAATCTACACTTCAATCATCTCACTAGCGCGCACCCCCCCAATGCATCCATGCATCCATGCATTATTTCAGAACAATCCATCCAGTAGTTTCGGAGATACAGGCAAATGAAATTCCATAACCTTGAATTTGACCTTTCAAATTTATCTGAGCTCAAAACTCAGGGTGCCAATTTTAAGCCCATATATGACTTCCTATTTAAGGTTAATAGTAAGTATGACCTTATCTCTTTCCGTTTCAAGAATATAGCCCGTAAAAAATTTCCCTCCCATAGGGCTCCATTGTAACAAAAATTTCTCAAAAATTCATTTTTAAAAATTTTCAAAAGCCTTGAACAAACTTTAGTCCCATACTGATATGGAACATCCACAAAAAATTTCAGAACAATCCGTCCAGCAGTTTCGGAGAAGAAGACCAAAGTTTACAGACGACAGACGACGACGCCGCAAACCCATTACAATAGCTTATATGGCCTTCAGCTATGTAAGCTAAAAAGGTCTGTAATTCCTTTAAGCTGCCCCCAATACGAATTTAAATAACACCTTCAGATGGAACAAAACAATCCATAATTAATTCTCATATTCAGCATTTGTGTGCAGGACTAGGAAAAGGGGTCACTTGGGCCATTTAATGAAAATTGAGATTTTCCAACAAAATCAGAGTGATCCAAGTTTTTCATTTTGAGAATGTATGGTAGCTCTTTTTCTTTTTGTCAGTTTGAAATTCTAGCTTTGCACATGCATTTTTGGTGAAATAGAACAGGTTGAACTTTGACCCTGTTAATCTCAGAATGGAAAAAAATCCCAAGTAACCCCTTTTCCTAGTCCTGCACACATTTAACTTTCAATTAAATGTGCCAGAGTACACAGCCAGAACAACTAGAAATGTGCAACTTTCTGGAGGCTAACAGGCTGCACTGCAGATGGTAAAGGTTGTAGCAACATATGCAACAAATTGAGAGCCGAGTTAGATCAGTTTACCTTGCACCACCCGGCTCACATCGACCACGTAATACGGGAGCATGTACATCACACTTTCTGGTCTGTGGTAAGACAGCCCGTGCCCTGGAAAGTCCACAGCTACGTACCTCCAATCTGATGAAAGATAACACAGTCATACAAGTAAGCAACAGATGCTTAATATGGATATTTAGCAATTAGCAACACCAAAATTAAGAGATGCTCATAATTATCTATGCTTTTTTTTGTTTAGGCATTAATTTCCAAGTTATTTTTTGGCAGTAATAAAAAAGTTCTGAATTAATTTCCTACAGGCATACAACCTTTGGGCAGCTGTGGAATGAGAGTGTCGAAAGACCCGCAGTTGTCAGACCAGCCATGCAGGCAGAGCACTGGACGGCCATGGTCAGGACCCCAAACTTTCCCCCTTATCTTTCCCCAAGGAACAGGCACGCTCAGGTCTGAAACTAAGTGGACATTATCGTTAGGCTACAGAAACGCGTCAAAACCTCACCAAAATGAATATCCACTTACCAGACATACACAGGAAGCTTCAATAAGGCAAGCACAAAGAAGGGTAATCAAACCAGATACATAGCATCCATGCAAATTTCCAATCTCAACCAAGAAATTTTCATAAAAACAAGAACTGTGGAAGGTAATGTGATGGACTGGTCTTAATATGACAGCCAGGTTACTATTCCGTCCATTTTATAGGCCGCTTATTTCTGGCCAGGGTCGCCCAAGGACAAAGGCCTTTATTTCGCAGTTATTTAAATTGAGCATGTGAAAATGGCAGTAATCTTGACGCTAATCTCACCCGCTTGTTTTAGGGAACCTCCGGTGGACAAATGCCGGACTGCTCCTAAGGTCTTAAACATCCTGACGAGTCCTGAACAGGATAAGAAGTACATGTAGTTAGCTGGCTCGTTGGACATTTAATAATCACATGATGCAACATTGGTCACCAACTCCGTTACTGGAGATCAAAGTTACCATTTCCCATCCTGCAGAATGTCCTGAGGCTGGTCGCACCAAATGTGTCGTCTGTGCTTGTCATAAGATACCAAACTTAGGACAGCACTAAGACATGTCATAACTGCCGCTGCACCAAAAACTCGTAGGTGTGTCGTAAAATCTGTATCTTAAAATATGTCTTACGACATATCCTAAGTGACATACACAAACATCCCCGGCTACAAAGTCCTGACTGGTGTCTCCAACTTTAGGAAGGTCAAATCTGAGGGGCAAACGGTCAATTTTGGATGGTGTAATAACCAACCCCAATTCCAAAATAGTTGGGACAAAGTGTAAATTGTGAATAAAATCAAAACTCAATGACTTTCAAATCACACCAGCCAGTATTTTATTCACAATAGAACAGTGATAACAAAGCAATGTTGAAACTGAGAAATTTTACAATTTTATTCACAAAATGAGCTCATTTCAAATCTGATGGCTGCTACAGGTCTCAAAAAAGTTGGGACAGGGGCCTGTTTACGATGGTGTAGCATCCCCTCTTCTTTTTAACACAGAGTGGAGACGTCTGGGCATTGAGGAGACAAGTTTCTTGAGTTTAGCCATCGGAATTTGATCCCACTCTTGTTTAATACAGGCTTCCAGCAGCTTTTGGGTCTCCTTTGACGGACTTTTCGTTTAATTATGCACAAAATGTTCTCAATCGGTGAAAGTTCAGGACTGCCTCGTTAGCCCGGAGGACACAACGCCCATGATTTCTAACAAGAATGTCAAATTTGGACTCGTCTGACCACAGGACACTTTGCTACAGTCCATTTTAAATGAGCCTTGGCCCACAGAACACGGCAGCGCTTCTGGATCATGCTCAACAATGGCTTCCTTTTTGCATGATAGAGTTTTAGGTGGCATCTGTGGATGGCACAGTGGACTTTGTTTACAGACAATGGTTTCTTGAAGTATTCCTGCGCCCGTTTAGTAATGTCAATGACAGAATCATGCCAGTGAGTGATGCAGTGGTGTCTGAGGGCCCGAAGATCACGGGCATCCAGTAAAGGTCTTCGGCCTTGTCCCTTACACAGAGATTTTTCCAGTTTCTCTACATTTTTTGATGATGTTATGTACTGTTGATGATGAGACCCTCAAAGCCTTTGCAATTTGACATTGAGGAACATTGTTTTTAAAGTATTCCACAATTTTTTTACGCAAGCCTTCACAGGTTGGAGAGCCTCTGGCCATCTTTACTTCTGAGAGACTCAGCCTCTCCAAGACATCCCTTTTGTAGCCAATCATGTTACACACCTGATGCCAGTTAAGTTAATTACTTGCTAAATGTTCTTTCAGCTGATTGTCTTATATATCAATTGCTTTTTCCAGCCCTTTTTTGCCTTTTTTTGATACCTTTTGCAGCCAGAAAATTTGAAATAAGCTCATGTTGTAGATGAAAATGTAAAATGTCTTAGTATCAACATTTGAAATGTTATCTATGTTCTATTATAAATAACATATTGCCTCATGTGATTTGAAAGTGATTGCATTTTGATTTTATTCACAATTTACACTTCGTCCCAACTATTTCAGAATTGGGGTTGTACGTATATATGCGGGCATGAGCAGTATATACATGATATATACAATAATATATAAATATACATTAGTATCATTGAATGAACGGAACTAAGACAGCGACATATAGCACACATGAAAGCAAAGAGGTGGTTTTTCTCTGAAGTATTGAAAAAAAAAAAGAAAAGAAAAAACAGTATCTTATACTACCGACACATGGTCGCTTAAACTAACAATTTATTTCGCAAGCTAATAATAGAGTCAACCCTGTTCTGCGTCATTGTAGATACCTTAAAGTAGGGATTCAAAGGGAAAACTGAAATATGGCAATTTCGACATCAATGGAAAGCTTGGAACACAAAGAATGCAATGTAATGTCATTCCGTCACATTATCGATACCAGAAAATGGAAACACGCACGAAAAGACAGTACTTTATCGAGCGTGAATACTTCCGTGACGCTAGGAAAGACGCCCGTTTTGGGTGATGTCACATACGGGTTTTGCAAGCTCTGCTCTATGAATTTGCGTGCAGTGTACGTCTCTCTCTAAGCTTTATAATTTGTTATTCAAGGTTCAAATTGTGTCGTACTTTACTTGAGATGGATAAATTATCATGGAGAAACATTCATCTGTCGTTTTTTTATTTAAACTCATATTTTTCTATATAGTACATTGAAGATTAACATGGACGTAGGCTAAACGATCTGACGGAAATCATTAGCAAATATGGGGAAGCTGATACCTTAAAGGGGACCTATTATGCTGATCCTTCTTTTAATACATATTAGTAATGTTATAATGTTGGTTGTCCATGCTCAACCTCTGAAAAGTTTTTAAACATAAGATACAGAGGTTTCGCCGTAATCCAAGCACGTGATTTCGTGAGCGTGATTTCCTCTCTGAACAGCTTCTCCCGAGATCTTCACAAGATCTGGGCAAAACCTGACGTCAGGTTGTGCCGTCCAATTAGTACAGACCTAGCCAGAGCCAATCACTGCGCTGGACCTGCCCACACCGGAAACTATTCTAGCAGGCACTAATAACGGCAGATCATACTATGCCTTAGTAGCGTCTACACTTTTGGAAATACAAAAGAAGAACCGCAGATCATTTGAGGTGCAATTTTGTCAGTATCTCTCCCAAAGCTGCTTGTCTGTTTACTTTTGGACGCGAAGAAAAATATTTCTCTTCCATAAGACGATGCCACCAGAAATCAGTGGGTAGCTTTTTTTGTTTGCTGGCAGCAAACAGCCACGGCCAAAGGGAACGTTAGCTGATTGCGCTCAGCATTTCACCAAAGACAGCTTTGTTAATAAAGGATAATATGAAAAGCGTTTCAGCTGCTTCTCAAACCTGAAGCAGTTGCATAGATCAGGCGCTCGGAGCCACAAGCTGTAAGTAACGATATAACAGCAAATAATGTAAGTGAAGCTAACGTGTTACGGGTGGCTAGCAGGACCGCTAGCGATAGTTAGCACTAACAACTGGCCTCAAACGCAGGCTTTGAAAAATATCTGAAGATAAAGCCTGTATCGGTCGCGACCCAGTAAGCACCGCGATGTAATGAGAATGTGTAGGGAAGATGTCGTATTTCCGTCGTTTGCTCATTGGCCCCTCGTCTAGAGACTTCTGTCGGCATTTGTTAAAAATGCATTTTACCTAATGCTGATGTCTCAGCGGCGTAAGGGCCAATGAGCAAACAACGTATTCATCGTTGTTTCTTCCTACACACTCAGAGACGCCAATATAAAAATGGCATTTTACCTATGTATGTCTTACTGGGGACTGTCCGTGATCTTCACAGACACAGAAAGCACCTGACGATATGTGCTTACTGGGGAGTTGCTTTTACTGCATAAGCCAACCTGAGGTGATAGCCAGCTGATTGTGGCTGTAGCACAGCGGCTAACGTAGCCAAGTTACTGTTGCTAATGTTTGTGTCCTAAATATGCAAGAGTGATATCAGGGGAAATTCTACAGAAGGTGTGTGAACATAAACCTTATTTGAAGCTAACTTTTAATACTTGTTTGTAATTTGGATGCTTGGTACAACTGTTCACAGTAACAGAACTTGCTGCCTGTAAAACCTGTATTGCAAGGGTTTGTCTCTGTGGTTATGACCGCTTGGTTACCAGCTACTGCATGTTAGTTTGCGTGCTCTGCTAATTAAAAATGCTCCTGGTTAACTTATATGCAGTAATTCTGATCGGTATGCTTGTGTTACTTCGGTAAGCATCAATGTGGCAGTTTCATCATAACGTTGCCCGATTGTAGCCACTACAGTAAGTGATTGCTTCACTTATCCATGACCGGATCAGCCGGATACTTCTCAAATGTCTGAGCAAGCTCTCTGGTGCTACTGTGAAAGCAATGCGAAATGCAGAAGCTCTACCGGTTTACAAATGATTTCTCTGCACTACCTTGACATAATTTCATCCCCCTTTAAAATTGTTATGGCTAATAAAAAGCCGAAAAAGGCGGAGACTAAATAGGTAATTCTTTCCTGTAGAAGTGATCGATTCGCTAGCTCCACATAAGCAACTTGTCCGCGCTAACGGAACTTAGGGTCTGCAAAACATATATTATGTTCATAACATAACCGAGCTCTCTCTAGCTGTCGCGTACTATCCATGAAGCTGCTTTCACATCATACATGAAACGAATTTTTCGCAGGACAGATTAGCCTACATTCAAAGTCAATGCAAAGAGCGAATACACGCGTTATGGGCGCGTTAAGCAGCTTTCAGCTTTCACACCGGACGCGAAACTAATTTTTCGCGCGACTGATTACATTCAAAGTCAATGCAAAAATGTGAATACACGCGTTATGGGCATGTCAAGCCGCTTTCACACCGGACGCGAAACGAATTTTTCGCGCGACAGATTAGCTACATTCAAAGTCAACGCAAAGACGCGAGTACAGGCATTATGGGCGCGTTAAGCAGCTTTCACACCGGACGCGAAACAAATTTTTCGCGAGACAGATTACATTCAAAGTCATGACCGCTTATCAGCTACTGCATGTTAGTTTACGTGCTCTGCTAATTAAAAATGCTCCTGGTTAACTTATATGCAGCAATGATGATCGGTATGCTTGTGTTACTTCGGTAAGCATCAATGTGACAGTTTCATCATAACGTTGCCTGATTGTAGCCACTACAGTGGAAGCTAACCAGAGAGGTGCTGTATGTGTCTGCCGAGCTGGGCTGCAGTTAGACCAGACGTAGGTTTTGCAGAGCTTGGGGTGCGTTTTTTGGGTGCTTATGAAACGATCGCTTTACTTATCCATGACCGGGGTCAGCCTGATACATCTCCAATGTCTGGGCAAGCTCTCTGATGCTACCAGTGAAAGCAATAGGGAAGCACACAGGCTATAACGTGTCCGGTATAACAAACGATTTCTCTGCATTGCCATCGATTGAATATTAAATTCTTTCCTGTAAAAGTGATCGATTCGCTAGCTCCACATAAGCAACGGTTCACGCATACGGAACTTACGGTCTGTAAAACCTGTATTATGTTCATGACATAACCGGAGCTCTCTCTAGCTTTCGCACACTATCCATAATGCGCCCATTTTCCGCGAGGAAAAGCTGGTCATTCCGAAGCAATAAGTAAACCATTACCACGGGCAATTTCCGAAAAGGCCGTTTAGCCTGGAGCTTTCGCTCCTTCGTCATATACCAGCGCGGAAGCTGTTCGTTTCTCCACGCTAACAACACACCACAGCTATGCACACGAACCAGCAGGTCCTAATACACACCGAAGCAGTCCATAAGCTGTTGGTCCACTTTAAGCTGCTCCTCACTGTCCATGTTTCCCTCTAAACTCAGACCCACCGGATTTCTACAGTCTCCGGCTACACTTGGGCATGTCACCCGTTCTAGAAATGTGTCTATATGGGGTGGATTCTAGCTTTCCCTGCATCCTAGCTACAGAGTGGAAAAACAGCTGTACTCACCACTGTTGCCGATAGCAAATTCGTGCTTGAGCTGCCAGACTTTCGCACTACGTCCTCCACTTTCGCCGTCGCGTTTATTAGAACAAGTTAATTTCATTAGATCTATACACATGTACTGCTTCAGATTGCAGAATATGCCCGTCGATTCCCTCGGGAGAGGGGTCAGTTTCACTCTGGAGCAGGACCAGGAAAACTGCGTTCTGCTGCCTCGTCCCGCCTAGATCTGCCCTCTACAAAGCTGGCCAGTCAGAAGAAAGTGGGCACACGGGGAGTGGGGGCCATAGCGGAAGAGCCACCCCAATGAGGCGTTTCAGGCAGAGACTACTATGGACTACAAATGGGGTTTTTTGAGGATGGCAGTATGAGCGAAATAAGTACCCTTTTTTTTGCTTTGCGCGATCACGAGTACTCTAGGGGAGTCAAAGACCAAAATATAAACTTGGAAAAATAGCATAATAGGTCACCTTTAATTTATTATGATATTTTTTCGATGATTAGACTTGATAAGAGCAACGACAAAACAATAAAGGAAGATTTTCAGAATGTATTCTCTCTTAACTCGCGCAGGAATACATATTGTTCATGCACTTGCAGCAGCCTGTCGTCAGATCTTTCTATTCCGTATCCTGTAACTATTTAAAGTTATTACATTTTCAAGGTTTTGTTTCGTTTTGGCCATCATGGAAGAGGAAGGATCAGAAGTTGAAGAAAGAACCAGGGGAAGAGATACAACAACTATAAAAAAGCAATTAAAATTGAACTTCAGTGCATGAGAAGTACAGATTCAGGCTGCTTTTGAGGTATTGGGTGGAGACATTTGAGGGGTACGATCGTGTTCTAAATGGCATCGACCTCGTCACTCCATATGTCAGTCAATCATTGTTATCAGAGTCCACTTGATGATGTTCATAAAATGCTATCTTTTTTGTAGCCCAGAGTATTGGCTTATCCAACCTTCCTCGGAATGGTAGCATGATGACTCCAATAAAAACATAATTTTCTTTCTAAACAATACAACGTGTACGTGTATAGCGTATAGCCAGCACGGCGACCAGACTTTTTGCAGCACGGAACGAACCAAAATAAGCAGCATAACTAATATGCCTCAATGAAAGAAATCACCTTTATGCAACATTAGCTTTAAAAACTATTAACTAAGTGGGGATAAATATGATTTCTCAAACTATCGTCCTGTCTCGATTTTACCTCAATGCTCAAAGGTCCTAGAAAAGCTCTTTAATGACAGATTGGACAAGTACATTGATAAACACAAACTACTGTGTGACAGTCAGTATGGGTTCAGGAAAAAGCATTCGACAGCACTAGCCCTAACGGAATTTATTGAAATGATTAAAGATTCACTAGATTCAAACTTATATTCTATAGGCATATTTATTGATCTGAAGAAAGCATTCGACACTATAAATCACGATATATTGATTGAAAAACTTTACAAATATGGAATAAGAGGGACCGCATTAAAATGGATCAAAAATTACTTAACAAGTAGGATGCAATTTGTGCAGATGGGCAATAGCAAATCAAATTGCTTGGACATTACCTGTGGAATTCCTCAGGGCTCGGTCATAGGTCCCAAGTTGTTCATAATTTACATAAATGACATTGTTAGGGTGTCCGATATCCTAAAACTAATTTTATTCGCAGACGACACGACTATCTTTTGCTCAGGTGTCGATCTCAAACAACTGGTAAAATTGGCTAATAAAGAAATGTCTAAACTTCACACGTGGTTTAATGTAAACAAATTATCACTCAATCTTACAAAGACCAAATTTATGATATTTGGGAAAAAAGGCCTAAAGGATGACATAGACTTAAAGGTTAATGGTACCAGCATTGAAAGGGTAAACGAATATAAAGTCATGGGAGTTATGTTAGATAATCTCTTAAGCTGGAAACCACATGTAAACTTGGTTCAAAGAAAGTTAGCTAAAAGCGTGTCTATTCTTTGGAAAATGCAGAAATTATTAAAACACAAGTCTCTTAAAATAATCTATTCAGCACTCATAGCACCCCACTTACATTACTGCGCTGAAGTATGGGGACACACTTATAATAATACAATAGAATCATTGTTTAAACTCCAAAAAAAGGCCCTTAGAATTATTCATAACGTTCCTTATGGAACTCATACAAACGATTTGTTTATTAAGGCAAAGTTTCTTAAATTGCAGGATATAATAAAATTCAACTCCTTGCAAATTGTATATTTAGGATACCACAAAGAATTGCCTTGAAATATACAATGCCTATTTCTTCAGCGTGAATGTTTCCATGACCTAAGAGGCAGAATGTTGTTGCAAACGAGAAGGGTCAAATCCACTCGGTGTGAGCACTCCTTATCTGTGGCTGGAGTCAGTGCATGGAACATGTTTGAAGACAATATTAGAATGGCAGACAATCTGAAGGACTTTAAGTATCTTTTGAAATGTGCATGTTTGAATAACTATAAACTTATCCAACAAAATGGCATTGGATAAATAAAACGGAACCATAACGGGCATAAACAATAGGGGTTGTTTATAGACACTCAGCTATATTGTGATTAAAATTCTTCATGATGTTCATAAATCTCTATGATCTTATGTTGTGACGCTAAAATCGTAGTGTAATGGACACTCAGCTCTGTTGTGATTTATAAATCTTTATGACACCTTAACCATAATCAAACTGTTTTTCTGGGAGTTGGGGGCGGGACTTTGACAAGCGATCTCGCTTCTCCCGCGACCCTTTCGGTCATGATACATGTTGTGTTGAAATTGTCATGAAACGACTATACAATCATGCCGAAATAAAAACAAATAAATAAATAAATAAACTACTGGGAGATCTGGAAGATATCTATTAAGAGTTCTGACTCATCAGGCTTTAAAAACAAAATTGAAAACAGTTTTCACAGTGTTCACTGTATAGCATCTTGGTACTTTCAGAGCACAAAACCCGTACGTGACGTCACGGAAAATGAGACTGTCAGCGGACTGGTTACGGTCGAAAAAGAACAACATTTGGAAAGCGAATATCAAGTAGCATGAAACTTTTTTTCTCTTGTTATATGAGTTAATACCTTCAACATATGAAATTGTCATAACGGACCAATTTTATGGGTACTTATTTTCTTTGAATCCCTACTTTAAGTGAAAAAACTACCTTAAATGAAAAATTTTTCATTTAAGGTAACAGTGCCTACCTTAAATAAAAAAATTTTCATTTCTGGTAATTTGGTAATCTGGTAATAATTTGGCTGAACTGAAGTTGTACCACCTACCTCAAATGAAAAACATTTTCTACGGAGTGGAAATATGCTGTATCTGTCGAACCTTGCACATGTAATACATATTTGTCCTTTCTTAAACAGATAGTTAACCCTATCTGCCATGGGGGCTTCCGGACCACCCTCCCCCACCTTATTTTGAAAACTTAGAGAGCTGGAGCGACCAAACTTGGAACAGTATATCTCTGGGCCAAACTATTGCACATGGTGAAAAAATCCAAGATGGCTGCCCTTATGACGTCACAGCGACTATTATGTCCGTGAAGGGTCCGAGACCAGGACTCGACGCGGCCGCATGGGCTCAATTTTCATAGGAAAATAACTACTTGTTAGTTTTTGCTGAAACTTGTGTCAAAAAATGGAAAAAAAACTAGATAAAGATCATAAAAATACTTTCAAGTGGATCTTTCTACAATAAATGTAGAAAAAAGTTTGTCAAAGTTGGCCAAAATTCCATTTTTCAGGCATCCCTTATTCGCCATCTTGGATTTTCCCATGATGCATCACCCCCAGGGTCAAAATTTTGGTATCAAAATACACGGAAATGATTTGCTTTAAAAGAAAATTTCGGCCTCCTGCGCCCTGAATATGCATTGAATATGCACATAAGTTCGAAAAACATATGCTGCAAAACTAGACCCCAAAGGGTAACTGTGTACAAAGTTTGAGAAAGATCCGTTCATTTGATGCTGAAAAATAGCACACTGATTATGAAGATTATCTGTGTACCACGTTTGAAGAAGATCCACCCAGTAAATACTGAGAAATAGCGATAACCAGCTTGGGCCTGGAAATCCAAGATAGTCACCATTTTGCCATATTGAATTTACAAATTAGATCGAAAAAGATATGTTACACAACTAGACGCCAAGGGGTACCTGTGTATCAATTTTGAGAAAGTTCCACCAAGTAGATGCTGAGAAATAGCGATGACAAAAATTCAAGATGGCCACCTAGCAGCCATATTGAATATGCAAATTCGGTCAAAAAACGTTTGTTACACAACTAGACTCTAGGGGTATCTGTGTACCAACTTTAAAGAAGGTTCACTCAATGGATACTGAGAAATAGCGGTAACAAGCTTGGGTCTAGAAATCCGAGATGGCTGCCATTCCGCCATACTGAATATGCAAATTAGGTAATAAAAAAAAACGTCTGTTGCAAAACTTGACCCCAAGCGGTATCTGTTTACCAAGTTTGAAGATCCACCCAGCGGTTGATGAGAAATAGCGATAACAAGAATTGTTTACGGTCGACGGACAGATGACGGACATCGGACGCCTGGGCGATTTGAATAGCCCACCATCTGATGACAGTGGGCTAAAAATACCGTGGTACAACAGTCTGCGTCATGGTACATTTTATAAGGGTACGCGTGCACATACACAGAAAGATGAACTTTTTTAATTTAAGGTAGATGTTGCAACTTGAGATAGGTCAAATTAACCTCCAAAAAAATGTTTTTCATTTAAGGTAGGTACCGCTAGCTTAAATGAAAAATTTTTCATTTAAGGAAATTTTTTTCATTTAAGGTATCTACATGTCATATTTGTGGCAACGTTCAAGCAAATTATTTAAAAAAAAAAAAAAAAACTCCAGACGCTTCTGTTCAACAACCCAATTAGGAGGTTATTGATTTTCTCAGTGTCTAATTTTATCAATTTTAAAAAATGATCTAAAATTTCTTGCAATAGGCTATAGAAATATAAACACGATATTTTAAAGGGCAGTGGCTTGCACAGATAGACTCTAGGTGGTGCTATAGCACCAGCCCTTTGCCCGCTGGACCAAGCAAGTGGCCTTTTGAAAGTTCTTTTTTTTTTTTTTTTTTCGCGTCAACGCGATTTTCTTATTTCTGAACGAAATAAGAAGCAGCAATTCCCCCCCCAACAAAATTAGGCCTACGCTGTCGGCGGCCGACAGCAAGGGGTATATCCCCGAAATTCCCCAATCCTAGAAGCCCCCTTTATTAGATTCCCCTTTATTAGACCTACGATATGAGGCAAATTTGAGGTCTGTTTAAATAATTGTTCCAGAGAAATGGTTAAAACACAGATCTTTTTCAATATATAGCGCCACCTGGTGGCAAACCTAGGAGTGCATACTTGTCCAAAATCTAATCAGTTCATCCTCTCTACCATATCTACCCAGATGCTAAAAATGAGAAGCCAATGTAAAGTATTTTGTGAGTTATCGCGCTAATGGCTAAAATCTGCGGCGGCGGCGGGGGATATAATAAAGAGCATTTACCCCACCGTGGTCTGCCACCACACATTGCTTCCTCGTCTGTGGGAAACACTGAAGTGCCCTTATTTCTCACTGAGCACCTGCCCCCCAAAATGTCTGTGAACGCCACTGTAAAAGGGTCTTTTATTCTTCATGGAACTTCATGGATATTTGTTAAAACGTGACTTCAGACGGTATTTATTTAATTTTATTTAACCCTTATATAACCAGGGAAGTCCCGTTGAGATTGAATTCTCTTTTTCAAGAGAGCACGGAGGGTTGAGGTGGGGAGGGAGAGGGCAATTTGCACAGCCAATTAGATCAGGGGATGATTAGCTGGCAGGTCGAAAGAGCCAGGTTGGGACTTTAGCAATGACACCGGGGAACCCCCTACTCTTACCGATAAGTTTAATAGGTGCATAGGTAACGACTACAGACATGAAATGCACCCAAATAGCACAAATTAACAGCTTACTAATATCCTCCAATTCCAACAGTGGTTAAAACAAAAACCACCATACACAGGGGGGCACCACGACCGAGTTTGAGAACCACTGTTCCAGAGGGTAGCTCACTACAATCGGGGTTGATTACCATTGCCACACAACAGCTAGCTAGCTAGCATCGTGGATTATGCAACCCCGACCGAAGACAACACTGCTGTGATAACATGGCACTGCAATGATGACCTGAACCTTTAAGTCAACCGAAAACCATGTGAAGGCTTCCCGGAGAAAGTCAGTCAACTTATTCAATGCCAGAGCACAAGCTAACGCAATTAGTATGCATGCCACCTCCACATTCAGGTCAAAATCCAGACGAGGTACCGACGGAAGCACTGGCTACCTCTTTAAATTATTATCTTTGCCGTTAAATGTTCGACGCCGCGTGAAACAAAAAACATTACCCATAGATTCTGAGACCAAATCGTTATTGTTTGCCTTGTGATTACCGATGTCGCTAACCCGCAGGCAAGCAAGCCAACCGCACTGAACTTCTCTTCCGCGTCTGCAATTGATGACGATAGCCAATCAGAAACACCCACTGAAAGACCGATCCAGAGCCATAGAGAAACTGAAAAAAACTGAGGGTGCGTTCCGATTGCCCCGTAGTTGCCTGTGAAGTATGGAGGGTGATTTGTGCCATAATTCAATACAATACACACATTGAAATACAATACACTTATTGAAATACGATACATGTGTAACAGTAAATACAATACAAAAATGCTTTGTTTTTCAATGTGAGTCAGGAATATTTGTGCCAAAATTAAAACAATACAACCGTATTGTATTTTTGAGATGTGTATTACATTTCAAGATGTGTATTGTATTTCAATGTGTGTATTGTATTTAATTTTGTCATGAATAACCCTGACCGACATTGAAAAACAAAGTATGTTTGTATTGTATTTATTGTTACACATGTATTGTATTTTTGAGGTGTGTATTGTATTTCGAGCTCTGTGCCAAAAACCTCGCATTGATATACAATACACCGTGCATAGTATTTCGATATGCAGTTTTGGCACGATGTAGGCTGGTTCTTGGCTAGATACGCCCTGCGTGGCCAGGATTGGCCAGGCGCCCACGCTGGCGGCGGATTTAGTAGGACCAACAAACCTAAAAAATAAATGATGGTTTCCGTCGAGCCAGCGAGCTGAAATCAGTCTGTTGTCACAGCACGTAGCCAGCGAACTGTCAGCAGTTGCTGATACCTGAAGTGGACATGTAAGCCTCCTTTGTAACTGTACGCAGTTATAATCGTTTAATGAATAAAGCGTGATTACTTCGCTGCTTTAATATTTACCCGGGATTTACCCCCAATTTACACCAGGTGCGGCTGCGGCACTCGGAGAAATAAGCAGCCATTCTAGTCAAGGCTCGTGTTCACACCAGATGCGCCGCGGCGCGTGTCAGCAGCGTCCCAGAAGCGGCTCGGCGCTCCGCTCCGCTGAGAATACGCAGCAAGTCTATTTCTGCCGCTGGCGAGCCGCATTCGCGCTGATCTGAATATAGCAGGGATACGTTTCCCATAGTTCGACCATATACATTTAGTGGATCTAACTACGTTAGTATTTGTGCTAATGGCAATCGCACGCCAGATCGTGCCAGGCAGGAACTATCAAGGAGAATACGCTTTTAACTAAAAGAAACCAGCCACAAATCTTTGATATTAAATTAGTTTATAACTTATTTTTCAAAGTTGTGATTTTGTTATAACTAAAACACGGGCAGTTTTTTTTTTTTTTTAAATCTATGGTGTTCACGGCTGGACTGTAGTAGGTTCTACAGCACAACAAAGACGGAAATGACATTAAATGCAATTAAAGCAGAAAAAATAACAAAGCATTGAAGGTCGTTGCACATATATGCCGGTAAAAATGACGAAATATGCGAAATCTGAGCAAGTGGATTGAATCAATTGGCAGGACGTTGCGCTGACGTTCCGCGTTGTGAGACACTGCTGGTGTAAATTGAAGTAGCGAGCATGACGGAACAAAACCGCGGCGCTGCGCAGACGCGCCTGGTGTAAATCCCGAGTTAGGTCAGCACGTGCAGCTCGCGACACTCTCCAGACCCGCGAAAAATCTTGAGGTTTCGACGCTTCCCCGCGGAACGAGACCTGGAAGACCGTTTTCCACAGTGGTGAGTAAATTCAGACAAATGGTAAACTTTTTTGACTAAAAGATTGTCTTTATCGCTCCATGTGTCATATTCATGATGAAGTGATAGGTCATTTAGTTTTGTAACATATCCTGAAGTTTGAAATGTCAGACTTTTTCCACTTTAGAAGCCATCCTGGTTCTAATGTCTGGAGTCACTGTTGGGGCGGAAGTAGCAACGGTTACGTTCGTCCCTCTCTGCTAATGCGGCCGAATTTTCTGTTTTAAAGCTCATTAAAAAAATGTGTGTGTTATATTTTACCGACAGAGAATGCCAAGAGTTAGGGTCAGAACTACCCAGAGAGGAAAGGTTGACCAGCAGGTTTCGGAAGGGCCTTTCTTGATGTCGAAGAGGCGAGAGTATAAGGAGGGCAGCAGAGGTGCATGGCGTTTGTCATGTCACCCTGTTCAGGTACTGCAAGAGGAGGGCAGAGGCAGGAGGGCAGCAGACCAGAGCCCCAGGGTACAGGGCTCACAACAAAGTCTCCAGAGAAGAACAGGAGAAGAGACTGCAGGCATATATAAAGAGAGCAGCTGATATATATTTTGGCCTGAGTCCTAAAGAGGTTAGAGTAACACTGCAGACAGAGCTACACCACTATCGCCATTTGCCTAAGATAGCAAGCACCTCAGCTCCGGATCTGCCCCGGCTCTGAGGTGCTTGCTATCTGGGAATTAACCTCTTTTTTCATGCTGTTTTAGGTGCAAAAGTTTGCGTATGAGCTGGCCGAAAATATTGGCCTCAAAACTCCCATGTTCATGGGAGAAAAACCAGATGGCAGGGAAGGACTGGCTCACCTCCTTCCTCGAGCGCAACAAAACCCTGTCCATCCGTCGACCTCAAGCCACCAGCATGTCCCGTTCCACCAGCTTCAACAAGACCAACGTGACAGCGTTTTTTAACAACCTAAAGACTGTCCTCACCCGCTATAATTTTGAAGCAAAGGACATCTGGAACATGGATGAAACAGGTAAAAATTTATATTTAGATAAATTAAAAAGCAACAGTGATTTGCAACAGCAATAATTCATTTCATTTATTATTTCAGGTACCACAACGGTTCAAGTGCCAGACAAAATCATTGCCACCAAGGGGCAGCGCCAGGTCGGTGCTGTGACCTCTGGGGAAAGAGGGACATTGGTGACTGTTGCCTTTGCTGCCAACGCACAAGGCAACTTTGTTCCCCCTTACTTTATCTTCCCAAGGAAGAAGTTCCATGACCACTTCATCCGGGATGGCCCCCTTGGCTGCACTGGTTCTGCCAATGGATCGGGGTGGATGCAGGAGGCCGATTTCTTGGCATTTTTACAGCATTTTGCAAGGCACACCCGCGTGACAGTTGCTGCTACTCTGAGACAATCATCCATCACACCTCTTTGTGGTAGCTATTGACTTTTGCAAGTCACATGGCATTGTACTTCTGTCTTCCCCCCCCCCACTGCTCCCACCGTCTTCAGCCGCTAGACCGAAGCGTTTTTGGTCCTCTGAAGCACTACATAAACAGTGCAGCAGACAATTGGATGCGAATGAACCCTGGAAGAACTTTGACCATCTACAACATCCGAAGTCTTGTGGCTAAAGCTCTGCCTCAAGCTGCGACAGCAAGCAGCATTTCATCTGGGTTCGAGTGTACCGGTATCTGGCCCTTGAATCCAGATATTTTCAGTGAGACAGACTTTGCTCCAGCTTTTGTGACCGACCGTCCTGCACCTGCACCAGCACCAGCTCCATCCCCAATGCCAGTGCCAGCTCCATCACCAGCGCCCTCTTCATCACCAATGTCCGCTTCATCACCAGCGCCCTCTTCATCACCAATGTCCGCTCCATCACCAGCGCCCGCTCCCGTAAGACACCAGCAACCTAGCCAGAGCGCATTTGAGCTGCATCCCCATGAGTCTGCCATTCCTCTAGATGGTGAGAGTTCGTGTGTGTGTGTGTCTTTAAATGTGCATGTTGAGCCTTGCCAAGCATTTATTATTTTTTTGAAATATTATCTATCCAGGTATGCTTGTGGTTCCAGGAACATCTAGTGGCACGCCAATACAGAGGTTCAGCCCAGAAAAGGATCGCCCATATCCAAAGGCTGGCTCGAGGAAAGAAAATAAAAGAAGAGGCAGAAAGAGGTGAGCAGAGTGTCGTTTTTAACTTGTCTTGATTTTCTTGCTTGTATAAGAACAAGCTGATTCTGACTACCATCTCATTGAATGTTGCAGGTCAACAGCAATACTGACCGACACCCCAGTAAAAGCTGCCTTGGAGGAGGAGACTCGGCAGAGGGGCCAGAAGAAACAGTCCTCTTCAAAACCCCCAAAGAAAACGGTGTTAAGCGGATACACTGCAACCACAGTTTCTCGGCGCAATGAGGAGGAATGTCTTGTTTGTGGGGAGACATTTGCCTCATCTTTGCCTGGAGAAGTGTGGGTGCAGTGCATCTTTTGTCTGCTGTGGTCACGAGGCATGCACTGAGGGTGCAGCTCATTATATCTGTCACAACTGTGATGAAAATGTTTAAAACAAATGTGTGATTGTTTTTGCTTCTGTTTTAATGGCATTTTTATGATTGAATTGAATAAATGAGTGCATTGTATATTTACAATTGCATGTTAGCAAAGACATTATTTGATTTTTTCAAATGAAAAACGACAGTAATTCAAAAGATTCCAGTTAATTTGATCAGGTTACTTTTGTCCCGCCTGTGCGCTACTTTCATCCCGACTGGAGGGGTCGAAAGTAGCAATGCGCAACTTCCATTGGACAGCAAACTACAAAACCCAAAACCAGTGAAGTTGGCACGTTGTGTATATCGTAAATAAAAACAGAATACAATGATTTGGAAATCCTTTTCAACCTATATTCAATTGAATACACTGCAAAGACAAGTTACAAAGTTTACCTGTTCGAACATTAAGTAATTTTTTGCAAATATTAGCTCATTTGGAATTTGATGCCTGCAACATGTTTCAAAAAAGCTGGCACAAGTGGCAAAAAAGACTGAGAGAGTTGAGGAATGCTCATCAAACACTTATTTGGAACATCCCACAGGTGAACGGGCTAATTGGGAACAGGTGGGTGCCATGATTGGGTATAAAAGCAGCTTCCCTGAAATGCTCAGTCATTCACAAACAAGGATGGGGCGAGGGTCACCACTTAGTGAACAAATGCGTGAGCTGATTGTCGAACAGTTTAAAAACAACATTCCTCAAAGAGCTATTGCAAGAAATTTAGGGATTTCATCATCTACGGTCCGTAATATCGTCAAAAGGTTCAGAGAATCTGGAGAAATCACTGCACGTAGCGACAAGGCAAAAAAACCAACATTGAATGCCCGTGACCTTCGATCCCTCAGGCGGTACTGCATCAAAACCGACATCAGTGTGTAAAGGACATCACCACATGGGCTCAGGAACACTTCAGAAAACCACTGTCAGTAACTACAGTTCGTCGCTACATCTGCAAGTGCAAGTTAAAACTCTACAATGCAAAGCGAAAAGCCATTTATCAACAGCACCCAGAAAACGCCGCCCGGCCGCTGGGCCCAAGCTCATCTAAGATGGACTGATGCAAAGTGGAAAAGTGTTCTGTGGTCTGACGAGTCCACATTTCAAATTGTTTTTGGAAACTGGACGTCGTGTCCTCCGGACCAAAGAGGAAAAGAACCATCCGGACTGTTATAGGCTTTTAAAGTTCAAAAGCCAGCATCTGTGACGGTATGGGGTGTATTAGTGCCCAAGGCATGGGCAACTTACACATATGTGAAGGCACCATTAATGCTGAAAGGTACATACAGGTTTTGGAGCAACATATGTTGCCATCCAAGCAACGTCTTTTAATGAACGCCCCTGCTTATTTCAGCAAGACAATGCCAAGCCACATTCTGCACGTGTTACAACAGCATGGCTCCGTAGTAAAAGAGTGCGAGGTACTAGACTGGCCTGCCTGTAGTCCAGACCTGTCTCCCATTGAAAATGTGTGGCGCATTATGAAGCGTAAAATACGACAACGGAGACCCCGGACTGTTGAACAACTTAAGCTGTACATCAAGCAAGAATGGGAAAGAGTTCCACCTGAAAATCTTCAAAAATTGGTCTCCTCAGTTCCCAAACGTTTACTGAGTGTCGTTAAAAGGAAAGGTGATGTAACACAGTGGTAAAAAGGCCCCTGTGCCAACTTTTTTGCAATGTGTTGCTGCCTTTAAATTCTAAGTTAATGATTATTTGCAAAAAAAAAAATAAAGTTTCTCAGTTTGAACATTAAACATCTTGTCTTTGCAGTGTATTCAATTGAATATAAGTTGAAAAGGATTTGCAAATCATTGTATTCTGTTTTTATCTACGATTTACATAATGTGCCAACTTCACTGGTTTTGGGTTGTATACTGAAGTCAATATATTTTGGGATGATTTAGCACCTGATATTGACAGAGCACACACAAAAGTAGTTAATCACTCCAAATTTTTTTTTCTGTCTGTAATGTTATCTTTTAAAATGACGTTTATGTGAAAAATGTTACTTTTGTACCAGCTGTCCCCTACAGTCCAGCCGTGAACACCATAGATTTAAAAAAAACCGTGCCCGTGTTTTAGTTGTAACAAAATCACAACTTTGAAAAATAAGTTAAAAACGAATTTTATTTCAAAGACTTGTGGCTGGTCTCGTTTAGTTAAAAGCGTATTCCCCTTGATAGTTACTTTCTGCCTGGCACGATCTGGTGTGCGATTCCCATTAGCACAGATACTAATTAGTTGGATCCACTAAATGTATATGGTCGAACTATGGGAAACGTATCCCTGCTACATTCAGATCAGCGCGACTGCGGCTCGCCAGCGGCAGAAAGAGACTTGCTGCGTATTTTCTGCGAGTCGCTTCTGGGACGCTGTTGACACGCGCCGCGGCGCATCTGGTGTAAACACGAGCATTGACAAGAATGGCTGCGTATTTCTCCGAGTGCCGCGGCGCAGCCGCGCCTGGTGTAAATTGGGGTAACTCAATTCTGTAAAATGAGCAATTGTGACGATAGGAATGTTTTAATGTCTTGTGTGTGTTGAATAGCTTTGTTTTGTTGTCAATCGTAGTTTTAGCACTGAGTGCACAGTGAGCAAAGACTGCTTTTAATTAGCTAGACTGTATTCAGTTAATAGCCTACTGAAAATGATACTTATGTGACATCCTACAGCGATGTGCGCCGTTAATTTATGTCTGAATAGAAATTAATGATCTACCTAATCAAAATTGGGTTTTTTTTTTTTTCATTTAACGTTAACTTATTTCGAAAATTTGAACGTCAAATAGCGAAGCAGTGCATCGCTGTGGTGTAAATTCTCACACAACTTCGAACGAACAGTAACGGACATCCTACTTTTGTTTTATTGAAACACCTGATGGACATGGTCTGTCGAAGGTCCGACTTTTCACTCGACAGATGGTCTGACTCGGTCGGACAAGTAAAGTTTATTGAAACAGCCCCCTGGAGATAAATGAGTATCTTGGTTTCTGTTATACCCAGCCAAATGCCAATGCTCTAACGTTGCGATGGTTATAGGTTGGCTAGCGGATGAATTTCGAACTTCGAACGGTGAAACTACCGTAGCCGAACTATCTGTGCGGTTTCACGGTTTTAATTGACACCTGCCAGCCAGTCAGAAAAAGTATTCGCCCAGACCATGGTGTGCTAAAGGAATAAGCCCCGAGAAGCAGTGGGTTAGTGATTTTATAACGGTGGAGGGGCGTTCGCGTCGTGCCTTAGAACGCCCCTCCTCCGCCGTTATAAAATCACTGTAACCCACTGCTTCAAGGGGCTTATTGCTTTTGTAAAACGGTTACCCTACATATAGCCCATTAAATAAACACACAAGAAAAAAAAAAACCCCAACAATTTATTGGTAATAATGCAACAACAAAATTCAGAACTATTCGTTCTTCCACCAAGCAAGATCGAGTGGACAGAATGGTTGGCAAGCAACACAGACGCTGAGATTGCTTTTTCATCTAGCGCCATTATCATGTTACATCAGGCTATTTGGGCTCGTTAATGTAGATATACTATGAAAGCAGGCTATTTGGAATGTCTCCTTCGGTCTCCCGAAGGCCCGTTAAATAATTTTACGTTCGTTTAGGTTTTCGAGTTTCCTTGTTCTCAACTTCGCGCCTATCGCCATATCATTACAACCAGCAGCCAGAGTAGGGAACAAGATTTACTTTTGTCCTCCACACTTGCGGTGTCAGGAAAATGTTGAATTGTGCATTAGTTTGCTAGCCAGCTTGTCAACTAGCTAGCGTTCACTACAGTGGATGTGGTTACCCTACACAAAGCCCATAAAATAAACACACAAGAAAAAAAAAAAATCAACAATTTATCGCTAATACTGAAATAGCGAGCTAGTTAGCAACGTCGCTAGCAAGCTAAAGTGATATCGAAATCTATAGGGCTATAGCTAGCTAGGTAGATAGCCAACTGGTTAGCAGGTTAAAAGGCTAAACTTCGCTAACACTGAAATAGCGAGCTAAAAGTCTTGAAACAAACGTAACCTAACGAGTCAGTCGAGCGCAGAGTAGTTGGTTGCGAGGCCAGGCGCGGAGGGATATTTTGTGCGGCGGTCTGCCTCAGAATACAGTGGGTTACAGTGATTTTATACCGGCATGGAACGCGGCTCAGCCAATCACATTTAAGGATGGGAAGCACCCGTTTTATAAATCAGAGTACCAACCGGGCGTGACTTAGGCACGCTATGGAATGCCTCGTCCAATCATATTAATTGGTCGGAGCTCATAGACTAAAATTTACATAGTGCCAAAACCCAACATCGAAATACAATACACACCTCGATATACAATACACACATCAAAATACAATACACAACTTGAAAAACAACACGGTTGTATTGTTTTAATTTTCGCAAAAATATTCCCGACCCACATTGAAAAACAAAGCATTTTTGTATTGTATTTATTGTTACATTTGTATTGCATTTTCAAGGTATGTATTGCATTTCGAGGTGTGATATATATTCATTTTGGCACAAATATTCCTGATGGACATTGAAAAAGAAATCATTTTGGTATTGTATTTATTGTTTCACATGTATTGTATTTTTGAGGTGTGTATTGTATTTTCAATATGTGTATTGTATTTAAGCATTTTTGTATTGCATTTGTTGCTACACATGTATTGTATTTTCAAGATGTGTATTGTATTTCAATAAGTGTATTGTATTTCAATGTGTGCATTGTATTGAATTATGGCACAAATCACCCTCCATAGTGAAGTGGACTGGTCAGGGTGGCTGGGCCGGATGCAGCCTGATGGTGCAATGGAAATTGAGAGAGATCGCCTTTCATTTTGTTGACCGGGGGGGGGGGGGGGGGGGGGGGGGGGGGGGGGGGGGGGGGATCGCGATTCATTTTATTGACCGGGGGGGAGGAGGGATCGCATTTCATTCTCATTGAATTCGCATTACGAACTCCTTTTAATTGCGCTAAAATATACGTTCGTAAGTCAGGAGGCGCTGGGGGGGCGCGGTAAAAATCTGAGGGGGGCGTAGCCCACCCCTGCACCCCCCTAGATCCGGCCATGGGCCATGTTAAGTAAGATGCCAAGCCGAAGGGAGCAAAGAATGTTCAGTTCAGAGGGAACTGCTAACTGTGTCGGGAAGAACTGAACAACGGTTCATCACTTCGCCGGAAGTTGACAACCAAAGTCAACCAATCAATCATTGCGCCTTGCTGGACCGCGAAAATCAGTGCGCTACGGCGAAGGAGTTCGTGTTTGTAAGTACTGTCATAGTAATTATCACAAATGATGTTACCATTTTAGTGGTTAAGTTAAATCAAAACAACAATGCGCAAATAATTATCAAATGCTGAACTTTTTTTAGGGAAACAAGCTATTGTTGACTTTCAGAACGTAGGTTTGGCGATTTAGTACACGGTTAACCTTAGCAAGCTATTTAGCTAAGCTACCAGCTGTAAGCATAATATTAGATTTGGCTAACATGACTCTACGACTCCGTGTAACTTCAGTATTACAACAAAGGGTAACGTTAGTCGGCAGCTAATTTAACCGCCATAGTTGGAAGTATAAGCAACATCTATGTTTCCATGGCAACGCACTGAGGAAATGATGTATGCGTTAGTGACGTTGCAGGGTGTTCCGAATGCAAAGTGTTTTGCCGAAGGAAGTTCCCTTCACCGACATTCCCTCCACAGGGAGGCGAAATTACAAATCCTACTATGGCCACGCCAAAACCCCGCAAAGACACGCCCTCCTCTGTCTCTGATTGGCCCATGGTCTCCCCTCTGCTCGCACACGCATACATTATGATAATTGGGATGTCGTTGCCTGAAGCTAACTAACATGGTAGCCTATACTTTTGTTGAAACGAAGAGGAAGTAAAGAGCAGGGGAGAAGAAGAGTGACGACGTGTGTGAGGTCGCCTAACCTTATCCTGCTCTGTTGGCTGCTGGGCCCCGTTTATTCTGAGTTGACTTCCTCTGAGTTGTTGACCGCGGAGTTCTCGGGTTCAGAGCAGGTGATAACACTTGGTTCAATGAACTGTTAGTTAACTTACGCCAGAGTCAGACGTGTGCCCGAGGATATTAAAAGCCTTCATCAATGGAACACAGAGAACACTATTCACCATGACAACGGTGGAGAAAAAAAGTCGCGCGTCTTACTTTTCTCCAGCGGAATTGGAGATATTTATAAAGACATACGCTGAGTATGAACACATTTTATTTATTAATTTTTTTTTTAAATGCAGTTGCAGTTGCAATATAGAGCGTGAGTTTGTGTGACAGAAAATCGCTGCGAGCTGAGGGGAGATGGTGGGCCAATCAGAGACAGAGGAGGGCGTGTCTTTGCGGGGTTTTGGCATGGCCATAGTAGGCCTCGTAATTTCGCCACAGGGAGTAGGGAAGACCGTACTGTTCACTGTGGAACGGAACACAGCCTGAAACCTGCAGATGGAAACTCCGCGCTTCGTCTCCAATCCCTCCCTTCTGATTGGTCAACCCCCCACACATACACACACGGGGGGGGGTTCTACAAGTACAGATTTGTTTTGCTACAGATATCTCACAAAATGTGTCGCAAAACTCAAGCAGCACAGACTCGGGCGAGAAAAGAAGTTAGTGCAGTTGTAGAGGCAGATTCGAGAAGTTGTAACCGCAGAGTTGTGGTTGTAAAGGATAATAGGCATTAGTAATAAAAAAAAACATCTGAGCAAATGTTGGATTACAATTTTGCTGCTTTCATTTTATTTGTGTAAATATCAGTCTACACATTTGTGAATATTTTTTCTGTGACTTCACATTCAGATCACGCATGTGTGAGTGAATATTTGTTCTGTGACTTCACATTCAGATCACGCATGTGTGAATATTTTCTTTGGGTTCAAATTTTAATTCTACACGTTCACATTTTTCCCTCCATTTGTGACATCAAATTAATTTCACATGTGTGTGGATTTTTTTATACAAGTAAACATTTTTACATACAAGCTCACGTTTTTTCCCTTCAAGTTCTCACCTGACATTGTACAAGCTCTCGCATGAGAATGTACAAGCTCACATCACAATGTACAAGTTCTCACATGACATTCTACAAGCTCACATCGCATTCTACAAGCTCTCCAATTCTGCAACATATCTACCTTCATATTAGTACGCATTGAGTGAATGATCAGTCTTCATATTGAAGACTCATCAAACTTATAAATGACCTCTTAAGATATGCTGCTAGGTGTGTCAGTAGATAAGGGAACATGTGGCCACTGAAGTTACTGAAGTTCGGTCACATACCCACTGAAAAAGACGGAAAGGATAGAAGATCAAACAATAACATTAGCTCGTAATTTATTCCTATCTCGAGTTCAGCTTCATGCATATATTTTTTTCTTCAGACGTCAAAGCACAGAAATAATACGACCGTGCTGAATTCATATTGCATGCTAACTAGTTTCTTTTGCCTGTAACGTAACATCCCGTTTCGCAGCATCAGTGGGAACATATTTAAAAACTCAGGTATTACTCAGGTGACAGCTCAGGTATTACGCTGAGTTATGGGGCACTAAAATGAGGCGCCAAAATCTGCGCTGCGATTTGGTCTGGTAGATAGGGATCGTACAATAACCAGTGTTATATTGGTAGTAGGTTCCCTTACCAAATGTTCTATATAACATGAGGCTAGGCTAGTTTGGTGTCGCTAGCCAAGGAGTCACACCGAACGTTAGCTGTATAGCTTACGCTCTGCTAATATCACGTTCACATAGCTTAGGACTCATATAGACATTTACACCCCTTGTTCTCCTCGCTCAACTAGGGAGGATGTTTGTGCTCCTGCTTCAGCTGTTATCTGCGTATATTCATTTTCTCACACTAACTGACTGCCCGAACTGCATTTGACATATCAAACCCACGGAGACTGGTCAGCCAATGACGCAGCATTTGGACGTATTTTCCACTAATGAACACTCTCCGGTAGGTCTTTACCGCCTCTGTTCTTTGAAGATAAACAATGCAGCACTGTGGTCTCGTTTTACTGACGTTCAGTCATGTGGTGACAAACTGCCTAAAGTGAAGAATTATTTTGGGCAAAGGGAAAAAAAAAAATATTCGGGGCTACAGTCTCGAATAACCTGGGTAGGCGAAGCCACTGTTCGTCATGTTTTTCGCTGGGCGCGCGAGCACCCTTTGAGGCTTCCGTACTGGCAAAGTGGGGTGGTTTCATCTGAACTGGGTTGGAAAAACGATAGGCGCCAGCACCCGGGCGCCATAGTCCTGCCCACTTTACGACATGGACTCTCAAAAGACCGCAAAGAAGAAAGAACTTCACTGAGGAGGAAATATAAATGATCACGTCTGAGGTGGAGAAAAACAAAATAATTTTATTTGGTAGCCTTATGAGTGGCATAAAGGGAGCCCAGAAGGCTGCAGTTTGAAAAACTATTGCTGCTGCGGTAAACACCGTTGGGGTGGAAAACCGGAGTGCAACAGAGGTTTGATTTAATTCATTAATAAATCGAAGCGACTATTGGCACTTATTTAAGTGCGTCCAAGGCCAAAAATTGATCGAAATTCGCGTTAGACGCACTTACAAGTGTGGCCAAGATGCACATTTCTCCATTGCCCACACTTCTTTTAAGTGTGTCCAAAGCTAAAAATTTTTTCTTGGCCAAACTTATTTTAAGCAGTACTTTCTATAATCGGCACTGGAATGGTCATCAACTGGTGCACTTATAAGTGTGGCCAAGAAAAAAATTCAGCATTGGCCACACGTATAAGTGCGAATAACATCGGCCTTAATAAATTAAATTTATAGATCCATGATATGTCATGTTATGTAGCCTACATAATTAACAATCCAAATGCTTTACATGTAGGTAAAAAAAAGTGGTCCGATTTTAAGACCGCCACCAAAAAACGGGTTGCAGCGTTCAGGCGCAGCAGCGCACGGACCAGTGGAGGCCAACCAGGCTCAAACCTCCAGCTGTCACTGTTCGAGGAGCATTTGGCAGCAGGGCTCCCCCTCCATTGTGGGAATATGAGGCGGTGGGGACAGGGATGAGTCCCCACCGCCTCGATCGGAGCTGCATGAGGGTAATTGTTAAAATACAGTCTGCAGAGATCACTCTTCATTGTACTTTTATTAATGTTACTCCATGGCATTTTATTGGGTGCCACACAAAACGAGCAGCCACTCGTCACTTTCCCGGAGGAGATCTTCTCTGTGCCGAAAGTTCCTCTCACGTCGGACAGAAGCTTATTCCTCTAACAATAGAAGATCTGCCATTGTCAAAATGTGATCACGGTCAAAGTGACCGTAGGCCTATATATACTGAGCAACAAAAGAAACGCAAGTCAGCTAGTTAGTTAATGTACTCTTATGGTTATTCAGCAGGGCTGGACTGGGACAAAAAAACGGCCCTGGCATTTTCGGCCATGGAGGCCCAACCTGACCGTGACGTGACGGCCCGCCATACGCGCACATTTTGCTGTTACCAAAAGTTAAAATTGAGCTCAGTCGTAGCCAACATGCCCAGGAACTCCACACAGAAAAGCCCCAGGCCAGAATCGAACCAACAGCCTTCTTGCTGTGTGGTGGCAGTGCAAATCACTGCACCACCATGACAAAGAAGAAGTTATTGTTATTATTATTATTATTATTATTATTATTATTATTATTAATATATTTACATGAATGAATGTGATAAAGAAATGTGACTTTGGGGCAATTTATAATTTTTCAATAAGATCATTGCACTGTTTGGATTGATTCATACCTAACCTTTTTAAATAAATAACGTTACATATCTTACAGACTCAGCAGGGCATAGAATAGCTCACTAGCTTCAGAGCCGCGGAACTCGCTGGTTGCAGGTTTACTGGCAGGTAATTCTGAACGTCAGGACAGGGTTTTAAATAGGAAAATTTGAAAGTCTTCCTTGCTGAATTCCAGGACAAATTTTATGTGCCACCATAAAACAACAAATCAATATGCATCAAGTAGTAGGTTATGAACAGCTGGTCCATCAATGGGGGCCTTTTGTAAGCTCAAGCAAATTATACATACTTGCGATAGCCTATTAATTTAATTTAATGTCAGTCTTACCGCTTTCCGTGTCCCCCTCCAAATGAAAACTGCTTGCTACATGAGGATCATCATGGCCAAACAGCTGTTTTTTTTTTTTTTTTTTTTGTTTGTTTTTGTTTTGTTTTTTTTTTTTTTTTTTTGCGTTTGAAAGCCTGCGGCTCCAATGTCTGTTTACTTCATTCTCGGAGCTTTTCCGCCTCTCCACTGCTTTCTGACATTTTCGTCTGATCTCGTATCGAAACGCGTTTTTAGACTGTTAAAGCAACTGGGGACAAGCAAGGCCATTGGTCAAACTAATTTCCCAGCAAGCCTGCCTTCTTAAACTTTTAGGACGAAAACAACAACATTAAATAAACTGTACATTAAGCCTATGCATCGTTTTTTTATCTGCAAGAATACAGTTTTTCGGTAATTCCTGTATCATAAAACAAATATATAAATAGATACTGTAAACTGGCCAAGATGCAAGATAACCAGAGTAGAACAATAAAAAGTGGTATATGGGCGTTTCTACAGAAAAGGGCAAGATTTCGGTAAAGACATGTCCACCAAAAATTTTCTCTGGGATTCCACTTCTTTTAAATCCTTCAAATAGGCCTTCCAAAGTACTAGTCAGCATTAAAATGGCAAAGCTGGGTTATGGCTGGTTTCAGTTTTTCAACAAACTTTAAGATGATCAGGTGTCTTTACCGTAATCAACAATTACAGTAAAGATGAAGTGACATACCTCTTTACTGTAATCAGTGTTTTTGGCAAATTGCACTGAAGAAAGGAGTATCATACTTCCTGTATGAATCTTTTGGTCATTCAAACATGTCAAAGGCATTGAAAGGTTCATTGTTAACTCTAGTCTGAGTGTGAGAAGGCATGTCTCCACCTTTGCTGTACAAACATGCAGTAGCTGTGAAGGGTAAGGAATTTTTGCAGACTGTTATTTTGGGAGGAAGGGCCCAAACACCTAGTTAACTATATTCCATCATGCCCCTGCATAATTTTTCTATACTGTAAAGTACCAGTAATTTATATGTTCCAAAATGGTCTGTTTTGCCAGAGCCTCAAATATTTCACCCTTCACAATCAATGCATGTGTCAAGACAGTGAATATACAAGTGAATCACTATTCTGCACAAAAAGTTTATTTTGAATAAATGCAAGTTTGAACCATACAAATTTTTAACTTGGAAAACACTGGATACCTTGGCAGAGCAGTTGATTATTACATAGGCCTAATAAATTCTGAGTATTTTTCATGTCAGAGAGTCAGGGTACAGTACTTCTAAACAATGGAGACAAATTCATTACATTTCATTCATTAAAAATTCTCAACAACTGTACTCGGGCACTGATATGACTAGTGGGCCAGCTGACCAGCGGTGGGAGGGGGGACAATCGTGCCTAGTGTGAAAGCGGCCTTAAAGAGTCGTAAGTATGCATAACCACCGACAATGGCGCGAATATTGTGGTAGCCGTGGAACTGAATGACTGGACAAGACTTCAATGCTTCGGTCACAGACTCCACCATTGGTGGGTTAAAACAATTTTTTTTAGCCTTAGTTCAGCATTATATTTTAGTGCCTTACGTTTGCTATACAAACATGTTGGATTTCTAATTTAATACTAAGCAGTGGCATAGCCAGAACTTAAAAATCCCTTTACACTATTATTAGTCTGACTTGTTCTCAATCGTTTTTCTTAATTAATGATACATTCAACCAACACGCTATATAAACTAGAGGTGCAACGTTACGATGCAAGTCTGGCTGTTACCTTAGGATGGGCGTCCTTGACAGCAAGGTGTATGTCTCTATCCACAACTCTTTCTTGAAATGTGTCGCTGTCAATTGCAGTCACGAGAGGGATAGTGGACGACATAACTTTTCAGAAGTAAGTTATATTTAGCTTGAACAAGGGGGATTAGTGGCTTTAAATCATCAAACTGATACGATGTGAAGCCAGTCTTGACCCTACTTAGGTAGTAAGCTGGTTGGTCCATGGGCACTCTTATTTTGATAAGGCATGCGCATAGGCCTATAAACTGTATCTGTGAAGTGGAAAGGGGTGCTCCCAATTTTTTTTGCTTTACTTCTTTGTGTAAAAAATCTTTTTCTTTAATTTTATTAATTTAAAATATTTCCACCTTTACTTTTGTTATGTGAGAAAGCTCAGGAAAAAGTGGTGTCTGGTATCTTGTGCACAACAGAGTGATGTTTCATTTTGAAATTTGCGTTACATTGTTATGGAGAAACATCTCCAGTTACACTTTCAAGTTACTTGAAAAGTTTTGTATTTTTTAAAATAAGTTTTGTGCAATAAATGTTCTTAAAATGGCATTCTATACTATTTTGAAGTGAGTTTATAGTTAAGAATGCTACTTTCTGCTGCAATGCATCTGCTGTGGGATTATGTTCAGAAACAGTTATATTGAAATATATATATACCGAAGAATATATTGCAATATATATCATTACATCTGTACTTCAAAATATACCGCAATATAAATTTTAGGCCATACCGCCCAGCCCTAGTTCCACACGAAGGTAGGAAATTTGAGCATATCCGCAACTACACTGTCACACAGGAAGGTAGGAAATTTTCACACACGCACAAAACTATTTTACAAGCTCAAAACTTTTGCGCATGCACAAAATCTTTTTACACATGGACTAAACTATTTTTCGAAGTTCAAACCTTTTTTGCTCATGCACAAACCTATTTTACAAGCTCAAAGCTTTTTTACTCACGCACCAAATATTTCTACAAGTTCAAAACTTTTTTTTACACGCACAAAACTATTTCACAAGCTCAAAACTTCTTTGCACACGCACAAAACCTTTGGCCCTAATTTGATTCCATACCCCCTCCCGGGTCTGGATTTTAAAAGGGCACCAGAGTTTAAGGCCAGATGAAGTAGGCCTAGTCAAGTGCGTGGCAGTGCACTAGGCCTGGTCTGATGAAAGAATTAAAAGGGCAAAAAGGCCAGCTAGGCAGGCCTCAGGCATCAAAATTTGATTTTAATATGATCTTGTCTTTACCGTAATTTTGACGTCTTTACCGTAATTCCAAAAGATAACGGTAAAGACGCCGGTAAAGACATATAATGCAGCCCCATGGAAATTTGCAGCCAATGAGAGGACTGAAGTTTCCCTTATTTTCTACCTCTCTGAAAAGGTTTCTAATCAAGCATAACCTCATAAAGAAGCACTGGCTACAGAAACATTACGGCAAAGACATTTAATTTTTGCGACAACTAAAAATTCGGATACTACCTGAGCCTTGGCACTCAGCCACCACATCCAATAGGTTTCAAAATGGCCTCCTTTTGTGTTGTTGTTGTTGCTGTTGTTGTTGTTGTTTTGGGGCAGGATTGACATCTGGTGGACAGCTGTAGAACTAAAATAGCTGACTGATTACGGTAAAGACAGGGAAAACCAAACTTAACGGACACCTGCTTTTGGTCGGGGGGAAAGGGTTAATCCCTTTTTGCCTGGACCAATAGCTATTCTAATGTAACTTGAAATACTAAAGAAGATTTGCTCCTGGTGGCAAGTCTGAGTCATCAGTGAAAAGGGTTTAATTTTCAACTTAATTTTCTGTTGGCTCAATTTTGAATGATTACAGCATGGACATTTGCGTCATAATCTGACCTTGGATGTCAAGGTCATTGGAATGAGTATCCCTTTTAAAGTTGCCCATAATTGCAAATATCATGCCCAATAATTCTAGCCCCCAAATGAATAGGTGAGCTAAGTTCCATTGTGAAAAAAATGGGTGGACCGTCTTTACCGTAATCGTGCCCTTTTCGGTAGAAACACCATATAAAGCATGTGTCACCTGGAGGGAGGCATGTAGAAAATCTCAGGGAAAGCTGTTTGAGTGGCATGATATAAGGAGAGACATACATATGCTATATACTGATATTCTCTGTGTAAAATTCCATTTCGACTTAGCTGAAATCATACTGCCGTTTGCTCGCCTTTCTGTGGGCCACTGGGTACCAACAGGCCATAAGCAATTGCGTTGTTTTTTCCCTGAGGAGGGAGGGCTCAGAGATTTCATTGGGTTAGCCCTGTGTCAGTGTAGAAAATGAACTAATGGGCTGCTTTCCATGGTGTTAAGGCCAGCGCAGTCTTTCAAAATTATCAACGTTGTTACAATTTTATAAACTATAATTGCATCGGCCCAAAATGTGCGTCGGCTCACCAGGCATTGCCCGGTACGCCAGATTACCAGTCCAGCCTTGATACTCAGTCAAAGTGACCGCAAAATAAAGAAAAATTTGATGAAACGAGTGTAAAGGTGCTCGCCCAAGTAATAAATTTGATTTTCTAAAATAATTACGCACAAACTTATTTTCCAGTCTGCCTTTAATTAACTTGAGTTTCTTTTGTTGTTCAGTGTATATCAGACTGGATGAGCATCTGACATACCACACTGCATATCTGCCAAGCCATGCAGTGCGCTTAATCAAATTGATTGTAATTGTCAGCCGTCTGGCCTAACAAGCAGGTTGTCTCAAAATATAAGTTTAATTAATTTCTCAACACAGGTGTCTTATTTATTTATTCATTCATTTATTTAGCCTATTTATCTATTTAGCCTATTTATTCATTTTTCTAATAAGAGTAACAACAGCATGACGTCCGCATCGCTGCATATTATTCATTTTGACAGCTGCACTCGTTCCTGCATGTTGTTCACTGGTTTCAAATCTGCGTACACCTGGTCAGACCTGGCGTGAGATTTTTGCAGACTGTTCGCTCACGTTCAGATGGATAAATGCCGATCCTTGCGGGAGATTTGGCGTACACCCTTTCTTTTTTGGTGTACGCACGTTTGATAAATGAGGGCAGTGGTGTAGCCAGAGGGGGGGCAAAGACACGTCACTTTATGACAATAATTAGTCCTGGCTAGTTCTCAATCATTTTCCTTTATTGACGCATTTGCCAATTATCGTACTTTGCAACTGAAGACACGGTTTCTCTCCATATGCTATCTAACAGCGATTAAATCATGGGCAAAATTCAGTACAGTTGCGGAACAAGAACAGCGAATCGGGTTGCACAAAACATCCGTTTAAAACAATTATTAGTCCTGACCTGTTCTCAGTCATTTTCATAACAGAAGGTTCACTCCGAGAGCACTCCACACTTAAAAGGTGCTGCTTGTTCTCCTCGATTAGGTAAGACGACAATCATGCATCTGGACACGTATTTGCAGTATTTAAATCAACGTTATTCAAAATTGTATACCTGTCGACTCTCACGCAAATAGCTGGAGCTGCACGCTTTTTACAGCCTATTGAACTGCCGAGTGGCACTTTTTTTTATCAACCCATACGATACCGAGAGTGAAAGTCCGCGTTTCATTGGAACATGGACCAGTTCAATCAACGCGAAGGATTGACCGATTAATAAGTAAATTATTTTGCTGTACTGAATTTAGCCCATGATTTCATCGATGTTAGATCGCATATGGAGAGAAACCGTGTCTTCAGTTGCCAATTACGATAATTGGAAAACGCGTCAATAAAGGAAAAGGATTGAGAACTAGCCAGGACTAATCGCTGTCATAAAGGGACTTGTCTTTGCCCACCTCTGGCTACGCCACTGAATGAGGGCCATTGTAACATCTGCTTATGTTATAACAAGCTAGCAAATAACAAAGTTACTACTGTAGACTGATTCATATTGCAATATTAAGGCGAAAACAGATACTTTACAATCGCTTTGCATTGCGGTAGCACTTTTTGACAGGCAGCACATATTGTCAGAACACCGGTTCGAATGACACGGCAGGTCCAGAAGATGACAGAGAGGTTGGAGAAACAAAAGTTGCAGAAAAACAGGCTGAGGCTGTCCTACACAATACAAAGAAGGAGCCCGATGCTAACATTACTGTAATGCAAGGGTGTCCAATCTTATCCGCAAAGGGCCGGTGTGGGTGCTGGTTTCCCAAACAGCCCAACACTAATACACCTGATTTTACTTATCAAGGTCTTGATTGATCCCCATGATTAGTTAATTAGATGATTCAGTTGTTATGGCACTGGGATAGAATAAAAACCTGCACCCACACCGGCCCTTTGCGGATAAGATTGGACACCCCGGCTGTAATGTTACCCGGTAAGTGAAATTAGAATATACTTTATCATTAACTGTAAAAGCAGGGGATTGGTAGTATATTTAAATGTATCGAGAACTAGCTGACTTGACTAACATTTGTGTGATGGTTCAATGAATGGGAGAGAAGGGGAGCGATAACTTATCAGGGGTGGGGGAGGGGGGTGGGGGGTAGCAGTGGGCGTGCGCGCAGTGGTGCAGTGATAGTCATAAACAGTATATCATTTTTATATTTAAAATATAGACAATATTTTCGAGTAAAAATGAAAAATGTGTCTTGTGTTTCCATTGTTATTGGTGGCTTAGTGTTAATTACAAAAAGTTACTTTAAAAAGAAGAGACATCTGTCACAAAATGTTGTTTAATGTATGGAATTTAGGCGGGGTCCAGCCTATGTCCTATGTCCTCTCAAGGCAATTTTTAATTTCAACCTCTTTGCTCATTATCTTGTCAGAATAAACTGAATAACTTCCATACCGCTGTTTATAGAGGTAAGCTTATTTACAGTATTAATCTTTGTCAAATATAAAAATTTTTCTGATGATCTGAAACATTTATGCGTGGCAAATATGCAAAAAAATAAGAAATCGAAAGGGAGCAAATACTTTTTCACTGCACTGCATATATATATATATATATATATATATATATATGGGCCAGGCTCACGAAATGTGCGCCACCCCCCCCAAATGTGTCCACAGGCTAGCAAATCTTATATTTTGCTTAGATCATTCCAGAACCACCATGAATGGATAGAGCTCACCAAGAGAAACTTGGAACACCCCACTTTTGTAGGTCTGTGATAAATATATCTCTGCCTTTTTCGCCCTTAAAGTTGGAAAAGTGGCCAAAAATGGCATTTTTTTTATGTCCATCTAAAAAGTTAAATGGTGCACTTTTTGTTTTTTTATATTTAAGTGTGTTTTATTTTTTTTTTCTTCTGTGCATAATAGACATGTGTAGGCTATGTCTGACAGTCGGCATACGTCCCTATCGTCGTTTTGTGTATTGTGGTGACATTTAATAAATTGTCCACAAGGTACTGGTTTCTCACTTAGATTTTACATTTAGCACTCTAGAAAAATAAAAAAGGGTCCCTACACCCTAATAATCCTTCAGGATGAAGAAAGTATATGGTGCATTAGGACAAAAAAAAAAAAAAACTCCAACCTACAGGAAGTGAGTGGGATTTTTGCGTCCTTAGATGTATATTTAAAAAACTGTAAAAGATATAGCCAAATGCAATTCAGGTATTGTTGTTGGTCTAAATCAAAGTGGAAATCACTGTTTAGATCAATTATTTATTGAATAACGACATAGCTACAGCGCGCAAAGCGTTTTGGTTGGTTTCTGACTTAGAAATCTAAGTCAGAAACCCGGGCAGCTCAAGCAGAAACCGGGCGTATTCGGCCAAATATGGCCGCAGTCGTTACACAGGTGGTCAGGAACATGATATTCCATGTTGGTTTGACATGTTAACATGTATTTTAGCCGATTTGATCAAAAATACAACCCCAGTTCCAAAACAGTTGGGACAAAGTGTAAATTGTGAATAAAATCAAAACAAAATGACTTTCAAATCACACCAGCCAGTATTTTATTCACAGTAGAACAGAGATAACATAGCAAATGTTGAAACTCATAAATTTTACAATTTTATCCACAAAATGAGCTCATTTTGTGCATGAAAATGTAAAATGTCTCAGTTTCAACTTTTGAAATGTTGTCTATGTTCTATTGTAAATAGCATATTGGCTCATGTGATCTGAAAGTCATTGCATATTGATTTATTCACAATTTACACTTTGTCCCAACTATTTCGGAATTGGGGTTGTATAATGATGGCGTCGGTCGGAGGCCTGACATCGGACCGATCGGCCCACGCTCTCAGTCAGAAACTGGGATCTCAGGCAGAAACTGACGCGGGGCGTGGCGGCTGCTGTGGCCGCAATCGGTGGCCAATCAGTCACAAACTTGTTCAAATAACGTGCATAGGTGGTCGGGACACCAGACAACACCTACAACAAAATAACAATAACTAAAAGACAGAAACACTGCAATCGGCATAAAAAACTCCCGGGGCTCAGGCTAGAGGAACCTAAGACCCAAAATAAAATAAAGAAAGAACTGTCAAGCAGCCTGTCCACCAGCCTACAAGTGGCATCTTCCATTGGTAAGTGATCAATTACCTACTTTAGACTCTTATTCTATCTACTAGTTAAGTATTATGGCAATAGCAAGTCAGTCGGGTTGAGTTTGGTACACTTTGATGGGTTTCTGACTTAGTCGCGGTTTCTGACCGATATACCGATATTTTGAGCTAATAGACACCTGTTTTGTATGTAGCCTAGGCAGGGTAGGAAATCAAGGCACAGAAATGGAAAACAAGCCCTCATAACTGTCAAAATACCCCTCAATTACAGAGGAAAGAAAAGCACCAGAATTTATAACAATCAGTTTTCATTATTTTGCCAACTACTGCAAAAACTGGCAGTTCAACACTAAAATATTGTTGAAAATGCAGAGCAGAAGAGGGTTCTGTCCAAATTTGTCCCATTATCTTCTAAAAAGATTTTTGCTAGTTGAAGTTGAAGAAATTTGAATTTCACACCCCAGTCTCGCTATAGTTTAGCCATATCCGTGCTAACGTCCGGGCCGCTGGAATGGGCGAGGGCTTCCTCCTGCAGGAAGTCGGAGATGATCTTGGCCACGACCTCTGGGCGGTTCAGATGTACGTGATGGTCTCCTGCCACGTTTACTACCCTGGCCTGTGAGACACACAGAGTCAGTGAATTATGATGACACACATGGCCATTTCTGAGTAACAAACCGGTGTGCAGATACAAGTCCGTATTTGACCACGTCCACAAAACCTGCTGCCTTCATAGTCGAAGTGGAACTTGAAGCTCTTCTCAGGGAACCCTGACGCAACGTTTCGCACACTCACAACTCCACTTTCCATACTTGTGACTACATTTTGGGCTAGCGCAATATTTTTTGCGCCTAACTTAACATCAGAAGAATCCACTGTTGCCGTTACTCTATTGGGCTCCACAAAGTGACATTAGTGGACAAGTTGAAAGGTCAGTGCGGAACAGGCATTGTTAGCGACACGCCGATAGCCAACGCAGGAAGTCCACATCTTTCTGTAAAAATACAGTGGACTATCCAGTGTGGAGACTAGGAGATGGCCATCAGACCTAGCGACACACAGACAGGTGAGCTCATGAGCACAGTTGTAAGAATGTATGCCATCGACCAGGGGTTCCCGAACAGGGGCCTCCCTGTGTATGATGGTTTTTGTTCAAACCACGATTGCAATCGTAGGATTTTAACAAGCTGTTAATTTGTCCTAATTAGGTGCATTTGTGTTTAGAGCAGTAATTTATCCTCTTAAAGGCAATCGCGCGATTTGTTTATGCGCATCCTGGTCGCACAGCGATAACTGGTCCGTTTCCATTGTAGCCGCCGCACAAGGCCTGTTCTGTTGATGATTGCAGGTTGTTTAAATTTATAATTGAGTTGAATGTACAATTAGCTTCCTTGCTTGAGAGAATCATAATATCTGTGCAAAATTTGAGGTATTTTTATGTAATATGTATATAAATGTAGTGATTTAGTCAAAATATTTCCACGGTAAGCCATTCTTTTTTGGTGTTCAGATCATAGATAAAAGATTGCTGAACATACTGAGATGGTTTTTAAGTCTTTTTCAACATTGTATTTTATTTTATGCAAGGAAATTCTCAAAAATGGCATAAATAAGCAATTTCGGGTTGACCAAAAAACATACTGTAAGGGCAATTTATCTTATATTTCTGCCCATTAAACTTAATTTTTGCAAAAACATGTTTGTTACATTACTTTGGTGTCTGTAAATGGTTGCCCGCGGTGAATAAATCCAAAATAAGACAAATTTTTTGTGGCTAATTTATTATATGCCAATTTCAGGACGGCCACGAGATGACAGCACTGTTACTCCCAGGTTTCCATGGGAACCAGATATTTTTATTGTTTTTTTCATGTGAAGACAGATCTTCATTTATGCCAAATATCTAAGTCATACCAATGTTAAAATAAAATGGCGCGATTGCCTTTAAGGCATCTTTTGACAGATACGCATACATGGAGTGAAGAATAAATTCCACATCCACATTGTGATAAATAAGTGACAACTACATGAAAAAAGGAAAGAAATTTACCGAATCAAAATAAGCAATCAATGACTGCCTCCTCGGTGAAACTGGACACATGGTTGCAAAAACTAACAATTTATTAAACAGGCGAATGACAGAGTGAAACCTGTTTTCTGCTTTTTTTTTTTTTTTTATTAAGAGCAAGCTAATTATTTTGAAAGAACTCTGGACACCTGTGTTCAGAAACCTGAGCTTGCCCATTTTCTCAGTGTCTAATTACATCTGTTAAAAAACGTCACCGGAAATTTCCTGCTACATGCGAAAAAAACATTAAGTTCAAGGGTGCTTTATTTTTCATGGCACACAAGGATATTTCTATTAAAATTTGGCTTAAGACAGCAATAACTTATTTTAATAGAAAATGCACCCAATTACCACAAATGACCAGCTTATTGAAATCCTATGATGGCAAATATGGTTGGAACAAAAACCAGCATACATAGGGAGGCCCCAGGACCGAGTTTGGGGACCCCTGACCAAGAATGCCCGTAGAGCCAACAATGTACTCTTTATGTGCTTCTGTGCGCCAAGTCAAGGCTGCCAAACCCAGTTCCTGGAGATCTACAATCATGTAGGTTTTCACTCCAACTTTCTTCTTGGAGATCCACTGTCCAGTAGGTTTTCACTCCAACCCTGTTCCTGGAGATCCACTGTCCAGTAGGTTTTCACTCCAACCCTGTTCCTAGAGATCTACAGTTCAGTAGGTTCTCATTTAAACCCAAATAAAGCATGCCTCACTTGAGCACCAGAGTTCAAACTGAGACACTGTAGAATCAAGAGATCAAAATTTGGGTTCAAATGTAAAAACTGCAGGGGCGTGTTTTTGCAACCAGAGCCAGAAATATGTTTGTGACGTCAAATGGATGACCAGAAAAATGCTTACACATGCTAGCGAAAACGCCAGACCAACAATTGTTCTTAGACATGGTTGTGTTCTACACAAAATGGCGCAGAGCGATGTAGCGTCGAAATAAGGGTGCATTTCCTTTCTGCCATCTTGAATTGGGGCTGAACCCACCTCAACCTCTGGTTCTCGTTTGATTGAAACAATGATGTCATTCACGCAGAATCAAAGTCGCCAAAGCGCTAAACCAATAACTAAACCACAAACATGTTCCTGGTTTTGGTCATGAAAACACACCTCAGGATGATAGACCTCCAGGGGCAGGTTTAGGCAGCCCTGATACGAGTAAATGTACCCATGCGCTAACAGACGAAGCTAGTATGGGGGGTGGCCGAGCGCCAAGCGGCTATGGTGCTGGCCTCCAGCTGAAACTCAAAGGTCGGTGGTACAAGCCCCAGCGCATCCACAATATGAACACAGCAGCCATGACTCCACAACACTCCAGAAGAGACTGACCCCTGCAAAATATCATCAAATGTAAATAACTTTGGATACAAGCGCCAGCAACACGACCGCAATAGTGTGCGATACACGCTAAAAACAACCTGCCACTCACCCCTCTGTCGGTGAAGCTCTTCAGTATTTTGTTAGTCATCAACAGCTCCCTGTATTGCTGATAAAGTCCATTGTCTGACCTGATGGGACAAGGGGCGAGAGCATCGTTTTCAGTTCAAAGATAAGAGGTCGACACGACTTAAGCCCCTATGCACCACACTGGCGTTTGGCATAAAAATCAAGCTTATGGTGACCAATTACCTCCGAAACTAAAACTGCACGCCACAGCTATATTATAGTGAGGTATAACATGAACAAACTACAACGTCATAAGCAATACTACGGCAGAATCCAGTGACTCACTGGTGCCCATGTGAAAAGTCAACTTTTACAAAAACAAATAAATAAAAAAAATCTATGCCAAGCCTGAATCTGGGGCATAAAATCCGACTTCGCAACGTAAAATGACTCACTGTGGTCATTAAAGATCCTATGATGCTTATCGACAAGAGTAGGTGGTTCCCCGGTATCATGGCTAAATTCCCAACCTGGCTCTTTCAACCTGCCACCTAATCATCCCCAATCTAATTGGCTGTGCAACTTGTCCTCTCCCTCTCTACCTCAACCCCCCGGCTCCCTTGAAAGAGAGATTTCAATCTCAATCTTTTCAATTAATTAAAAAAGGTCTGGCCCAGTACTCTGTTTTAAACACATGAATTTGCTTATAAGTGCAATTGCTCAGCGAGGATAAAATGCTAATTTAGCTATGTCTGTTAGCTGGGCTCTTCAGGAAGTGGGAGATGCAGAACAGGATTTTTACTCTGTGGTCTCGGATCTGTGCATCTTTGGGCTGAAGTGAGCACACTCTGGGAGTGATCTGAAAGCCCGCTCGTAAGTCATACTCACAGCAAGAGCATAATCCGGGCCTGAATTCTCGACTGCAGCTCCAACGACTGCTCCAAGCTGATTCGAACAATATTAGTCTGAAAGAGGAGGAGGATCGAGAGGATCAGCGGTGGGACACGCAATTTAATGGGCACTGGCTGCACACAAACAAAAAAAAAAAACCAGGGTGATAACAGAACAGACAAGCAGACAGGGCCTATACAAAGACTCCTACAGTAATGAATAACACAACCAGAGATTGGCGCAAAACAAATACGATAACCAATCATGGGTCATGTTGTACATTTTGAGCGTGCTATAGGGCTCAGACATGCTAAAGGTCCCAGTAAACCTGGTCTTCACTCAGTAGGCAATAAGTGAGTGAGAGTCCAACTCACCAAATTGATCCTGTAGTCCCTGTTGAACATGACACCTGAGTGAGAGACAAGATACAGTTACCCTGATGGGGATTCAGCTGCAGAGCAGTACGAGAGAGTGACTCCAGGGCTGAACAGAGCAACAAAGGAGGGCACAGAGCAAAAAAGGAGGGAACAGAGCAACAAAGGAGGGTGCAAAGCAAGAGCAACAAAGGAGGGTGCAAAGCAACAAAAGAGGGAACAGAGCAACAAAAGAGAGAACAGAGCAACAAAGGAGGGCGCAAAGCAACAAAGGAGGGAACAGAGCAACAAAGGAGAAAACAGAGCAATAAAGGAGGGAACCAAGCAACAAAGGAGGGTGCAAAGCAACAAAGGAGGGAACAGAGCAACAAAGAAGGGAACAGAGCAACAAAGAAGGGAACAGAGCAACAAAGGAGGGTGCAAAGCAACAAAGGAGGGAACAGAGCAACAAAGGAGAAAACAGAGCAACAAAGGAGGGAACAAAGCAACAAAGGAGGGAACAGAGCAACAAAGGAGGGTGCAAAGCAACAAAGGAGGGAACAGAGCAACAAAGGAGAAAACAGAGCAACAAAGGAGGGAACAGAGCAACAAAGGAGGGAACCGAGCAACAAAGGAGGGTGCAGAGCAACAAAGAAGGGAACAGAGCAACAAAGAAGGGAACAGAGCAACAAAGGAGGGTGCAAAGCAACAAAGGAGGGAACAGAGCAACAAAGGAAGGTGCAGAGCAACGAAGGAGGGAACAGAGCTAATATAGGGCACTGGTGGCCCCAGAAGCTCCCGCCGTTAAGATAAACAAAATGTCGAAGTTTTTGTTGACGGACGCACGCATGGACGGACGCACGCACGGATGGAGCCCGATACCATAGCTCCCGTGCCACTCGGGCAGTGGGAGCTAATTAGGAGCCTGTAACTGAAAATGTTGATAAGATAAAGCAAATTTTGCCGAAGTTTTTAGTGATATTTTTAGGCCAGTGACCTTGAAAACATAGGCCAAGGTCACCTTTAGGCACGCCATTTGTAGGACTTTATGAGATGCATGTGCAGTAATAATTAGGAGCCTGTAACTGAAATAGTTGATGAGATAAAGCAAAATATCAAAATTTTTGGTGATATGTTTGGGCCAGTGACCTTGAAAAAATAGGCCAAGGTCACCTTTAGGCAAATCATTTGTAGGCCTTTATGAGATGCATGTCCAGTAAAAATTAGGAGCCTGTAACTGAAATAGTTGATGAGATACAGCAAAATGTTGAAGGCCAGTGACCTTGAAAAAATAGGCCAAGGTCACCTTTAGGCAAATCATTTGTAGGCCTTTATGAGATGCATGTCCAGTAAAAATTAGGAGCCTGTAACTGAAATAGTTGATGACAAACAGCAAAATGTTGAAGGCCAGTGACCTTGAAAAAATAGGCCAAGGTCACCTTTAGGCACTTCTTTTGTAGGCCTTTATGAGATGCATGTCCAGTAAAAATTAGGAACCTGTAACTGAAATCGTAGATGAGATAAAGCAAAATGTGTTGACGGACGCATGCACACACGCACAGACGGAGCCCGATACCATAGCTCCCGCACCGCGAGCGGCGGGAGCTCACAAAGACATGAGCAGAGCAACGCAGACTGGCTCACCTCCTTCGACCTCAGAGCTCCCACGCTCCAGAAGAATGCGGGCCGATTTCTCAGACAGGGAGGGGTTTGCTGCCATCAGCCTGAGAGCACAGACAGACAGTCAGACAGGACAGACTCGGAGACAGAGAAAACACAGGAATGAGGGCATCCACTTCCCTGTTCCGCTCCAACTGCACCTCGTTAAACTTAGCGGTTCCCGTATTTTTACCGGAAATGTGGAGCTGCAACAGAATTAGGTCCCCACCCAGCACTCTATATACAGTAAAACAATTTCATAAAGTTGTGTATTTTGAGCTTCAACTGCTGAAGAACAAGCACCAAGTACTTATTATTTATAATCTGTACCTAGCATTTCTATAACTCTATTCAGGATATGACGACCATATTTTTCAGAGGTTAATTAGAGGATGTACTGTGCCATTTTAAATGTTCTCATTAGCTCCTCCCATGCTTTAAAAATAATTCTTCATTTTCATAACACCGCTACTTGTAAAAAAGTAACCTGAAACCTTTATCATACATTTAATGAATAAATGCAACACATGTGTACTTAGTAATATTGCATGGAACCGCGATCCATAAGTTTTTTGGTTTAAGATGATCAATTTTTTTTAAGCGTACAGCACAGAAACAAGCCAGTGAACCACAGGCGAGAGAGACACCGTCTCAGTACCTCTCCACGGCTTTTTCATACGTGTAGACCTTTTCTTTCCTCACTCCATTACTTTTCTCGAACTCAATCATTTCATCAATCCCCTTCCTCAGGATTCCCGGCATCTTTTCCTGCAGGGAGATGGAGAAGAGCGAGAGAGCTGTTATCTGTGGATTAAGCAGTAGGTGGAAAAGAAACAGTTTGAAAGCAATGTGTGAGCACTAGGCCATACCGCTTCAAGGGGAAAAAAACCCAAGGAATCCAGCAATACAAAACTCTCCACCATCTCTGGGTAAGCAGCGCAGAACTGGGAACAAACAGAGTTAACAGTAATTCATGAAACAAAGCCGTCCAACATTACTTACAACATTAGGACTACTGCTTCAGTCAAGAAACTAACTGGCACAGTGTAAAGATTCTGAAAAAAAGCCATAGAGGCAACACATACAAACACACACACACACGCACGTGCGCGCACACGTACACACACACACACACACACACACACACACACACACACAGATGCGCGCGCATCTCACCATGGCGGCCACATTGCCTCCTGTGGAAAAAGAAAGGGAAAAAAAAATGTCTTCTTAATCATTGAGGATTTAATTCCAATTTCTAATTTCTGAACACTTACATACTGCACATTAGTACTCATAATAATCCACACTGAAAATATGGTGATAAACAGTTTACAGGTTAAGTCTACTCGAGTCATTGCGGCAATTTTATTGCAAGAGCTTATAGATATTGTGTCCCGTGTGAAACCCTCTTCCAGTCCCTTAGATATTGAACCCACTAGGCAAGTAGTTAGGATGACTGTTGGCCGTGTTCTGATCTCTGTGTTGAACAGTTCTCTCCCCACTGGCAGTCTTTCAGACCATTATAAAATTGCTGGTATTCAACAATTCTTTGAAAGACTAAACCTTGATCCCATAATTCTTAACATTAGACCCATTTTAAAACTGCTTTTTATTTCTAAAGTCTAAGAAAAAGTTGCAGCAAAGCAACTCTAGAGGTGGTGGAAACCAAAAATATATTTGAAAAAATGTCTGTCAGGCTTTAGGCAGCAACACGGCACAAAAACCTCCCTTCTTAGGGCCACAAATGATCTTTCTATGAATGTAAACTCTGGAGACTACTCATTATTGGTGCAGTTGGATGCAAGTCCAGCCTTTGATACTACTTATCATGTTACCTTGATTGACCGGCTGATAAATTGGGTTGGGCTCCCTTGGACTGTATTGAAATGGTTTTCTTCATATTTTCCAAACAGATAATCAACCAAGAGAAACCAAAAATTATGTCTCAGCTTCTGCAGCGCTTACTTAAGGGATACCTCAGGGCTCCATACTTGGGACAATATTGTTTTCAATTTATATGCATCCACTGGGTCTGACTATTCATCAGCATAATATAATGTTTTCAATGTTATGCTGACATTACATTGCTACAGCTTTCAGTGAAATCAACTGATTATAGTGAAGTGTGTCACATGACTGTTTAGCTAATGTTCAAAATCTGATAGCAGATAATTTCCAGCAGATGAACTCAAATAAAACTGAAGTCATTATAGTCAGTCCAAAGTTAGTCTCAGATAAATTACAGTCATCTCTGGGACCACGATCTCGAAAGCCCGCTTCTCCCCTTTTTTGCGCATTATTTGGCCAATGCTGTTGGTACGGCAACGAAAATCGATAGGTGTCATAAGTGAAGTATAACACATGTCCATACCAAATATGAAAGTAATCGGTCAAAAATTGTAGCCTGTACTGCGTTCACAAGGAAATCTCCATGTTTTGCCTCTAATTTGCATATTATTCGGCCAATACTGCCACCATGGCAACCAAAATTGATAGGTGTCATAAGTGAAATACAACACATGTCCATACCAAATATGAAAGGAATCAGTCAAAATTACAGCCTGTAGAGCGTCCATAAGAAAGTGTCTACGGATGTGGAGGCGGCAGCGGCAGGGACAACACGCGTGAATCCATAGTAGCCGCCCGACTTCGTCCGGGGGCTACAATTGGCCCATTTTGTTTTTTGAGGACATTGAAAAAAAATTCATGCCTTTATTTCATCAATATTAGACTACTGGAACTTCTTATTTCCCTGACTGAAAAAGAAATCTTAGGCTAAACTAATAGTAGTTAAAAAAATTAGTAGCAAGATTGCTCACCAAGACAAATCGAAGATCCCACATTACTCTAATTTTAGCATCTCTGCACTAGCTGCCAATTCATTTTAGAATTGATTTTAAAATTGTTTTGATTACCGACAAGGCACTTCATGGCCAGGCCCCAAGTAATCAGCAGCGAGCTTTAATTTCTCATTGACCTAATAAATTGCTCAGGTCCGCAAAACAAGCATTGCTGGCTGTACTAGAGTCTAAGTTGAAAAACGGGGATCAAGCTTTTCAGTTAAGACTCTGAGACACTGGAATGTCCCACTTAATCTTAGAACTGCTGAGTCATTACCTTCTTTTAAATCCTTTTTAAAGGCTCACCTTTATTGGTTTGCCTTAAGGGACCAAATAATTTTACTGAATTCCAGTATTTCTGGTTCAACGTCGTGCAAGTCTGTTTTTTCAATCCTTGTTATTATTCCTATTTTGAAGTTGAATTGTTTAAGCTTTTCCACCTTGTGCTATGTTTTTACATACATTTACATTTTTGTTGTCTTCTTAACTGTTTGTGAAGCACTTTGTGCAGTATTGCTTGAAAGGTGCGATGTAAATAAAATGTATTATTTATGGTGCTTCTATGGCATGACAAACATGGTATATATACCCAAAGCACGCAAGAAACATATGAAAAAAGCAGTGCACAACTTCAGTACTACTGGCGCAACATTAACTGTAGTTATTACATCTACAATTTGAGTTAAAGCTCTGATAAAACAGAATACTAAACCTCTATACTTTGACCTCAGATTCAGTGGTTGATTTCAGTTTCACTGTGAAGAAGTGCAGAGTCAAAATAAATGTGTTTCTATTTAGCAGACATTAACCATATAACCCATACATTATTAATCTCCACCTGAGGAATGACAAACACACAGAGTTTGAGCAGGACACTCACCCATACTGTGACCAATAATGGAGAAGCGTTTCCATTGGAGAGCTGAAATGCAACCATTTTATTTTTCACCATGAAATAATTAACAAACAACTCAGCCCATTTCATTTATTTATCTCTTTTTATTCTTTATTTCCATGGTTATGTCCTGTATTTCCAATCCAGGACAAAAATTATGTGGGCCCTTCAGACTAATAAATATGCAATAATTGAACAAAAAAAAAAAAAAAAAAATCACAAGAAGGGCACCTAACTTTTTAACAGCACTCTGTTTGTCCTCCCAAACTACATAAAAAGGTCTGTAATTCCTTTGAGCTTCCCCTAATATTAATTTAAATAACACCTTCAAATGGAACAAAACAATCCATAATTAATTATCATATTCAGCATTTAACTTTAAATTACAAAACCCAAAACCAGTGAAGTTGGCACGTTTTGTAAATCGTAAATAAAAACAGAGTACAATGATTTGCAAATCCTTTTCAACCTTTATTCAATTGAATACACTGCAAAGACAAGTTACTTTAATGTTCGAACAGGTAAACTTTGTAATTTTTTGCAAATATTAGCTCATTTGGAATTTGATGCCTGCAACATGTTTCAAAAAAGCTGGCACAAGTGGCAAAAAAGACTGAGAGAGTTGAGGAATGCTCATCAAACACTTATTTGGAACATCCCACAGGTGAACGGGCTAATTGGGAACAGGTGGGTGCCATGATTGGGTATAAAAGCAGCTTCCTGAAATGCTCAGTCATTCACAAACAAGGATGGGGCGAGGGTCACCACTTAGTGAACAAATGCGTGAGCTGATTGTTGAACAGTTTAAAAACAACATTCCTCAACGAGCTATTGCAAGAAATTTAGGGATTTCATCATCTACGGTCCGTAATATCGTCAAAAGGTTCAGAGAATCTGGAGAAATCACTGCACGTAAGCGACAGGCCGAAAACCAACATTGAATGCCCGTGACCTTCGATCCCTCAGGCGGTACTGCATCAAAAACCGACATCAGTGTGTAAAGGACATCACCACATGGGCTCAGGAACACTTCAGAAAACCACTGTCAGTAACTACAGTTCGCCGCTACATCTGCAAGTGCAAGTTAAAACTCTACAATGCAAAGCTTAAAGCCATTTATCAACAGCACCCAGAAACGCCGCCGGCTTCGCTGGGCCCAAGCTCATCTAAGATGGACTGATGCAAAGTGGAAAAGTGTTCTGTGGTCTGACGAGTCCACATTTCAAATTGTTTTTGGAAACTGTGGGACGTCGTGTCCTCCGGACCAAAGAGGAAAAGAACCATCCGGACTGTTATAGGCGCAAAGTTCAAAAGCCAGCATCTGTGACGGTATGGGGTGTATTAGTGCCCAAGGCATGGGCAACTTACACATATGTGAAGGCACCATTAATGCTGAAAGGTACATACAGGTTTTGGAGCAACATATGTTGCCATCCAAGCAACGTCTTTTTCATGGACGCCCCTGCTTATTTCAGCAAGACAATGCCAAGCCACATTCTGCACGTGTTACAACAGCATGGCTCCGTAGTAAAAGAGTGCGGTACTAGACTGGCCTGCCTGTAGTCCAGACCTGTCTCCCATTGAAAATGTGTGGCGATTATGAAGCGTAAAATACGACAACGGAGACCCCGGACTGTTGAACAACTTAAGCTGTACATCAAGCAAGAATGGGAAAGAGTTCCACCTGAAAAGCTTCAAAATTGGTCTCCTCAGTTCCCAAACGTTTACTGAGTGTCGTTAAAAGGAAAGGTGATGTAACACAGTGGTAAAAAGGCCCCTGTGCCAACTTTTTTGCAATGTGTTGCTGCTTTTTAAATTCTAAGTTAATGATTATTTGCAAAAAAAAAAATAAAGTTTCTCAGTTTGAACATTAAACATCTTGTCTTTGCAGTGTATTCAATTGAATATAAGTTGAAAAGGATTTGCAAATCATTGTATTCTGTTTTTATCTACGATTTACATAACGTGCCAACTTCACTGGTTTTGGGTTTTGTAAATGCGCCAGAGTACACAGCCAGAACAACAAGAAATGTGCAACTTTCTGGAGGCTAACAGGCTGCACTACAGTTGGTAAAGGTTGTAGCAACGTATGCAACAAATTGAGAGCTGAGTTAGATCAGCTTACCTTGCACCACCCGGCTCACATCGGCCACGTAATATCGGGAGCATGTATATCACACCTTCTGGTCTGTGGGAAGACAGACCGTGCCCTGGAAAGTCCACAGCTACGTACCTCCACTCTGATGAAAGAGAACACAGTCACACAAGTAAGCAATAGATGCTTAATATTGATATTAAGCGATTAACAACACCAAAATTAAGAGATGCTCAACATTACCTATGCTTTTGTTTGTTTAGGTATTAATTTTCGTAGTTTTTTTTGGCAGTAATAAATAAAAAGTTCTGAATTAATTTCCTACAGGCATACAACCTTTGGGCAGCTGTGGAATGAGAGTGTCGAAAGACCCGCAGTTGTCAGACCAGCCATGCAAGCAGAGCACTGGACGGCCATGGTCAGGACCCCAAACTTTCCCCCTTATGATTCCCCAAGGAACAGGCACGCTCAGGTCTGAAACTACAAGTTGACATTATCATTAGGTTACAGCCACGGGTCAAAACCTCACCAGAATGAATATCCACTTACCACACATGCATATGAAGCTTCAATGAATAAGGCATTCAAGCACAAAGAAGGATAATCAAACCAGATACATAGAGTACATGCAAATTTCCAATCTCACCCAAGAAATTCTCATAAAAACAAGAACTGCGGAAGGTAATGTGATGGATTGGTCTTAATACGACAGCCAGGTAACTAGTCTGTCCATTTTATAGCCCGCTTATTTCTGGCCAGGGTCGCCCAAGGACAAGGGCCTTTATTTCGCAATTATTTAAATTGAGCGTGCGAAAATGGCAGTAATCTCGAAGCTAATCTCACCCGCTTGTCTTAGGGAACCTCCGGTGGACAAATGCCGGACTGCTCCTAAGGTCTTAAGCATCCTGACAAGTCCTGAACAGGATAAGAAGTAGTTAGCTGGCTTGTTGGACATTTAATAATCACGTGATGCAACATTGGTCACCAACTCTGTTCCTGGAGATCAAAGTTACTATTTCCTATCCTGCATAATGTCCTGGGGCCAGTTGCACCAAACGTGTCGTCAGTGCTTGTCATAAGATACCAAACTTAGGACAGCGCTGAGACATGTCGTAACTTCCGTTGCACCAAAAACTCGTAGGCTTGTCATAAAATCTGTATCTTAAAATATGTCTTAGGACATGTCCTAAGTGACATACACAAACATCCCTGGCTACAAAGTCCTGATCGGTGTCTCCAACTTTTGGAAGATCAAATCTGAGTGGCAAAAGGTCAATTTTGGATGGTGTAATATATGTATGTATGCATGCATGACCAGTATATACAATATATACAACTAGAAAAGGCTAAATTTTCTGAAGAAAATTTGTGTGCTTGCTTTAGTGAGAAAAGTTGAAGAGGTTGACTTCTAAAATGAAGGTGCTTGGAAACTGAGAGTCAAAGGAAATTGCTGAAGACATGTTGAAAAATTGCTGAAATGTAAACACAAGACTTTAAAGCTGAAAGTAATAGTTTAAGGAATTCTGACTTTTCAGCTGCATCACGATCGAGTCTACTCCGCTTCAACCCAGCAGTAAAAAAAAATGGTGAATTGGAGTCAATGAGGTTGATGCATCTCTCTCTATGGCTCTGTGCATATCTAGGTCAACGCAGTGCATGCTGAGAAATTAGCTTTATGGCGGAGCAAAAATGGCAGGCCACATTGGCAGACTGCTGCAGCTGTTTCTGCTTATAGCTCATTGTCATTGTCTCCCCCAGTCCCTAACTGTACAACGCTGACCTCGCCAAGTAGTGAAATGCTACTCTTCGTGGCTCTCTGTTCATTTCTGTGCACTTTGTCTTCGCTAGCTAAATAGCTAATAATAGCAGGCTGCAAGATATCGTGAACACATGTTGTGATATTATTCACGGCTCCCTTTTTATTTTTGTGCTATAATTAGCTAGTTAGCTCGCAACACACAGTGCACAGAACGTGTTCGAAACGGGTCGCACTTGAGTTTTGAAATTGCCATCACTGCAAATGACATAATCAATAGCTAGCTGACGTTAACTATTTAACTACTCAATGAGTATGGAAAAGTTATGTCTGCTGGCTTAGCAAGGATGGCAGTTACGGTCATTTGATACCAGTATTTCGCCCGTTGTAGATACGATCATAAATATATCTAGGTAGTGCGAACAGTTGCTTGTATATACAGGAATAGGAGCTTGAGCAATTTTTTTCTGCTTCGCAATTTTTTACTGTAACGTGTTCTCATGGACCCGCCCTGCGAAAAGACCGGTCTTTGCTGCCCTAAATGTGCACTCTTGGAGCTGGTTTGAGCGACTGTACAAACGACGATACTGAAAATTCTTTCACTGAGTTTGACGCAGAAGAATGAGATTTGTCTAACAGATCTTAATCCGAACGATGATAATGCTGAGGCCAGGAAAAAGTCCAGTAGAGGGCAGAATTGAACCGCAATACCGCTATGCCACAATTTCGCTGAGCCATTTGAGTTAACCCTTTGGCATTCGAGCATGTTTTAGGTAATGTTGCGATTATACGCACCTCATTTTTGAAGCCCTGTAGCTCTGAAGCCATAGGTCCAATCATCTTACAGTAATAAAAAAGTTTGTAGGGAATTGTCCATAGTATCAGATGGTACCAATTATGTTGGTATGCTACCCACCGTTTTGAGGTAAAAAGCATGAAAATGTATACAAACCGCGCACTTTTTGCCAATATCTAAAAAAGATTTTTTTAAAAACCAAAATAACACTTTTTTCTGAAATAATTATAACTGAGCATGAGGAGGCTGAACTGTGTTGCCTCTGCCACGCCCACGTGCTCTGCCAACACCGCCTCTCATTCTTGGGGTACCAAAGGCTTTGCGCGCCACAGGCATAGAGAAATCGCAGAATTTCAATGCATTAGTATTGTCTCGACCCAGGGTTGAGACTGACCGTCTAAGGGTAAATGGTTAAAGCATTTGGTCCAATGGAGATTTTAGGCGTCTCTTACATACTACTGCCTCCATCTCAAAGATAGTAAGTCCAATCTATGAAATGGAGATACCATACTAAAGAAGAGAGTCTCCTGAGCAAAATATGCCAAAATTGTGTGTGTAGTGCCAAAAATGTGGGAACAAGAGCAAGTTATAAAACTATGTTTTCAGCTTTCCAACCAAAATTTTCTGTATCATTTAATATAGGAGTTAATGGAGTTTCGGTTTGTGCCCCCGTCGCTTTTCGGCTCATACTGCCAAAACCGTCTGTCCAATTGCTTGCATAGTCACATTTTTGTGACCAGCACAACTTTTGCTACAACTTGGATATAAAAACATTTATGTGAAGTGAAAACTGTGGGAGTTAGAGCAAGTTAAGAGAAGACTTCTTGACGATTTTACAGCTGTCACCACGCTGTAAGTTCCCAGAATGTATTGTAACAGAAATTATTTAAAAATTATAATTAAAAAATTATAGAAGTAACGAAAAATTGAAGTGAAGAAATTATACAACCTTAACTTAACATTTTGCAGTTTGAATGCCATTTCTAGCTAAAAAAATGACAGAGTAAAAAAATAGCTGAAAATAGCTGACTCTACTGAATCAGCACAAAAATGGCTTGATTTAATAGGACCCCAAAAAATGACTTTTAAAATTAAATATCTCAAAAACTAAAAAGAAAATCAAAAATCTGTACAGATGCAACGTAATTCAGAACAAGCTGAATTTTTTTAAGTTTGAATGGAATCAATAGCTTAAACGGTGTAGGAGGAGTTATTCGGCCAAATTTAGATGGAAGAAGAAAAAGAAGAAGAAGTAGTAAGAGAATAGAGTGTGCTGCCTCTGCTGAAGCAACCACACAATAATAATATATAAATAAACATTAGTATCATAGAATGAACGAAACTAAGACAGCTACATATAGCACACATGAAAGCAAAGAGGTAGTTTTTCTCTGAAGTATTGCAAAAAAAAAAATTATAAAAAAACAGTATCCCGGTGCAGTCTTGAATGACGAACGGCTGCCGAAAGTTCCAAACATCAGAGGGCATGTGAAATTCTTCTGGAAAAAAACTGACTGACATCAGTATTTTGCTGCCATGTGCTGAACAGAACTAAGAAAAGGACAACAAAATTGTATCATTTTAACCAATTAGGCCACTCTGCGCTTGTCCCTCTTTACTTTGCTCAATCAGCAATCAAACAGTAGATTCACTTGTTTACTAAATTGAATGAGTCGAAAGTCCAATTTATCAAGATAGCGTGTTTGATTGTTGCATTTTGAAATGTAAATGGCCATAGAACAGCACAGATTTGCAAGAATGCGAATGCACGATGTTTGTTTGGGCTTACATTAGGTCATTTCATGAAATTGCAATAATTTAAATATCACAATATCACGTTTCATCCGTTATAACAGAATGTTTTCCACCTTGTGTATTTTTTAGATGCCTAAAATCCAAGGCGATCCTAAAAAGAATCTCTTTATTTTAAAATAATCTGTAATAATCTCCTAAAAATGCTACAATGAGAGATGAAATTCAGAGTTTGGATGTGGCCATGTTGAACCACGATTTTTAAAAAAAGCGTGACAAGACCACTTGCCGCCGTGGGGAATGTAGACAGTCCAGTGCAATTTCTTGAAAACATACATGCTTGAGGCGGTCTCATTGTGGCATTTTTAGGAAATTATTCAAAATTAATTGAAAAATGATTTGTTACCAGATCGCACCACACCTAAAGCCTAATTTATGGTCGTCCAACTCCGTCAATGCGCAGACACGCAGAGCCCCTCTCCGACATGCTCGCGAACGCATGACGGACACCTCCCAAATTTTCTAACTATCCGTCAAAACGACGGAGACCCCACAGATAGCGCAAGCCTGTGATTGGTCCGCTAACTACATAATTTCCAGAATGCCGCTCTTCCGGTTTCCTTGTCTCAGACCTGTGTGCTGCAGGGTGAAGTTGCCTTCAGCCGTCGACTTCCAGGCTGCTCAGCCTGTCAGGCTGCATAAACGCCGCCCCCAAGTACAGCCAATCAGATTGCGAGCTAGAGTACAACCAATCTGCTCACGAGGCAGCCAATTCAATTCAAATTCCTCTCTTCAAAGCGGAACGGGCTTAAGAACACCAATATTGTGAAAAACGAATGCATTTAATCGTCTTTTCTCATTAAAGAAACTGATTCGGGAGGTAACGTTAGATATTTCAGCTATTTTGATTATGTTAACCAATGCAAACAAGTGCTTTTTTTTTTGTCTTACAGTTAACTTATAGACCTAACCTTAGCTAAACAGGTCATACTTGTTAACCTAAACACTTCTACAATATAACTTCAAGTATAACTCTGTTTGAAACATAAAATTGGCCTACTTGTGTCATATTTTGTTCAATAAGCTGTTTAGTTGAGCTTCTTGAAAACTTCAACTGCAAGTTGCTGTAACCATAGCTGCCTTCAAGGCTGATTGTAGAGACTAGTGCCTTACAGGCTGGTTAGAAGGCTAATGTTGATTTCATCTTGTATAATCTTTAATAGTATTCAGTCAGATGCCTTCAAGGCTGATTGTAGAGACTAGTGCCTTTAAGGCTGACAGTAGAGACTAGTGCCTTGCAGACTGGTTAGAAGGCTAATGTTGATTCGATATTGTATAATCTTCAACAGTATTGCCTCAGATGTCTTTAAGGCTGATTGTAGAGCACTAGTGCCTTCCAGGCTGACTGTAGAGACTAGTGCCTTGCAGGCTGGTTAGAAGGCTAAAGTTGATTTCATATTGTATAATCTTTAACAGTATTCAGACAAATGCCTTCAAGGCTGATTGTAGGAACTAGTGCCTTCCAGGCTGACCGTAGAGACTAGTGCCTTGCAGGCTGGTTAGAAGGCTAAAGTTGATTTCATATTGTATGATCTTTCATAGTATTCAGTCAGATGCCTTCAAGGCTGATTTTACAGACTAGTGCCTTTCAGGCTGACTATAGAGACTAATGCCTTGCAGGCTGGTTAGAAGGCTAATGTTGATTTCATATTGTATAATCTTTCATAGTATTCAGTCAGATGCCTTCAAGGCATCAGGGCCCGGGGTGGGTGCTGGGGCGGGACCTGCTGCAGGAGCATCAGGGTCCGGGGTGGGTGCTGGGGCTGTTTTTTTTTTTTTTTTTTTTAGCAGGGCGGGTAGATAGGGCTCCACGATGGCGCGGAGACATCGTTTTAACTCCTAAAAAAGTGTAAAAAGTAAAGACAACATCAATATGCAACAACATCTCGGTCAGTTTTCTGAGGTAACGTGGTTGGTTTTGAACTGTAATAAATCTATGGGCTGAAAAATAGAAGATTTTAAATTGCCTTGGAATGCTCCAACTCAGTAGAGACTCCCAGTAGAGACCCCCTCAGTAATGCTGAGGGAGTCTCTACTGTCAGCCTTGAAGGCATCAGAATTGTAAACACACACACACACACACACACACACACACATATATGAAATCATCAGCCTACCAACCAGCCCGCAAGGCACTAGTCTCTACTGTCAGGCAGGAAGGCACTAGTCTCTACAATCAGCCTTGAAGGCATCTGGCTGAATATTATCAAAGATTATACAATATGAAATCAACATTAGCCTTCTAACCAGCCTGCAAGGCACTAGTCTCTACAATCAGCCTTGAAGGCATCTGAGGCAATACTATTGAAGATAATACAATATCAAATCAACATTAGTCTTCTAACCAGCCTGCAAGGCACTAGTCTCTACTGTCAGCCTTGAAGGCACTAGAGCTCTACAATCAGCCTTGAAGGCATCTGAGGCAATACTATTGAAGATTATACAATATAAAATCAACATAAGCCTTCTAACCAGCCTGCAAGGCACTAGTCTCTACAATCAGCCTTGAAGGCAGTTAACGTTACAGCAACTTGCAGTTGAAGTTTTTAAAAAGCTCAACTAGACAGCTTATTGAACAATATCTCACAAGTAGGCCAATTTTATGTTTCAAACAGAGTTATACTTGAAGTTATATTGTAGAAGTGTTTAAGTTAACAAGTATGACCTGTTTAGTTAGGTCTACAAGTTCACTGTAAGACAAAAAAATAGCACTTGTTTGCATTGGTTAATATAATCAAAATAGCCGAAATATCTTACGTTACCTCCCAAATCAGTTTCTTTAATGAGAAAACTCACGATTAAATGCATTCGTTTTTAACAATATTAATGTTCTTAAGCCCACTTACCGAGAAAAGGCTTCCGAATTGAATTGGCTGCCTCGTGAGCGGATTGGTTGTACTCTTGCTCGCGATCTGATTGGTTTTACTTGGGGGCGGTGTTTACTCAGCCTGACAGGCTGAGCAGCCTAGAAGTCGACATCTGAAGGCAACTTCACCCTGCAGCGACCTGGCTGTGACAGGCCGAGGTAAATAAACAATCCTCGACCATAGACGTCATGAAATAGTAGTCGGGTCTCCGAAAAAAAAAACCCTACGCCCTCTATTGTCCTGGCGGTGAATTGCTTTGCAACACTCATTAAGCAACGGAGAAGTCCGAAAAGTCCGCATCTCCGTCGATACAACTACGTATCTACGCATTGACGGAGTTGGACGACCATGAATTAGGCTTAAGTCACCTCGCACCACGCGTAGGTTTCTGTCGTAATTCCGTGTCCTAACTTGTGGTGCAAGGGTTCTTTTCGCCGTTGATGGCCATTGCACCAACTTGTCTTACGACACAGCTCTTGTCAAGTCATCATTGGTGCAACTCATTTTCGTGTGTAACTTTAGGACAGTAATTAGGACCGTTGGTGCAACGGGACCCAGTTCAGATGCTAATTATTATAAAAAGGTACGGTTGCATTGACAGCATTCCAGTGTAGTGGTTCTCAAACTCGGTCCTGGAGCCCCCCTACGTATGCTGGTTTTGGTTCCAACCACAGTTGCAATCGTAGGATTTTAATAAGCAGCTAATTTGTCCTAATTAGGTGCATTTCATGTTTAAAGTAATTACTTACTGTCTTAAGCCACATTTTAACAGGAATATGCATAGGCCTATTTGCCACCAGACTCTGTGACATATTCTGTTTGTTTTTCTATATTGCAAACATTTTCAAGCAGTGGCGGAGCCAGAACGGAAAATTCGGTGTGCACAGAGCATCCCTTTACAACTTTTATTAGTCCTGATTTGTTCGCAATCATTTTTCCTAATGAACAATACATTCACTCCGAAAACACTCCACGCGATCAGATGTTGCTAGTTCTCCTCGTGGAGGTATGAAAATCACTCGTTTGGACGCGCTTAAACAGTTATTACTCCTGACTTGTTCTCAATCATTTTCCTTAATTGAAACTTTTTCTAATTATAACAATAAACTATTGGCAATTATAGACACAGCGTCTTTCTTAATGAGATCAGAGGGTGACAAAATAATAGGCTAAACTCAGTTCAAAAAAATAATTTACTCGTAAGCGTACGCTTTACGAAACTCTGCTGGATCTTCGCGCTACATTTTTGGCACATCAGGCGATCAAACCTGCTTTTCATAATCGCTTAAATTGTTGAAATTAAATCAAAGCCGAAGATTAGAAAAACCTTCATGCAATTTTAGGCAAGGCAACATCTAATAGTGTGCAGTGTTTTCAGAGTGAATGTATTGTTCGTTAGGAAAGATGATTGCGCCAGGACTAATAAGAGTTGTAAAGGGACGTTTGTTCTGTGCCCACCCAATTTTCAGTTCTGGCTCTGCCACTGTTTTCAAGTGACAACATTTTTAAACAAATCTAAATAGATCCTGAGAAAATCTCTCGGCTTCAAATTATGTTGCTAAACACAGGCGTTTAGAGTTCTTTCAAAATAATTTTTCTTGACCCAAAACAGGCGCGACTCTATCATTTTCTTGCCTAATAAATTGTTAGTTCTAACCATGGTTTAATCATTTAGGAACCTATTGATTACTACTTCGCTGATTAATTTGCCTAATACTATCGACACTTGGTCGCTTCGCGAGCTAATAATAGAGTCAACCCTGTTCTGCGTCATATTTGTGACAACGTTCTAGCAAATTATTTTGGGAAAAAAAAAAAAAAAACTCCAGACACCTCTCTTCGGCAACCCAATGTGGAGCTAACTGATTTTCTCGGTGTCTAATTTGATCTATTTAAAAAAAAAAAAAAAATACCTGAAATTGCTTGCAAAGTATAAATATAAACACTATATGTTAAAGGGTCTTTTATTCTTCATGGAACTCATGAATATTTGGTAAAACGTCACTTCGGACGGTATTTATTTAATTTTATTTAACCCTTATCAAACCAGGGAAGTCTCGTTGAGATTGAAATGTCTTGTTCAAGGGAGTCCTGGGGGTTGAGAGAGGGCAATTTGCACAGCCAATTTAATCAGGGGATGATTAGGTGACAGGTCGAAAGAGCCAGTTTGGGACTTTAGCCATGACACCGGGGAACCAACCCCCTTCTCTTATCGATAAGTTTGCATAGGTAACGACTACACGCATGACATGCAACCAATTAGCACAAATTAACATCTTATTAATATCCACCAATTCCAACGGTGGTTGAAACAAAAACCACCACTACGACCGAGTTTGAGAACCACTGTTCCAAAGGTAGCTCACCACGAATGAGGTTGATTACCATTACCATACAACAGCTAGCTAGATAACATCGTGGATTGTGAAAATCCAACCGAAGCTAACAGTGCTGTGATAACATGGCACTCCAATGATGATCTGAGCCTTTAAGTCAATCAAAAACCATATTAAGCGAAGGCTTCCTGTGGAAAGTCAGTCAAGTTATTCAATGCCAGAGTACACTAGCTAACGCAATTAGTACGCATGCCACCTCCACATACAGGTCAAAATCCAGACGAGGTACAGACGGAAACACTGGTTACCCCTCTAAATTATTATCTTTGCCATTAAATGTTCGGTGCCGCGTGAAACAGAAACATTACCCATAGATTCTGCGACCAAATCGTTATTGTTTGCCTAGGGATTACTGATGTCGCTAACCCGCAGGCAGGCAAGCGTTAACTCCACTGAACTTCTCTTCCGCGTCTGCGATTGATGACGATAGCCAATCAGAAACACCCACTGAAAGACCTAGCCATCTGCGTAACCAATCAGACTATACTATTGCGACTGCTCACAAAAGTATTTTCATTCGTTCATGACCGCTGAACATTGGAAAGCTGAGGTCCCCAACATAGAGCTGAAAATAACACTAGAGCGGACACCGGCCACTCTCTTGAGTCGTTTCTGACCGCCATCTGATGATGGTGAATGTCTAGGTTATAGTATTAGCTTGTTCCCAGCGGTGGACAATCCAAGTTCAGAAAGTAAAAGTCATCCCCAGTATTTATGCTGTGTTCCATTTTCCTCGGAAGTCGGAGGTCGGAGCTGGGAATGACGTCACAGCCGAGTTATCAGCGTTCCAGTTACAAAGTCGGAAAAAAGTTTCCAACCGCCATAAACCGGGAAGAAGAGTAGTAAAAGAAGATGGTCACGTCTACGAAAGCTACTCTCGCGTTTGCCTTGTCCGAATATAAGCAACTTCTGGACAAATATGCGGTCCTTCTGCAACCTTCAAACACGGTGGATTTCCATGTATATACGTCGAACAATGTATACGGCTGATTTAGTGCGACAAACAAGAGTCAGAAGTAATAAACGGAATATTAGGGGGCTTCTAATTAGCTACTGTTTACACCTGGGGCAGCCATCTTTGAATGCTAACTCGGGGGTAGTGTAGAGTCTCCGACTTTCCGAGTCGGAAATCCGACCTCTGGGGGGCGTTCCAGTTGAATCTTCCGACTCGGCAGCTGCGTTCCATTTGTACTCGGAAGTCGGAATTTCCGAGTTCCGAGTCGAAAGATTCCACTGGAACGCCCCCCGAGGTCGGATTTCTGACTCGGAAAGTCGGAGAATCTTCACTTTATGAAGACTGCTTTCATATTGCTGACAGAGGTCTGATTAATACATAATGCAGCTGATGAGATGATCAGAAATAGCAGATGAAATTGCAAAGGTGGTTTCAATTTAGTCAGTAGTGAGGACATTGTTAATGGCAGACTGGACAGCGATCAATACATTGTTATTTTAGTTGACTTTCCATTTAATGTAGCCCATCCTTTAATAATAAAGCATATTTGTCATTCTTCCATATGTTTGTGTATTTTATTTGCCATTGGTAGCACACGGTTTATGGTTGTTAGGTTTCATTTTTGCATAATCTTCCAAAATTATTCTCACTTTACTGGATCCAGTTACCGTATAGTTAGAGTTGGACAATCCAGGTTCAGAAAGTAAAAGTCCACCCCAGTATTTAGTTCCAACCTCCTGGATTTGCTAAATAAAATAGCCCTTCAGACCAGAGGTTGGACTAGTCAAGAAAATCAACTGGTTGAGTTGATGGGTGGAAGTGAAACATGGTGGGACTTTTACTTTCTGACCCCTGTAATGTCCACCTCTGCATATAATTAACTGAACATTCATGAAACAGGGAGGACACCAATGGTTTTTGACCTTTTATTCTGTGGTCGTCACTTGTCTGCTTTTAATGAATAATACTCACTGGATCATCGTCTGGTGGCTCCAAAAGAATGAGTGTTGCCAGACACTGCAAAGAAAACCAAAGTCAGAAAGTCCACATAAAAACCATATAAATGGTTTGTTGAGTTCCATGTGCAGTACAGGACCTTACTCTTGACTCTATATTTCTAATGCAGACTGAGAACAATGAGTACAAGTAGACAAAAAATATATAAATTCAATCTAAATGTACGAATGTTCTAACATTATGCATATTTTTTGTACACTTCATACATGTGTTTTTCCATAGAATTGGCAAATGTTTGTTACATTTTTAAAAATAGAACAAGTTTGATACTTAAAGTATAATTTGCAACAAATAATCTTCACATGTATGGGAACATATTGTAAAAAGCTCAAGACTGTCATTAACTGTCATCCTGTGGTTTTGGTAGATTGAATAAAGGTCTTTTCCCCAAAAATCGAAAAGTATGTTATTTTGAATGCACACTATGGGTGAGGTATTGTTATTTACATGCTTTTAACACCATGGAAGTGTTAAAATATATTAGGCAAAACTATAGAAATGATTTAAGCTCTGAACTGTAAGGCACTCTCCCGCAACAGGGCTGCAAAGTTTGGACACAATTTCGGAAATCTTTTTTTTTTTTTTTTTTTTTGGAGCTCTCTGGACAATCAGGGATAAAAGATAGGCCCATTTTCGTGGCAGAAATGGAAAATTCAGCAGAAGTTGCCCTTGAATAAAAAATCAAACATTGTGGCTTTAACAGAATGCTACATATGCTCCTCTGAACACGGGCGAAAGTCAAATTTTCGATAAACAAAAAAATAGCTGAAATATTTAGAAAGCTGTATCTCTGGAACTATTGCTTAGATTGACCTAAAACTTGGCACACATTCATTTCTCAGGTAGTACTACATCTGTGATTTTTTTCAAAATTTTTTGAGATGGTGACGTGGGGACCCCTGGTTGATTTGGCATGGAATGACCAATTAGCCTTTAAGTCCAGCAAAACTGAAGCCCACTCTGTCAAAGTGTGGTCAGTGGATAAAATAGAGGAGCTGAAAAGATGCTTCCTATGTACGGATTGGGACATTTTCTTCCAGGACGCAGACATCGATATCATTGCAGAATCAATCGCTGGCTACATCTCATTTTGTGTTGATTCAATCATCCCAAAGAAAAGCATTAAGAAATACCCTAACAATAAACCTTACATCACAAGGGAAATAAAGGATTGCATCAAAAGTTAGAAAAGTGCCTTCAAATCAGGGGACACTGCACGAGTTAGGGCCTCACAAAAAGACCTCAACCACCGGATGAGAGCGGCTCGGCTGCAACACAAGGAACAGGCAGAACGGGAGCTCTCTGTGTCTTATGCTGGCTACACACTGTGCAATTTTAGAAATCTTCTACGTTGAATGCAAACCACACTGTACAACATGGATCTAGTAAACTTGGGTACGACATCCAAGTTTGATGTATGTAGACTGAACGATGATCACACCTACTGAATCGCAGGCAAAGACGTACGTCAATATACCAGGAAAACGTTAACACCTTGCGTCATCCAGACTACTTCTGGATGGTAACAGCTGGAGGACACATCGTATAAACAAGGCTTCTGCTGCCAGAACTCAACAAGAGTTTCTTCTTTGTACGAGTCCCAAATACCACTTCTTGCTCGTTTAACTTCCACGGTGGGAGCGCACCCTGTGTTCAGGTTTTAACGCTAGTGTCGCGTTGATCAGTACGTCATTTTATGCCGCATTCCTATTGGTTGGTTAGTGGACATAGGTCATAGGCGCTGTCACACTGAGATGGTTATCTCAAATTTCTGGCACTGTCAGTCTTTCGTCCCAGGCTATCTTTGGTCGGAAGACCGTGACAACGGTCTTTTCTGAACTTCTCTCACAGTGCGATGTGGGACAACCGTTATGGACCCAAGATCAAAGACATTGCCACGATTCTTTCACTACGGTCATCTTTGGTCTGGGACAGCCCAAAATCGCACAGTGTATACTGAGCATAACACCGAGAGACTGTGGGACTCTATCCGCGGCATGACCAGCATGGACACAGAAAGGAAACCTGTGTTTGCCAATAATGAAATCACTCAAGCTAATGCGCGAAATAACTTTTATTTGCGTTTTGAAACTGATAATCAGGGAGAATGCAGCAAAATTTTAGAGGGGGTTAATTTTAATGTGCATGAGGACAGAATTTTAATTGACCCGCAATCAGTCACTCGCGTTTTTAAATCAATGCGCACCAATAAAGTGACAGGGCCTTTCAATATGTCTGCTTTTCTTTTAAAAACATTTGCAGAGGAACTCACACCAGCTTGGCTACAACTCTCCAGCTCTCTATCGACATGCAGTCAGTACCTGAGCTCTAGAAAAGATCAGTTATCATTCCAGTTCCTGAGTAGGCATGCTCCATGGAGAACAATAATTTTAGGCCTGTGGCGTTCACCTCCAACGTTATGAAATCACTGGAGAAACTGCCAATTCAGGAGCTACGTATGGAGGTGGAGCCACACCTGGATCAATATCAGTTCGCATACAAAAAGGAACGGAGTACAAGTGATGCCATTCGAACCATAATGCAGCTAGTTTAAAACACCTTGAAAGTCCATCTGCATATGCTAGATTAGTTTTTATTGATTTTTAGCTCTGCTTTTAATTCAATTCAGCCGCACATCCTTCTTAAAGAAATGACTCAGATGGATGTAAACCCATTTTTAATCATGTGGTATTATTCTTTTCTTCAAACTGGCTACAGCAGGTGAAATTTAACTCTTCTCTGATACTGCAGTAAGCAATACTTGAGCCCCTCAGGGCTGAGTCAGTACAGCTTTTTTATTTACACTGTACACCAACGACTGCGTCCGCTCTCAGCCAGATCAATACGTGGTGAAATTTTCAGACGATACTGTAATACTCACTCTGCTAAAATTGATTCCAACTTAAGTAGCCACATATCAGCAGTGGACAGGCTTGTGAACTGGTGTGACACTCACCAACAGCAGATCAACGCAGACAAAGCTGTGGAGATGCTGGTGGACCCCAGGTCAACTGGAGATCACAGTCCCTTAGCTATACATGGTCATCACATTGAACAGGTTAGCTGGGTGTTCATATTGATGATGATTTTAGCTGGCACATGCAAGTGGCAAGTGTTTGTGTCCGAGTCCACCAGCGCCTTCATTTTCTCCGTCGACTCAGGGTGTTTGGTGTTTGTAAAAATATAATGTTAATTTTCTACAGAGCAACCATTCAGTCTGTGCTATGGTATGGCATCAGCAGCTGGTTTGGAAATTCAACGGTGGAATAAAAGGCTCAGATTTTAAATCTGGTAAAGACAGCAGGCAAAATTATGGGTATGGCAGCACCTCTTACTCCCCAAGACCTGTTTGAACAGACCATCCTCAGACAAGCAAACAGCATTTTACCTGACACTTCTCATGTACTGCACTCTGAGTATGTGTTACTGAACTCAGGAAGAAGGTACAGGGTTCCTATATGTAAACATAATAGGTATAAACATTCGTTCATTCCTTTGTCAGTGAAGCTCATTAATGAGCAGATAGTTCTGGATGAAAAGAGAGAAGGGAAGCCTGTAAGGCCATGTAGATCATTGTCACCCTCACTAACTACTTACCATTGGCTGTGTGATCATGTGTGTGAACAGGGTTGTGGTGCATATTCTCTTTTAACCAATGTGATGCTGAAATTGCACTATTTTTAATGAACTTGTGTTCTGCACATTGTCATGTTTATGTCTGTTGGATTTTTTATTTATTTATTTTCTTTCATTTATTGGATGATTACTGATGAATGGAATGTGTTGTCTTTGCTGCAGACCCTCTGTCCGAGACAAATTTCTCCCATGGGAGACCACTAAAGACACTTTGACTTGACTTTTGACTTAATTAATTACAGTTTTACATTTTATTTTTTTCTGTACAAAAGTTCCTCTCTGACAGTCAGCAATATTTTTTAATCAGGCTGCACACAACAGAACCATGGCCAAAATAATATATAATTGAACAATACTTACATAAATACAATACATATACATAAAAACATGCTCTTCGGTTCGAAATTACTTGGTTTATTTAACAACAATTTTTTTCCCCCCTTAAACTATAATAATCATTTGCATGTAGCCCAGATAGCCTCATCTATAGTCCTTAAACTGTCCATAATAATTATAAATCTGCAGGGAATTCAAATAGAAAAAAAGGTTATGGTAAACTAACATTACTAATGGTCAAGATAAAGATATATCATTATTGGAATAAGGTTCATGCCTGTTGCATTATAGTTTCACTCATCGACCCTAGATTCCCCATGTATTACTACCCAACTGGATTATTCCGCAGGGGTGAAAATTGAGCCCCTAAGAACCATACCGGGCCATCCCGCACTTTTAGCGAAATTGAGTTGAGGTAGTCAGCATGTGCAGAAAACTGAGATCTACGTTTCCTAAATGAGCCAACCCAATCTACCCACATGGATTGTTCAAACAAGCAAACGTCCTCTCTGCCACTGTACATATGCACTGCACTGCCTTAGCCATAGTGGACCATCCCACAACTTTTCCATTATTCAATGTGAACATGGCGGCTCGGTATCTCACTAATGAGGAACTGCTTGCTATGATTGATGATGATGGTGAAGTGGAAGATAATGGAGACCCAGAGTTTGTCCCAAATGAATCAGAAGATGATGGTTCTGCTTCAGAAGGAGGTACCTTTCACTTTAAATGAAACAGAAGGGCATCCAAAACCAACATAAAAAGTGCATAACGTAATTTTACATATCTTGGGTTTATAACATAAGCAGTGTTTCTAGTTCCCAGATACTCTAGATGACACAGGAGGCTGGCAACTTTAAGTCCCATTTTCTCAGAAGTTCCCCAGCATGGGTTGGCCCAGTATGGCTCTTAGGGGCTCAATTATCTCAATGGACATGATGTTCAAATTTCTAATTTAAGCAAATTTATTCGAAATCATCACTAGGGTAAAATGTTAGCTAGCTAGCAAGCTAAAGTTGGCGAATAAATGAGGATATATAACTAGCTAGCAGCAGTTTATGCAAATAGAATTACTATGACAGTTGGCTATATGCCAAATTATTGTACAACCAGATGACAACTAGCAAATGCAAACTCAAAGTAGCAATTTGGCCTCACAGCCAGAAGCAGATAAGGAGAAAATAGTGTCCCCTTTGACTGGAGTCGGATCCCCTTGCGCTGCAACCCTTGTTAAAGTGAACGACAACCTTCATCTGAAGTAAACTGCAAAAGAAAGAACTGCCCCCTAGGTGTTACAAAAAATGTTTTTGTTAATTTTAAGACAATATTAACTGAATAATAAATACTTAAACATCCTGATCGAAATACTCTTGGAATCTGCGATTTTCTCGTTAACAGGGATATAAAATGTCCAATGGGGTTACAGGAATCTTTGTCCCTGGATTTTTTGTCCCTGAACTTTTCGTCCCCAAATTTTTCATCCCTGGAGTTTTCATCCCCATGGACTTTTTGTCCCCGGACTCTTCGTCCCCAAGGACTTTTCGTCCCCGAATGCCAACAAAACGTCCCACCATTGTTGACAGATGGACGGACGATGGACAGATCACCAGGATATAGGGGGTAGGTTTAGGGTTAGGGTCATAATGCAGGACGAGGTCAAAGCATTATTGGGGAAGAACAATCCAGGGATAAGTCTGGGGACGAAAAATTCATGGGGACAAAAAGTCCAGGTATGAAAATCCATGGGGACGAAAATTCCAAGGGGACTAAAAGTCTTGGGACGAAAAATCCAAGGATGAAAAATCCGGGGACAAAGAGTCCTAGAGCTATCCAATAGCTCTTTTTTACGACAAGAGGTTAAAAAATAAACAAATAAAAAATTCACGTAGTAGACCGGAAGCATCTGCTTTCCTATGGGTGTTCTGACACCCAGCAGCTGAACACTGTGGCAGTTTGATGATCTGTGAAGAATTGTATCCACTAATACAACAAATGCTCTGCTGTATAACCAAACAAACATGACTGTAGCGTTAAGCAACCTATTTCACAAGCATAGTCATCTAACAATGATGACAGCTGGGCTAACCAAAGAATTAGTTCGCCAAACATGCTAGCAGTGTGTAATGATCAAATCTGTGGCAAACTTCCCACATCCCTGAACTATAAAAGGAGCATCATATAGCTAGAAACGGTAATACCTGCACTAATTTAAAAATCCGCTCAATATAATGAATATAAAAGACAACTCGCATTTCAATCACATATACGCTGTAGACAAGAAACAAACAATGAGAGAGAAAAATGGATTTTAAACTAATCTCTCATTGTTAGACAACCAACACAGGCAGGGAGGGGGAGCACTATCTTGTGCATTAGCCAATGTAAGCTATCAAAGGAGCTCAAAACGAGTGGGAATAAAAATGAGTTCAGTCTGGAGAGATTTTGGCAAACATTTGGTCAGTCGATGTCACTGTCATGTGGCTGCCTCTCATTGGCTAAACCATTTTGAGGGATGGGAGTTGGCGACCTTCAGTTTTTTTTTTTTTTTAATTGTTTGATCGCATTAAAAAAAATCCAAATCATAATATCTGGACTCGATATGGGTAATTCTTTTATTTCATATTGGTTCTGTGTGAAAGTTGTCTTTCAGTACCTCTATCACCAGCTCCGGGAAAGAAAAATAAAACGTGTTAAATTCAGAATGTCATGATAACCCTTATAAAAATGTCCCATGCTGTAACAAGGTATTAATACCATGGTAAATGTACAACAGTATTTTGGGCCATGGTACACACTTCGTACCGTGGTTAGTACCATGGTAAATGTCCCACGGTACGGTATGGCAAATATACCATGGTACAGCATGGTACACATCCCAACCCAGCTGGCATTTTAATGTTTTTTCACTGTTGAATCAACGTCATGGATCATAGTTGAATCACCGTTGAATTATGTTTTGATTTTGAAAGATGAATCAACGTTGATTTCGCAATGTTTTTTCAACGTTGGGCATGAGTACCATACACAACCTCCACTTTTTGGGGTTTTTTTTTTGGCTAGAACGATTTTAAAAGGGGGCACAAATATTTCTGGGGGGGTTTCATGAGTGAGAAGGGGGTTTAGAATGATGGGGGAAAATTTTTAAAAAGAAGGGGTAGATGCGGCGAGAGGAAAAAATTTTTTGTGGTAATTCCAGTTTCCACCACGCTCTTCCCTCATGACATGCAATCTGTGTATGATCTCTCCAACTTCTTCTTTTATGCGTTTTCTTTTTCTCCATCAATGAGGCTGTGAACAAAGGTTTACATGTTCAGTTAGACATTACACTAGTGTCTGCAGCAGGATTTGAACCTGGGAACCTGTGGACAAAGCAATTTCAAACACACCATATAGTGTGGTCTTAACCACTACACCAACTGAGTTTGTTGCCAGCTCAGCGCATCAGTTTCCATTCATCGATGAAGCGTGAAAGACAACCGAAGGTATATATTCATTTACTTTTCTTTCTTTTATTTATTGTTGTCAATGAGGAGACGTCATGTGAATATCCATTTTAATGTGTTTCATGCTGGTGAGTCGGCTGATCCATTGACCCTGGGTAGAATAATTTGAGCAGAACAAACCATTGTTTGTGGCTGAGTTGGGTTAAGGTTAGGGTTAGGCACAGGGATGGGGATAGCATTCCTTATGAGTTGGGTTAAGGTTAGGTATAGGGATAGGGATAGGGATAGGGATAGGGATAGGGATAGCATTCCCTATGAGTTGGGTTAAGGTTAGGTATAGGGATAGGGATAGGGATAGGGATAGGGATAGCATTCCCTATGAGTTGGGTTAAGGTTAGGTATAGGGATAGGGATAGGGATAGGGATAGCATTCCCTATGAGTTAGGTTAAGGTTAGGCACAGGGATGGGGATAGCATTCCCTATGAGTTGGGTTAAGGTTAGGTATAGGGATAGGGATAGCATTCCCTATGAGTTGGGTTAAGGTTAGGCACAGGGATAGGGATAGCATTCCCTATGAGTTGGGTTAAGGTTAGGTATAGGGATAGGGATAGCATTCCCTATGAGTTGGGTTAAGGTTAGGTATAGGGATAGGGATAGCTTTCCTTATGAGTTGGGTTAAGGTTAGGTCAACAGTGTCATGGCTGCCACCTTTATAAGCTTTCCGCATGTATAGACGCTCTAGAAATTAAAGTGTAAATTCTCTTAACTGGATGTGTGCTCGATGTTTTTCCACACCCGAATATTTCACTTGGTATCTAAACATTAAGGTAAGCCGAAAAAGTTGTGATTTTTCTCGATTTTGCTGGAGGTTGTGTGTGGTACTCTTCCCCCAACGTTGCTTCAATGTTGTTACAACGATGAAACAAATCTTGTTCACATTTCAGTGTTGATTTGAGATCGTTTTGTTAACCTTTTTACAACCATCAGAGTTAAACGTTGTTTCAATAGCGTTTCAACGTTGAAACGACAACTGACATAATTTCAACCATATTTCTGCGTTGAAGGTCGGTCGTGTGCCGGCTGTGAAGATACATTGTAAAACTCGGTACAAATCCCACGGTGTCATGGTGCAAATCACACGGCACAACATGGTACAAGTCCCAGGGTACAGTTTAGTGGAAGTAATGTGGTAAAAGTCCTGTGGCATAAATCCCATGGTACAAACCAAATGGTACAGTAAGGTACAAATCCCATGGTACAGCATGGTACGAATCCCATGGTACAGCATGGTACAAACCAGATGGTACAGCAAGGTACATTTTTAAGGGAAGTGAAAAATTCTGCAGTATGCTGTTAAACATTCAATCAATCATGCTACAAATTTTTTCTCTGTACATGACTTGCATACATATTAAAGTCGCTTAAGGTGATGCCGCTCACGCAGGGGAAAAATTTGAGTCCAAGTTTTATGAAACTGAGTCGAAGGAGTACCCACTACCATAGTAGCAAAAGGGAGTACCATGGTACCATAGAGCAACCGTGGTACCAGTAGGGGGTATCTTGGTACCCGAGGGTGTATCGTGATACGGAAGTAGTATTGTATTGGCCGGGGTACCATGGTACCAACAGGGGGTACTGTGGTACTGACTGGAGGTACTGCGGTACCTGCTGGATGTACCATGGTAACAGCAGGGAGTGCCGTGGTACCGAAAGGGTGTACCATGGTAACGGCAGGGAGTACCGTGGTACCGGAGGAGTGTACCATGGTAGCAGCAGGGAGTACCGTGGTACCATAACGAAGTACCATGGTACCACTACGAAAAACCATGGTACCAATAGAGTGTACCATGGTACAATTCAGAATTACCATAGATATACCATGCGTACCATGATTTTACCATGGTATTTGCATGGTACAGCATGGTACATTTTTATAAGGGAATAGTTAATGAGCTGCTGCTGGACTTGCTAGCCCAACAAGGCATTTTACTTGCCCTGGGGTGCATTTCCCCAAAGTGTAGTAGCTAACTAGTTAGTACGTCCATTCACAGTCAATGGTTCCAACTATGCAAGTTAGCATCTGTGATTTCGGGAAACGCACCCCTGGGCAATCAGGCAGTTCTTATTGTTGAACCGTGCATGCATTACTTTGTCCATTTATTTATGGCAGGTGGCACAATAAGCTTTTATTTCTGAACCATGTTAAACTTGAAATTAACATTTTAAATAAACATTTATCAGATATGAAGGTTAACATTAACTGTTAACAGCCTAACATACGCGTGACTGCCATTTGCATGACACTGAACATATATTTCAAGTGTCTTTGGCAGGTGATTGCACACATTGTTTGTCTATTGTCTGATTATCTGTAGTCGTCACACAGTTTTTTACCTCCGCCAACGAAGTTGGGGCAGAGGTTATGTTTTCGCTTCTGCTTGTTTGTCTGTCTGTCTGTCTGTCTGTTTATGAACAACATAACTCAAAAAGTAATGCATGGATTTGTCTTAAATTTTGTGGGTGCATTGCTATTACATCAAGAATGGACCCTATTGATTTTCACCAAGATCAGTGAAACAATATGGCCGCCACGGCAGCCATCTTGAAATCATATGCCACGCGATCACTGAACTTTGCTCCCACTCACAAAGATTTGGATTGTACTGCCTTGGCGGAGGTTTGCACTCTACGAGTGCCTCTTTTTTTTTTTTTTTTTTTTTTTCAAATGTGCTCTGTCAGTGCGCATAAAATTGTTGCAATAGTCCTTAAAATTGTAAGCGAGTCATTACCTGGGATTAAGTTAGTTACCTTGCTAATGACTTTTTATAAACAAAACCCAAATGCAGCGTTTATTTTTATTTTTTTCCTGACTGCACAAGCACATCATCCGAGCATTCCACAAGTATGCTGCCATTGTTTTTATGCTAAAAAAAAAAGGGAAAGTGCCATATGGACACACCCCACACACGTCATAGAGCATCCCAGCATTGTGGACAGGCAGAAGCATGTAGGGTAGACAAGGACAGATCAGATTTTCAGGTGGAGGCCAATTTGTGTGTTCACTGTCACATCCACAGTCTGATCCACAAAGATAGATGAGATTTCACCAGGTGAGAGAGAGAGAGAGAGAGAGAGAGAGAGAGAGGTGATAATCACTTTGATTTTGGCATGGCTGTTTGGCAGCTTGACTGTGACTCATTTGGAAAGAACATGAAGGATAATATTAGGACAGGGGGAAACTATAAAAGGACAGTTCTTAATGGAACTTCACAGCCGGTTACTTAATTTAAAAGGTATATATGCAAGAAATTCTCGACCACACTCCTCTTAAAAAAAGTTAAACAGGTTTAAGTTTTGACAGAGGTTTTGTGAAAGTATACCAAAGTATTCACACCCCAGATAATAAAATTAAATGTTGGAAGAACATGTGTGTGTGCACTTGCTTACTGTTTGCCCATGACTGAAGGTGATGACCCATATAGAGGGCACTAACTCTCGCTTAGTAGAGAGGGGGATTGTGGGCTGTCTCAGTGAGGTCAGCAGGCTGTAGGATCTAATGTATCACAGAGCAGATGAAGCCTCCATACCTATCTCTTCTCTCCACTTATAAGTATAGAACTCCAGTGAATTCAACATCCCGCAATTCAGGGGCAGAACCACAGGATGGGAATTGTTTTTATTAAATCAGCTTTCCGCCTTCACTATTTACATCCAAACAGGCTTCATTCCCTTCAAGCTGTACAAAAATTCTGAAGTTGTGGAAATCAACGACACAAACAGTTGAGGAAGGTGAGGATCAAAGTGTTTGGCTGAGAAAAGTATGAGGTAGGAGGTGTTACCTGCTCTGAATGGAGCAAAGTTAGAGTTATGCAACATGGCGGCAATCAGTTCTGTCTGTGCAGGTGTTTTGAGCCTAGTGATCAATTTTATTCCTGTCAATCCAACGGAATATTAATAATGAAGACTTCAGAAATGCTGCCATTAATACAAAGAACACCCTGCTTTTTCTTCCCTATTTGCTTTTCAGGTTTCTCTTATTCCAAACAAGCAGCAAACCTGTCAACCAGAGCTGGGAGAGATTAAATAAAAGGTAAAACTGGATGGATGAGCACTGAAGAACAGAAATGAGAAACAGACAGTTTTTTTGGAGACTGATTCATATGCTTTTGTTTACTATTTTCAAAGCATTTCTCAAAAATTGGAGCACATGGACAAAAAACAGTCAAGTGATCGGGAGAAAAGACAGTCAAAACCCACTAAACCTGCTTGTAAATGAAGACTGTGAAGGAAAAATGATCAGAATCCCAATTTTGCATTTTTGTATATTTTATTAATTATATATTATTATAATATTTATAATAATATATAATATAATATTTTATATATTTTATATTTTTTTCATATTTCCTCAATGCTTTTTTTCTAAGGTCGTTTTGAATTTTTAATTCATCATTTCTTCACAACGTGAAAATGTGACAGATCATTTCTCCATTGTGGTCTTCAAATAGTAAGCTCGTTAAACAGAAAATTGCTACAGTGTGTTGAAAGCTCTCTTGTTTCCTCGCACGTTTATGATTTAATGTTCGCCCCTCATTTGCTAGCTAGCATATTGAACTGAATCACAGTTGAAAGCACTGAAAGCAGCCATTAGTCTCAGCGAATGGCGTTGTTCTAGAATCTAAAGCACAAACAGTAGACCCCCCACCAGGTGCTTCTAATAACACAGTTACTCCCGCTGCTCTGTGGGATTGCCAGGAAGTTGCGAATCCCTGTCTATCCCTCGCTGTGCTCCTTGTAGAGGACAGCCATTTCGTCCATAATCGTGCCCATCACCGTCTTGAAGGCCGCGCGCGCGCTGGCATCCACTTGCTTCTCCTCCATCATCTTCAGAATGATGTCAATCATCAGCTGGCAGGAGGAGGACAGAGGTAAGCGCAAGGTGTACACGCGGAGGCCCTGTCCACTAGTACGTGGGCATTTTTGAATACATAGCATTTTCTATGCATTTACGAAGCATTTTCTAAACTGTATTTTCAGTCACCGAAATGGACCTTTCTGCAGACACCTCTCAAGGTGAAGATGTCTAGAACCTTCTTTTTTTTTTTTTTTTTTTTTTACTCTTCACATGTGGGCAGCAAAAATTGAGTTTCTGGCTTGTGATATCAGAGTGTGTGCACCTCACAGGAAGTTTTTAAGGCTTCAGATTTGCCTGCATGGTTTTACATTAAATCACATCATTGGCACTTGTTGGTTTGGCGTGTTCTTGACATCGCTTTTCATCGTATTTTTGTGCCTTTGTGCGTTTTCAAAAATACACATACCGTACATGTGGACTAGACCTGATTCTCCAGAGTTAGGGGTTATGTATTTTCTTTGTGCCAATACTAACGGCAGAGTAAGATGAGGCGGTTAAGAGATGGAGAAAAGCAGAAATAAAGAGGGAGGGAAAACAAGATGGAGTGAGAGAGAAACAGAGAGGCACAGAAAGAAAGAGGGAAACAGACTGAGGGAAGGAGAGTATAAGAGGAAAATGAAGAAAAAGACACAGCGTCACGTTTAGCGCCCTTGTGTCTGTTTTCCACAATGTTTCTGGCATTCCTGGTTGTGGGTTTCTGTGAATTGGTTGTCTGGTTTCCTTGTTCACCACCTGTGAATTCCTCATGTCTTTCCCTCACCTGTTTCTTGTCTCCCTTCTTTACCTCAGAGTATTTTTGTTCTGCTGTTTCTTTGTCACTGCAAGATTGTCTGGTCATGCTTCACGCGTGCGCTACCTTCATGCCTCTCGATTCTCACGCCTTGTGTTAGTTCCTCCATTCCTTGTCCAGCTTAGTGCGTTTGTCTGTGTTTCCCCAGCTTTTGTCTTCACCTTGCCCTGCCCTTGTTTCTCAACCTCCGTTCGCAGGATGTTCATGGACTAAACACCGGTATCTAACCCCAAATTTGTCCCTCCACTTTGCCCTGTCCTTCCTCTCCTGGATTCTGATTGGCACCACCTGACCCCTGCCTGCTTCCTGATTATGCTTTGCATCACTCTGTCGGCGGTTTCTGACCCTGAACTGTCTTCTTGTCTTGAGGCCCTGTCTTTCGCATCTGTGTTGGTCTTGCCATTCCTTTCTTCCCTCCATCCCTGACAAAGAGAGAAAGAGGGGAAAGAAAGGTAGAAGGAGAGAGAAAGAGAAGGAAGAGAGAAAGATAATGCCATGAGAGAGATAGTGAGTGAGCAAGAGATGGAGAGAGAGTGAGAGAGGGCATAGGATGGACAAGGATAGTGTGAGAAGAAAGGAGAAGAGAGTGAAATAGAGAAAGACTGGGATAGAGGGAGAAAGAGAGAGAGCAGCAGTAGAGTCCTCACATTGAAATTGTTGAGTTTGATCTTGTGTTGTGTGGCGTGAGTCTTGGCCAAAGGCTCGAGGAGAGCTTTATGGTTGGCCCCATGGCTCAGTATCTCGCCAAGTTTGTTAAGCACCACAGCTCCGTGCTTGGCCAAGGCATCATTAGTGGCCAGGTCACCCTGCGGTAGGCTCTTGAACTTGGGGAACAGCTTCTGGGTGTCTGGGTGTTCCTTGAACAGACTAGAGACATATAGAGTGTTTGACTCTCACAGATGTTCACAATTCTGACATGCTAATTATCAATTATTTATTGGGTATCCAGGTGTTAGTTTTACTTTTTTGCTGAATAACTGTGTTTTTTTAATGTTTGGCTGCCATGGGAAGTTGAATTTTGGCAGGAAGATGTTTGTGTTCTTCTGAACCCTACTCAACCCAGCTTTTGGTCCAACAATTGGTACTGTCCCACCTGGACTACTGCAATTCTCTTCTGGCTGGTCTCCCAGCATTGGCAGTTAAACCTCTTCCACTCGTCCAGAATGCTGTAGGTTGTTCGATTTTCAACTTGCCTAAACACACTCATGTCACCGCCCTTCCTGCCAACCTCTGTTGGCTCCCTGTTACCTGTTACGGCTCGCATCAGATTTAAAACTTTGCTGATAGCATGCCAGGTTACCAAAGGGTCCTCCTCAGTCTACCCTCAGAACCTTCTGAAACCCTACAGACTGGCCAGACCCTTCATTCTTCCACTTACACCCCCCCCCCCCCCCCCGCTTCACGATCACGCCAGCTGTCTGTCCTGGCTCCGAGATGATGGAGGTCAGAACAGCAGAGACCCTGGCATATCTCAAGCGCCTTCTAAAGACTCATCTCTTCCGGCTATACCTCCTCCCACCCCCTGAGCCTTAACAGCTGGTATTTTTTTTTTTTTTATAATTTCTATTTGTGGCAGAATTACAACATGATCCAAGTTTTGTGGCCCCCACTGGCACTTAGGCTGCTACCATCTTCCAGGATTTTCAGCACTTTTGGTCCTTCTATAATGCATTTTGTGAGGTGAGTCACTCTGGGTAAGAGCGTCTGCGAAATGCTTGTGATGTAATGTAATGTAATGAAGTACAGTTGCCCCTGTTAAAGAGAGTGACATGCGATGTTGATTAACTGACCGGGTCAGAACCTGTCCTCCGTTCTTTTCCGGTTCAGCCTGAATTGGACCATAGGCCTGCCGAGCCAAATCGAAATTGGCCATAATCTGAAAGAGAGGGATGGAGGGGAGGGGACAATACAGGGAATTTACAATCATTTTTTTTTTACTCAGAAACTGAGAGACGCTTGTCTCCCACCAATCACATCCATGCTCTGAAAAAAAGCTCACATTTTGTGTAGCCAAGTTCACCCTCACATGACTCTTATCTGGCCAATGAGGAGACAGGGTGACTGAACAAGCTTGCAAGACCCCCAACATCAAAACTGGGGGCTTAATGACAGATTCCTTCTTTTTTCATGTTATCTGTTCTCAGTAGAATTCCCCTGGTTAAAGGAAGGTAGACAATTTCTCCGGCCAAGTGGGATCCCTGTATAAAGTTGTCATGAAAATCTTGAGCCAATTTAACAATTATGCATTATTTATTTATGTGCACAGTCACCCATCTGGCTATATTTGTGGTAGTTCCCCATATCCAGTGAATTGCATTTTTCTAATCTTCAAATTTTCCCTCTTGGTGCAGTTACCTACATATTTTTCTCATGACAATGACATTTGTTTTAGCAAGGTCTGTCTTCAGGTGAGGTCATAATTTATAGCCTGGCACAAACATCATTAATAAAAAGTAGGATATCAATTTAGACTAAATTCATTATTATTGGCACTTCATATAGATTCTTGATCTCTGTGCAGCATTTCACGTGAGATTTGACACTATCGTCTCCCACCTGGAGCTTGCACAATGCCCATCATTTATTTTTGTCCTTTTGGTTCCCAGTTAATGCAGATTCTGGATGAGAGACAAGAACATGCGATATGCTCTCCACAAATGAGAACAAACGCTCAGTAAATTAATGAACATTTTCAGAGACTACAGAGGCAAGAAACACAGACACAGTATCTGCCCGTTGAGAGATGAAGGGGTGAAACTCAATATTACTCCATTCAGACAAAGATGGTCCCCTTTCCTCAATTCACTCCTTGCCAATTCGCCTCTGTACACCGTCACATCCCAACAATCCCAATCCAAACAGCATTTAACGGTGGAATAAAAATAATAATAATAATAATAATAATAATAATAATAATAATGAGGGGATATGTGTGACAAAGTACAATCTATATTCCCCTTCTGTAAAAAATATAAAATGTGAAGTTTGTTTCAGACATGATTTTTTGATATTTTGTCCTTTTTTTCCTCTACCCTTTCCATTTGTCTGAATGTGGTCATCACACATAATTATGCAAAAAAAAAAAAAAAAACAGCGGATCGTACGCTTCTATTTAGCACTTAACAAGTTACGCACACACTTGTATCTGGACATTTATCATTTATGGTTGTAGGGTTAACTGCATTATCCAGTGAAGGTGATCATAAAACAGAACATTTCATCCATGAGAAACATATCAAAATCCATTTGCAGCATAGGTCCTCCACACTGGAGTTTGGTCAGTGATCTTGATATCAGAACACACTGAATGCGCACTGGCAGATAACTGGCTTGAAACTCTAGAGCGCTCCATTCAGAGTTTCCTTTCTCACGGAGCCCTCTGTCCTTGTTTCACCTCGCGACAACGCAATCACGTCAACCTGTAGAGTCTCTTCAGCTATGAGCTGAGAAGTAATGATAACTGTCAAGTAATGTTTATCAATCATTAAAGTTATTCATTAATACTCTCTATCTCTGCACAAAACAGAAAATTATGTTGTCTGTCACTGGTATGACTCCAGAAGGCATTTTTATTCCTCTTTGCCAACCCAATTTCTCCTGTCCTGAAGTTTCCATTAATGCTTGCTTATCCTGCAGCATGCTCACAATTGATCCCTCTCAGTGAGGACAAATTATTTGGTAGAAATATACAAATCTCTAACAAACACACACACACACACACACACACAATTAGAATACCTTTACCATCACAAATTCAAGTGATCTGTGAGCGTACTACGGCATGCTCCCTATTCCAAAACATATGAAATCGACCCATATACTGTACCAGTAGATTTGTGTTCCAGCTGAAGTCGCAGGTAAGTGTTCTGAACTCTGAACAAACTGCGAAAATATTCAAACTTGTGGGGCATAGCTTTTATACCCCGGACTGCCTCTTACATGCCAGATGTCAATCAATCTGTTCCTCTCTTCGACAAATGTTGACTCCACCTCTTACTTTCCCTCCCTCCCTGATATCAAACTTTGAGATGCTTGGATACGACTACAGTCATTTCTTTCAATGCCTTTTATGTGGGCTGATTACTGTATTTGGCCATCTCTGGTTGCAGGGCAAGGTCTGTTCTTCAGTGAAACACCATCCGCAGATCTCAGGAATCGCACCTCCACTTTGCCTGCGGATGCTGGTGTGTCTCAGGGTGTCCCATTTTGTTTTAGCTACATCTCAGAATAAACTTTGAATTTTTCATCCCACCAGTTTTCTGTCTTTAGGTTTTATTTTTACTGGCAATTGTTCTTTGACGACGTGCATAATTACCACTGAAATGCCTTTTTTGTTCACAAGTGTTGTTTGGCAAATAGACTTCTCTGATCATTGAGGAATTTTGGAAAAAAATACTCTTAAATGGTTCTGGAATTTTGGAAAAAAAAATTAAATTTGTCTATAGTTCTGAATAAAAATTGTACCATGTTTATACTTTAATGCTTTTCACACTCTTGAGGTATTGGGCCCAGCAAAAGCCTCTAGTGAGATTTTATACTCTGTTATATTCACTCATAGTGTTATTTTTGGATGCGCCTGTTGAAGTGTTATCACAATGACCCCTGTCAAATGGAAATAGATTGTAGCCACGAGGAAAGACAAGACTGCCAAAATGTATTATTTGCAACATTATCAGTCATTCCCAAAACACCTGGCGCGATCACAGACGCACAGGAGTGCGTCCCTGGCTTCCCTTCAAACAAAATAAACTATAACGAGTCAATGAGACTATTTTTCTCTTCCTTTCTCATGGTTTGTTCTTTGTCTGTCCTTCCATGAGCTTGTCCACCAACCTCAGTACTTTTACCATGCTGGTTCAAATGCATTCCCTGCCATGACACATTCTGTCCTGTTTTTGGCAAAGCAATAAAGCACATTGAGGCTTTAGCCAAAAAACTCAATTCTTTCATTCTAGGTCATGCTCAGTGCAACTCTCTGAAAATCGGAGGATATACATGAAGACCACAATGGAAAAATGATCAGAGTCACATTTTCACATTGTGGAGAAATGATGAATTAAAAATACAAAACGATCTTGAAACAAAGCACTGAAAAAATATGCAAAAAATATAAAATATTATAATAATATATAATATTATTATAAATATTATTATTACAATATATAATTTATAAAATATACAAAAATGCATAATTTGGACTCTGATCGCTTTTCCTTTGTGGTCTTCACATTTAGTGCGTTTCTGACCGCTCTGATTATGGACTGTATCAAAAAGTGGGATGTAAATATAAGATCAAATTTAGTAACTATGTGGGAGAATCAGGTGCTCAGTTAAATTGGGGCAGGGGTTGAGAGCAGTCTCCAAGTGAAGGCTTGATTAAAAAAAAAAAAAAAATCACTTTTCAGCTTAGACAACCCTCTCTATGCATTTCATTCTAACTCAATACAAAAAAACTATCTAGACCTTAAATAGAATGTACCTTAACCGTGTAAGTTACTGAGTGGGTAATACTCCACTACTTCGTAGATTCTTTATTCTATCTAAGCAGATAAGAGATTATCAGCAATATCATGGTGGTTGGTGCCTGCGAAAAGTGAGGGTTTGACACCGTCGTTCTCCACATGTGCTTTAGTGATTAGGACACCGTTCCCTTGGATGCCCCAGATCTTTGACCATGTCTGAAAAATGAGAGGAACTGGAGTCAAGGACAGAGGAGGGCAAATGAGAGGGCAGAAGTCCATGTGGCTCAGTGCAGAAGAGAAGGCCAGGTGCCAGGCAACAGCGCTTGGCAAAGTGGACGCAAGTTTCTCCTTCACTTGTCCATCATTATGACCACCCAGAAATAGAGTGACCACCCAGAAATTGAGTTCACGACCAAATTATACCGACATACCTGAGGTATTTATGACGATAGTGACACTGTTAGAGCTGTCAGAACTGTACGAGCCAGGTTCAGAATCAGAGATGTGGGAATTCTGAGCTTCGTTGGAAAAAACTGGGGTTTATCCCACAAACTGAACAATGCAGGACAAGCAGGGCATACTCAAAGCTCAGTTGGAGATCGAAGGTAGCGACCAAGATGTGAAGGGGCAAGCAGAGCAAAGTCCAATATTCAAGTTAGGATCAAAGCCAATCGGAGGGAGTACAGAGAGGACTGGAATCATGGGGCTAGGCGAAGCACACGCAAATATCAGGGTGACACAGACAACACATAATGCTGACGCAAGAACAAGAAGCTTAGGAAACTAGGGCATGGGAAATGAATGTGAGAGGTTAGCCAACAAGCATGAAAAATGGCTAGACAATCTGGCAAAAACACAAAGACAGAGGGGAACTAAAATATACAGAGGCAATGAGTAACAATGGGAAACAGTTGCTGGAAAGGTGCAAGGTACATACACAAGGAATAGGGGAGGCAACGATACAATAGTAGAATGATTAAAATCAAAAAGCAAAACAAAATCAAAATGAACACAGACAGCCTGGTGCAGGATGTGATTGCAACCTTCCCCCCCAGGGGCTTCAGCTGGCGACCCTTTTGCCAAACCTGGATGTTGATGCTGGATTATCAAGGGCTCAAGGACGTGGCACTCAGGGACCCAGGAATGCTCCTCAAGACCCAAGAACGTCCTCCATGCCAGATTTCTAGTATGCAACAAACAAATTAAGCTGGATCATCATTGATAAGCTAAAGGAGAGACAGGGGACAAACTATGATGGGCTGAAATGAGAAGAAACAAAGGGTATAATATGGGACACATTGAACCCAAGATGGATGCCACTTACGGAAGGAGGGAGGACAAGATGCAAAGCAGAGGACTGATAACCTGGGAAATAGACAGTGGCGGTCCATCGGCAGAAACACAGGGCCAGCAATAACCTCACCTTTCACTGCTGAATGACTTGAACCTCTCGCAGTTTACCTCTCCCGATCAGCAACCATTGCTCAGACTAATTGGTAGAACCCACGAGAGTCTAATTTATTTTTGAAAGCCTTGTCATACATTGCACTACGAAATTAAACAGTATTTTCTTCCGCACATCAATGAATACGAAAAATATCAATATAATTTCTGCGCTCGTGTACCTCTTGAAACAGCACAGATTTGCTTAAATTAGTTTGTGAGGCTCATTGAGCAATAAGCCACGATAATCCGTTCTATAATCTGAATGCAGTGACAGCTAAAGGGCATTGTTAGGTACAATGCACAGCTGAGTGATGGCGAAAATAATTGCTGCGAAGTCAGCGAAAGTTTCAGATTTTTTTGCATTCACTTTCTACAGGTGGCCTTAAGGGCACTGTCTTTCAAAGATAAGCAAACCTTTTGTCCTACTCAATACTTGGTATTAGGGCATTGCCCTGTATAAGGAATTCAAAAATATGTTTGAGGAAGAGGGCCCGGACCCTTCCCCATCCTCTGCAGGCGAGGCGCACTAGGGCTTAGGCCGAGGGAACTTCTACCTCCTTTACTTCCCAGGGAAATAGCAGAAGTTGGTATCCAAAGGAGGACATTCAATGTGTGGCCACTAGAAGGGAGTTATGAGTGTGTTCCAATGCGGTAAAGAAGTATGACCAGATGGTGGGATACCACTCTGAAAGGGAGGACACGCACTTGATCAGTTTCTGGTTAAGCCTTTCAGTTCAGCCATTAGTCTCTGGTGGAAGCCAGATGAGAGGTACGCTGTGGCTCTCACAAGGGAGCAAAAAGCAACCCAAAAAATGGCTGGTGAATTGTGGCTCCTGGTTTGAGACAATCTGTGAGAGGCTATGAAGGCGTAAGACCTGGGAAACTAACGCTTTGGTCGTGTCCTTGGCTGTGGGCAGCTTAGCAAGTGAGATAGAGCAAGCCAATTTAGAGGGCAGTCAACCATGGTGAGAACAATCATCTTGTTGTTGGACTACTGGTGCCCAGTCATAAAGCCTATGGCAATGCATGCCCGTGGCCAAAAAGGGTCAAAAAGTGCCATTGTGTGTTTGGTTCCTGGATGGCAGGCGAATGGTGAGGCATGAGCCTACGGGAGGACCTTCATCCTAATCCCCCAGGAACAAACAGCTGACAAGTATGGCAATTGTCAGGGCTGGACAGGTCCGAAGTGCCTGTTCCATGGTCTGCTCGAATTCCAGGCAGGTAGTGGCTGAGGGTCATTGAGGCCAGCTAATCCTCCTCCATTGGTTTATGAAGGTGGGAGAAGGCTGGTTTGGTGTTTTTGAAGCCTGTGAGATAAGTCAGCATGAAATTGAATGTGGAAAAGAACAGGGACTTTCTGGCTTTCCTGGGGTACAATGTCTTAGCCAAGCTGACGAAATCCAGATTGCAGTGGTGTGTCTGGACAAGAAAAGGGGTAGCCGCCCCCTTGTGCCAATGCTGGCACTTTTTGAACGCCAGTTTTACACCTGGAAGCTCATGGTCACCAATAGAGTAATTCACATTTGTTGATACGAGCCGATGGGAGAAGGCACAAGGATAGACTATGCTGTCACCTGCCCTCTGGGAGAGGACCACACAAACTCCAGAATTTGATGCATCCATTTCCACAATGATCTGATGTTGTGGATGCAGGAGATTCAGAATAGGTGCAGTTGAGAACATTGCCTTTGAGCTGGGGGAAGGACTTTGTCGACAAAGCGGTCCACTCAAAGGAGTTTTTGGTAGATGCCAAGGCTGTGAGAGGCACTGCCCTAACACTGTATCCCCAGATGAACCGGCAGTAGAAATTTGTGAATCCCAGAAAGCATTACAGTTGTTTGTGATCCGTGGTTTCTGGCAAACTTTGTACCAGCTGCAATTTCTGATCATTCACCCTCATCTCTCCCCGTGAAATAATGAACTCCAAGAACTGGATTGAGGACTGATGGAATTTACATTTTTCAGGTTTCAGGAGCAACTGGTTTTCAGGGGAGCACTGGATGACCGAGTGGACATGTTAGGTGTGTTCCTCTAGGGTCCTGGAAAGAACCAGGATATTGTCCAGGTGCACATATATGAAGCATGAGATCATGTCCCTAAGCTCAGCGCTCATGAGGTTTTGGAACACAGCAAGGATATAAGTGAGTGTAAAGATTATCACTGAGTACATGTTGTGCTCAAGGACATATTGAAGGCAGTTCTCCATTCATCCCCTTCTTCAATCTGGACCAGGAGGTAGGCATTTTGCAGGTCCATCTTCGTGAAGTAGCTGCACCCCAAGAGCTTGGAAAAGGCAAATGAGATGAGGGGTAGTGAATACCAATTCTTGTTGGTGATGGCATTGAAACCGCAATAATCAATGCCAGGATGGAGATGTGCAGTGCCGTTTGTCCTCCAAACATAGCATGTGCTATGATATCCAAAGAGTTCAATTTTTGTTTCATCTGACCAGACTATATTCTCCCAGTATTTCATAGGCTTGTCCAAATGTTGTGCAGCAAACTTTAAATGAGCTTCAATATGCTTTTTCTTCAGCAATGGAGTCTTGCACCGTGAGCGTGCATGGAGGCCATAGCGGTTGAATGCATTACTTATTGTTTTCTTTGAAACAACTGTATCTGTTAATTCCAGGTCTTTCTGAAGCTCTCGACGAGTGGTCCTTAGCTTTTGGACAACTCTTCTGATCATTCTTGTGACTCCTCTGTCAGAAATCTTGCAAGGAGCACCTGGTTGTGGCCAGTTTATGGAGCCTGGTTGTGGCCGGTTTATGGTGAAATGATGTTCTTTCCACTTCCAGATTATGGCCCCAATGGTGCTCACTAGAACATTCAGAAGTTTAGAAATACATCTGTAACCAATGCCATCAGTATGTTTTGCAACAATAAGGTTACAAAGGTCTTGAGAGAGCTCTTTGCTTTTACCCATCATGAGATGCTTCTTGTGTGACACCTTGGCAATAAGAATCCTTTTTTTAGGCGATCAATTAGGACTAAACCAGCTGATATTAATTTTCACTGATAGGGGGCAGGATTGCTTTCTAAATACTGACAGATTTCAGCTGGTTTTTTTGGCTTTCCATGCATAGCCGGATCCAGGGGGGTGCAGAGTTGGGCTACGCAGGTGATAATTCAATTACGTAAATTACCTGATAGTTTCCAATATATACAAATCATACCAGCACCCATGATTGTATGACCATGACACACACAGTCCCCAACTTCTAAATCCTTCATCACTTTTTTGAAATTCTCTAATGATATCAATTTACCCAGTTTAAATGTTTCTTGAAAATTGTTCCATGTCCTAGGAGCACAGTAAATAAAAGCAGTTTTACCAAGATCTGTTTTAACTCTGGGGACTTCTAGGACCAACCAGTCCTGAGATCTCGCCTGGTAATTGCTACTGCGCCTTGAAATAAAAGTTGTAAGATAGCATGGTAATCTGCGTAAGATTGCTTTATAAATGAAGGTAAACCAGTGTTGCCTTCTCCTGGTCGCCAATGATGGCCAACCCACTGCTTTATACAGGGAACAATGATGCGTTCTAAAAGTATCTCTAGTAATAAAACGAAGTGCAGCGTGATTGACCGTATCAAGTTTTTTCAAGGTTGTTGGGGCAGCGTGCATATAGATGATGTCACCATAATCTAATACTGACAAGAAGGCTGATTGAATTAAACGCTTCCTATTATCTCGAGAGAAACAAGAGCCGTTTCTGTAAAAAAACCCAATTTTATGTCTTAACTTTTTTGTAAGTTCATCAAGGTGTACTTTAAAAGCGAGTTTTTCATAGATAATTACGCCAAGGTATTTGTAACAAGACACTCGCTCAATTTCAGAGCCATCCAAGGATCGAATTAAAAATGAACAGTCCCTTAAAGAACGAGATCTAGAGAAATGCATACATTTTGTTTTTGCCACATTTAAAAATAATTTGAGCTCTAGAGGTGAGCGCTGAAATGAAACAAAGGCTCTTTGTAATGCAGATAATGCCTCATTCAATGAAGAAGCAGAAGTATAAAGCACTGTATCATTAGCATAGAAATGCACTTTACAGCCATTATCAAATGAGATCATATTATTAATATACAGAGTAAAAAGTAAGGGTCCTAAAATCGAGCCCTGTGGTACCCCTTTAGTGACCACCAAAAAAGTTGATTGATCAGAGTCTGCTACAACACATTGTATTCTATTTGAAAGATAACTTGAAAACCATTTGTAAGCAGGACTTAGCAAAGAGCTATAGTGCGGCTCTGCTTTAAATAGCCGCTGTGGAGGCTCAGCAGCAAATGAAGCACAGGTGGAGACGGTGACTTGATGAGTGAAGCAGCTGTTCTTACGCAGCCGAAGTGCTGGCCCTGGGAAGGCGAGACCTGACATCAGGTTTACTGGCAAAATTTACAAACTTTCAGCGGTTTGCTATGAACAACTCAAACAAGAACAATTTAAATAGCTCAACACAACAAATATTACAAGTGGCTTCTCCAAATGCAACACAAAATGCCACTTTTAATGACTACTGCAGGCTCAAAATTGTTCAACCCCTTCATGACAAGCATCTTTAATACTGAGTAGAGCACCCTTTTACTGCTATGACCTGCTGGAGATGTGATGCATTGGCAGACAACAGCTTCTGGGAGCATTCCCAAGGAATCTTAGCCCAGTCCTCATGGACAAATGCCTCCAGTTCACTAATATTCTTGAGTTTGTGTGCTTCAACTGTCTTCTTCAAATCCTACCAGAGATTTTTTTATGGGGTTTTAGTGAGGCGACTGTGATGGGCACCCTAGAATCTTCTGAGACTTCTGAAACCTAGCCTTGGTGGATGTTGAGGTACGCTTAGGATCATTGTCCTTTTGGAAGGTCCAATGATGCCCAAGCGTCAGCTTCGCTACAGACGGCATGACATTTTCTCCTTGGATATCCTGGTACTTGACTCAATCCATCTCGCCCTCCACACTTTGCAGATTTCCAGTGTCTGAGGAAGCAAGGCAGCCGCAGAGCATCAAAAATCCGCCACAATTCTTCATTGTAGGCAGGGTGTACTTTTCAGCATCTGCTTCTTTATTCCTCCTGCTGACATACGACTGATTCATAGCCCGAAATATTCCAGTTTTGTTTCATCACTCTGCAGAACAATATCCCCAAACTTCTGTGGCTTATTTATACGGTTTTGAGCAAATTGGAGCTTGTGCTTTTAGATCAGTTGTTGTTTATGTCTTGGAGACCTTCAACGTTTAGTATGCGCCCTACTGTGCAAACTGAAACCTCAGTGCCTCCTGCCTCCAAGTCTTGCTGCGGGTCTCCTGCAGTCAATCGAGGGTTTTTGACCACCCGTCTCCTCAGGGATCTGGTGACAGCCATTGATAGCTTCCTCTTTCTACCACATCCTGGTACTGTCACCACTCTTCCTTTAACTCTGAACTTGCGAACTATCCTTCTAACTGTATATCTATGAAAATTCAGTGCCTGTGCTATCTTTTTGTATCCTTTTCCTTGTTTGTGTCAGGCAATGATCCCCTCTATTAGCTTTTTGGACAGTTCTTTTGACAGCCATATTTCTAATATGCAATCAAATGTCACTGACAACAAACCCCTAGCATGTGCAAGTATTTGATGTATTCAATCTCGGGCAAACCTGATGCAACTAATTAAGCTCTTGATTAGCTGCATTAGGTGTGCTTTAGACAACACCTGATTTACAAATATGCTCTTATGACAGATTCTATTCAGGGGGGTTGAATAATTTTGAGACTGCAGCAGTCATTAAAAATGGCATTTTGTCTTAAATTTGGAGAAACCATTTGTAATATTAGGTGTTGAGCTATTTAAAATGTTCTTGTTTAATGTGTTTATCACAAACAGCTGAAAGTTTGTAAATTTTAGTATTAAACCCAATTTGCAATGGGGGTTGAATAATTTTTATTGCAGCTGTATTTTTTGTTGTTGCTTGAGCGTATGAATGTGTGGATGGATGGGTTTCAGGGGCTTTAGGCGTCAGTATACCCACCACTAGAAACTACACCACCACTGTGTTGCATTATACCCCCCAGAAATTTTCACTGCACCCCGAGTCAAAGCAGGCTGCATCCGGCCCTAGTACTGAGGCGAATTGGCAAGGAGTGAATTGAGGAAAGGGGACCATCTTTGTCTGAATGGAGTAATATAGAGTTTCACCCCCTCATCTCCCAATAGGCAGATACTGTGTCTCTGTTTCTTTCCTCTCTAGTCTCTAAAAATGTTCATTAATTCACTGAGCGTTTGTTCTCATTTGTGGAGAGCATATCACGTGTTCTTGTATCTCATCCAGAATCTGCATTAACTGGGAACCAAAAGGACAAAAACTCAGAAATAAATGAGGGGCATTGTGCAAGCTCTAGGTGGGAGACCACGATGTCAAATCTCACGTGATATGCTGCACAGAGATCAAGAATCAATATATAGTTCCAACAACAATAAATTCAAAAGTTTCACATGATATTGCACTTTTTATTTTTATTCTAGTTGTGCCAGGTTATTTACCATGACCTCACATGAAGATAGACCTTACTAGAGCAAATTTCATTTCAATAAGAAAAATGGAAATACTTTACAGTAATTGACATTATCTAATGCAGTAAGAAGCATTAACTATCAGTTAATTAACAGTAAACTAATGGGTCTGATGATCATTTACTAATGGTATTCATGTTAACTTAGGTATTAATTTATACATTATTGAATAGTTTGATAGTTTGAGGTGTTACTTAAGGGATGTCTTCAACTTCATAATAAGGATGTCAAAGAGCATTAATAAATGGTAAGTTAAGGTTACCTAATGCTTATTTAGCTCTCTGATGCATTAGTTAACTGTTAATGAATTGGTAGTTAATGCTTATTACTGCATTAACTAATGTACCCTTATTGTAAAGTGTTACCAGAAAAATACGCAAGTTAGCGGAACCAGGAGGGAAATTTGAGGAAAGGAAAAATGCAATTCACTGGATATGGGGAACTATAGCAAATATTACCCAATAGGTGACTGGACACATGAATGAGTAATGCACAATTGTTCAGTCAGCTCAAGGCTAATTATGACAAATTTTTACAGGGAGCCAATTGGGTTAGAGAGACTGTTAGCCTTCATCTAACCAGGGGAGTTCAACTGAAAACAGATAGAACAGAAATCATAAAGAATATGTCACCCAGCCCCCAGTTTCCATGTTGGGGGTCTTCCTGGCTAGCACTAGGAACGTTTTGTTAGATTCCGCTACTCTTCATCAGGCCTCGGATGTGTGACTGAAAGTTGATATGCTGCTCCGCCTGACATTTCTTTGCCGAAAGATTGATTTACGCAGTGGAGGGAAAACGGACCTTCGCAAAATCTATGCGTGGCATCGCTTCTTCACCTCTTGACACAAAAGGCAACACAATGTTTTCACCAATTTGACATTGAACCCAGTGCTGCTGCCACTGGACGCTGCCATGTTTACCCGGAAAAAAAAGTTCCGGCTAATGTCACACATCCAAGGTTTGATGAGGAACGAATAGGCCGAGGAGTGGTCGGCTAGTTCAGTTTCCCCTCTGTTTCCTCATTAGCCAGATAAGTGTCATGTGAAGGTGATCCTGGGCTTCCCAAGACGTGAAGTCTTCTCCAGAGCATGATTGCGATTGGTCTGGGACGGGGCAGTCTCCCAGTCAAAGATGAATCCGAAACTCACCTCTCGTGGTCATTTGGCTTTGACTATGGTACTTTTTACTATTTGTTCAATTTATAGGTTGTTTTAGGGTTATTTTTATGGTCCTGATTTTGTGTACGTTTTTTATTTTGGTCTTACCATTCCCCCCCGCCTGTTCTGTGTTTACTGCTGATGTACTGGTTCAATAAATGAGACCTCTCTCTCTCTCTCTCTCTCTCTCTCTCTGGCGATTTACAGTGGCAGATATTGAATGGGGTGGTTAAGGTGAATACTTTTGCTTCCGTGTTAAATCCAGAGGTGAGTTCAGAATGTCCATTCTATAACGAAAGGGAAACTGTGTTTCATTGTTTTTATGATTGTATAAGACTTGCTTTTCTGTTTAGTTTTTTGGGACAGCTTTTTGCTGCATTGTGGGAGATTTTCTCGAAAGAAGTTTTTATTTTAGGTTTTCCTTACGTTAGAAAGAGGAAAAATATTTATCAATCAATCAATCTCCTTTTGGGCCAAGCAAAAATGGCTGTGTATTTGAGTAGAAAAAATGCATTAAATGAGAAAGCAGGACAAGAGGCAATACCTATTTTTGAAAAAGTTTATACAAAATAGAATCAGAATTGACTTTGCATACTACCCGCATAGCAAAATTGGTCTGGCACTGTTCTGGCCGACATAATGCATTTTCACGGCCCAGTTCTGGCCCACATGCAGAAAGAATGACGGCCGTTTTGTGGCCCAGATTTGGTTAGCTGGAGCTGGCCCACACATGGGCCAGCACAGGGCCAGTGCAGACACAATTGGCCCACATGTGGCATGTCATCAGATAAACGGGGCTTTCATTGCCAGACCTGGCCCTTATCGGGTTAGCATACCACTTGTCATGCCAGCAGTCGCCCAGCAGTGCCGGCTTGACACTGGATCCGGGCCAGACCCGTCTGCTATGTGGGTATAAGGCCATGAGTGCACTTGATGATTTAAAAATGATTTGGTGTCATTAAGAGGTGTACTGTTGTGTGTGATGAATTATTGTTTGCAGATGCCCTGGGGTGAGTCCTGCTCTTTATTTATTTATTATTTCTCTTTTTTCCTTGTTTTGATTTGTCCTTCATGTCCTGATCTTTTGTTTGCTACGATTTTTCTGAAATTTGAAGGTTGTTGACATTTTGAATTAAGTGTGGTTTTAAATTCAAATTCTCTCTCTCTCTCTCTCTCTCTCTCTCTCTCTCTCTCTGCCTCCTTCTCTCAGATTATGGCTAATTTAATTTTAGTTCTGAAGGCCTATGCTCCCCTTGAGGCTGATGTGAAAGGAAATGTAGGAGAGGTTGATCAACAACGTCACATCTCACTCTCTTTCCCATGGGCAACCGTACTTAAGAAGAACACAAACATTTATTCTCCCAAAGCTCAAGTTTTCTGATATCTACACAAAAAAATCGCAAAATTGATAAGTGAAAAAGTAAAAATAAGAACACCTAGATATGAAATAAATAATTGATAATTAGTGTGGGGTCAGAATTGTGAACATCTGTGACAGTCAAGTACTGTGTCTGTCTCCAGTCTGTTCAAGGAACACCCAGACACCCAGATGCTGTTCCTCAGGTTTAAGAGCATACCGAGGGCTGAGCTGGACCGTAATCAAGCCATAGCTGATCTTGGTGACAAAAAAATCTTGGCAAACGACTGCATGCCAAGGGGAACCACTCTGCCATTGGCTGAGGCCCACGCTCAACACAAGGTCAAACTCCACAACGTCCATGTGTGGACTTCCCTTCCTCTCTACCTCTCTCTCACACTCTGTCTCACTCTCTGTCGCTCCCTCTCTCCTTGTCACACTTGCTTTCTCCCCATCTGTCTGTCTTGCCTACTCTCTCGATCTCTCGCTCTCTTTTGCACTCTGTCTAATTCTCAACCCGTCACTTCCTCACCCCCCCTCTCTCTCTCCAGCTCTCTCTCTCTCTCTCTCTCTCTCTCTTTAGGCCTTTCTCTGCAAAACTGCTTTATTGACATGTTATATCAGCATGTACTGCCTATGCCAAAGCCTCAAAGAAACAATACAATCATGAGGACACGCCTCCAGCCGTCCAGCTCACCAGTCTACTGAAGCCCGGAGCAGTCCTCACTCATTATTCAATAATCGCTTCTCGTCATTCAATCAGTATGTTCACCTGCTCCCTGTTTGCACTGAGTGGTAGCAGTGCCTATAGAAGACAGAGCTTCACTCTGTCTCTTTGCGAAGTCTGTCACCTTATTCCTGTGACATCGTGGCCTCTATGGGCTATATTTCAGTACCTGCGTATTTGTACTTGAAACCTAGAATCCGTGCTGCTTGTAAGCCATATCAGCACATTTAATTGTTTAGAGGAACATTGCTGGCTATTTTGCTTTCCTGTTTGCTCTAGTGTAGTATTACAGTAGCTGCTTAGGAATCTTCATTCCTTTTTTCTTGTTTTGAAACTTTATTAAAAAGTTTATTAAAACTAAAACCAACTCCACCTCAGCACTTGAGTCCAGTCCTCCACTTTCTGTCCACCGTGCAGCTGACCACGCACGACAGACGAACCATTACAACAACACATGAGTCGGCGAGAACGAGAGTTTACTAACCCATAAAACTGAAAGTTCTGAGAATAGGTTCAAAGTTTCTGCCTCCTGTAAATTCACATTTGCCTGATTATTGATCGTTCTGGATAAAAGAACTTGTAACTAATGTTGAATATTTATGATTTAAGCAATGTCAGAGGGTGCTACATGCACTTAACTCATTTTTCACCAAACCCTAGATGGTAGCCTCTGATTCTCACCATTGATTGAATATAACAATTCTCACAAACTCGCATATAAATTATAAAACATGAAATGTATGTTATCTAAACAAAGAATTAAATCTAACTCCTAAATACAAGCATATACATATACGTCTAATAACTAGTCAAAATTAGTAAATAATTAAATAAAAAATAACAGCTGGCAATTATTTGAAGTAAGAATTTTTGGTGATAAAGGGCAGCTACTGTCCATGCGATTGTTTGGTTTGGCATTCTGCTGCCTGGTTAAATCAGCACCATTCCTCTCTCAGCAGAATTGAAATCTTTGTTGACTCTGGCAGGTTTGAATCAGGAAATTTGTTTATTGTTTTGTCTCATGCTATCTCTCTCGCACTGCTCTCTCCGTATCCCTCCCTCTGTCTCTGTCCTGTCTCTCTCACTTTGTCTCTTTCTCTCTCTGCTTCTCTCTATCTCTTGGTCTCAGCGCTTCACTCGGCCACTTGATATTGGCACAAAACATACTCTCACTCTGGTGTATCAGTGAGTACCCCCTGTGCTGACCTGTTTTCTGCCCCTCCCAGCTGGGCACTGATGTCATTCTGAAGATGATGGTGGAAAGGGGAGTAGACCTCAATGCGCGTGCAGCCTTCAAGGTGGTGATGGGCGCAGTCATCACTGACGTGGCAGGCTTCTACAGGGAGAATCACTTCGACGGATAGACGGCAAGCTGTAACTTCCTGGCAACCTCACAGAGCAGCGGGAGTAACTGTGTTATGAGAAGCACCTGGTGGGGGGGTCTACTGTTTGTGCTTTAGATTCTACAACAACGCCATTCGCTGAGACTAATGGCTGCTTTCAGTGCTTTCAACTCTGATTCAGTTCAATATGCAAGCTAGCAAATGTTTCATAAATTATATGTAGTACATGCAAGGAAATAAGAAAGCTTTTGAAAAATCTATGGCAATTTTCTGTTTGACCTCCTCAACCTCAAGTCCCCCTTGAGGTAATGCTGGCGTTACAGGATTTTCAGTTGCATGCGGAGAGTCTGTTGGTAACCTTACTTCCGAACGCATGATTGCTCCCTGTCTGTTCCAGTTTAAGATGAGTACCTGAGTACCAATCTAACAATCGATTTACTGAAAAATCAAGATCAATACATAAGGCTATCATGATAAAAAAAATTATAAATTAAGAACTGACAGAGATCACCGATGGGCTACATTTACAATGTACAAATAAGTGCAATATTTTAAGGATGGCAATAATCTGAAAATTAATTAATCCAAAACATAATCTTAATTCCATCGCCTGTTCTAGCAGTTTTTCACCAGCGTAATTTATTTTAAGATGGCACTTGGTCAAAAGTGTTTAAAAAATACATTTAAAATAGGAAACATCATCTTTGGCTTGTTGAAAATTGGTGCAAAATAGCATCACTTCTAGGCCTAGCTAACAAATATGAGCCTTTTCATGAGCTATTTGCGTTCATAATCTTCAAAAGACATATTGATGTTTTTTGTCATCATTAATGTGGGCAGGGAAAGGCCTGTTCACCTTGTGATTCAATGAACAATAAGGCAAGGCAAAAAAACTGGCCAGTCATTCTATGGAATATTCTTCACGAGTGAGCGAATAAATTTTTGGTTGCTAATTAAATGTGAAGAAGGGCAGTCACACACTCATTGCCACATTGTAATAATAATTGATATATAGAAGTACAAATGTTTTGACATCAGTATTTCTCAAGGCATTGAGGTATGATTCAGTACCCTGATGAAGACTTAAGTAGAAGCGTGGTGATTTAACAAATTGTTTATTATCGCGACATGGCTACAAGTGTGCGACTGCCCTTCACGTTTGTATTTTCAAAGTGGTCAGCACCTCTGTTACTGATCAGAAAAAGTAAATGGGAACCGTTTTGGAAAAATCATACATCATAAGATGAGGTTACTGCTGGCCTTTTATACCTCCATCAGCTCACCACTGAAAAACAACAGAGCTGAAGAGGTTCATGTACTTTATAATTATAACTAAGCAGGTTGAATGGGTGTGGACTGTATTTTCTGTGGATCACTTTGCTATTTCTTTGTGCTCCAGCCTTTTAAGAAGTGCTGATAACATATTCAGCAAAAGTAAGATGAGTCAGTAGCCCAAAAACATGTGTGTTTCTCATTTCACCTCTTTCTTATTCACTTGCCCACAATTTTACCTTTCGTTTTAACTTATCTTCTCGCTATTCAATTTGCTGCTTGTTTGGAATAAGAGAGTCCCGAGAAGAGAATATGGAAGGGAGAGTAGAGTGTCCTTTTTTTTCTGGAATTTTTATAGTCCTCATTATTTTCCCAGCGGACTGACAGAGGAATTAAAGTGATTACTAAACACAAAATACCTGCACTTAGAGAATTGATCGCCGCCATGTTGCAATGAGTGTGAATACTTTGTCATACTTTCACAAAGAAACTCTGTTAAAACTTGAGCTGTTTGGCTTGTTTTAGAGGGTTGTGCTCCAGGATTTCTCACACAGATATTTTTAATTTTTTTTTTAAATTAAACATCTTAACATCTTTAACTTAAAAACTACTCCTTTTCAGGTGTCAGCCGGTGAGGTGTCATTAAGGATTGTCCTTTTGTAGTTTCGCACTGTTCCAACACTTTACCTCATGTTAAGCTTTTCTTTTACCAAGGGAAATACTGTCAAGCCTCTTAGAAGCAGTCATGCTAAAATCAAGCTGATTTCCACACCGATTCCATCCCCCCCTTCCTTTATTCTCTCTCACTCCTTGTGAAATCTTATCTGTCCTTGAGGACATGACTGTGGACGTGAGAGAACACACAACCTCAGCTCCGCCCGAAAATTCGATCCGTCCAAGTTCATCCCTCATGCTTCTGTTTGTCTGTCAACAATGCGGGGATACCTTACGGGTTTAAAACATTGTTAAGGAGAAAACTGCATCTGCACCCCAGCCTGAATTAAACTGCTTTGTATTGGCAATTCTATGCCAAGGTTTTAAAGGTCATGCTCCAAAAGCAGTGCCATAAATGACCAATTTATTATTAGCACTGCATGACCAGCCCTGTAAATGAATTTCAGTCAGGGAAGCTTGTGTATTTGGTTTAATTATTACTGGAAACATGGATGAAATAACATTAACTTTGGTGCGGGTGCTCCCTATCAGGGGCACACCAATTCCCCACAATTTTCACATTGTCCCTGATTATTATTAGGGGCCAAGCACCGAAGGTGCTGAGGCACCTATTGTAATTGTAAGAATTTTTCTCTATTATTATTATTATTATTATTATTTTACTTTCTGCCATTAAAGTCTATGGCAGCCCATAGAACCCCTTCATGGATTTTGATGAAATTTGGCACATTGATAGAAGACAGTCCAAGGTATCCAGGCACCAAATTTGGGGTCAATCCATGCATCCCTGTAGTGCCATCAACAGGCCAAATTTCAAGATACATTTCTGCTTATAACTTTTGAACCGTTTGTCCTAGAGTTGTGATCTTTTTTCCCCTGAATCCTTGGAGTCATGCCGAGTCGAATGCACCTAAAAGTTTGCCATATTAAATATTCCGCCATTTTGAATTTTTCAAAAAACCTACTTTTGCGAACTAGTCCTACACTGTTAAAAGAAAAAGTTTCAACACACTGGTTTTGTGTCCTGAGGCACCAGATCAGGAGGCTGGTGAGTGAAGTCTGGTGTTTGGAGGGTGTTTGCTTTGAAACCAAATGTTGGTGTTTCGGCACACTCAAAATGAACTTTAAACACAGAAAACAGGGTTTCTTGAGTGAGGTCTGGTGTTTGGAGGGTGTTTGCTTTGAAACCAAATGTTGGTGTTTCGGCACACTCAAAATGAACTTTAAACACAGAAAACAGGGTTTCTTCCAACTCAGGAAGTTTACTACTGTTCCTGTCGAAGTGCAACATACCATAAACTCTAAATCAATTAAAAGAATCTCCAGGGTATAATAACCAAAATATAGCCTATGACCAGAAATGATTTTTGCATTACATTTTGTTGTTGTTACGCAGTTAATAGAAATTTCAAATGGAATGTGTGAAATGTATTTCTATTGTTTATGCTTCCATGTCCCAGGCAATCTCATGGCTGACTTGTAGGCCCACACACTCACCGAGGAACACATCTCCTGTGCCTCACCGAGGGGAATGGGAAGTCTATCATTTTCGCGTTGAACAGTGTCCAACGCAGGATCGCCGCTCATTCGCTATCGTCCACATTTATGTCAGTCAACATAAAAAAATACAGATATGCAGGAAACCTATACAGAATTTTTTTTTTTTTTTTTTATAATTACAACTCACATACATGCAGGATCACATGACTACAGTGTAATTGTTAGAAATGGTTCATAATTATGAATGAATGATTTATCCAGTAAGCCTACACTAAATGCAGTTTACATACTAATGCCAATGGTTATTAACGCAGGGCACAGGACAGTGGTTAAAGCACTAGGTTCAAAATTAAAGACATTCATATTCGCACCCATGCAAGAATGCAGTTCATGTGTGTGCAGTACTTGGCCTTTCCCAAAAGGCATTCGTACCTTGAGTATTTCGGTCTAAAAATACGTACATACGTATCTGATTGTTGTAAAGTACGGACGGCAGTCTTAGAGCAACTTTATTAGATTTAGGCACTGAAAGTACTTAGAAACATTTAAGGTTGGGAATAGAACTGGGGTCCGGCCATAGACTGTGTAAAAAGATGGACGAAGCAACCATGATATCACCCACTGATTTCAGCGTACCATTTAGGAAGCCTCGATTTTGGCACTTTGTACTGCGCCATTTTGTCATTTTGAAACTGGATGTTATTCCTATTGGACAAGAGCGTGAATTGAAGATCCAGGGAGGAGCGAAGGATAGATCTAAGGGTGGATCTGACCTTATCTGACGAGGACCAGAGGATAGCCAATCTCCAAAAGCACATCTGGCTTTATACTTTGTTCTAGTCTATTTGGGACTATAATTTACAAAATTGAACATCATGATATATTGAAGGAGACTTGAAACTTGCGATAGATACCATAAAATAATGTGGAAAATCATTATTCAAATAATCAATCAGGTGGAAAAGTAGGGTCATTTCCTCATAGACATCTATAGCATTGAACTTCTTTCTGCAACTACCGACATCGCCATCTGCTGCCCATTAAATAGAATGCAATTTTTTGAGATTTTTGCATTGGCTTCACTTTTCAGACCCAGGTGCTGCGTCCAGCCTTTTAGAAAGTCTATGGGTCAGGGTGAGGTTTAAGCACGAAAACTACTTGATTATGTTTAACTGCTTGGTTGTGTTCAGGGTTTGGGTCAGGATTACGGTCAAGGTGAGGTTTAGGCATCGATATTACTTGGTTTGGTTCAGACACCAAAACTACTTGGTGAAGTTTGGGAGTCGGACCGGGTTTGCCATTACGGGTACAAAAAAAAAAAATAATAATTTCACTAGTGCTTGTGCTAATAGCCGAGTGGAAACGCAGTGGTTTGAGCGACTGATTTGTGTGTGGAGAATATGGGTATCAACAACCTGAAACAATTAGACCTATTTTCTAACCAGACAGACAAGTAACATGTAAGTTGACCCCAGGATTTTTTTGAATTTGGACATGACCTGAAACCTGTTGGAGACTCTTTGTTCTTTAACCATACCCACTTTAGAATGACCAATGCTATACATCGTTCGGCATAATTTAAAACCAGATATTTAACTGTCTAATTTTTAGAGGTCACTTAAATTAACTTCTTTATTCATGTCATTTGGTTGCAATCTCATCTGGAAAGCCATAAGACCTCTGCATTTGCTTGGCTAGTTAAAGTTCCCCTCTGGGGCCAATGTTGGTATTTTGTTCATTCCCTATAAAGCTAAAAAGAAATATGGAATCACTTTTTTTTTTTTTTTTTTTTTTTTTATAAGACTCTGTCTGCATGGCTTCTTGTATGTTCATCTTGAGTTCTGCAGAATGCTCTTCTGAATGGCTGTTTTATAACAGAAGCAGTGAGGAAATTGTTACAAATGAATTAGAGAAACACATAACTCGGCAGACTCACAGCACTCATTAAATGGACCCTGATTTTGTCCAAAGTATATTTTGCCACAAAGACAATGTGACATATGCAACTGACTTAGTAGTCAATTAGCAGTAGTCAGATTTCTATTTTATTCAATTAATTGAGCAATTGAGCATTTTTTTCTTCCAAATTGGCAATTAATGCAATTTGCAAATTTGAAATGACCTACAGGTGAGCAGTGATCTGGAGTGTTTCATGTGAATCTCTGCGAAGGATCAGGTCTTTATAAAATGTGTTCCTTCAGGTTTGCCGAGAACGTCAAAGGTATAAGTATCTACCTTCTTTGCAAAATGTTGGCATGTCCATTATGTTACATTACCCAATGCAGAAACAGCAAGATTGATGACCTGTCTGGAATTCATAGTAATGAGCCAAATTTCACAGTGTCTTGCAAACTTCCCTTTGTTGAAAGGGAGTATTGCAGCAAAATATTCTCAAGCATTAGATATTGCACAAAGCACATGTGTAGAATTCATAGAAATATGCTCTCTGATAAATTCCCTGATACTAGTATTTGAAACCTTGAGATTAGATGTCCAACATGTGATCACAAAGTGGAGAATTTGAGAGCACTGACCTCACATTATGATACACACTGCAGAAAGTCAATTTATTGTTTGTGTGATGAAACACAGTAATGTAACTTTTGAAGTATACCCTTCATACACTTTTCATATAAGCAGACATCACAGATGTCTCCTCATTAAAAGATGAACTGAAAGAGAATATTGAAACAGATTTGCCAAACACTGCTCATGATGTACAATGCAGTGGCTGTAATTACAAAACCCAAAACCAGTGAAGTTGGCACGTTGTGTAAATCGTAAATAAAAACAGAATACAATGATTTGCAAATCCTTTTCAACCTATATTCAATTGAATACACTGCAAAGACAAGTTACTTAATGTTCGAACAGGTAAACTTTGTAATTTTTTGCAAATATTAGCTCATTTGGAATTTGATGCCTGCAACATGTTTCAAAAAAGCTGGCACAAGTGGCAAAAAAGACTGAGAGAGTTGAGGAATGCTCATCAAACACTTATTTGGAACATCCCACAGGTGAACGGGCTAATTGGGGAACAGGTGGGTGCCATGATTGGGTATAAAAGCAGCTTCCTGAAATGCTCAGTCATTCACAAACAAGGATGGGGCGAGGGTCACCACTTAGTGAACAAATCGTGAGCTGATTGTCGAACAGTTTAAAAACAACATTTCTCAACGAGCTATTGCAAGAAATTTAGGGATTTCATCATCTACGGTCCGTAATATCGTCAAAAGGTTCAGAGAATCTGGAGAAATCACTGCACGTAGCGACAAGGCGAAAACCAACATTGAATGCCCATGACCTTCGATCCCTCAGGCGGTACTGCATCAAAACCGACATCAGTGTGTAAAGGACATCACCACATGGGCTCAGGAACACTTCAGAAAACCACTGTCAGTAACTACAGTTCGTCGCTACATCTGCAAGTGCAAGTTAAAACTCTACAATGCAAAGCAAAAGCCATTTATCAACAGCACCCAGAAACGCCGCCGGCTTCGCTGGGCCCAAGCTCATCTAAGATGGACTGATGCAAAGTGGAAAAGTGTTCTGTGGTCTGACGAGTCCACATTTCAAATTGTTTTTGGAAACTGTGGACGTCGTGTCCTCCGGACCAAAGAGGAAAAGAACCATCCGGACTGTTATAGGCACAAAGTTCAAAAGCCAGCATCTGTGACGGTATGGGGGTGTATTAGTGCCCAAGGCATGGGCAACTTACACATATGTGAAGGCACCATTAATGCTGAAAGGTACATACAGGTTTTGGAGCAACATATGTTGCCATCCAAGCAACGTCTTTTTCATGGATGCCCCTGCTTATTTCAGCAAGACAATGCCAAGCCACATTCTGCACGTGTTACAACAGCATGGCTCCGTAGTAAAAGAGTGCGGGTACTAGACTGGCCTGCCTGTAGTCCAGACCTGTCTCCCATTGAAAATGTGTGGCGCATTATGAAGCGTAAAATACGACAATGGAGACCCCGGACTGTTGAACAACTTAAGCTGTACATCAAGCAAGAATGGGAAAGAGTTCCACCTGAAAAGCTTCAAAAATTGGTCTCCTCAGTTCCCAAACGTTTACTGAGTGTCGTTAAAAGGAAAGGTGATGTAACACAGTGGTAAAAAGGCCCCTGTGCCAACTTTTTTGCAATGTGTCGCTGCCTTTAAATTCTAAGTTAATGATTATTTGCAAAAAATTAAAGTTTCTCAGTTTGAACATTAAACATCTTGTCTTTGCAGTGTATTCAATTGAATATAAGTTGAAAAGGATTTGCAAATCATTGTATTCTGTTTTTATCTACTTTTGTACGATTTACATAACGTGCCAACTTCACTGGTTTTGGGTTTTGTAGAGTGATGACTATGGAGCAAGACGTACAAGGTATGATGTTACACGAAGCTTGACAATCACTTTTCTAAAGTAGCTGGCAGTTAGTATTCTTGGTCCTAGCTCAATACAAACCATAATTGAGGATTGCACCAATTCTGTTGATGTGTCTGAATACACACTGACTGAGGTAATAAAGACTTGTGAAAAACATGATTTTTGACAGTGCAGTTTTGGGGGAAATTTGTGAATCACTGCAACATAATATTTTATGACAAAGCTTGAAAGAACTGTCCACACTGTGGAAAAGAAAAAAATGCTATCAAACTATTTTCTCCTGTTTAGCCTATTGAGTGCAAATTTGGAGTTGCGATGAAAAACAGAACAGTTATATACAGTGGGCTCCAAAACTACTGGCACCCTTGACTGGTAATGCACGAACAATAATAAATTTAAAAAATAAATAATTATTGAGAAACGGAATATACCGACATGAGTGAAATACTTTGTTTCAGTGGAAACAACCAAAATCATAATCATTTCATGCGAAATAAATTTCAACAAAATCGAGGTTTCTTAATAATTGGCACCCTTCAGTTAGTACTTAGTGCAACTGCCTCAGGCAAGGATAACAGCATGTAGTCATTGATTTTTTTTGTCACGGAACCATTTCTGTGTGGATCTTGAGGTATGCTTTGGGTCATTGTCTTGCTAGAAAGTACACCTATGGCAAAGTCCCAGCCTTCTGGCAGAGGCAACCAGATTGTCAGCCAAAATATCCTGATACTTGGTGGAGTTCAGTATGTCATTAATCTTTACCAGTGCCCCTGGACCTCTTGAATGAAAACACCTCAAAACATGACTGACCCACCATCATATTTCACCGCGGGTATGAGGTGCTTCTCTTTGTATGCATCACTGTCTCCGTGCCAAACATGCTGATGCTGTATCTGACGGAAACATCTAATTTTGGTCTCATCTGACCAAAGCACCTTGTTCCAGTCATAATTTAAATGACGTCTGGCGAACTCCAAGCGCTTGCTTTCTGTGTCTTCTGGTCAGAAAAGGCTTTCTTCTGGCAACCCTTCCAAAGAGCTGGTGGTTGTGGAGGTGGCACCTGATGGTGCTTTTTGAAACCTGGTGACCCCAAGATGCCACCAAGACCTGCGATCCCTTCACAGTGATTCTTTGGGATTTTGTTACTTCTCTCACTATCTTCCGTAGTAACCTGGGGGGCAAATTGCTTTTGTGTCCACTATGTTTGAGGTTTTCAACAGTTCCATATCTTTGGAACTGTATGATAATTGCCCTGACAGTGCTCAGTGGCATATTCAATTGTTTTTGAATTTTCTTATAACTATTACTAGATTTATTAATGTTTATGACCCAACTGACAGTTGTTTTGTTTTCTTCAAGGTGTTGGATGACAATGGGACTTTGTATTTGTGTTATGTCATTTTTATACCCGAGTAAAACAGGAAGTGATGTAATGGCTCAATATAGTTCCTTAAAACATAAGAAGCGTACACCTAATAGTGCGAGGTGCAGATTTTTAGGATATCACGAATTAAAAAGAAAAATGATCGCGCACTCAAATACCATGCAGTTTAATATTACCAACATTTCACCGGACAAGCTGGCTTCATCAGGGTTTGTGGCCAAGGCGAACAATGTGCAAAAGGTTTAACTAAAGGTTGTGGTCATCCAGGTGTTCTCAATCAGTTGTTAATCAGCCATAGTCACACCCATCAATCAGAGTAGTTCAAACAGACACCAATTTCCACATCCTATACTAAAAGAAAACAAAAAAAACTTACACATTAACACTGTCATGATCTGTTTTTCTGTATGTTCTGGTTTTATGTTTTATTAGCTCCCGCCGCCCAAGCTGCGCGGGAGCTATGGTATCGGGCTCCGTCCGTGAATGCGTCCATCCACGTGTGTGTTGGTCAACAAAAACTTTGACTATGGATTCTGTTGAATTTTGTATTATCTGCCACATCATTGCCGTTTACCAGTTCCGTGCACATTATTCTGCCTGTGATGTCTTGCCTTTCTTTTTGTTTACTGACAGTGCATGCCCCTGTCTGTGAGCTGTCACATTTCGGTGATTTCGGAAGTTTTCCGGTGTTTCGTGAGTTCCTTCACGTCTTGTTTGCTTCCTTCAACACTAATTACTAATTAAGTACTAATACCCCTAACACTCCATGTGTTTCTCTACTAATCCATATTAATATACTAATCCTGTAAATAACTATCATACTAACTTGCACTATTTGGATACTATTATTATCGTACAAACTACTAACTTTACTGATTGGATGTCTCCACTTTCCACACTGATCTGTAACTCTGCCCGCTTAGCTCAACCAGTCCTTTGCCTTGGTTGCAAAGTATTTGCAGAAACTCTCTATTACTAATCTGTTTCTCCCATCGTTCCCCATTTAGGCACTCCTTGAATTGAGCTGTTATTGTTTAAGGATGTCTCTTGAAACTAGGCTTTGTCATTGTTTCCCATTTTGTATTGTTAATTACCTCTTGTATTTTCCCTTCTCAGTTACTGTTTAGATTATCCCTCACACCTGTTGCCCCGCCTCACTCGTTACTTCCCTTGTGTATAAGAGTTCCTCACTTCTGCTCATTCTTTATCAGAACGTGGATCAACTTTTCCTGTGCTGAGCTACCTGTATGCTAGTGATACCCTTCTGTCCGATTCCGATACCTGTCTGTACTGCCTGGATTTGTTTGCCTCCTGTTACTGACCCATTTCTGTACAACCATGATTTCTGTCTTTTGCTGCCTTGGCTTATGAACCTCAGATTTCAGACTATCGACTATCCCTCTGGTTTGCAATTTTGTGCTGTGGTCTGTGCCTTTTTGGTTTTTTGATCTCCTCCTTGTTTATAGACCCTGTTTTCGTTTACCCTTCTGTACTGTGTCACTGTGATTTTTAGGGATGATACAAAATTTTCTGAAAACATTGAATTACACCTAACTCATTAAATAGAGGACAAAATGGCTTCATTTTGGTACCAAAAGCATCTCTTTAGCCAAATCATTGAAGATTTTTGTGGCTATTTTTGTACCAGGATATTGATACCTTTTGTGTGTGTGTGTGTGTGTGTGTGTGTGTGTGTGTGTGTGTGGGGTGTTTTTTTTTTTTTTTTTTTTACATTAGGTGGAAGCAAAAGCTGTGATCTAATGTACTCATAAAATACTTTGAAAGTGTCATAATTTTTCATAAAATGTTTTGTTTTTGCTTAAAAAAAAAAACTAATAACCCGTGGTGAGTTTTGGGTCTTATAATGCTGAACTTCCTCTCTATTATGATGTTTGGTAGGTGTGTTGCGATTGCAGTAACTCTGTTACGGTGCAATTAATTTAATCCTGCAATTGAATATATAAACATGAAAGACGGAAGCCTGCGTTTTTAAAATGTAAATTTTTGGTGTGAATTTGACTAAAAAGCTGCATTCGAGTGCCTTATAAAGGACTGTCAACACTCCAGTTTTTTCCGGGATTCTCCTGTATTTTACTCCTCTTTCCCGCTATCTTCCCATTCAAATATTTTTCTGTATTTTTTTTTTTTTTTTTTACCCTTTATAAAAAGGCTGGTGTCGTGATGGCGGTAGGTATAAGACCGCCTATTTAAATTTTTTTTTTTTTTGAGAAATTCCCCTCCGGTAAACCAGGCGGCAGTATGTAGCCTAATATCTACTCATAGGAGTTATTCATTAAAGAAGAAATGCGGTTGCGCTGGCGGAAAACATCCTTGGCGGGATCGTGTTTTGTTTTTACACTCTAGTGAAGGGTTCGCTCAGGATTCTGATCTTGTGAACATGCGCAAAGGACTCGCTCGCGATTACGGCCTTACTTGTGATGCATCGAAATCAATGGATAACACTGAATATCTTGTATAACTTCGCCATTTAGTTAGCAAGCTAGCGCTTACATGAAACACATGACTAACAAAGTCTGCAAAAATGTTTTTTAGCTAGCTAACGTTAGTTTGCTTGCTCAGCTAGCTAGTTCGATAGCCGAACAGTTATATTGGGTGCATGTAGCCATTAACCATGTCAGTAGAAAATAAGTGAATAGCCATTACTTCGCTAACTAACTTTGATGGAGTTGAACTGTGAACATGTAGCTTGCTAGCAGGCATGAATAGCATCAAATAAGAAGTTTGCCAGCTAATGTAAACTTAAGAAACCTAGCTTAAGGCTTAGAAATTATGCATTGCCATACTTGATTGTTTAGCCTGGTGAGACGGCTAATTAGTTAGCTACTCTAAGGTCTAGCCTACTTAGTTTGGCTTGCCCAGCTACATATCAAGATTTGCAACTAAAGCCAATTTACATTCATAGCCAAGTATCTTTGTCCTGTCTTTGCGTAAAAGCTCAGTTGCTAATGAACGAGCTAATCAACCCGTCGAAGCGTAACTGACCTAGCTACTCTGCTAATTCATGACTACTTGCTAATCTATCACTAGTAAAGTGGCAAAATAATTGTGATTCGCCATTTTATTGATTTATATGCACCAAAAATAGCTAATTAGCTGAGCATGCAAATTAGCTTGCTAGCCTAAGGTGCTAGATAGTTTGTAGGTTTCTTTAGTCAACTAGCACCAAATTGTTATAAATATTGGCTAGCTAGGCAAGTGAACTAATATTAGCTAGTTAGCTGGGTAGAAAGCCTTTTTGCCGACTTAGCTTGTTATATCTGGCGCATGTAAGCCAGCTAGCTAACTAAATGGTGAAGTTATAACTATTCACTGCTATCCAATGACTTTATGCATCACATGTAAGGCCTTAATAGACCTGACCTTTGCGCATGCTGACACGGTCGCAATCCTGAGGAACCCTTCGCTTGAGTGTAAAAAGAAAACACGCGTGGGATCATAGGCTGCATCCGAGTAGTCAAAAAATTACGTCCTAACCACTTTTCTTTAACCTTTGGAAAAAGTCATAAGATAAAGGGAAAGTGTAAAAGGAAATTCCTTACTGCTTTGGAAGACAACCGCTCAAATTAGAGAACCCAAATGCTCTTACACTTATTCGTATTTTGTATTGGGAAGTCAGGATTTCCCAGCTCCCATTCGGAAAATTTCAATTTGAACGCCCCAATTTGAACGTGATCAAGGATAGTTGTCCTATCAATTTTTACCTGAAGGAGTTTCCGCTAGTCGATGGAACTTGGTATACATGGACATAAAGGATAAGAGATTACTTGTATAAAACTTTTTCAGCAAATTTTAACTGTCAACATAACCATTTACCAAATGGTACAAAATGGCACTATGGGCGTGGTTGGCAAATTTCAAAGGCCTGTATCTCAAAAACTATTGCACCGTTGGCGCTGAAATTTGGGCAACTCATTATTGGTCCTAAGGGCTATTCTTAAAATAGATTTCACGGAAATCGGAAGGGGTAAGGCCAGGAGCCCTGTTCAGTTTGGCGTGGAATGACCCGCAAGCGAAAAATACCCTGTAATGCATTGTAAGCAGCTAGTATTGGGTCATTCCACATCAAATTATCCAGGGGGTGCTACATCACCTACTCAAAATTCTTTGAAAAAATTCACGAGTAAATATTCTCACAAAATGAAAAAAATGCCAAATATTAGGCCAGCATCTCAAATAGTTTTCAAGTTATAGCCCTTTGAAATTTGAATAATATCTTAAGTTTTTTGGCGAACCCATTTTCAGCCAAATTTGGCAACTTATTGCTCCAAATTGATTGCGTATACAAGGCTGAAATTGGGTATACTAACCATATTCATCCCCTAGAATCTGAAAATGGCCTTAGATTCTGTGTATCTTGATCCACTTTTGTATGGTAGAGCCTCAAAATCAACCGAAAACACAAAATTCCCAAAAACAAGACCACATTTTATGACCGGTAACTCAGGAACTAGATGAGATAAAAGGCTAGAATTCATCTTTTATGATTTTATGATACATCTCTTTGTAAGAATGTAGGAATCCAAGTAATATCATTTGTAGAAGTTTTTTAATGAAATTATTTCTAAGTAAATTTTTCCGGGTTTGCCCCAAAATGCCATTTTGGGGCAAAAAATGACCATGTCACCATTTATTCATCTCTCTGAAATTTTTATTGTGCAATCTTATAAATGTGAACAATGTCTGACAAAAAAAATTAGAATGATGTTCAGCTTACTTTTTTTTTGTTATGAATGTTTAAATTGTTCCAAACTTTTCGGTACCTAAACGGGTATAGGCCTGCTGCTTTTACGTGGTGAATGTTTCTGGGATCTGCACAGTACATTTGAGTCCTCTCATAGCAAGTTAAAAACATTTTCTTATGATGACACACAGAATCAATCTGCCAAACACCAGACTGCCACTGCATTAAGGCAGTATTCTCACTTGAGAAAGTATCTAGTCCCAATAGTCCAGTTTTTCTTGTAAATTTCCTTGAATGACATGCATCATCTTAATGGATTCCAATACTGCACCAAGGTAAATTACTCCCCTCCATTTTAGAGCTCATGATCATCTAATAATCCCCAAGTGGGACTGCCTCCTTTTATAGTGAACTGTTATTGCACAATTCAGTAATACAAGTTTGGGCTCATTTAGGATTACTTCAGAAGCCTGTGATCAGTCAAGTCATTGCATGTTTGGGGCTCTGATGTCATCTCAAAACAGTCATCCCCAAGAAAAACAATGAAACCAATGAAATAGAGGAATAAATCTGTGGAATCTAGCAAACACCGAATATTCTGACAAGACCTCTGTCTGTATTGTACTTTTAGATGGTGTATCATGTTCAAAAAAATATTTTTAATCAATGTTTTGTTTTATATTTAGTAGATAACAGCACTTGCAGCAGGCCTATACCCGTTTCGTCAATGCAAAAGTACACAATTTCGGAACATATTTTAAAAATTCATAACAAAAAAAGTAAGCTGAACATCATTCTGATTTTTTGTCAGACACTGTTCACATTTATAAGATTGCATAGTAAAAATTTCAGAGAGATGAATAAATGGTGACATGGTCATTTTTTGCCCCGAAATGCTGTTTTGGGGCAAAACCGGAAAAATTTATTTAGAAATAATTTCATTAAAAAACTTCTACAAATGATATTACTTGGATTACTACATTTTTACAGAGAGATGTATAATAAAATCATAAAAGATGAATTCTAGCCTTTTATCTTATCTAGTTCCTGAGTTACAGGTCATAGAATGTGGTCTTGTTTTCGGGCATTTTGTGTTTTTGGCTTATTTTGAGGCTTTACCATACAGCAGTGGATCAAGATACACAAAAGCTAAGGTCATTTTCAGATTCTAGGGGATGAATATGGTTAGTATACCCAATTTCAGCCTTGTATAAGCAATCAATTTGGAGCAATAAGTTGCCAAAGTTGGCTGAAAATGGGTTCGCCAAAAAACTTAAAATATTTTATTATTGAAATTTTAATGGGCTATAACTTGAAATCTTTTTGAGATACTGGCCTAATATTTGGCATTTCTTTATTTTGTGTGAATGTTTACTGTAGAATTTTATTCAAAATTTTTTGAGGTGGTGACCTGGAAAATTTCTCAAAATCTGGATGATTTGACATGGAATGACCCTACCGCTAACAATAGCTAATAAAGGCTATCCTGACCAGAGGACACCCCACTGATCCCAAGTCAGTTTTCTGACTTAATTTATAGAATGGTCAGCTTGGGTATGACGTCATTCCCAGCCCCGACTTCCAACTTCTGAGCCAAATCGAATGCTGCATCAGCAACGTAATCACGAGTCCCCTGGCCATCAATATACGTTTATGCAATTTGCCGGATGAATGGTCGCCGCTTTCAATGTTGCTGCTGCACAGAATTTTGGAATAGTGTTATCTCCTTTCTTTTCGAAAAGGATGGTTCTGTGTACCCTATTCTAAAGGAGGAAAATTAGAAGCACTGAGACACCTTTCCTTAACATTTAAAGAATTCGAATGCTCTCATCATGGCTGCCACGTAATTACCTCCAGATCATTTTTTAGGAGTTAGGAACTTCTCAAGGCAAAAGAGACTATTCGGATGCAGCCATAGGTCCAATCCCAAAACGCTCCCTCACCACTAGTACTTCACTACTGAGTGTCACTCTGTGTGAAGTCTCCCTCACAGCTATGATGGGAGCTTCATAAATGAAGAGGGTATAAAAACATGTATAAACTTTGGGATTCCCTTGCCCTTTATCCAACGGGAAGTGATTTTTACTGTGCTATCTCTCTGGACTGCGCATGTGAGGCCAGGACTGCATTGTTCTATACTAATGGAAAAATTCACTTAGATCAGGTAAATGAAGGTCATTGGTGATATTCATGAAGGTTTTCCTGTGGCACCTGCCCGGAGAAATTGACTACGCGCTTGAATACCTGTCAGCACCCCCTCCTGGCATAGCAAAGAACTCCACCTTAATGCCATAACAAATTCTTATTTTTTTCTCATCAGTCCAGTTAATATATTAAGTTTATAAAAATTTTACTGTGACACATCGATGGAGATGCTGTAAAATAAGGTACAGATGAAAGCGCCACCTAGTGGCAGTTTTAGCTGAGATTACACATCAAATATCTGACCTCTCATATAGAGTGCCATAATAATTCCACCTTTTCTTGAATCTACATGGTAGAGTCTGAAGATTCTCCAAATTTCAAATATCTATCTAGCTGGAGTAAAATTTTATGGACTCCTAAAGATGGTCCCTAATTAGCCGAGAAGGTCGTATTGGCAACTTTGACAGGGGACAGCACTAAAATACTTAGGAGTGCCATAGACATTTTTGGCACCTTTCATACACCATGTAAGAAGCTATAAATCAAGCTATTCATTAGCTCCATTCTTGTCTGGAGTATTGAAATATCAGACCTCAAAATAGGGCCAGAACAGCTGAAGTTTACTTTTCAAGGCCAAATATCCCTAAACTTGAGCAAGATACCGGAGGTGTTCTCACATTATGCTATTTCATGTTCATAGACCTTCACAATAAAGCATAGTTTCTCAAGGAATGTTGCTGAAGTAAAATAAAAATTAAGTCCAAAAAGTGGATTTTATTTCTTTTTTTCCCCAAACTTTGAGCCCCTGCCACACGATTCTCCAAGTTACCACTCAGTGGCAACTGATACATGGGAAAGTTCAAGTACTTAAATATACATATCCATCAGAAATAGTTTGGCAGATTGACCTAATTTCCCATTATAATGCATTTCATAAGACTGTTTTTTTTCCTATTTTGGCCCTGTCTTTTCGGCTTCCAGGTGGCGCTGCAACCAAACGAAGAGACCAATGGCAAAATAATTGGGGGATTTTCTGTGATACTTGTGTGTGAACTTACATGCAAAGTTTCGTTCTAATCTACGGGGTCATCTCCACAACGTGTCCAAAAAGTGCTATTTTCTCAGACAATGGCTCTTAAACAAGTTAAACAATCATGAAACACATGCATTGCATGAAGTGCCACTCACTGGATATTTTCTCTCTTTTGAACCATTATTTATGAACCTTTAAGATGGTTGTATGACTGATTTCACAATCTGACTGTAAAATACAACCCCATTTACAGAAAAGTTGGGACAGTATGTAAAATATAAATAAAAACAATGCAATGATTTGCAAATCATTTAAACCCTACATTTAATTGAAAATAGTGCAAAGACAACATATCAAATGTTGTAACTGAGAAATGTTATTGTTTTTGGAATAACATCTGCTCATTTTGATTTTAATAACAGCAACGTGTTTCAAGAAAGTTGCAACAGGGGGAATGTTTACCAGCTCATAAAATTCAAAATGAGAAAAAAAATTTCAAAAAACAATAACATTTCTCAGTTTCAACATTCGATATGTTGTCTCTGCACTATTTTCAATTAAATATAGGGTTTAAATGATTTGCAAATCATTGCATGCTGTTTTTATTTACATTTTACACAGCGTTCAAACTTTTCTGGAAATGGGGTTTTTATATAATATGCTAAATACTGTACTGTGGATATTTTTATATGTTGTCATGTTGACTATAGTAAACACATTGCTGAATTTTTTCTCTTTTTTGTCGTCAGAACACAATTTTTCAAGAAATAGAGTCATGGAAATTATTTAGAAAGTTTCTTTGTATGTTTACATAAAGACCTGTTAACTGTTTTGCAATACCTGTGTGATCTATGTGTGCGAGCCTAACAAGTAATATACACAGTTTTTCAAAAGCCCAGATGAATTTCCATACCTCAACAAGCAGTGTTTCATGACTCCTGATGAGGAGTGTTTTAACACTGTCTACAAGGTGTTTCATGGCTCCTGATGAGGAGTGTTTTAGTACTGTCTACATGGTGTTTCATGACTCCCGATGAGGAGTGTTTTAATACTGTCTACAAGGTGTTTCATGACTCCCCATGAGGAGTGTTTTAACACTGTCTACAAGGTGTTTCATGACTCCTGATGAGGAGTTTTTTAGTACTGTCTCCAAGGTGTTTCATGACTCCCGATGAGGAGTGTTTTAATACTGTTTACAAGGTGTTTCATGACTCCCGATGAGGAGTGTTTTAATACTGTCTACAAGGTGTTTCATGACTCCCCATGAGGAGTGTTTTAACACTGTCTACAAGGTGTTTCATGACTCCCGATGAGGAGTGTTTTAATACTGTCTACATGGTGTTTCATGACTCCCGATGAGGAGTGTTTTAATACCTTCCACAAGGTGTTTCGTGACTCCCCATGTGGAGTGTTTCAATACTGTCTACAAGGTGTTTCGTGACCCCCCATGTGGAGTGTTCCGTTACTCCACACAGTGTTTGCAATCTCAAATTGTGTTGTGTTTGCACACACCACTCTGTGTTTCAAGACATAACATGGTGAGTGCACTGGTTCTTTTGAAGTGGTGTTTCATGAACTCTGTTAGTGTGTGTTTCAATAGTTTGTGCAGTGTTTTCAGACACTATAAAAAGAGCGTTCTGTAACACCTTTATTGGTGGCAGCTTAGTTGCCACCAATTTGGGGGTTTCAAAACACTTTCTTTTAACAGTGTAGACCGTTGAACCTATCGCCACCAAATTTGGCAAGAATCATCTAAAGAGGGGTGTGACATAAAGTTACTAAAGGAATTTTGCTAGGACTAAGTCTATGGCCGCAGTCGTCCAATGAAATTGGATGGCGAAGACACCAAACAGGAAGTAAGCCATATCTCAGTGTCTCCCACAGAATTTTTGGAGACTATGGGGGCAATTGCTTGGGGGCAGACCGATGTCTGGGGGGTGATTGTCATTTTGTTGAGCGGGGTGGGGGCATTTTCCCTTTTTGTTGAGCGAGGGGGCGGGAGATTATTCTCCATTTGTTGACCCAGGGGGTGGTTGAATTGTGAAAATTCCGCGTCTTCCAGTACCTTTCCTATTTTTCCAGGTTTTTTTTTTTTTTCAAACATTCGCATGTTAGATCAACACGCAGCAATTGTGCATATTGAGACTATGGCAAGCTACCATAGTCTTGTCAATGTATGGGAAACACTGCTCAGCATTGCTTCATTGGATTGATACCAAACTTGGTACAATTCATTACCAGGGAGAGTACTGGTTACCCATCAAGTTTCATGAGATTCAACCACATGGGGGCGCTACACCAGAAAAACACAAAAAAAATGTATTAAAATACCCATTACTCCAGGACGAAAACAGATATGTCAACCAAACTTCTTGTGCATCATCACAGTAAAGAACCCTAACTGGTGTATTGAACCCTAGGTGTCAGCCATTTTGCTTGTTGGCCATCTTGGTATTATCATTTTTTCAATGGTTTTCTATGGCAGACCATAGAAGCCCTTTGTGCATCTTGGTGAAATTTGGCGCCGTCATAGAGCACAATGCAAGCCATCTAGACCCCAAATTTGGGGTCAATCCATCATTCCCTGTAGGGCCACCAACAGGCCAAACTTCAGAGTACATTTTTATTTATACATTTTGAACAGATTGCACTAGAGTTTTGATCTTTTCTTCTGTTGAATCCTTGGATCATACCGAGTGAAATGGACCCATGTGATGAACAATCACCGTATGGGATTTTCTGCCATATTGAATTTTTTTAAAAAAACCTACTTTTGAGAACTAGTCCTAGATCGTTGAACCTATTGCCACCAAATTTGGCAAATGTCATCTACAGAGGGGTCTGACAAAAATTTACTAAAAGAATTTTGCTAGGGCACACACACAGGTGAAACTCGAAAAATTAGAATGTCGTGCAAAAGTTTATTTAATTCAGTAATTCGACTTAAAAGGTGAAACTAATATATTATATAGACTCATTACATGCAAAGCGAGATATTTCAAGGCTTTATTTGTTATAATTTTGAAAAAATGGCAGATTTGGAATGCTTGTGTGATTCCCTTTCCAACAATACCTTGTTTGTCAAAATCGGTCAAGTAGTTTTGGAAATATGGCCATTTGAATTTTGGCAGCCATCGCCATTTTTTGGGCAATATAGAAAAAAAACAAAAGGCCGTAACTTTGCACTGGAAGGTCTGATTGAGTTGAAATTTGAGATTTGGGTGTTTGGGGCCATAGCCAACTTGCATACCAAATTTGAAGAAAATCAATACAAGTGAGGTGTAGAATCCCATTTTTTTTTTTTTTTTTTTTTTTTTTTGGGTGATTTGACATGGAATGACCCTATTGTGCTTCAGTGGATATTCAAGATCGCGTCCAAAATGGCTGCCGGTTTTGAATTTTCCCATATCTCAGGTTTCACCCATGATAGAAATACAAACAAGTTGTCAAAATATAGGTTTTCAGGCACATGGATTTCAATTAAACCATTAAAGATTAAATTATAATTTGATAGGATAACACAACTATAACCAGATTATTGGTTGGACAAAAATGAATTACACAAATCGCCCTTAATTTATGGACTTACTTGTTTTGATTTCTTTGTATGTGCGGATTACCTGGGTTGTTACCGATATCCGGTGAAAATTTCATGTCCATAGCCCCATTAAAAATATATTTACTGAGAAAAATGTTGACTCGTTGGATACTTATTTTCCCCGCTGTATAGAATTACAAAAGTCAACAGTACCATGATATCACTATAGTCCACACAACCGTTTTTCTGTAGATCGAATAACTATAGTATCACCATAGTAATACTACAATATGGTGGCAAAAATACCATCTATTTACTATAGGACAACTAGCTTGGAACTATAGTAATTTCTCATCAGGGTGCCAGCAGAAAGGAAGATGCAAGGGAGGTTCTACTGATTGCATTTTTGTAGGCAATGTATTGGAACTTGTCCAGTGAAGCATATTTGCTGCTAGCTCCACATAACTTCAGGAAGAAGCTTTCACCTGCCTTTTGCACTCCCTGGCGAGTGCTCCCAGTATGTTGAAGGTTTTGAGCAGTCCATATTCTTGCTTCTTATGCACCAGGTTGAATGCCTTTTGCTTCCCCTGGCAATACAATGCAGACACCGTATCGCAACCAGTTATGGCATGGAGCACCATCAGATGTGTGCTGGTGTGACCAGTGCTATCTTGAATGTCACAAACCCTGTACAGTGTTGTGGGGCTCTTCCGACGTAGCACGTGCACGTCCATGTTTGTGATTGCTTGAGCCACCAGCATTACCTGTATGTCAGTGTCAGTACCAACAACAAATGCTTCGTGTCATTATGCATCAGTCGGGCATTCTAGTGAAGCAAGCTAAGGCTGATGCAGATGCCCAGACAGTCTCAACCTCTCTATCCTTAGCTGAGTCATGGAAGCATGGTTGTTGTCGATACGGGCGCTGACATACTACAGTCTGCAGTATTCCTTCAGAACCTACCTCTCGGCTCAGAAATGGATGGGGGAATCCCTTGCAGCCAACAGAGTGGGGATGGAGACTAGAATTTAGCAACCTCACTCCCGTTGAAACAGATCAGCGACATGGTCTCATAGTGTTGAAGATCATATGTATTTCAGTATTACTCATCATATTCACCAGTAAATCAATAATCATAGTCAGTAACCATTTTATGTGAGCAGCGGTAACACACACACACACACCCACACATAAGCAGTTCACACAAATGTAAGCAGTATATTTCTGTAGCTTTGATTAACCCTTACATACTGTTCATATTTGATGCCCTCAGAGTATGGTCCGGGTAAATTTTGACCTCGACCAAGAATATCCTCATCATAAGCGTCTATACTATATTTTGAACAACAGATCTATTTTGAATGTAAAAATTGCCTATCTGACATTAGTAAATGGATTATTAATTTTTAATTGATGTTTCAGAGAACAAGGAGAGTCTATTTTTTTACAACACTCATTTATGGAGAAAAACATTGAATATCACACAATATCATATCCTGTTTAACCTACGATATGAAAGGATAACAGCCATAATGACTGAAATATATTTTTTTAAAACGTGAAATTGGCAAGAACTTTCTGGAACTGTTAGGATTTGCAATATAACCGCAAAACCATTCATGACAGACGAACCATTAAACACTGTCCTCACTGCTTTATCATAAAATTCACAATTTAAGTATCACAGAATCACAATTATCAATATTGATACAACATTAATTGACATTCAGAACACAAAACATAAAAAAATACAACCCCAATTCCGAAATAGTTGGGACAAAGTGTAAATTGTGAATAAAATCAAAACGCAATTATATTTTTTAGTATTTTATTAACAATAGAACAGAGATAACAGCAAATGTTGAAACTGAGAAATTTGACAATTTTATCCACAAAATGAGCTCATTTCAAATTTGATGGCCGCTACAGGTCTCAAAAAAGTTGAGACAGGGGCCTGTTTATCATGGTGTAGCATCCCCTCTTCTTTTTAACACAGAGTGGAGGTGTCTGGGCATTGAGGAGACAAGTTTCTAGAGTTTAGCCATTAGAATTTGATCCAACTCTTGTTTAAAACAGGCTTCCAGAGGCTGGAGAGTTTGGGGTCTCCTTTGACGGACTTTTCATTTAATTTTGTGCCAAATGTTCTCAATCGGTGAAAGATCAGGACTGCAGGCAGGCTAGTTCAGCACATAGACTCTTCCACTACGAAGCCATGCTGTTGTAATAGCTGCAGTATGTGGTTTTGCATTGTCCTGCTGAAATACACAAGGCCTTCCCTGGAATAGATGTCATCTGGAGAGGAGCATATGTTACTCTGAAACCTTTATATACCTTTCAGCATTCATGGTGCTTTTTAAAACATGCAAGTGTCCCACACCATATGCACTAATGCATCCCCATACCATCAGAGATGCTGGTTTTTGAACTGAACGCTGATAACAGGAGAGGTGGTCTTTCTCCTCTTTAGCCTGGAGGACACAACGCCCATGATTTCCAACAAGAATGTCAAATTTGGACTCGTCTGACCACAGGACACTTTGCCATTTTGCTACAGTCCATTTTAAATGAGCCTTGCCCACAGAACACAGCGGCGCTTCTGGAGCATGCTCAACAATGGCTTCCTTTTTGCATGATTGAGTTTTAGGTGGCATCTGTGGATGGCACGGCAGACTGTGTTTACAAACAGTGGTTTCTTGAAGTATTCCTGGGCCCATTTAGTAATGTCAATGGCAGATTCATGCCGGTGAGTGATGCAGTGGCGTCTGAGGGCCCGAAGATCACAGGCATCCAGTAAAGGTCTTCTGCCTTGTCCCAAATGCACAGAGATTTTTCCAGTTTCTCTGAATCTTTTGATGATGTTATGCACTGTCGATGATGAGACCTTCAAAGCCTTTGCAATTTGACGTTGAGGAACATTGTTTTAAAAATATTCCACAATTTTTTTACGCAAGCCTTCACAGGTTGGAGAGCCTCTGGCCATCTTTACTTCTGAGAGACTCAGCCTCTGTAAGGCATCCCTTTTATAGCCAGTCATGTTACACACCTGATGCCAGTTAACTTAATTGCTTGCTTAATGTTCTTTCAGCTGATTCTCTTATATATTAATAGCTTTTTCAGCTCTTTTTTGCCTCTGTCCCAACTTTTTTGAGGGCTGTTGCAGCCAGAAAATTTGAAATAAGCTCATTTTTTGGATAAAAATGTAAAATGTCTCAGTTTCAACATTAGAAATGTTATCTATGTTCTATTGTAAATAACATTTTGGCTCGTGATCTGAAAGTCTTTGCATTTTGATTTTATACACAATTTACGCTTCGTCCCAACTATTTCGGAATTGGGGTTGCACTTATTGCAAACTTGTAAACTAGTCAGTGCACTGAAAGCAGCGGTAGAAACCTTGCATGTGTGGGACTTGCGGACGGATTTCCCACATTTGCAGCAGGTTGTCCCTTTTTTGCTGTCCTTTTTTTTCCAGAACAGAAATTGCATCTCCTTCTCTTCTGTCCCCCTGTGTTGGCTTCTTACATAACTTGTTGATCAGAACAAGTCAGGACTATTAATTGTTTTAAAAGGATGTTCTATGCCTACCAAATTTTCAGTTCTGGCTCTGCCTGTTAAGAAGTGATGTTTGTATGCTTGGTTTTAGTTGGTTTTAGTCCATTCTAGCATATTTCTAGTGTATTTATTGTATTTATATATTTATTCTGAGTTACATGTTTCATGTTTAGAGAATGAATGCTTGCAGTCTCATGTCTTACTTTCCTCTTGTTTCTTTGTGTGGTGTCTTTAAAAGATTCTCACTCTTTCTTTTCCATTTCGGTTTGGTAATTCCTCTTCCTTCTCTCTTGCTGTTCTGATTGGACTATCCACACTTAGAGCAGTTCAGTTAGGCACGGGTGATTAGTTAGTTCAAAGTTAGGATCCCACTTCCTCTCTCTCTCTCTCCTATCACCGTCCTTGCTTTTCTAGATCCGCCTCTCCTCTCACCTGTTCTGAGTTTAGCTGGGCCTCCACTTAATTTGTTTGTGTATAAAAGACCCACTTTCCTGCTGCTTCTTGTCGACTCGTTTCTTCTGCCTAAGCTCGCTTTGGTCAAGTCTCGTTTCTGCATCTTTTCTCTCGATTTCTGCAAGTTTGTATTTCGTGATTTCTCCCGTGAGTCTTGTTTACGTTGTTGTTTGCGTTGTGTGATTGAGATAGTGATTGTGAGTACCACGTTTACCCTTTATTCCCATTGTACCAACTTTGTTAGAGATTTCCTTTGTGCTACCCTTATCCTCTCCAACTCCCCTTTTCCTTCCCCATCCAATCCCTTTAGTATTTCCCTGTGTTACTGTCTTTGTGCGGACTGACATCCTGGTTTATAGATCTTTCTGCTTGTCCCTTGAATTACGATTCTGCCTTGCCTAAACCATTCCTGTTGCCTGGCTTTGATTTCTGTTCTGTATGACCATGAGCTCACCTAATAAACGCCCTGCCATTGCTGAACTGCATTTGGAGTCTCAAGCCATTCCTTTCACTGCCACAGCAAGTTTTGCAATTTTGCAGCAGTGTGTGGCGCATTAACCTATGGCCCCCGCGAAAGATGCATTATAGATTATATTATTAAGCTTACTCATAAACTACCGTAATGTTTGGTCACGTCCGATGAATTAATGCCCTGTAATGTCCAGATGACACGAGGAGTTCAGAAATGTATTACGTTTTTCAAGCTTCATACAGATTCTGTGTAACCAAAAGTGACTGCACAATAAATAAATAACTTCAGCATTAAGTTAGCTAAACTGATACGAAACTGTTACCAGCTGCGCAACAAGTTATTAACGTTTCACATAAACCAACGTTATGTTTCAATTAAGGGAGTGGCTATGCCCTGTATAGGATTCATTACTAGTATCTGGGCCTCATTTTCATTGTCCAGCTGGATACATATTGCAATTGAATTGTGACGTTGGCTTCAGAATATCCCTCGCTGAGATTAAACGCAGTAAAATATAAAGTACCGTAGTGAATTAACATAATTTTATATTTCCGGAAAATGACATGCAGGCTATATCATGCAATCATAGTTTTTAAACTAGTTCATTAAAAAGAGCCCATTGATATTGGCAACTTGTCTTTTGTTACCCTACAGGAAAAACTTAACACTTCTGAAAAAAAAAAAAAAAAAAACGGTGTATATTTTATTATTGCCAATTAAGGAACGGTTTACTTATTTTATGTGTTATCTTTTTTACACATTTATGTAAAAAAAAAAGTTTTTTAACCTTAATTTGTCTACTGCATTACCAAAAACCAATGAATCCCGCCAAAATTTACTTCACAAGTAGTCAAGACCATACGTTCTTCATAAAAAGCACACGTCTAAATTATCATGGTGAAAAACCTATTTATTTATTTATCCACATTTCTGGGAAAAATGAAATTGTACCGTTTTTCGTGCTTGCCCTCGTATGGAAGTGGGGAACACTTTTTATTAAGGCGATGGCATATTAACGTATTCACGTACGCGAAAGCATTAAAACGAACCAAGGTACATTGAAAGTAACCCGTTCAGGGATACGTTTCCTAAAACCTTGGTTTGAACCGAACTATGGAAGTTGTTGAAAGTTAGCAAATAGCAACACTTTGGAGAAACATTACCCCAGCTCAGTAAATTGCAGGACGGTTGCCCACATTCTGTTACAATCTCGCTGAGTCGCTTAGCTACAACAGCAGCTAAAGACGATGTGTCACATCTCTATCAGATTTTTTTTAGAGTAGGCCACGGCAACGAATCAAGGACACACATTTTCTGGACATGAATATTAATTCAAATATGGATTCAGCTTCTAAACCTGCAGCTGCAATCGTAGACGGCTTGCATTAGCCTTATTTTATTTTATTTTTATTTATTTTATTTTTTTTTAAAGGTCCCGCATTACTTTAATCAGTAGCTTGACTGAACGGGGCAGACGAACTACGAAAACTTGCGGTTTTAATATTGCAGGATTTTTGCACCCCCAACCTTAACTTTGGAGGCGCAGGAGACCCAATGCACCGTTAAAGAGTTAGAACATAGGTTGCAATAACTGCCAGAGACTTTGCGAGGAAAAGACTCTTGAATGTGGACCAAGAGTAAATAGTCACGCTCAATTGGATAATTCAGTAGTGTGTGCTACCCCATAAGTAATGCTTGTAAGCTCATCTGCCCGGTTACAAAATTTGGCTGATCGTGTACATGCACGGGAGCATCTGTATCAAACTGTTTTGGCAACAGTTTAAACCTCCAGCCAAATATAATGACATGAATCACGCAAAGGTCACCCAGTGACTGGAAACAATCATGGGAAGCCAGAAAAGAGGTCCTCCAGGGGGGACAGGAAAGAGAACGGACAGGCAGAGACAGGAACAAATTAATTTACTTTAACATGAGGTCACATGAGCGCGCTAAATACACAGCGGGTAAAATAGCTTTCTGCTAATTGTTAAATTCATTCACTGCTGTTCTCAGCAAATGATTATTTATCTATTTGCGCAGTATAGGATGAACTAACAAAGTTAACCATTAACAAACTTTTTATTTGTTTTGTATCATTTGACAATATTGTATTCATTTACACAAGTTAAGAGTGTATGGACTGTTTTCAGCAGAAGAAAACAGCTGTCAATTCCAGTAAAAGTGATCTTATTGTCATGTGGTACTAAAAATTTTGAAAGAGAAGTTATGATGTAGGAATGAACTTGGTTATGGAACAATCGCACACTTGTACATGCAGTGCTGAGATAGAGAATAAAGGGCGAAGATTTTTTCCTTAAATTTAGCAACAGCCACAGTTATCACCTCATCAATCTTGTTTGCTTGAATATCTCCAAACCAACTTCATAACAACTGCACCAGTTGTATCCATTTCAGAAATGAAATCAGGAACAAGTGATGAAAGTGTTATGAACTGCACAAAACCTATACGGGTCTGTCAAATGCAGCGGCTGTATTCAGAGCAGTGGAACTTCAGACTTATTTTAGATTCTAGTGGAGATTCCAAGGTCTCCAATGATCCCAAATATGTCCTGCTGAATTACAGGGAAATGTGTATAAAATTTTCCATTGATGAACTGCTGAGACCAAAGAAACATGGAGTCCTGCATTTGAATATTTCTCTCAATATAAGTGAAATGTAACTTCAGTGAAGCACCGCAACCAGCAGATACAGAATATGTACAGTGCCGTGAAAAAGTATTTGCCCCCTTCCTGATTTCTTACTTTTTTGCATATTTTTCACACTAAAATGTTTCAGATCATCAAACAATTTTTAATATAAGAAAAAGATAACCCGAGTAAATACAAAATGCAGTTTTTAAATGATGATTTCATTTATTAAGCGGAAAAAGCTATCCAAACCTACCTGGCCCTCTGTGAAAAAGTAATTGCCCCCTAAATCCTAATAACTGGTTTTGCCACCCTTGGCGACAACAACTGCAATCAAACATTTGCGATAACTGGCAAGGAGTCTTTCACATCGCTGGATAGGATAGGATAGGTCATTTAGTTTTGTAACATATCCTGAAGTTTGAAATGTCAGACTTTTTCCACTTTAGAAGCAATCCTGGTTCAAATGCCAGGAGTCACTCTCGGGCAGAAGTAACAACAGTTACGTTCGTCCCTCTCTGCTAATGCGGCCGCATTTTGTGTTTTAAAGCTCATTAAAAAATGTGTTTGTTATATTTTAACATAAGGTCCAAAGAGGCGAGAGTATAAGGAGGGCAGCAGAGGTGTGGGACAGAAGTAACAACTGTTACGTTCGTCCCTCTCTGCTAATGCGGCCGCATTTTGTGTTTTAAAGCTCATTAAAAAATATGTGTGTTATATTTTACCGACAGAAAATGCCAAGAGTTAGGGTCAGAACTACCCAGAGAGGAAAGGTTGACCAGCAGGTTCTGAAAGGGCCTTTTTTGATGTCCAAAGAGGCGAGAGTATAAGGAGGGCAGCAGAGGTGCGGGACGGAAGTAACAACGGTTACGTTCGTCCCTCTCTGCTAATATGGCCGCATTTTGTGTTTTAAAGCTCATAAAAAAATGTGTGTGTTATATTTTACCAACAGAAAATGCCAAGAGTTGGGGTCAGAACTACCCAGAGAGGAAAGGTTGACCAGCAGGTTTACGAAAGGGCCTTTTTTGATGTCCAAAGAGGCGAGAGTATAAGGAGGGCAGCAGAGGTGCGGGACGGAAGTAACAACTGTTACGTTTGTCCCTCTCTGCTAATGCGGCCGCATTTTGTGTTTTAAAGCTCATTAAAAAAGATGTGTGTTATATTTTACCGACAGAAAATGCCAAGAGTTGGGGTCAGAACTACCCAGAGAGGAAAGGTTGACCAGCAGGTTTACGGAAGGGCCTTTTTTTGATGTCCAAAGAGGCGAGAGTATAAGGAGGGCAGCAGAGGTGCATGGCGTTTGTCATGTCACCCTGTTCAGGTACTGCAAGAGGAGGGCAGAGGCAGGAGGGCAGCAGACCAGAGCCCCAGGGTACAGGGCTCACAACAAAGTCTTCACAGAAGAACAGGAGAAGAGACTGCAGGCATATATAAAGAGAGCAGCTGATGTATATTTTGGCCTGAGTCCTAAAGAGGTTGGAGTAACACTGCAGACAGAGCTGCACCACTACTGCCATTTGCCTACATCAAAGTCATAACAGCCTGTTTTTAAAGTAACTTGACATTATTTATGTCACTGACATTATTTATTTATTTATGTATTAGAAGTGTGAGTTCAATGTATAGCTAGAGTCATACTAAAAGCAATTTTAAATAAATCCACATTTAAAAAAATCAGATTAATTGTAGGAACATACTCTCAATTAACCTCTTTTTTCATGCCGTTTTAGGTGCGAAAGTTTGCATATCTGCTGGCCGAAAATATTGGCCTCAAAACTCCATGTTCATGGGAGAAAAACCAGATGGCAGGGAAGGACTGGCTCACCTCCTTCCTCGAGCGCAACAAAACCCTGTCCATCCATCGACCTCAAGCCACCAGCATGTCCCATTCCACCAGCTTTAACAAGACCAACGTGACAGCGTTTTTTAAAAACCTAAAGACTGTTCTCACCCGCTATAATTTTGAAGCAAAGGACATCTGGAACATGGATGAAACAGGTAAAAATTTATATTTAGATAAATTAAAAAGCAATAGTGATTTGCAACAGCAACAGCAATAATTCATTTCATTTATTATTTCAGGTACCACAACGGGTCAAGTGCCAGACAAAATCATTGCCACCAAGGGGCAGCACCAGGTCGGTGCTGTGACCTCTGGGGAAAGTGGGACATTGGTGACTGTTACCTTTGCTGCCAACGCACAAGGCAACTTTGTTCCCCCTTACTTTATCTTCCCAAGGAAGAAGTTCCATGACCACTTCATCCGGGATGGCCCCCTGGCTCCACTGGTTCTGCCAATGGATCAGGGTGGATGCAGGAGACAGATTTCTTGGCATTTTTACAGCATTTTGCAAGACACACCCGTGTGACCCCGGAGTCAAAGTTGCTCCCACCGTCTTCAGCCGCTAGACCGAAGCGTTTTTGGTCCTCTGTAGCATTACATTAACAGTGCAGCAGACAATTGGATGCGAATGAACCCTGGAAGAACTCTGACCATCTACAACATCCCAAGTTTTGTGGCTAAAGCTCTGCCTCCAGCTGCGACAGCAAGCAGCATTTCATCTGGGTTCGAGTGTACCGGTATCTGGCCCTTTAATCCAGATATTTTCAGTGAGACAGACTTTGCTCCAGCTTTTGTGACCGACCGTCCTGCACCAGCACCAGCTCCATCCCCAGTGCCAGGGCCAGCTCCATCACCAGCGCCAGCTCCATCACCAGCACCAGCTCCATCACCAGCGCCCTCTTCATCACCAATGTCCGCTTCATTAACAGCGCCCTCTTCATCACCAATGTACGCTCCATTACCAGCGCCCGCTCCCTTAAGACACCACCAACCTAGCCAGAGCCCATTTGAGCTGCATCCCCATGAGTCTGCCAGTCCTGTAGATGGTGAGAGTTTGTGTCGGTGTGTGCCTTTAAATGTGCATGTTGAGCCTTGCCAAGCATTTTTTTTTTTTTGGAAATATTATCTATCCAGGTATGCTTGTGGCTCCAGGAACATCTAGTGGCACGCCAATACAGAGGTTCAGCCCAGAAAAGGTTCGCCCATATCCAAAGGCTGGCTCGAGGAAAGAAAATAAAAGAAGAGGCAGAAAGAGGTGAGCAGAGTGTCATTTTTAACATTTCTAGATTTTCTTGCTTGTATAAAAACAAGCTGATTCTGACTATCATCTCATTGAATGTTGCAGGTCAACAGCAATACTGACCGACACCCCAGTAAAAGCTGCTTTGGAGGAGGAGAGTCGGCAGAGGGGCCAGAGAAAACAGTCCTCTTCAAAACTCCCAAAGAAAACGAGGCTTAGTGGACACACTGCAACCACAGTTTCTCGGGGCAAGGATGAGGAATGTCTTGTTTGTGGGGAGACATTTGCCTCATCTTTGCCTGGAGAAGTGTGGGTACAGTGCATCTTTTGTCTGCTGTGGTCACATGAGGCATGCACTGAGAGTGCAGCTCATTATATCTGTCACAACTGTGATAATGAGTAAAGTAATTTCATAATTTTTATAAATAGACCAATTGCACGTTAAACATGTTCATGTTTACTTTTGAAACATTTGAAGCAAATGAAAATGTTTAAAACAAATGTCTGATTGTTTTTGTTTCTGTTTTAATGTCATTTTTATGATTGAGTTAAATAAATTCATTCATTTAAAATTAAATACGATTTTTTTTAGATAAAGTGCATTGTATATTTACAATTGCATGTTAGCAAAGACATTGTTTGATTTTTTTAATGAAAAACGACAGTAATTTAAAAGATTCCTGTTAATTTGATCCCGATTACTTTTGTCCCACGTCAAACTATGCCGAAGTCAATATATATTGGAATGATTTTACACCTGATATTGACAGAGCACACACAAAAGTAGTTAATCCCTCCGAAATTTTTTTTCGGTCTGTAACGTTATCTTTTAAAATGACGTCTATGTGAAAAATGTTACTTTCGTACCAGCTCTACCCTAGCATACTCACCAAAAACAGCTCCCCAAAGGAATTAAAGCCCGCCCCCCCCTTTTTTTTTTTTTTTTTTTTTTTTTTTTTTGTATTATGCATTTAAAATGCTTTACATATAGGTTTGCCTCAGATGCCCTACTTAGACAGGGTCGCTGTCATTCTGGCTGAACTGGATTATAGCTATTGTACTGACATAATTATGACAATGTTAACATGTACTCGCAAGATAAAAACGCGTCAGAGCCGTTAATTGTTCAAAGCTATGAGAGGAGGTGTTTGCAGTCCTCGTCCTCAAACTAATTCAATAAAATGAAAGAAAATTAAAATATCGTGATTTTCTCTAAACAAATAACAAAAAAAAATCAAGTAGTTGAATATAGTAGATATACAAATTAAGTCCAGGATTCACACGTACGCGCAGGATAATTCACATTACATGCGTAAATTTTTTGCACGACCACAAAAAACTGGCGTTTCATGAGAGGTACGTCATTGCACACTGCCTCCATCCTCCGGTCAACTGGAGAAATTGCATGCCAAACCACCGGGGACACCTGCTGTAACTGCGCCTGATTGACCCAGATCTGTGCAATCCGTATCAATGAATTTGCCCGTCCTTTTAGAGACTGGTTGTTTTTTAGTTACATTTAGCCGACCCTCCCTCTTGTTGGTAAGTAAGTACGACGCCAAACGCGCTCTCCAGGCAAGAAAACAAAGGCTAAGACCAGAACAGACACTGCTCTTCACCGCCTGAGCAATCCATGCTAAACTAGACAGTCCGGTCGGCTGCCACCGCATGGGTGTAGCCCTCTAAAGCCCGCTTCTCCCTTTTGCGGATTATTCGGCCATACTGTCGCCATGGTAACCGAAATTGATAGGCTTTATTAGTGAAGTACATCACATGTCCATACCAAATATGAAAGTAATTGGTCCAAAATTGCAGCCTGTATTGCGTCCACAAGGAAATCTCGTTTTACCACCAATGTGCGTATTATGCGGCCAGTACTGTCGCCATGGCAATCAAAATCGACAGGTGTCAGAAGTGAAGTACAACACATGTCCATACTAAATATGAAAGTAGTCGGTCAAAAATTACAGCCTGTACAGCGTCCACAAGGAAATCTGTATGTTTCAGCACAAATGCGCACATTATTCGGCCAATACTGTCGCCATGGCAACCAAAATCGATAGGTGTCATTAGTAAAGTACAACACATGTCCATACCAAATATGAAAGGAAAGGGAAATAAGTATTGAATGCGTCAACATTTTTCTCAGTAAATATATTTCCAATGGGGCTATTGACATAAACTTTTCACCAGATAATGGTAACGACCCAAATAATGCACACATACAAAGAAATCAAAACAAATTAACAAATAAATTACATTATGTAAAATAAAGTGGAATGACACAGGAAAAAAGTATTGAACATGCCTACTTAATACTTAGTAGAAAAGACTTTGTTGGTAATGACAGCTTCAAGATGCCTCCTGTATGAAGAAAGTAGTCGTATGCATTGCTCGGGTGTGATTTTGGCCCATTCTTCCACACAAAGAGTCTTCAAATCTTGAAAGTTCTGGGATCCTCTTCCATGAACTCTGATCTTCAGTTCTTTCCTGAAATTTTCAACTGGATTAAAGTCAGGTGATTTACTGGAACATTCTAGCAACTTTATTTTCTTTCTCTGAAACCTATTGAGAGTTTCCTTGGTTGTGTGTTTGGGATCATTGTCTTGCTGTTAATGTCCACCCTTGTTTCATCTTCAGCATCCTGGTAGATGGCAGCATATTCTTATCAAGAATGTCGCAGTACATTTCTCCCTTTATCCTTCCTTCAATTATATGAAGTCTGCGAGTACCATATGCTGAAAAACAGCCCCACACCATGATGTTCCCACCTCCAAACTTCACTGTGGGTATGGTGTTTTGGGGGTGATGTGCAGTGCCGTTTGTCCTCCAAACATGGCGTGTGCTGTGACATCCAAAGAGTTCAATTTTGGTCTCATCTGACCAGACTAGATTCTCCCAGTATTTCATAGGCTTGCCCAAATATTGTGCAGCAAACTTTAAACAAGCTTCAACATGCTTTTTCCTCAGCAATGGAGTCTTGCGCGGTGAGTGTGCATAGAGGCCATGGTGGTTGAGTGCATTACTTATTGTTTTCTTTGAAACAACTGTACCTGCTAATTCCAGGTCTTTATGATGCTCTCCGCAAGTGGTCCTGGGCTCTTGGACAACTCCTCTGATTATTCTTTTGACTCCTCTGTCAGAAATCTTCAAAGGAACGCCTGGTCATGGCCAGTTTATGGTGAAATGATGTTCTTTCCACTTCCGGATTATGGCCCCTACGGTGCTCACTGGAACATTCAGAAGTCTAGAAATACATCTGTAACCAATGGCATCAGTATGTTTTGCAAAAATAAGGTTGCGAATGTTCTTGAGAGAGCTCTTTGCTTTTACCCATCATGAGATGCTTCTTGTGTGACACCTTGGTAATGAGAAACCCTTCTATAGGCCAGGGGTGTCCAATCTTATCCAGAAAGGGCCGGTGTGGGTGCTGGTTTTTGTTAGAGCCCAACACTAAGACACCTGATTCTACCCAACAAGGTCCTAATTGAAACCCCTAATTAGTTAATTAGTGGAATCAGGTGCTGTAGCACTGCTGGCTAGCAGAAAAACCTGCACCCACACCGGCCCTTTCTGGATAAGATTGGACACCCCTGCTATAGGCCATCCATTAGGACTAAAGCAGCTGATATTAATTTGCACTGATAGGGGGCAGGATTGCTTTCTAAATACTGACAGATTTCAGCTGGTTTCTTGGCTTTCCAGGCCTTTTTGCACATCCTTTTCTTCATGTGTTCAACACTTATTCCCCATGTCATTCCACTTTATTACGAATAACTTAATTTATGGACTTATTTGTTTTGATTTCCTTTGTGTGTGTGGATTACTTGGGTTGTTACTGACATCCAGTGAAAATTTCGTGTCAATGGCCTCAATAGAAATATATTGACTGAGAAAAATGTTGACACGTTCAATACTTATTTCCCCCACTGTATGTCTAAGATTTAATCTGAGGGCATGTACATCCTTATTGGACGTATGAATTACAGTCACTTTGTCTGGAGTCCACGCGCATTGAATGCTTTCCAGAGGGTTACTACTTTTTTAACCCTTAATTAGCCAAGGAATATTCCGTTGAGGCATTTTCTCTTTTTCAAGGACTCCCAGGGAGAAATGCCAGACAAAACAGCAGCAAGGGAGAGGCGACAGAGAGAAGCAGGTGTAAGGCCCCTGAACAGGTTTAGGGGTTAAGGGCCTTGCTCAAGGGCCCAACAGCAGACCACTTCCTCACTTGATCTCTCCAGATCGAGTCAGAAACCCAAGCTCCACTGGCAGCTTGAACCTGCTTCTCTTCAGTCACGAGTCAAGCAGCCTACCACTTGCTACACTGTCACCTAATGAGAAGCAGTTTAAGAAATGGCTATTTGACATTGAAATGGAAAATATTGGGGGTACAGTGGTGCAGTAGGTAGCATTGATGACAAAACAAAGCGACTGTGGATTCAAACTCGGCCAGGATCTATGTGACGTGTGCCTGTCCTCTTTGCACTGGCTTAAGTTTCCACCCACAGTTCAAAGACATGCCTGATAGGCTAATGGGAGACTCAATATTACTCATGGGAGTGGCGTGCAGGTGGTCTGTGATGGGCTGGTGTACTACCTGAGGTGTTCCAGCCCCTCTCCCATTGGACGATTGGGATAAGGCCCCAGTCCCACATGACACTCACCAAGACCAAGCAGATTAGATGATGTGTAGGGTTTGGTAAGATCATCGATGTCTTTATCTGAATTCCAGCAATCTGATGCCATTTTGGTGAATTTAAGGAATAATTTCTTTGATAAAGACCAGAATGTCTCAGTGATTTCAACATTTTAACAGTGGTGCACATTCAAGATCGAGGGGTAAGTCAACAATGAAAAGCTTTAACTGCAGTCACGTGCAATTGCAAGGTGCAGATGGAAGTTGGCAGATATTAATCGAAGAAAATGCAAAACTATTTTCCCCATTTAAATTTAATAAAAAAACTAGTATGTAGGGTACACGTGATTTTAACGTCAAGGACAACTGATAGCAGTGAAAATATGGTGGCGTCACAGGAAAGGAGAGGATTATGGGATATTGAGTCAATAAGGTCTGAATTTCCTCTGTGCTCTCAGCATTACGATCCTCTGTTTATCTTCCTCAAACTTCCTCCTAAGCTCAGCAATGTCTGCAAAAGAGAAAAACGGACATGAGAGTTGATAACACAAACACATACTTTGACTTACTGAAAAGGTACGAGTAGGGCACTCTCATACAGTATGGTCACTATCACATGACACCATGAGACTCCATTTTTTGTTTTTTGACATGTTTGAAAATGCCAGCTGGCACTGAGATCGCATCAATGCCGTCATGCTGAAAGCACCAATAGAATTTGTCCAAGATTACTTGCAATAAAATTACCCAACTCCAATTGCCATGTCTGTTAAACACATCTTACTTCAGTAAAATCACTGCCAGAGATACAAGATTCTCATGGGGCAAGTATGGCACATGCTGTAAACAGTGCACCGCAAAATAGAAAAAAACTAAATAAAGAAACCACTCAATTGTCAATATTTATTCAAGAAAATAGTTGATAAAAATAAATTATTTTTGAGGCAACTGTTGTACTGAGTCTTATATGGTCTGCAAAGTACAACAATTAGGAAGATGCCATTGCCCCATCTGTATTTTAAACCTAAAAGACAACTTTATTAAAATAGAGCCATTACATGGAAACAATTCACTCCCTCTCTCATGGCAGTTATAAATACACTGGTGACTCACGCTCTCTCTGTGTGTTTCTGTGCTGCCAGGTGTAGAAGTTCAGCAGTTCCTTCCTCTTCCTCTTCCTGCTTTCCCTCTCCAGAGCTTTCTGATTGGCTGCCTCGCTGTGGGGGCGGGCCTTGCTCCCTCGTCCGCCCCTGGTGACCTTCACCCAACCTTCCTCATCCTCTTCCTGTTTCTCCTCTGCCTCCTTCTTCTGTCGCTCCAACTCCTGGTCCAAAGAGAGCCATCAACACTCAAAATACAAAGTAGGAGTGTGCGTCTATCCAAAACACTAGCCGTAATATTGGAACCGTTTACATTGTATACTGTTCCAAGTTTCAAATGAATTTGAACGGATCAATTTTCAGTAAAGCGACCAAGAGCTCACACAAAAAGACAAAAGACATACCAGTGAAGAGAAACTATGCTTCAATATGTGCGTTCTCAACTACCAAAAACCCAGGGCTATCATGCATTAAAAAGGACGGAGAAAGTTTCATTAGTCGCTGAAAGATCAAACAAAAAGCTGACCTCTTTCTTTTTGTCAAATTCTTGCATGAAGCGGTCAACATCTTCTTGAAGCTTGTCTGGTTGAATTATGGAGCTTCTGTACTCCTGTATCCACTCTGACAGGGCAAAAATAGAAATAAGAGCAACCAGGATATCAGCGCATTATAATACAAGGCTCTAGGACTCTTCGTCCCTACACTTTTCGTTCCCTAAGAATTTTCCGGCCATGAACTTTTCATCCACGTGAACTTTTTGTCCCCATGGACTCTTCGTCCCTGGATTGTACTTCCCAATATTGCTCTGCTCTCTTCCGGCATTATAACCCCAACCCTTATATCATGGTGATCCGTCCATCGTCCGTCCGTCCATCAGCCTGTCAACAATGGTGGCACGTTTTATTATCATTAGGGGACGAAAAGTCCTTGGGAATGATGTGTCCAGGGACTAAAAGTCCATAAGGACGAAAAGTCAGAGGACTAACAATTCAGAGACAAAAAGTCTTGTAACCATAAGACAATGATACAAAGTGTGCAAACCCAGTTATACATAAAAAACTTCAGGGCTGTCCCAATATGAACGCTTGATCACACTTGCAGGCATGGGCGCTTGGAGTGTGTGTTCGTGCACAGTGCATATATCAGTCTGCACTCAACACCCCTCCATGACAATGCAAAAACAGAATTATTGAAATTTTGGCAAATTTATCAAAAAATGAAAAACTTAAATGAGGTACAAAAAAAAAAAGTTTAAATGATTTTAAGCACAAGGCTGCAGCCAAACAAATGTGAAAAAAGTGAACGGGTCTGAATGTTTTTGAATGCACTGCATTTATGCACAAGTGCTTAAGTGAGTTACACTGCCAGAATAATCATAAGTCCTGCACACTTATTCTTGTACTTTAACCTGATGAATCCAAAGCAGTACTTAGCAAAATGCACAGACCACACTGACCCACAATGCACCATGCTGCAACGTTTTTTGCCAACACCAGCTCGCGTGCTTAGCTAGAGGGAAATGCAATGGGTGGTTCAGGCCCTATCCTGAGCAAAGTGCTGTACTTTGTGTCAATTTCTATTATAAAAAGCACAACACATTTAACAGTGACTTGAAGAGTTAATATGTTCCAAAAATACTGTCTTTTTTATTGAATTCCTATTGAATTGTAGTAACGGTACGGTTTATGAAAATATTGCATTAGCAAGGTCAGTTAATTTGTCTGTAGTTTGCAAGCCAACATCAAGCTTTGCATCTGTATTACATGCCAGATGACTATACATTTTTAGAATTGGCGATGATGATACATTCACTCATTCCCTAGAGCAAGCTGCTGCCAACGGCGCGGCGAATTCTACCATTCCCTATGGTAAGCCGGTGCCAGCGGTGTGGATGACTATTCGCAGTCCGATGAAAACACGAAATCAGTTGACGATTGCGGTGATAGGACACATTTACTTCAATACATTATATTGTGTAATTTTATGGAAAAATATTCCGTACAAACGCGACAATTTTATATAAAAGAATTCTTTAGGGAATGAGTTAAGCGTGTCACAATTTAGAAAAAAAAATAACCCAATGCACTTGGGGCAATTAATAGATACTTGAATGCAAATTTACATTCTCCGTTGATATACGTCAGTGCAGCGCACAAATACCCAAACACTACGAAAGGAATAGGACAAGCCAATTATCTTTCACAGCCGAAGAAGCGCTCAGTGATCCGCACTCACTCTGCAGACCGGTCCGGACAGGCCGCTGCTCCGTAGAGACGACTAGCGGAACATCAAAGGGGTGAGACTTAGCAGCGGCCACACTGGAGCCACTTCTGAAGACAACGTATCCCACCTTAAAACCCTGAGAGATACAAAAGAAGACAGGGGGAAATTTTGTTTAGAGTACAAAATATCAGCACAGATAGAGGGCAATTTTTTTCTTAACTACTAAAATTTTTTTTTTTTTTTTTAACCTCTTTTTGCTTCGGTGTGAAATATCTGGACAGTTTTGATTCTGTGGGATCACTTGCACCGGGCCGTTCCCTCAGTTCTACAGACTGGACGGCTCCGAACTGATTGAAGAGGCCCTTCACGACATCCTTCACAAAAACAAAAATAATGTTTATTAAAAACACGTCAAAGCACAATGACGGGACAAGACAGAATCACAATACAGGTGCACAAGAATGGCTGGCAAGAAAAGCAAAGAAGGAAAGCTCATACCATGAGTGAGCAATATACAACCATTCCAAATGAGTTAGGTATTGATAAGAGAATGAACTAAAATGATGTACCTCTGAGCAGTACGGTGGAATGTTGATTACAAATAGTGTCCTGTCCAGGGGTCGCTTGGCATTTTTTTCCGCCCGAACCCTGTGCTCCTTCACGCAGATACTGTGGCAGCTGGCGCTATCATCTTTAAACTTCAGTGACAGCACTGAAAGAGAAATTTAAATCAATTCGCTTTCTCAGCTAGCGCTCAATTTCTATTATGGAACGGTATGTTCACGTCGATGCATTGGACTGATGTTCTTTATTCAGCAGCGTTCATTGGCATACATGGGTGCTTCAGCTAAAAGCAGACATAAGTGATCAAACAAACAAAAGCATACTAAATGTTCCCCCCCATATCAAACTGCACTAATACAGTCTTGCAGAAGTCTATAAAAGCTGTCCATCGACCGTAAATATCAATTAAAATTCGATCTTAGTAACAGTGATCACACACACCTCGGTCAGTCAGAATGTTGGGAAGAAGGCGAACGTGGCTCAGTCGAGTTTACTCCAAGTTTTAACCGTTATTTGCCAAAAAAAAAACTTGGGGATCATAAACACACGACAGGCATTTTTCACGGGATCTCCCCGAAACAAATACAACATTAACTACACTCTTGTGCCGACGTGGTATTAAAACAAAACGGCATGTATCCCAGCAATACAACGGGCCACTTCTTCAGTTGAATTAGCTAACAATGTTCCCACAAGTAATTCCAGAAACACAACAACTTGCTGCGATTTATGTTTCAACCCCAAAATTCATTTACAAGAAAAATGCCGCTACCTACGTCCTTAATAGAATAACGATTTGTTTACCTGTAAACCCCCCTGGAATAATGCAAGCCTGTTGCGAATGCTTTGCCTTAGACGGCGCCATATTGACTACATCACATGTGAGGCTAACAGGAAGTTCTTCTAATTCTTCCTATTTTCAGTAATATTTGAAAGCGTCGGGGAGCAATACCGCCACCCACTACGTTGGAGTGTGGACGAAAGCATATGTTGTATTGATGCAAGTTAGGTATTAATCCCGCTCTAAAATAAAATAAAATATTCTGTCGCTCGTTTTTTAGCGAACATTTGCAAGTGAAAAATTACATGTTCCAGTGATTCCTCCATTTGACGGCGCTCACACAATCCACGGGGATGTTTATTTCAACCCCAATTCCGAAATAGTTGGGACAAAGTGTAAATTGTGAATAAAATCAAAACGAAATGACTTTCAAATCACACCAGCCAATATTTTATTCACAATAGAACAGAGATAACATAGCAAATGTTGAAACTGAGAAATTTTACAATTTTATCCTCAAAATGAGCTCATTTCAAATTTGATGGCTGCTACAGGTCTCAAAAACATTGGGACAAGGGCCATGGTGTAGCAACCCCTCTTCTTTTTAACACAGGGTGGAGGCGTCTGGGCATTGAGGAGACAGGTTTCTTGAGTTAAGCCATTGGAATTTGATCCCACTCTTGTCTAATACAGGCTTCCAGCTGCTGGAGACTTTTGGGTCTCTTTTGATGGACTTTTCGTTTAATTATGCGCCAAATGTTCTCAATCGGTGAAAGATCAGGACTGCGGGCAGGCCAGTTCAGCACACGGACTCTTCTACTATGAAGCCATGCTGTTGTAATAGCTGCAGTATGTGGTTTTGCATTGTCCTGCTGAAATACACAAGGCCTTTCCTGGAACAGATGTTGTCTGGAGGGGAGCATATGTTACTCTGAAACCTTTATATACCTTTCAGTATTCATGGTGCTTTTTAAAACATGCAAGTATCCCACACCATATGCACCAATGCATCCCCATACCATCAGAGATTCTGGCTTTTGAACTGAATGCTGATAACAGGAGGGGTGGTCTTTCTCCTCTTTAGCCCAGAGGACACGACGCCATGATTTCCAACAAGAATGTCAAATTTGCACTTGTCTGACCACAGGACACTTTGCTACAGTCCATTTTAAATGAATCTTGGCCCACAGAACACGGCGGCGCTTCTGGATCATGCTCAACAATGGCTTCCTTTTTGATAGCGTTTTAGGTTGCATTTGTTGATAGCACGGCAGACTGTGTTTACAGACACTGGTTTCTTGAAGTATTCCTGGGCCCATTTAGTAATGTCAATGACAGAATCGTGCTGGTGCGTGATGCAGTGGCGTCTGAGGGCCCGAAGATCACAGGCATCCAGTAAAGATCTTCGGTCTTGTCCCTTACGCACAGAGATTTTTCCAGTTTCTCTGAATCTTTTGATGATGTTATGCACTGTCGATGATGAGACCTTCAAAGCCTTTGCAATTTGACGTAGAGGAACATTGTTTTTAAAGTATTCCACAATTTGTTTACCCAAGCCGTCACAGATTGGAGAGCCTCTGGCCATCTTTACTTCTGAGAGACTCAGCCTCTCTAAAACATCCCTTCTATAGCCAATCATGTTACACACCTGATGCCAGTTAACTTAATTACTTGCTAAATATTCTTTCAGCTGATTCTCCTATACATTAATTGCTTTTTCAGCCCTTTTTTGCCTGTGTCCCAACTTTTTTGAGACCTGTTGCAGCCAGAACATTTGAAATAAGCTCATTTTGTGGATACAAATGTACAATGTCTTAGTTTCAACATTTGAAATGTTATCTATGCTCTATTGTAAATAACATATTGGCTTGTGATCTGAAAGTCATTGCATTTTGATTTTATTCACAATTTACACTTCGTCCCAACTATTTCGGAATTGGGGTTGTACATCCAGTGTTGCGGTGAGTTTGGTATGTCCTGCTTTCGGATTTTTTGGGACGTTTTCCTCTTTGGTGCTCCTTTTAGCAGCCCGCACTGCGGTCACTCCTCGCAGTTCTGTCTGAAGGCGTCACTCTGTGTTCTCTGTACAGTCAATCATTCATTTTTTTCATGACTATTCCTTTTGCTCGAGATCGACTGAGCAGAATGTCAACAACTAATAGGAAGTGCTCATTTTATAAGCGAAGACAGAAAAGAAATGAAAAGGAGAGACAGAACTCCCCAGTTAGTCATCACAGGGAGCCGATGATTTTGCTCGTCTTTATTTTCAGTGACTTACTAGCAACACCAGATATGACATTTGAGTTGTAAAAATGACCAGTGTTATCTGAAGACTCAGTCAAACGCAAGATAATGAAGGTGAAGATTTAGCAATATAATTTGACTAATTGCAAGAATAGGATGCCTTTACAGCGACTCTGGTTGACAGGTGGGCAAAGCCAAAATTTACTTGATGAAACTGGACCATCAAACCAAGAGCATATTGCACTGGTATATTTATTTAAAAACATGCATGTTGGCATTACTAATATGTATGCGCCATCAAATTAAATTTGTATTTCAAACATGGAAGAGTAAATTATTTGGTTGTGAAAAAAAAATTTCAAAATGAGAGGTAGTACTTGTTGCTCCTGTCCATCGATCTGTCCTCTCTGGTAACGAGGCACACTGGCCCTGACTTAAGAACCCCTTCAGTAAGCACAGCTGGAGGCAAAATTCTTAGTTTGTTGGCAGATGATGCATTTCCAGTCTACGTGGCTGGTTCATTAAAAATGCCCGAACAGTAGTCTTTAGACCGACTGTCAAGAGTTTGAATTGAAATACAAGCGACCACATTAGAGAAAAATGCAAAACCCAGATTTTTTTCTGTAAAGTAAACCTTTAATGAACTCGTTCATACAGAGACCAGACTCTGTCTGTGCAGCAAGCGCAAATGACACTCACCAGGGAAACCAATCAGTGGAAAAACACTAAAAAAAATCTCCCAAGCTTTACACAAATGTGTTGCACCTCATTATACAGAATAAAGGGATATGAAAATAATAAAAAATAAAGCAACAATGCAAAGTTAAAGTTTCCCGTATATCCCCCAAAAGTATGCAATCCCTTACACCAAAGCAGGGAACAAGGTAATCATATTCACAAAACAAACTATACAGAAACAAAGTGGTTTCACAGCTGCACAGCTGCAGAAAGCGCAACTTGACACGCATTTATTGTTTCTGGTTCCCTCTGAACATTTTTTGGGATGTTGACACAGTACCTGTATAAAAAACTAATCGAGAGCCCCGTTACACACAATTAGAGATAATACGGGAGTCGTTCAACAGTAAAACTGATCACGCTTGAAGAGGAAAACTTTAAACTTTACAATAATTGCAGAAAGAGAACGGGCTGTCTTCATTTGAGCAGATAAAGTCTGTCAGCACATTCATGGTTCACTATTTCAGTTCATTCATTCATAGAAATAATTCATTGTACACAGTTTGTGCTGTACACTTATAGCATCGAGTTTGTACTCATTCAAGGGAAGCCCAATATACCTTTGGGGCCACAGTGTAACAAAACAACAACTCGATGAGAAGAGACTGAAGAGACGTAAACTTGCTATGCAAGGCCAAGAACAAACCAACACCTTATTCTTAGATGCTCCAATCATAACACTTACCTTGACCACTACAGGAAACCAACTCGTGAACATGAGACAAACCTTTTCACAAAATGACTCCTAAATTATCATCTGTGTTCAATATGCCACAGTCGTACATTCATGTTATAAATCTCAGTATGACACTTTATAGCAGCATGCGTTTTGGTACATGTCGCGTTTAACAGAACTTACTCGGACGCGTGCCTTTAGTGTTAAAAGTAGTGCATTGAACTTTGATGCGAAAGGCTGCGGACTATGACTTGGCAGAGTGGCCGGAAGTTGCAGTGTGATTGGAAGACTTGAAGAGGGCCTTCAATATGGTCTGGGGGTTGACCTCAGGCGTCGGCTGCGAGGACCTGGGCCGCGAGCGAGAGGATGACGGACCCTCCTTCTTCCCCGGGCTGTCGCTCAACCTCCTGTCAGAAACACAAACAAAGGCCTCCAGCTGTAAACAGAGCCAGAGGACAAGAGGTGTGGAGCAATACAGCCCAGAACAGATGGAGAGAGGGAGAGAAGATAAACAAAAGCAGATGACACAGGGTAAGACACAAGGAGACAGAGAAATGGAGAAAGTGACAGACAGAGAGACAGACTGACAGAGACAGAGTGGCATGGTCTGACAGAACGACAAAGTCTGATCCCATGCATAATCTTGGCAACAAGATGGCTGCCGGGCATTAGAGGCGGAGCATCATGGGAGACTCACAGCAGGATTGGCTGTTCTGAGCTGATGACGCTGCCCTGAATGTGAAGATTACATTTCATAGGTTGACCTGCAGGAAAAGGGAGACCGTTACAATTCAAACATGTCCAAACACCCATACTTCACACATCCCAACCACTTTAAGCAGATAACAGGATTTACACAGAAAAATGCCACAATCTTTTTGGAGAGCCTCACTTTCACGACTAACAGCATGTCAAACTCCAAACAATATTGTTTTTCCCTAATATATGCATTTGGGGTAGTGTGCAGCCCTCGTTGTTGTAGACCTGTCTCAGTGTCCTGTGCGCAAACACCTACACAGTTCACCATTGCACACTGATGCTTAGAGCTGAAATCCCATTCAGGACAGCTTTTCAAGTGACTACTTAAATCAATAATCCATTACATAACCCATTCAAAGGCAGGGCAGTGGTGGGGGGGGGGGGGGCCTGGAGACATTGAAAGAATTCAGTGGGAAGGAACACACCCTTGACGATCCACTGCAGGTATTTAGAGTGCTCAATTGCGATTGCAATTTAATGTCCAAACTTTGCCAAGGGTAGTGCTAGAATATTTGCACCATAATACACATTTCCAGTTCCTGCCATAAACTGTATATAGTCAATGTTTTCGGTGAACAAAACTGATTTTCTCTTTGCATGTTCATGCTACACGCAATGCAAGCGAGGTACTGTTTCGGAGCCATTAGCAGATTTTTTTTTTCTGAAGACACAATCATAGTACATGTTTACACAAAGCAAATACCTTTGCTTTATATCGTGCACTGACTTGGCATTGCATTGCCAGCGAAGAGCATCGGTTGCTGTAATTACAAAATGTGCACATTCCACATGGAAAATTTGCCTCTTTTAACCTCCGGCGCTTCAGCCAATCACACGCAAGGATTTATCAAGAGTTGCAGAAGCGCCACTGGTGGCAAAGTTTGGACATTAATTTGCGATCTCTGGAATTCACCTAACATGCATGTGTTTGCAGAGGCGGGAGGAAAACTGGAGTAACAAGAGCACACTCGTCTAACACGTAAAGACCGTGAACTATGATATGCTCTCGCTGACTTCAAACTCACAGACTCACAGTGCTGCCCTCAGCACCACCGTGCTGCACCAACCGCACGTGTGATGCAGTTTAATATTCTTCTGAAATACCGAGCAGTAATATCATTAGTACATGTTTACTCCGGTATCGAAAAGGTCCTGCTTACCATCCAAGCAGCGGTTATTGTACTTCCTGTAAGCTGCCACAGCGTCCTCCTTCCTGACGAACACCACCTCCGCGGCCCCACCCTTCACCAGCCGAGCTCTTTTCAGGGCCCCGCACACGCAGAACAGCTCCTGAGGGGCCACACACACATACACACGCGTGCACACACACACACACACAAGCGCACAAACACACACACAAGCGCGCACGCAAACACGCACAAACACACGCCCGTGCAAACACACACACGCAAACACACACGCGCACGCAAACACACACAAGCGCACGCACAAACACACACAAACATACGCCCGTGCAAACACACACACGCAAACACACACACACACACACACACACACACACACACACACAAGCGTGCGCGCAGTCATACACACACATACACACACACGCGCGCGCAAAAAAAAAGGCAGGTAAACACAACACGTCCTGCACAGAAATGTGTAGCTGAACCAGCCAGGGACTCTCAACCCAATGAAGAAAAGGGTCAGTGTGGGGCAAGATTTCAGTTCCAGTCATTTAGTCACACACCTGATTTTACCAATCAACCCAAAGAGTTTTTACTTAAAAACTTAATGAGTCAAATCCTGGTTGGCATTAGCAGAAGGCTGGTTGGAATGCAAGTCAGCACCCACACCAGCCCTTCCTAAAAGAGACTGAGAATGTCTAGTATGGGCTCATCACAAATCCACTGGTGAGAGGGCTTTACCACAGAAGCTGAATTTGGAACAATCACATCATTCTTTCTTTAGTGATACTAGTGACCATCTAAGAATGGATTTACAGCCCATTTATGTTCAAAAAATACACTAGAAAAATGAGGTAAAAAAAATACTTTTTAAAAATGATCATTGACAAGACACTGACGCAAGGTTGTTGCTTTCATCAAATCCAGTAATCAATCACCTGTGTCGTGTGTATCCATCAGGACAATTAGTATATATACACGTTTAAGATGATATCAGACTATACTGTGCAATCACGATAACCCTAAGAGCGATTGAGAGAGTTGGGCTCACCACGATGTCCTCCTCAGTGACGCGTGGGTGAAGGTTGCTCACTGTCATTTTCGTTCCTTCCAGTGGACTGGAAACAGGCTGGGAAATGAAGACAGGGGGCAGCTGACGTGATTTACATGGACAATTGATGAAGAACACGCACTACTATTGCAACTGCAGGTCAACCAAAGCAAAAAGCAGCCTGTGGATATTATATCCATCAGTGCGAAATCATTACACTACAGCAATTTAGTCAATCCCTTCAGCCAAAGCCACTGACAGTTGATTAGACAAGCAGAGTGGGGTTCAGGGCCTCGCTCAAGCACCCAAGAGCTGCACTGATCTTGAGGTTACACTGGGAGTTGGACCACCAATCTGTCCAACACCCACCTCACTGCTCAATCATTTGATTTCAAACTGCAGTTTTCTGGCATGAATCAATTATCTATGTGGAATGGCTACATTAAGAGATGCAGAGAAACACAGATCTACCCTTGCTGGGGCGGTCAGGTATTCGGCCATATTGTGGTGAAGTGAAGACACTTATTTCTCTGAGAAAAGTCCGCATTCCAACACTCTACAAGGACACGTTATTACTAAAAGAAATCTATCGCAGGTGCCACCTGTAGTTTGTGGCTGGAGCACCATTCCAGATTCTGTTTATATTTACATTTTAAAGAGGAAAGACAAATGGCAAAGAACAGTGGTAAAAAAAAAAAAGACACCTTTTTCCTGGAAATACACCAACCTGTAGGTATTCACTCCACTCAGTGGCGTAACGATAGGTGGTGCAGCGAGTGCAACGGCACTAGGGCCCAGTGGCAAGGGGGGGCCCTTGCTGGGCACCCCCGAGTCAAGGTCGGGCCCCGATTGACGTCAATATAGGAGTCTTTCAAAGTCGAAATACTCATGCTACCCAAAGCCTCCAATTAATAGCATATGTTTTTGTGCTACTGGATATTTATAACACTGCAACTGCATTCATTTCTCAGTCACGGTGCTGGCAAGTCGATGTCATCATGGTACATTATTCATCATTTTAGTTGAACATAAGTCGTTATAACATGAAATAATTTAGATTTCTTTTTTTGGAAAATGCTTAATAAAACAAACAATGATAATTTTGTTCTGCTGTTGATATCGTCAATGAGACAGCAAGTGTTTCAGGGTAATGTCCAACATTCCATAGACCACCCATGTGACAATGTCACGGTCCGATCCTTTAAAGCTATAGTGCGTAACTTCTACATGACCATAAATGTCCGTTTCACCCATGGAGGTAATATAATAGAACTGGAGAGAGCAAGGAAGTCCCGCCCCTATTACTTTCAATGGGAGATGCTGGGCTAGCTACTTCAGCCCAGGAAGTACGGAATTGACTGACGCCATCTATAAAAATGGCGTTCCACGGGTGCTTATTTCCGGCACCATTTCATAAGATTGCCAATGTGATTACACAGCACAAATGACCAAGAAAATGTGTCGTCTGTGCGGATTGGTGAATGAGTTCGAGGGGAAATGACGAGCAACCCTGTTAATCCGGAACGCGCACGCACTATACACTCATTGGCTAAACTGCTGCAGTCAGAGCAACAGCTGGACAACCAAACTCGTGCACGTGCTGTGATCGAGCTCTAAGTAACAGTTCTTAATTTACAGGCCCTCTTGAAAACATCGAACAGTTGCGTCAGACAAAGAGCAAAATAATGAAGGATTACCGAATACATTTTCTCTTGTTTTCGCTTTATTTGGCAAGAAAAAAATGCGCACTTTTCAATTGGTGTCTATGGAGCTGCCGCGTCTTTGGCCACAAAATTGCATCCTTGGGAAATGCAGAAGCAGGAAGCTAACATGCTAACTGGCTGAAGCAAAGGTACTTCCTCGTTCTCTCTGGTTCTATTATATATCTCTAGGGTTTCACCCAAGCCACTACTAAAGGAGATGACACAATGCTGATTAAGCCAATCGGCTCCTCTTACATCTCACGGTATTTTTCAGTATTTGTTGTTTTTTATTGCGTGTCGACCGACGACATTCCCGCACTGGCACACAGGAAATGACACGTTTTATCTCACAACAAGAAGGGAGGGGGAGGAAGAGCGGAGAGTCTCCTAGTAAGAGGCAGAGCGCTGCTGGAAAGAGAAAGCAATATGGCGGAGAACCCAAAGAAGTGGTCGAGACACGGTTCAAAAGTGGATCCTGCCACAAAGAATAAGCCTGGTCATTCGGCTGAAGGACTATTAGAGTGATCGAGGGAGAAGGCAAACGCGGATTTGTATCGGTGTCGCTTTTCCTTGGTGGTGAGCCCTGAAGGAAGAAATTGGGCAGAGGGCAGAGACGGTTGCCTTGCTGCTGTTGGATAAGTAAGTGACTTGGTTCATAAGACATTATGAGTAGGATGTGTTGCCGTTACATCTACTGGACCTAGTTCTTTATTATTTTACTGGAAATGGCGCTATGAATGCAATAGCGAGAGCGTGGAGAGCTATACTCTAAAGTTGCTTTCACACCGGACGCGAAACAAATTTTTTGCACAACAGATTACATTCAAAGTCAGGGCAAAGACGCTCGAATGTAATTTGTCATGCGAAAATGAAACGCACATATTGGCATTTTGCATTGACTTTGAATGTAATCTGTCGCGCGAAAATGAAACGCGGATATTGGCGTCTTTGCATTGACTTTGAATGTAATCTGTCGCGCAAAAATGAAACGCGCGTATGAATTCGCGTCTTTGCATTGACTTTGAATGTAATCTGTCGTGCAAAAAATTTTTCTCGCGTCCGGTGTGAAAGCAGAGTTTCGTTTAGTTTGGTGTTGCGTTTTACCGTAATCCTGCTAACAAATGGGCAGTGTGTCACGCATCAGCCTGCCGCTTGTGGATACACCTGGGTATATGTCATATGGAAGTGCCTGCTGCACTGTTGTAATAACGCAGAATTCCTCTAGGGGGCGACAGAAGTTACGCACTATACCTTTAATCCAAGGACAGTTTATGGTTTAATCTTGCTGCTGTTTACAATCAGGTGGGCCCATGTCGTCAGGTCTGCACTCGGGCCCACACGGACCATGTTACGCCACTGAGTCCACTATGAATTTAGCACGCCTGACTCAACTAAACTGCAGCTTGGCAAAATCTCTGGCTAGCGAGTGAAGAAGGAAGAGTGCTTTGTTGGGGTTGGAGCAAAAAACACACAGCAGAGGTTCTTATCCAGAAAGGGCAGGAGTGGGTGCGGGCTTTCATTTCAACCTATCATTTATACCCCTGATTCTAATCATCAATCCCAAGTGTCCTTGAGTAGTAGAATCAGGTGTGTATCAACATGGTTACCATGAAAGCCTGCACCCACACCAGCCTTTTCTGGATAATGCGACAAGTCCCTGACCTACCGGTTGGAACTGTAGATCTCAAGGAACAGGGTTTGGTTGCCACAGGTGGGGACCCCGAAAAGGGAGATGAAGGACACACCTGTATAGCTACCGGCTGCGAGCTGGTGACCTCAGTGCCCCCTCCCTGCTGCGTGTGGCCAGTGACCAGGGTTCGAGAGACCGCCTTCAGAACAGCAGGTGAGGGGCGGGGTGTAGGTTTGGCCGGGGTGGGTCTCACTGGGGCATTAGGCACTGAGGGGCGGGGTGCAGTGTAGCTGTCATTCTTCACAACCTTAGTGATGGGGCCAGAGAAGAGACATCCAATAGCCTGCTGAGGACAAAGAACAACACTTAAAGCGAAGGGCTAAGATGGTGTACTTGGACAAGACAACGCTCCACGGTCGCACAATGGACATAGAATCATTCGAAGTAGTTGCAGTGGCTATCAGCATTGAATAGTATGAAACAGCACTGTTCAGGCCAAGTTAAACTGACTACCCATAGTTTATCCTGTTTTGGTGGCAACATCTGGCATGCCACAAGTTGTTTTTTTTAACACTCCAAATCCCATAATTCCATGATAAATAAGCCATTTAATAGAAGCAAATGTAGCGGTTCATTTCTGTGCTTTCAAACGTAATCAGATATGAAGGAGAAATGCATGACTGCAAACACATGGAATCAATACTGTGACAAATGCCATCACAAAAAGCCTTCAAATAAAATTTTTTAAACATATAATTTTTCTTGAATTAATAGAAATACTCCCATTAGAATATTCTTGAACAGTAACCCACACAAAAGAAAATTACATCACAATTGTCACAAAACAGGCAGTGAAGCATGGGTTGAATGACAGCACTAGGATTCTGAATACAGTAGCCAATCAAATTTGCATTCAGGGGAAATGGAACCTCTCACGTGAGATTTTAGAGGAACTCTAAGAGGTACTGACCTTCACCTGTTTACTGGGGATGACATCATCCTCACTAGAGACAGACTGAGGAGAACCATTGAGAAAAACAATACAGACAAGAGAAGTTATTCAGAGACCAGTGGTTTGTAATTTTCCTAATTTACATAATAGAGTGTAGACAAATGACTAGTTCTTCCAGAAAATTGAGAAAAACTGAGCAACAATTACTGCATTCATTCTTAAACATACCACACACAAGAACTCACACTTTAATTTTTTATTTGTGTCCACATTTATGAAATACATTGTTAAGGCCCAAAATGTGTTTCAGTTGCTGTTTAGGGTCCTTCACTTGCGCTGCAGTACAGTAGATATTAAACATGTCAATCATGTAATTCAGCAGTGCACAGCCAGGCCCTCCTCTCCACTCATCAGTACCAGCAGGAGGCACTATGGATACAAAAAAACATCTTCTCCATGTGCAGCTGCCCATATTGGAGGAAACTGAAAAACATTTCACAAAGTGTTTTGATTTTTATTTCGTCAACCTAATCATTTTTAAATCTCTGACCTCTGCCTTGTGGAAAAGGCCTGAGCCTCTAAATATGAAAACTCAGAGCTGGCGTATAGCCTAGCTGTGCTATGGCTCGGAGAAAAGGCTGGTACTTCAGCTGCTAAGTTAGAAATGCGAACCTGTCAGAGACCGTAAAAGTATTCCGCAAAATGTCAGATGTACGCACACTTAGACTGACGGACACAGCCTAAATCAAGAGTCCCCTAAACAACCCTTTGGATGGCGAGGGAGTAGTCAAGGTCATGGTCTACGACCGGTTGGAACATCTCCGTGTGTCACTCATCAACTACAGTGGTATCAGATTTATTTGTGGTTACATTTGACAATAAATAGAGACCATTAATACACTAGAACATTTGTGGTTTCACAGAGCAATTCCTAACTAATTTAACAGATGGACACAGAACAAAAGACACATCTTCAGCTATTACGCTGTCCCCTATAGAGGAAATAACAATCAATTAATATGCCATACATTGCCTTGACAACCTGTTGTTGTCTGCACACACACTCACACATGTACTTGCACGCACAGGCATCTAATTTTCTCTCTACTCCAATCACACAGTTGACAAAACAGCCTACCTCTGTCGCATCCCGACTGGGAACACTGATGCGAATTCCACTTGCCATTCCAACGGGCCTCAGCTAAAACAGAGGAATATTATGGAAAATAAAATTTATAATAAAATATATTGATAAAAAAGTGTAATGCAATATGAGGTAAGGCCACAGGGGAAATTATAAACATCATGAATAAATGAATGTGTTCCGGCAATTATGCGTTAAGCCATGAAATCCATAGCCAACTGACTCAGATACACAAGGTTCCATTTTGGAACACAGAAATATGGATTTCACCTCATACTGCAGGAGGAAGCCGACTGTCACTACTTTGACTAACAGTACTCCGGTGCTCATTCAGAATGGAACAAATAAATTCTATTGAGACCAATTTCCTGGACAAGCACTTCTAAGAATGTACAATTTTGTAATACATGTACACAATGTTGTACAATAGGCCAAATAAGTCATTTAGCCAACACCATCATCCCACACGGCTGACAGCCAATGAGAGCAAAGAGAAGACAATCCCTGCTTGAGCAATGTTTGGTTAATGGCTCTGCTCAAACGCTCAAGAGCTAAACTGATCTTACTGTGACCATGTTGGGGCTTAAACCACTGAGTCCCAGTGAAATATTCTAGCCACTACACTACAGGACACCTCAATATGTATGCGTGTAATGCAGCAGTCATACCTGGATGGTCTTAGTGATCTTGAGGGGAGACTGTGAACCAGGCAAAGGTGAGGCCACTGCAATGCTTCTCTTCAGGCTCAGCCTATCACGGGCATCCACCAATTTACTAGGCCTGCCTCCATGTTGCAAAGCCCCAACTCTATTGGTTAACCTCGGAGCCGCGCTCTCGTTAGCAGAGCAGTTCACGACCACGTTACTGCTTTGGCCAGCAAAGTTCTGCACCTGTACCCGGGGGAGTCTGGATGGCTGACTCTGTTCCAGCAGCTGTTTGCGGGAGTTTATCTTCACCCGGGCATCCTGCACGCTGCCCGCCAAGGGCCCTCGCCTGAGCCGAAAACGGGCATCTTTCTGAATAAGTTTCTCCCGGGCATCTTTCAGCGGAAAACCTGTGGAGAAAAACACAAAGGGTTACAGTCATAAAACCACTGCAGTACCACACATACACTACAACCATTCCCCCCACCCCATCCCCATTACCTAACAAAGGGCCTTTAAAAGGTAGGCTTTAAATTGACATTAGGAAGGTATATTGCCCCTTTTCAACACATCAGGGTGAATTTCACCACATTTTACAAAAACACTTAGAGCTTATTTTCGTATGGGATTACGTATAGCAAGCCAGTCATTATTTTGAAAAAAAAAAAAAAAAAAAATCCCCTGAGAGGGTGATGCAGAACTCCTATACAAAGCATCTGAAAATACAATCTGAAAATACACAATTTGTGAGCAGTCCGCTCAGGTTGACACAATACATGTCATCTAATAACACAAACATTCACGTGTAAAAGATTGACATGGGCCATTTCATTCTTAATAGCAACATCGCTCTGAAGCGTGTACACAAAGGCAATGTTTGCAAGGTAGCTCCTACCTACATTCGCGAGGAGAGTAAACAGGTTCTGTGAGTTACTGTCAAGGTTAAGTATGTAAGTGCCCCTCCTTTTGCAAAAAAATCACCAATCCAGCATTGATAATCAGGGCTGTGCAAAGGTTAGTGCTATTTAGAGCGCGCTTTAATGTCCTTGTCAGTCAGTTATCAAGCGAACTCACAGTCCAGTGACTTGTCTCATTCTTCAAAAATGAAGTGATAGGATTACCTCCCCTAATATCAACTTTCTGTCTGGTATCGGTCACTCCAATATTCTGTCTTGCATCAAATGTTCTTCCCGTACCTCCGGCTCCCCTCCTAAACACGGGTCTGAAAAATATACGATTAATTTGAAAAAGTATTAATCATGACACACTGACTAAAGCCAAAAGATCACTGATGGAACCTAAGGACAATAGAATTAGGAGGCGATTTAACGAATTTTCCGACACAAATATTCTTCAAATCACTTCTTGATGAATAAAAAAGTTTTTTCCATAATACTTCCAGACAAATGCACCCGTAATTTCCAACAAATACAATATCAACTGAATGAGTAGCACTGGCTAAACAAACAGGATACTTCAGATACTTCGGATACTTTCGCAATCCAATCACAAGGTTCCTTCAAAATCAGCAGCCAATAGGCGACACAGTGGAGGGCGGGTTGTAAGTTAATTTTGGCCGTAATAATTTTTTAACAAGTGACGCCGAACCCATCATTCTGCAAACTGAAAACGTTCACACCATGTTATAAATACAAATTCTAAATTGGTTTACCTGTTTGTTTCTCTGGCGCTTATGCCGCGTTGGCGTATTAATTCGTCCAAAGAAAGATCCGCCATGTTACTGACTTGCGACGTGTTCGCTACGAAAGCAAATTAACCATGGAGGCGTGGGTTGGGAAAGCGACGGTGGCTCTACTAGGTCAGAAGACGTGGTACAAACCTGATTGCTCACTAACTCACACCACCAACAGCTAGTCAAAACAAGGTTGTCTTAGAAATCAAAAACAACACAATTGTTTTCGAAAATTGTATATTATATTCAGCAATTTAGGTTGCTCAGTTTTAACAACAAAGCTCATTTTTATGCTAAGGATGCTGTTCTTCATTCCATGAGGTGCAAAATCCTCCTTCAGCGAAATTCGGATTTGTGTTGAATTTGAAAAGTATGTCCCATAAGATAAGTGTACCACCTTGCAGATGTAAACACTCCTCAGCCAGTCAGTTGCAAGGGAATGTCCAAGTACTTTATGATTATAAAATCTAATTCATGAAAAATACTTTCAAACATTTTTGAAAATTAAGGAAATGAAGCTGATTTTAATGGGTCTTTTTTGTGACACCGTGATATAAGCACCACTTTGCCTTGAAGTCGCTCAATGCAGAGTACAACAGTACACCACAATTGATAGTCAGTGGAATGTACAGTCCCGTGAAAAAGTATTTGCCCCCTTCCTGATTTCTTACTTTTTTCCATATTTTTTACACTTAAATGTTTCTAATCATCAAACAAATTTTAATATAAGACAAAGATAACCCAAGTAAGTACAAAATGCAGTTTTTAAATGATGATTTTATTTATTAAGGGGAAAAAGCTATCCAAACCTTCCTGGCCCTCTGTGAAAAAGTAATTCCCCCCCCCCCACCTTCTTAAATCATGAATTAATTGTGATTAACCACATTTTTTGAGTCCAATTTCACTAGCCACACCCAGGCCTGATTACCTGATTACTGCCAGACCTGTTGAATCAAGAAATCACTTCAATAGAACCTGTTTCACAAAGTTAAGTAGGCTAAAAGATCTCAAAAAGCAACACATCATGCCGCGATCTTAAGAAATTCAAGAACAGATGAAAAACAAAGTAATTGACATCTGTCAGTCTGGAAAAGGTTACAAAGCCATTTCTAAGGTTTTGGGACTCCAGTGAACCATGGTGAGAGCCATTATTCACGAATGGAGAAAAGTTGGAACAGTGGTGAACCTTCCCAGGAGTGGCCAGCCTACCAAAATTACTCCAAGAGCGCATCGAAAACTCATCCAGGAGGTCAAAAAAGAACCCAGAACAACATCTAAAGAACTCCAGGCCTCACTTGCCTCAGTTAAAGTCAGTGTTCATGATTCAACAATAAGAAAGAGACTGGGCAAAAATGTCATCCATGGGAGAGCTCCACCGCGAAAACCACTGCTGACCAAAAAGAATGCAAAGGCTCATCTCACATTTGCCAAAAACATCTTGATGATCCCAAAGACTTTTGGAAAAATATTCTGTGGACTAACGAGACGAAAGTTGAACTTTATGGAAAGTGTGCGTCCCGTTACATCTGCCGTGAAACTAACACAGCATTTCATACAAAGAGCATCATACCAAAAGTCAAACATGGTAGTGTGATGGTTTGGGGCTGCTTTGCGGCTTCAGGACCTGGACGACTTGTAGTAATTGATGGAACTATGAATTCTGCTCTCTACTGGAAAATCCTGAAGGAGAATGTCCAACCATCAGTTCATGACCTCAAGCTCAAGCGCACTTGGGTTATGCAGCAGGACAATGATCCGAAACACACAAGCAAGTCCACCTCTGAATGGCTTAAAAAAAAACAAAACGAAGATTTTGGAGTGGCCTAGACTTAAATCCGTTTGAGATGCAGCGGCATGACCTTAAACAGGCCGTTCATGCTCAAAAACCCTCCAATGTGGCCGAATTAAAACAATTCTGCAAAGAAAAGTGGGCTTAAATTCTTCCACAGCGATGTGAAAGACTCCTTGCCAGTTCTCGCAAATGTTTGATGCAGTTGTTGTCGCCGAGGGTGGCAAAACCAGTTATTAGGATTGAGGGGGCAATTACTTTTTCCCAGAGGGCCAGGAAGGTTTGGATAGCTTTTTCCCCTTAATAAATAAAATCATCATTTAAAAACTGCATTTTGTATTTACTTGGGTTATCTTTGTCTTATATTAAAATTTGTTTGATGATCAAAAACATTTAAGTGTAAAAAATATGGAAAAAGTAAGAAATCAGGAAGGGGGCTAATACTTTTTCACGGCACTGTATATGCGAACACATCAAGTAAAAACTGACGTTTCCTGACACTTTGTGATTATGAAATAAAGGCTGTTAAAGTTGGGCACTTTTTACTTGATGTACGAAAGCAGTTTACTCCTTTCATAATTCCATTTAAACTACTAGGTGAATCACTATTTTTTTATTACACCAAATACTTTATACAAAACCCAAAACCAGTGAAGTACACGTTATGTAAATCGTAGATAAAAACAGAATACAATGATTTGCAAATCCTTTTCAACTTATATTCAATTGAATACACTGCAAAAGACAAGATGTTTAATGTTCAAACTGAGAAACTTTTTTTTTTTTTTTTGCAAATAATCATTCATTTAAAGGCAGCAACACATTGCAAAAAGTCCAGGGGCCTTTTTTGTGTTACATCACCTTTCCTTTTGACACTGTAAGTTTGGGAACTGAGGAGACCAATTTTGAAGCTTTTCAGGTGGAACTCTTTCCCACTTGATGTAACAGTTGTTCAACAGTCCGGGGGTCTCCGGCGTATTTTACGCTTCATAATCGCCACACATTTTCAATGGGAGACAGGTCTGGACTACAGGCAGGCCAGTCTAGTACCCGCACTCTTTTACCACGGAGCCATGCTGTTGTAAGCAGAATGTGGCTTGGCATTGTCTTGCTGAAATAAAAAGGCGTCCATGAAAAAAGGCGTTGCTTGGATGGCAACATATGTTGCTCCAAAACCTGTATGTACCTTTCAGCATTAATGGTGCCTTCACATATGTGTAAGTTGCCCATGCCTTGGGCACTAATACACCCCCCATACCATCACAGATGCTGGCTTTTGAACTTTGCGCCTATAACAGTCCGGATGGTTCTTTTCCTCTTTGGTCGGAGGACCACAGCGTCCACAGTTTCCAAAAACAATTTGAAATGTGGACTCGTCAGACCACAGAACACTTTTTCCACTTTGCATCAGTCCATCTTAGATGAGCTTGGGCCCACGGCGGCGTTTCTGGGTGCTGTTGATAAATGGCTTTCGCTTTGCATTGTAGAGTTTTAACTTGCACTTGCAGATGATTGACGAACTGTAGTTACTGACAGTGGTTTTCTGAAGTGTTCCTGAGCCCATGTGGTGATGTCCTTTACACACTGATGTCGGTTTTTGATGCAGTACCGCCTGAGGGATCGAAGGTCACGGGCATTCAATGTTGGTTTTCGGCCTTGTAAACTTCGTGCAGTGATTTCTCCAGATTCTCTGAAGATATTACGGACCGTAGATGATGAAATCCCTAAATTTCTTGCAATAGCTCGTTGAGGAATGTTGTTTTTAAACTGTTCGACAATCAGCACGCATTTGTTCACTAAGTGGTGACCCTCGCCCCATCCTTGTTTGTGAATGAAGCATTTGCTGCTTTTATACCCAATCATGGCACCCACCTGTTCCCAATTAGCCCGTTCACCTGTGGGATGTTCCAAATAAGTGTTTGATGAGCATTCCTCAACTCTCTCAGTCTTTTTGCCACTTGTGCCAGCTTTTTTTGAAACATGTTGCAGGCATCAAATTCCAAATGAGCTAATATTTGCAAAAAATTACAAAAGTTTACCTGTTCGAACATTAAGTAACTTGTCTTTGCAGTGTATTCAATTGAATATAGGTTGAAAAGGATTTGCAAATCATTGTATTCTGTTTTTTTTTCGATTTTTTGCCATGGTTCACTGGTTTTGGGTTTTGTAGGTACATATAGTAAACTACAGAGAAAACTCAAAAGTCAGAGTGTCATGAAATGTCCAGTTTTGCCTGATGAGTTCACATATACAACAGTTCATGGGCTACCATAGACTACAGGCCAGGGGTCCCCAATCTTTCCCAGAAAGGGCCGGTGTGGGCGCAGGCTTTCATTGCAACCAAGCAGCTACACACCTGATGCTACCAATCAACCTTATTAGCAAAGAGTCCAGGGGTTGATTAGTAGTAATAGGTGTGTAATTGCTGGTTGAAATCTTCCACACTGGCCCTTCTGGGAAAAAGATTGGGGACCCTAAACCATGACAAAGACAGGCAATTCCTATTTAACATACCATTGTTGCATTACCATATTGCTCATTTTTTAACCCGCGGATACGCAAAGCGTTGAAACAGGTTATTGTGGGGACTCATATGCAAATGAGTCACTCACTCACTTGGCTGTTCGCAGATCATTCAACGTTATTTTGCATGCTACTGCAACTGAGTTCGAAGTCGATCCAACGAGGACTTATGGGTTTTCGCAATATCGACGAGTGGGCCATTGGAAGCCTTTCTCAATGTTCCTATCTGCCATAAGCGACTGAGATTTCAGGTAGGTCCACTTGTAGAGTCTATGCAGCCCTTCCGCAGCACCAAAAGTAAGAATGGAGATGGGGATTATTCTGAAATTACACCTTCATTGTGCATTGATGTACATATTCAGGGCATCTTGTCTTCTGTTTTGGTGTCTCAGCCATATGTTGTGACATAATTGTTGCACTGCTGTACATGGGTATTTGCGCATTTCAGAATCCAGTAGACCTTCTTGCTGTGCTAATTGCGTGAAAGAGGCTTTTAACCTCTAAAAAGGGTCTTGCCTAGTTAAAAAATGGTGAATAAATAGGTCCAAACTTTCAGTGGATGAATCAAAAAGAACCTGCAAATTTCCATTGGGAAAGTACGTGATGAGGGAAGAAAACAGACTAGAGGTTCAAGTGAACCTGAAACTCAACCGGTCTCCACCCTTCTACAACCGAAGGCTGAAATGAAATACAAAAGTACTTTAGGTCCTAAAGATGTTGTGTTTAAAGTTTCATCAAATTCAATCAATAATTGAGAACTAGAGGTTGAAGGTCCTTCAAATAGGTGTCTATGGGTGAAGGAATGTCAGAGGTCACAAAACAGCCATTTTTCAGAAATTGTCAACGCCCTTATTTACATATCAAGATGTTGTACACCGCTTCCAAGTTTCAGCTCTTCATCTATATTAGAGGGGCTGAAAAAATTGAGAAGTTCAGTTTTTCCAATATGACCACCCTGCCATGCCCACCTCTGTGCATATGTTGTTGCATACCAAGTTCTGTGAAATTTGATCAAGATTTGTGACCGCTAGAGGTCAGGGGTCAAACTGTATATTGATGTCAGATGATGAGGGATGACAAAGTTTACACCATTTGAACTCAGCTGGTCAACAACCAGTTTGGGTCAAAAATATGTACAAATGGCCAAAAATGACTTCTCAAAACAATGACGACATTACACAGCAAGGTCACCCCACATGACAAGATGTGCAAGCTCTTCACCACACATTTTCAAATGCCTATGAAGAACAAGTACCAACACCAGGGGACTACAGGATAAACGAACAGTTGAATTATTTAGAAACACACGAGTCGTTCATTCTGGCAAACCCGTGTCCGTATTTAATCAAACTTTGTCACAGACATGATTTATGGAACAAGTGTATGTCACTGCAAAGCAAGATGCACAAATTTCAGGACTTGTATAGCTAAAGCAAGTAAGCGCTTGGGAAGATGAACACGTAGCAAACTGAAACGCATGCATGTTAAAGCATTCGCTAAACTAACAGCAGTCATTGCCCAATTGAAGACACGAGCCCAAGAGGTATGACGGAAGCAGAACATTTATTCAGCTGGTATAGACCACAGGAAGTACGAAGCCTGAAAAACTGGACATGTGCGTGTGGTGAAACAGAGATGGACACACAAGCAGTACCCATGAATATCTGACTTTTGGCCAGGCCATCGAGTGTTTTGTGTGCTGGCCTGCGCTTGTGTTTCATTGCAGTTCTGAGTCACTGTAAACCAAGGTTATGATCAGTTTTCTGCATTTTGGCTCATCCCGGTCCAAACTCGATATAAAACTCCATGACTATAAACCGCTAATCGATTCATGTAGTATTTCAATAGGGACAAACAAAAGGACAACAGTAATTGTTAAAAAAAAAAAAGAAAAAAAAACAGTGAGTCTAAAATAAACAGCAACTAAAGCATCACACACTCTTCTTTCACTCATTAATCGCCATCGTCGTCTTCCTCACACCTGCTCTCCAGCGCCCCTCCATCCCATATGAAACGACAGCATCATCACTAGCCTCCGGCACGATCGAGGGCCATAACTCCGTAAAAAAAAAATATGCTTCGGCATCCATTTCTGAACTCAACGTAGATCACGAGTAGCTTATTAAGCATACAAAATTTCACGCACCAAGATATAATAGTTTCAGAGCAATCTTGTCCCCATTGTGGCTCGGATGGACGGATGGACCCCAATCCAATATCCCCCGGGCCTAGGGATAATAAACAAGTGGAGACCGCAGGTTCGAATTCCTCTCACCTCAGCTAAGCCTGGTCCTATAGAGCCACACCATCTGCAGGTTTTTACAGTCATTCAGCACTGTAATTGACCTAATAAAGCGACTGATTACACGGCTATGTCACCTCACCTGAGTGGTGTATTACAAGGCAAGCTCAAAGTTAGCCAGGCTTTCTTAGTGTGAGCTGGCTCGACAAACCGTAATCTCTCAATCAGAAATACCATAAGCTACCATGGCAGGTTAAAGAGAGCCACCTTTGTGACACTGAGAACCCTGGCTTCAGGCTCAACATGCCTCACTAACCCACGAATCTTGCTTCGTAGTACACCCCTCTGCTTTCTTAGGTCTGATGTGGTCATCACATTTAATGTGAAGACGTAGACCAGCACGCCCCACCCCCCTCCAGGACCAGGGTTTAGCCACTCCATGCAATAAGCTGCAGCGAATCCTACTCGCCACAACCAGTCTCCAGGATCCCAATTCCATCCTATTCCGGAGAATCCGCTCCTGCCCCATTACTCAATATTCTACACCACCTGACCAGTCTCAGAAGTCTCATTCCTATCCAAATTCTCACCACTCTCTTTGCTTCCCTGCAAATGACCTCGGGAATCGGGATAATCGAGGAGATTCCCGTCCGTAACATGAGTTCGGAAAAAGCAGTACAGGTTTCCAGGAGATAACTACAGTAAGAGGAAGTCCTTTGCAGGAGCCATTTTTCTTGTGGACTGCATAGCACATACATAGTCTACCAATGAATTGATGTCACTTCAAGTTAAAATTTGATAGAGCAAGGACAGTTCATGTCACCAATTCATGTTTCTTCCACGCCCACCCACACATCTTCCTTTTCTTACGTCTCTCTCATCCCAAGAAAAGAGATCATACCTCGACACTCGAGATACCCTCGGCGCACGGTTGTTACATGGCAGCCCCTAGTGGCGTAAACAGGTATCACACTGCGCATGCACGTTTTGCAATTTTTTAGCGGACACACAGACAGACATGATGATGACAATATTTCTTCGGAAAACTGTTTTCTGAGCAGATAAAAAAAGATCCTGAAAAGGAGGGAAGAAAAGGGTGCGAGAAGTCGTCGATTGGAATGAGCCAAACAGGTTTTCACGAGACTCCATTTCCCACCTTCCCCTGGAGTCCCCTCCCCCACCCCCACAATCCTCAGGAGGTCAGCGGCTCTAGATCTCCCCAGATTCTCGCTCGTCTGAGCTGGACTGCCTCTCTCTCTCCAGGGACGGCGACCGCTCTCTCCCCCTCTCCGAGTCGGGGGAAAAGGACCTCTCCCTCTTTATCCGCCCGCCTTCCACCCAGAACTCTGGCCCTGTGCTCGGGCACTCGCTCGGCGAGGGCTCCCTCTCGCGGTGGTGTGCAGATCTGTCCCTGGAACAGTGGATAGTATGTAAGCAGGAAGCAGCTTACCTGCCTCTCTGGTTAAAAAAAAAAGCGTCATCACACAAAGAACAATTCACTGACCACTGATGGAACTTGACTACATTCATTATGAACAACAGTTCGTCAGTCACTTTTTAAGGTGTGATTCATTTAAAACTCCTGACTTCTGCAGCAATAATCAGCACACTTAAATGCCTGGAAACAGCCATTTACCTTAAGATCACAGATCAGGAAATTTGAGTTTTTTTATTTTTGCTTCAAAACAGCTTAAACAAAAGTTTACAAAACTTTGATAATAATTATGGCCAAGTGTTGACAGAAACACAAAAACAGAGGCAAACATTATAAAAATACTAAACTCCGGTGGCCTGTACCTCTTCTTCTTCCTCCTGTGGGAGTGCGAACGAGAGCGATGTCGGTCTTTATGCCTGTGCTTCCTCTCTCTCTCCTTCTCTCCTCCCTCTTCCCGCGAACGGGAGGAGCGATGGCGACGCGAGCGATGGGAGGATGAGTTTCCACCGTCCCTGAGACAGTGATGAGAGTGTGTGAATGAGAGTGTGTGTGAGAGAGTACTGCGAGCAGTTACCTCACACATCAATACTGCGCCCAAACTCTGCATTACTGCCATTTTGCTCCGATAATCTGCCAGAGTGACTGACACGGTAGGAGAAACAGACCAAATGGGAGAAAATGGAACACCTCAGGGGCAACTGACACACCTTGAGAGCAAGTGACACAGATGATTGTCTCAAACAGTATGAAGATATTTAGAGAAACATACTCTTCCGAAACTGAGCGTGTTCAGGAGTAACCAATACAGCTCAGGAGCATCGGACACAGCTCCGGACAAATGACATGACTCAGGCCACTGACACAGCTAAGGAGCAACAGACACACTGCTTGGGACAACCGACACAACTCAGGGGGCAACAGACTCTGCTCGGGACACTGAAACTGCTAGGACAACTGACACCGACCCCGCGTAAAACAGCTGACAACGCACACAAGCAAACTGCCATACCTGTATCGTTCTCCACTTCTTGATCTTGTCCTAAAAACACAGCAAAAGAAAAGATGTTGAACTTAGCCAAAATAAAGTCAAACAAATATCTGCACTGCAGCAGTCATGACTTCAGCTTCAAACAGCTGCTGAGAAAACTTGAGTCAAGACACATTCTTGATCAATACAAAAGTTGGATAGCTCCATTTGAACCCAATTCATGCTATTAGTTGTTGGGCATTTCACCTCTACAAATAACATTTGAACATAGCAATTAACATTTACAAAACTTCATCAAAAATGCATCAACTTGGATTGCCATTGTATCAACAGTAACCAAAATTCCTTTCAATTCACATGAGTTGCAAAAAGGCCAATGACAAATAAAAAAATGTGCTGACCGCATAAAATGGACGCATCATGAAAGATGAACATTATTTTTCATATACAGAGAAATACAATTATCCCTAGCATTTCAATCATAATTGAAACGTTGGTTTAAGTTGTTGCATGTTGCAACTGGTGAAAAAAAATCAAGGCGTCAGCAGGTCCATAAGTTTAACGTCAATTCTCTGAAGAGCACCAGAGTTCACCACATTTTCGATATTTACCTCCGCCTCTCCCGTTCTCGTTCCCTCTCCCTCTCTCGCTCTCTCTCCCGCTCGCGTTCTCTCTCCCTCTCCAGTTCCCATTCCCTCCGTCTCTCTCTTTCCTCCTCTCGCTCTCGATCTTCCCATCTTCTCATCCGCAGTCTCTCCTGCTTTTCAGAAACTGCTTTCTTTTCAAGACAAAGAAGAGTAACAGCTGTTACTACGAGCTAATACACTAAAAGACGCTGTTGGTGGTCAGGTATAAATCTATATCAGCAGAGACGAGAGGTATCGATTTCACAGACTAAAGATTCTGATGTACCTGTGCTCTAGCACAGCTATGTAAAAGGCTTTGAACAGAACAGACCCAAATTGTCCTCTTCTTTTAAGCCAGTATTGCAAAGGATACCATCACTTTCTTGGTAATCTCATGTACAGAACATCCGTCATCTCTCCAAACAACAGCCAACACACACGGCCAGCAGCGAAACAGCCATCGTACACAGGAAGTGGAATGTCCCAAACTATAATGCGCACCGTCAGGCATTTGTGCATGCCGTAAATATGTACAGTGCAAAGCCAGGTTGTCAAACGTCTTCACGAAAGTGTTCTCACCCGTAGTTTTTCCAGCTTCTCACGAATCTCGATGAAGCCCAGGTGCAGTTTGCCGCCGAAGTGGTCAGCGAGCCGGCGGTCGTTGTCATGGAGACCCAGGTAGGCCGAGCAGACCTCGCAGACCCGCAATTTCTGCTGCTGGAAGCTGGAGGCCGGCATCGAGTTTCTGTAGATGTCCTGCGAAAAAATGTACGAGTCATAATAAAGCCAGATGTCATAAAGCAACAGCACTGATCTCAGACCTGATGCCCCAGTCGAATATGTCACTGAATGCACAATCAGAAAGGGATAAACTGACCCTGCATCTGAACTGATGCCGAGACTCATGTTATGCAGAGTTCGCACACCTTCTCCAAAATCAAATACAGGTGCATTTCAAGCGTTTTCAAGCAGCATTTTCAAGCTTTTCCAGTGCCTTTCATCTGTGGTAAATTACATATTGATCAAACTAATAGGTCACATATTGATTTTTTGTGAAAATAACGCAATTAATGTTACAATTTCGGGCAATTTCAAGCAGTTTATTCAGAATGCAAGCACCATGGAAACACCACATTAAAATTTCAAGGATTTCCAGCACCTGTAAGAACCCTGTTTAATACCAGCTGCAAAAATCACTGTTATTGACAGAACAGATGAAAACTAGAGAGCTCAGTAGAGCATTATTGACATTAGAAGCACTGGCTCCAAGAGTCTTCAGATATAGACCATTTGCCTGGGATGCATTTCAACAGGAGAGAGTGGCAGAATCAATACATAGTGACATCACATAACACTGGTCTCATCTCTGCACTTAAGCACTTCCCTGGTTGCTTCTTCATGGTCCTCAAATATAAACAACACACATTTCACATAGGAGATGCCACGCCAGCTTTTTATGAGTTAACATGTTTAATCCAGATCATCATCAATCCGCTTTGCAGGCCAAGGAAGGTGAAATATGTCCTCACCTCCGCCTCCCTCTTCATGGCGCGCGTCTTCTCCACCTTCTCCAGCACTTGCTGCGCCTCCTCCACGTTCCCCTCGCCCCCCAGCTGCTCCGCCCGCGCCAGAAGCTTCCCGATCTCCTCGTTCAGCTCATGCACGCGCTCCGCCTGGACCGGGAGACGCACAGTTAAGGCTGACTAGCGCTTCACCAGTTTGCCGAAAAACACTGGGGCAATTTTCTGACGTTCTAGATCAGCCACCGCGTTCGCCCAACTGAAATTCATCTGTTCGTCCGTGACAAGCGAGCCTAGTCGAACGTTAACCACTGTTCGAAATAATGGTTCAACATGAGACATTCAATTTTTACAATTACAGTAAAAAAGAAACAATTAAGTCGTCAAAGAAAGTCATAGTATTTGCACAGTGTAAAGATAAACTTTGTTCTCCTCGGCTGTTCTCCAACAAGTTTGCCTTCTTCGTAAGCATAAATCAGGCTTTTAACAAGTCAATGCAATAAAGAATGGCTTACTTCCTGACACGAGGTCCTGAATGCACTCAGTGAAAGCAGGAAAGTATGCATACAATTTGTGACAGCAAGTGCGCTACACTAAGCATATTGTTTGCCTTGTTAGCAACCTTCTCATGCAATGAACTCAAGCATGTTTTGGGAAGCACATTACAGTATAAAATGACTATGTGCAGTAGGCAGTAGCACATATTTTAAGCACAGCGTAGATATAATAGGGGTTCTCAGTTTTATCCATTACCAAAGAGAAAATATTGAGATAAAACTGAATATTTTTACAGTACATTTCTGAGGGACCAGGATTTGAAAAAAGGGAATCTTTGTACACTTGTGAAAAAGTTGAGAATTGTGAACGACCTGAAAAGGGGGTTAATTTTTGGACGAAAATGGAAGAAAATGACTCAACATTTTCATAAAGGAATGCTAGCTCCCTAACAAAATTTATTTCGGTGGCAGTACACATCAAGAGCTTTCCAAAAATATAGCTTTCATTAAAATTGAAGGATACTTACATACTGAAAAAAGGGTCCGAAAAAGGGTCACCCCCCACAGGGGGGTAAAATAAGGGTAAATGTTAACAAAGAACTATAAATGCTACTGGATATTAATTGGTGGCTGTAGAAAGCTCCTGACCATTACTAATAGCTGATATTACCACAAATCCACATACATCATCAGATGGGTGTGAACACGGTACCGTTAAATGAGCCTGTTTTGATACCAGTTTGTAAAAGAAGCATTTTTGAGAGCCTGTAAAACCACAATAACAGGGTTAAAACTACTTTGATTGGCAATAAATGATAGCACAGTGCTTAGAGAACAAGTCCTGAAAAAAATTATGGGATTAGCTTTATTAGTTCCAGAGGTAAAGCCTGTTAAATATGGAACAAAAAAATGCTAATTTCACCACCTGAGTGCCACGCCCACTTTTTTGACACCCCCCCAGAAAATAAAACTAGCCGGCCAATTAAGATAAAACTTGGCATGTCTTCCTTTGGCACCCAAAGCAACAATGTACCAAAGTTTGAAGAAAATCCATGACTAAGCCCATGAGAGCCCTGGTTGACTTCATGTGGAATGACCCAGTGATGAATCAGTAAAGATTCTGTCTGACCAATCAGCGGTCTGCAGTGTTTCTGGAGGTTCGCCTGGAACCTTGACAGAGATGTCGATAAAAAGCAGCCCACCAGGCTAGTTGTCTTTGGGTACCAAGCACAACTTTCACCAGTGGAAAACTGAAAAGTAGCCATTTCAAGAGTACAATAGCAAACCACACCACTTAGTGTAAAAGCACCATTAGAGGGCTGTCAGGCGTACAGCCCAGGTGAGCCCTTCTGTGTGGGGTGAAGAGGACAGGTGAGGACACACCTTGGCCGCCACCTCTGCACTGATCTCTTCCTGTGTCTCAGCCAGCCGCTTCTTGGCCAGTTCTGTCCTCCGGTCGCAGTCTGCAATGAAGGACTGAAGGTGCTCGGCCGCCTGACGGAGAGATGGGACTAAGTACAGCGGAGACAACAAAATGGCAGCCAACATGCATCCAGGAATGTAGATAATAACTCTGATCACTCAACACAATAACGTTCTTGACACCACCCCAACACTATTTTTTTATTAATTTTTACCTCCGCCAACAAAGTTGGGGCGGAGGTTATGTTTTCGCCCCCGTTTGTCTGTTTGTCTGTCGGCCTGTTTGCGAACAACATAACTCAAAAAGCAATGCATGGATTGGTCTGAAATTTTGTGGGTGCACTGCTATTACATCAAGGATGGACCCCATTGATTTCACCGCGATCAGTGAAACAATATGGCCGCCACGGCTGCCATCTTGAAATCGTGTGACACGCGATCACTGAACTTTGCTCCCACTCACGAAGATTTGGATTGTGCTGCCTTGGCGGAGGTTTGCACTCTACGAGTGCCTCTAGTCTTTTTTTTAACAAAACGCAGGCTATGCCAACCTGGAGGTACAGAGAACTGTCACCACATTTCACCTTACTAATGATATCCGGCATTGCCAATCCCACAACCAACGAAGAGCAGAGACAGCCCATGTAAAGTAAATAACACATCAACAGCAGGCAGGCAAACAGTGCAACATCAACAATGAAACAGGCACAACCTAAGACGAACTGGGACAAACTGTAACAGGTAGCAAGAATTATAGGGGCAGCACAGGAACTCACGTCAAGCTCGAAGAAATACTCCTGCTGCTTTGAGGCTATCTCGAAATCTGCCCGGAGAGCCAGATCGTGGACCTTCACGCATTCCCCCAGGTCCATGCGCTGTGATAGAGATGCTGCTTGTTAGCAAATAGACGGGCCGTAAACAGTCATTTGCCATCATCAGCTACCAAAGCTAGCATTCCTCAATTGGCCTAATTAGAAAATAAAACTGACAATGGATCTCTGCCGAAAAGTCGCACAGCGGTCACGTTACTCACCGTGCCTGAAAGTATGTCGTGAGGACAGGAATCCAGAAGGTGACTTTTGCACACCCTGTCGTCCGTGAATTTGATCCTCTGGCGCATGCTGTCTCCTGAAATCGGTCAAACGAATCAATACACGTGAAACAGGACCCCAGTGAAAAACGATATTGGACAACATACTCTAAACAACGTGGCACGCTGAAGGAGCAGAGACACCGACTATCACATCTGTCCGATGTACTGATGAGTAATGCGTTATCAGGCATAACCGAACGACTTGATGTCACTACACTATAGGAGCATGATTTTTTAAATATCGGGCAAAAGAACCCTACATTGGAGGAACCACACAAGACAGGCAAGTAATTGCGCTTGATGAACATCACAGCTTCAAGTTTTCTCCACAAATTTCCATTTGTACTTCATAAAGTAAATCTAAAATGTCTTCAAGGACTATAATTGGTCGATCCACGTCACAAATATCCCCCATAATCCAACTAAGTTTACACTTAAACCGTGTCATCGATCGATGGGAATACCCCAAGGGAGGTTGGCAACACTTCAGCCTTATTAGACTGAATGCAGGGATTCGGACCACACGGTAAGACAACGAGCCTCGGCATCAAGTTGCAATTTAAGCCGCTTTCATACTGGACGCGAAACGAATTTTTCGCACGACAGATTACATTCAAAGTCAATGCAAAGACGCGAATACGCGTTTTTTCGCGAATATTCGCGTCTTTGCATTGACTTTGAATGTAATCTGTCGTGCGAAAAATTAGTTTCGCGTCCAGTGTGAAAGCAGCTTTAGTCAGCTTCAATGAAATGTTTTGCATATAGGCATTTTAGCGAACAGTTAGCAAGCATGCAAATGTTTGCTACTCACCATCTCTCCCAGTGCCCATCAGTTGGTCCAGCATTGCTCGCATTTGTGCTTGAGCCGACATCTTTCCAAAAGCAGACCACGCCGGTGCATGCACAGTTCACTCCCACCACCTGGGAAGGCAAGGCCTCTGTGGCGGACTGCCAAGTTTTCTGTAATGAAGCGCCAACTAACTTGCTGGCTAGTTAGCTTACTCAGCTACTATTTTGCCCCAAATAAATAAGCACTTTCCATTTCACGGGGTAGAAATATATGCTTTTCAAATCGAGTGATCTGCCGACTTCACTAGCAATCAGTTTCAGGGCATTAGCTACAGTCCGCGACGGAAAGCTCAGGTAACCTGAGAGCCGTGCGGCGCGGGTAGCTAACTGGCTAACGTTAGCGAGATAGCTATTTTGAGAAAAGTTAGCAAGTCAGCTAACTAGCTATGTTAGGTTTATTCTTGAGTGCAGAAATGCAGTTGAAGCCGGTCAGTAATCAGTGATCAAATTAGGTATGTACATTAATGTCTCAGTTGTTTCGAAGGAAACTAGATAGCGCAAAGGCTGGCAGTCGTTTCCGAAGTCCAAAACCTCCACTATGAGCGCCTGACTTCCTTATCCAAGACATCGCGGAGAGCTTTCACAGGGGGGGGATGAGCTCCTCATTCTCTGTTGTGATTGGCTGAACGGCAGCTTCGACTGAGTTTTTTTCTTCTTCTGTGGTTGTACAGGAGCATAAGGTTGAACACTGCTGTCTATAGTTATGGAGGGTAAATCGAAAATGGACGGCTACTGAGGGCCAAGTGACACTGGTAATCTCCATCCATCCATTCTCTATACCCTCTTATTCCTAACCAGGGTCGCGGGGGGAGCTGGAGCCTATCCCAGCTGACTACAGGCGAAAGGTAGGGACCCACCCTGGACAGCTCACCAATCCATCGTAGGGTGCACACACCATTCGCTCTCACACTCATACCTATGGGTAGTTCAGCATCTCCAATTAGCCTGATATGCAAGTCTTTGGACAGTGGGAGGAAAGTACCCGGAGGAAACCCACGTGAACACGGCGAGAACACGCGAACTCCACACAGAAAGGCCCCAGGCCGGATTCGAACCCACGACCTTCTTGCTGTGAGGCGGCAGTGCTACCCACACTGGCAATCTGAGTCACTCAATTAATTTCTCAGACAGACACAGCATTGTAGAAAATTCCACGCAAAACACAAATACGCTACATTCAATAGCTGCACCAGCCAAACTATTAAAATGTAGAAGAGTAAAGGGCTTCATTATAGCTATGGACAGTCAGCGGAAAACTGAATTTGGTATGTTTAATCGAAAGGATTAAGTTCGAATTAATAACAAAATAATTTATGTTTTCTTTGTGGAGATTCATGCAAACCGACAACGCGTTCCAGATTCTTCCTCTGACAACCATCAGAGTGTTTACACTCGTAAAGAATTTTAATAAATTATTAAAGACCCATCACTTATATACATTTCAACACAAATAAGCCATGAATCCAACCATGGTAATTTGTAGGACCTGAAGTGTAAACAATGAAAAACTGAAGGCTATAGCTTAATTCTATATATTAACAGAATAATGGCTTCAAACTATTTGTATTTAAAAGTGAGCCTTTCCAAAGTCAAATTTTTGCCAAAATTTGAACAGACACATAATATGTCTTTCTATTGAACATGGGTTTTTTTTTTTTTTGTCAAATTTACAGATGCATATTCTTTCAGGTATAAAGACATCCAGGGGCAAAGAACCATGGGTGCATCAGCTCTTACAAATCTTTTTTAAGACATGCCTTTCTCACCCCGTGTTGCAAAGGCATGATTAGCTGAAATATTACACAGATCAGGACAAGAGCCAATCCTGTTTCAGTTCAGTGAAGTGAGGCAATTAATAGAAATATAATTCATATTTTTCCATATATATGCTTCCCTTGGGTCAAATCATCAGTAAACACAATGTATGCCACCACTGTTATGCCATTGATACCCAGTTGTATGTTCCTTTGCATTCCACCAATTCTAACAGTTTAAATCAACTTACCATCTGCCTTTCTGATATCAACTGTTGGACATTCCAAAACTTCCTAAAACAAAATGATGACAAAACAAATTATTCTAGTTGCAGCACCCAATTCCTTAAGCATCGTATTAAGCAATCTTGAACTCCTTTCACAAAATGTCAAGCCAATTGCAAGGAATCTAGGCCTTGTTTTTGACTCCAATCTTTGCTTTGATACTCAAGTGAAGAAAGTCATTCAGACTTGTTTTCTATGACTGAAATTAATTTCTAAAATTAAACCCTCTTTATTCTTTAATGACTTATGTAGAGTAGTTCATACCTTTGTGTTGTCGCATTTGGATTCCTGTAATGCCATCTATACTGATTCATCTCAGGCATTCCTTCACTGCCTTCAACTGGTCCAAAATGCGGTAGCACAACTCATCACTGGCTTCAGAAAATGAGATCACATAATCCCAATCCTGGCTTCCTTGTATTGGCTTTTCGGTCCACTTCCATGTTGATTTTAAAATCTTGTAAATAACTTTTAAAGCTCTGCATGATCAGGCCCCTAGGTATATAATTGACCTTCTGAACCAATTAAAGACTAAGGGCTTTGCAAAACTCTGGAATGATCTACCAGCTGAAGTCCGGCTTGCTCAAACTGCCTCTTCTTTTAAATCTCCTCTTAAAACATTGTTTTTTAAAAAAGGCTTTTATTTCTGTGTGATTTTTTTTTTTTTTTTTTTCCTCCACCAAGAGGTTATGTTTTTGCTTCTATTTGTTTAAACCATGCCACTTCGTTCCATTGGTCATCTGTCTGTTTGTCTGTTTGTTAGCAGGATATCCCAAAAATAGCTGCATAGATTTCAACCAAACTTTGCAGGATGCTACAGTAGCCCAAGAGGAACAAGTGATTAAATTTAGGCATATCTAGGCCAAAGTACAAATCCAGCTATGCTGGCGGAGATTAAGTACAGCTGAGATATAGGCCAAAGTACAAATCCAGCTATGCTGGTGGAGATTTGAAGTCTCGAGTCAGACACCAGATGATTTTGACCATAGATATATGATTTCGACAACGATCTCGCTAGGCGGGAGTCTATTTATTTATTTATTTGTCTTCTAGTAGGATATCTCAAAAATGACTGCATAGATTTTAACCAAACTTTGCAGGATGTTAAAGTAGCACAAGAGGAACAGGTGATTAAATTTTGGCATATCTAGACCAAAGTACCACTGAGATATAGGCCAAAGTTCAAATCCACCTATGCTGGCGGAGGTATGGGCTCTCGTGAGTCCAGCTCTAGTTTTTAATGATTTTATCATCTAGATCATCTTGTTTTGGAATGTGTTTTAATGGTTTGTGAAGCACTTTGTAACTTTGTTGAGAAAAGCGCAATAAATGAATAAATAAATAAATGATATAGTTAACGGGGGAACTGTGGATATTACTATAGTAGGATAATTCTCAGACAGACCCACAATTAATGTGGTTTATATATGATATTTAATAAGTGAATTAAATCCTATGTGCGTGTGTCTCTGTGTACTATAATTATGCTATTCTCAGTACTCTCAGGAGACATAATCACTGAAATTACCGAGAGCAGGTTGGTAATTAAAATAGAGTGAACATCCCTCCAAGGAATAATGACAGCGTAATTATATCACCAGTCAAAAGTAATGCATCACTGACAATGTTGAATTTATTTTGTATTGGACTGGTAAGAAAGCTGTGAGAAGTAGCCTCATTAAAGAGAGAGGGGTAAAATACTCACATGTGGGTAAACTTCATGATAGCTGGGCAAGCATTAAGGACAGGATAAACAAGATGCCTGAGGAGAAAGTAACAGCCGAGCAAAATAAACAAAGAAAGAAAGAAAGAAAAGACAGCAGAACGAGCAAATATAACGGATTATCTATTCAGATAAACTACAGAACTCAAAATTATATTTCGGCACACAGCAGCAACATACCTTTTTCTTATAAATGTATTCTCAAATTTGTTTTGTTTATGAGACAGCTATGATTGTTAACCGACTTAGCGCCGCATAACATGTAAACGCGTAAGTGCTCATCATGTACATAATAAATTCGCGAATTTCTCTAACGCAGTCTATTTGAGGACCAGGGCCGCCCCCTACCGTCTCAGGATGTGCTCACCATCGATGCGGACTTCGGGAAAATGGCGATGGTGTCGGCCGCGAATAGCCTCCCTAGGCGCTTTCTGTTGAAAAACGCAGGGGTTTTGATACGTCGCACTGGGGTGAAAAACACCGAAATAAATGGTTTGACTCAATTTCGAAATGCAGTCACAACTTCATCGGGCGCCATTCTCCCTAAGCCTGTTAAAGTAAGTGTGTGTGGATGAGAGAATTGGCTAATTTTCATTTCGGTGCGAACGGCATAATTTGGCCTCCCTCAGCTTGGAGATGTTGCAACATTTCAGATAATAATGATTCAAGATTAACTCTGCAACAAACTCTTTGCGAGTTTTCTTTTTTAAAATTTGAGGACAACGATGCAGTTAAAACGCATGTTTTGATAAAGCTCAATTGCTTGAAAAGGCAATGTGATCAGTCGCTTTGGACATACAGCGATGACTGGAATGTGACTGGTTAATGCATGCCCGCCTGTAAGGAAGCGATGGAAGTCTGAAACACTTAATTCATATACCCGCTTGACTCAGTGATTATCTAAAATCTGAATTCAACTAATGTCTAACAAGCATTTTTTTTATCATTCGTGGTGAATTCTCTTCGCTGCTTTCTGTTTATCATAAAAACAAATGACTGGTTATCTTTCCGCAATGTAGCATGATATATTTTTGCTAGCTGAGAGTAGACTTAATCCCAGTTTAGCAATGAGATAAAATTCTCACGGTTTGCATGGCTTAGAAGACAAATCGAATTACCGGTCACATTCACTTCCTATATCCCTGTCAGACATGCTGGAAGTCACACCCTAAAGTAAGCCAAACCTGAAAATCGAGCAGGAGACTAGTTTTGTGTTACCTGCCGCAAATAAACGCAACAAAAGCGCATTTTAGTGTCCGAAAACCTTTGCTTTTTAAGTCATTTTTTCCAAAGTCACTACCATGTTTTGACTTAATGAATGTAAGAATCTATTATTTATGAATCCACATTTGTTGTATTACCTCCTCACTACACCTCAACTGCTCCAGGGTCAATGGGCGGAGTTCACTTTTGTGCGTTAAATACATGTATACTTAAAGACTGGCAACTAAACTCTTATAGTAAGTTTTAGACGCTTCTGTATAATTACTGTCGCTCATGGTTTGTTTACTATGGTTACTTGAACTGAAGTTGAATGGAGGAACTTTACATCCATAAAGGCTCTTTTGTCGGCTATTTTCAGACCTCGTTTGGCCTTATGCGCATGACCATTGTCGTCATCCCCTTCCTGTACGTGGGCACACTGATCAGCAAAAACTTTGCTGCCCTGCTGGAAGAGCACGATATCTTCGTCCCTGAGGATGACGATGACGACGACTGAATGAGTGCAGGTTTGTATTACACTTTTGCTATACCTCCACTCTTCAAATTACTGCATCCTATGCGGTTAAAAACAAGTGGCTCACAGGCACAATGGTATCGTGCAATGTTCTTGTGAAGCACCACACTAAATGCAAGAGCAGTTGTAGCCTGTATTGTAGAAGCTGCACCTGCAGACTTGCATGATATCCTGATAGATACACTTGTCCTCGAGCATACCACCTGGCAAGAAATCCTAGGCATGGGCAATGCCTGCTCTGCACTGTGAGGGTCCAGAATTGGTCCTCAAACCCCTAAAAATTAACTCTATACCTCTGTTAAGTCCCCAGTTGCCACATTCAATGGCTGATTTTGGCATTGCTAAGTTATTTCTGTCAGAACAGCAATTTAAATACTGTGCCTGCTAGAATTTATAGCTCCATATTCTTGTTACCTGCATCACGCTTCTTTGTTTACAGCGTCTCTTAATGTGTAATTAAGGCTTATGGCCCTATTCATGGAGTATATCTTCATGTTTCATTATCAGGCATGCTTATAAGTATAGCTTTATGTTTCATTGTTAGCCTCATTCAAAGACTACCATAGTGGTGTCTGTTCTGGACTCCCAGAATTTAACCGCATTTTATTTTGCTCCTGCAGCTTTCCTTAAGGCAATGATGGCAAGCATTACTCAGCATGAAGGAGAAGAGAAAGGGAAGATGGGGGGAATTCAGTCACTGATGATGACTCCGACGTTTTTAGATTACTCTCCACTCATCCGTTCCTTTGGTCCCTTCTTATGTTTTCCAGTTGTCAGGAATATGAGTGTTTTTGGCTGGTATGGCGTCAGTCTCCTTCCATGGCGTGTACAGAGAGAGCTTTACTGAATAAAAATTGCAGTGTGTCTGTGAGCTTTTCTGTTTGTCCTTTACTCAAAATGTGCTTCTTCTGTGAACTGTTCTTCAGATTGAAAACCTCTTGGCCTAACGCAACGATGTTGAAGGCATTCTTTTGATATTAAATGAGGGACAGGTGACCCAAGCCCTGGGGTTAACGTTGAGAAACTCTTTCACCTTTTGAAACTGCAGTGTGTTGAATGTACAATTCTTTTTTTTTCCCAAAAAATACATTTAAAAATGAATTGGCAAGTGCAGCTTATAAGAAAACATGTGCTCGCAGGGCTACAGCTGCAATGACCTTTACAAAGCTGACGGCAAGACCAGGACATTTTTCACTCAAAAAGACGATCCAAGGCCATGAAGAGTAAATAAGTATGTCAGTTACATTACAACACACTAGTCTGCAGGCAAATTGAACGGTTTAACTTTTCAATGTATCCTGAGGAAATTCATCACTTTATATTTCATGTTCCATAAAATGATACTTACATTGATTAGTACAGGCAGGAGCCATGCATGTCCTGGTCATATGATCTTATCTTTGAATGTGGGGGTCCAAGCTTTAGAGTGAGTACCATTGATTGCAAAGTGAGATGATGTTTATTATTGTACACATTTCACAATAATTCCAAAATATAACGCCTGAGCCTCCATTCTCGGCGACTTCCTTTTAAACTGAAAAAGGAAAACGTCTCAACAGTACCTGTGTCAATTTCAAGGGGTTGTGTAGCACCACCCGTATGTAAACTCGGAGTGAAGCTGAACTGGTGAACAGCTCCCCCCTATGGTGTAAGCACTCATCACACTTCCTACAGTCCCGACACAGCCACCCCTGCTTACTTTTCCTAACCAAGTCGAGGTACCGCTTCCGCTCTGAGCCACACTTCAGACAATCAGATAGTACCTAACTGGAATTGTAAACCAATCAGATTGTACGTAAGTGGAATTTTTTCCCTTAAATGGTCTTGAAAAATAATCCGGCGAACGGTACAACTGTTTTAAATGTCAATTACCACTGCTACTCCAAAATTGCGCGCTATAGCAGAGTGCTCCTCATTGCATTTATTACAGATTCCTGCTTTACTGTATGCCATGGACTGGCAGAATCAGAGCTAGCGGTGCTCAAACAATCATTTATGTTTAAGGGGCACTTTGTTTGGGGATCTTGCTCCAAGCTGGGAAGATGGGCTTTCACCCACAATACGCACAATGACAGTCTTCTCACTTGGAATCATAGAGATTTCTTACATTTTCATTTTTACCACAGCTCCCTGTCGCTTTGTACCATCACACCCTGCTCTATCCCCACCCCCACCCTCACCCCACCAGTCTTAGTGTTCCGGATTGTTCTCCAGCTGCTGTCCCTCCTCCAGCGCGGCCATAGCCAGCCTCAGGTGCTCCTTCAGAGCCTCGATCTCCTGCTCGCTGCGACTCTTCATTCTCCCCAGTTCGGAGTACACCTCCTTATACCGGTCGCAAGCAGACCGCTTCTCCTGAGGGAGGGATAGGAGGCTGACATCAGGAAGGGAAAAGGCCCCTCCCATATGCGTCTTCCACCAATGAACTCAGCCTACAGATTTTCACAGGCTATTTCGACTCCCCTCACTGAAAAATGTGTGCCAAATTGCAAATTAAAACTGAATTCTGTGGAGGATATTAAAGGATTTGGATTTTACAGCTGTAATAACAATCATCAGATCACCAGATGTGTGGAAACTCATTGAAATGGACATTGGAGTGAAAAAATGCAGGTATCAACAGGAACAATGTTTTTATCCCATCCATCCATCCATCCATCCATCCATCCATCCCAGGAATATGATCCTATGAATAAAAAATCCTATGATGAAAAAACATCCTATGACACTCTTCGACAAGAGTAGGGGGTCACCTGGTCTCATGGCTAGATTCCCAACCTGGCTACTTCAACCTGCCACCTAATCATCCCCCGATCTAATTAGCTATGCAACTTGTCCTCTCCCCCTCTACCTCAACCCCCCAAGGCTCCCTTGAAAAAGAGATTTCAATCTCAGTGGTACTTCCCTGGTTAAATAAAGGTTAAATAGAAAATAAATATGGTGAACTGCAGCACACAAACACACTACACACCAAACTCTTACCTTATTGAGAGAATGCAGTTCGTCCCTTAAGCAGCTGATCTCTCTGCGCAGGTATTGAAGCTCATTCTCTTTGACTCGCAGCAACATCTGAGCCGCGGCATGAAGAACAAGGTCAATGACAGAGCAAAGAAAATCTTCATTCCATGCACTGGCTCAGTACTGCCCACCACAGTGCACGATTAGCCTCATGTTTACAAGAACTCAACCCCTTATGGTAGGGTTGGAAAAAATATCAACAATATATAAATATTGTGATACAAAATAAGATATCTGCTTAGATTTTGGATGTTGTAATATTGTGATATGACATAAGTTCTGCCTTTTCTGGTTTTAATGGTTACATTACATTAAAGTTCTGCAGTTTTCTGTATCTACCATTGCCTGTACCTACCAGGTCATCATACTCACATCACCGACTGTTAATAAAAAATCTCATTGCATAAATATTTTAAGAAAGTGGGAATAGTTATTGCTACAATATCTCCACAATATCGATATTGTGGTATTCAGTGAAAAATATTATGAAATTTGGTTTTGTCCATATTAGGGATGCACCGATACCACTTTTTTAAAAACCGATAGGAGTACGAATATTTTGTTTTGTGTACTTGCCGATATCGAATACCAATACCGATATTTCTGAAATGTTTTCCAGGAAAAAACAATGACAATTTCGGAGTACAGGTTTTATTTTCTCTTTATAACAAGCCTAAAAGAGGCCAATATCAAACGATTCACACATGGCTATTTCCAAAAAAAAAAAGGAAAAAAAAAGAGTAGGCCTAACTGCTAAAAATCTTTCTGTATTTAGGCCCAACAAAAAGCCTTTGAACTAGCACTGCCATCAAATGAGGCAAAACATTACTGAAGCTTGACAAATGAAAAGTAAACTCGCTGCATAGGCAAGGTAACACACCCAACTTCATAAAAAGTCAGTAGAACTATTAATTGGCACAGATAGTTTCTACACACATTCATAGGCATTCTCAATCCAACTAAAGTCAATAATAGCTTTCCAAGCAAACAAGGCATCACTTAAAGTGTGTGGTATCGCCATATTTCAATTACACAAATGACAAATGAAAAAGATTTAACTTAACCACAACTAAACTGTTTAAGGTAACCATATGTTACTAATATATTTGCAGTAAAATAATAAGATTCACAATTCTAAGTCTCTGTGTGTGTGATTGTGGCTAAGTGCTTGAGCGAGCTCGGCTTGCTTGTAAATATTCAATAACTGATCCGGGTGTGCCATCTAGTGATAGAATATTGTAATTGCGTGCATAAATTTGCAGCTCCATGTCCGCTGGCAGAAACATCTGCACAAAACGCTTAAGATACCCTGCCGAACGCCGTTGTTCTTCTTGAACACGCCGCATCCAGATAATCCTTAAATGATGAATTATGTACATATTTTGATTTGTAACGTGTAGTGAAGCGGCCAGTGTCAAAGTGCGAAGAAAAAAGTATACTTTTTATCTTTTAAACGTAGTAGAGTAGAAGTCCTGGTAAAAAAAAAAAAAAAAAACTCAAGTAAAAGTACAAATCCTCAAAAAACTACTTAAGTACTGTAACGAAGTTGCCTACATGTACTTCTTTACTATACACCTCTTGTGTGTATCTTGTGAATGCCTGCATGTGATGTGATGACTATAAAGCTCTCTTTTTCTCGTATTTTTTCTAACTCGCTGTCTCCCCTAGACATAGAAGTCAGATAGTACAAAGTTCTGTAGCCTATGCGACCGTGAGCAGGCAGTTACCTTGCGTCTTACATTAAGTGGTATCGGTGCTTGGTATCGGCAAATGTGGACGAGTACGAGTACGAGCATATTAACGCGGTATTGGGCAGATACCCGATACTGGTATCGGTGCAACACTAGTCCATATCCCCCAGCTCTACCTCAGGGACATTATTCTATTTCACCTGCTTGTCCAGCAGGTAGCCCTTACCTCCATATCACAGGAGCTGAGCTCATGGTTACCGAGAGAGACGCTGCCCTCGGATCCCTGGGTGGAGCCAAAATGGCGCAAGCGACCAATTTCTTCAGTCAAACGGGATTGCAGCTCCTGGGAACACAGCAGTAAATAACCACAGGACCCATAACTGATGAGTGAGGTCTGAGACTTTCACAAGAATAAGGTTATGCATGTCTGTGCAAATAACAGGCAGGCAGAGTAGCACTACAAACCAATAAAAGTAGAGTCTTTGTGAGTAGTTCATATGTACTGTAGTGTTAGTGATATGGACATCCAACAAATGACACTCACTGAGCTTCATCATTAATATACAGTGAGCACCATAATTCCTTACAGTGTCACACACTTTTTTTCTTTTTTGGTTCAGTGGGCCATTTATCACTTATTCTGAGTCCAACTGGACATGCATTTTACATGCTTAAGAAAAGACTAAACGCAAAAAGTCCTTCAAACAAGCAGGAACTGAAGATGCTGCAGTACAGGCCTGGCAGAGCCAGAGCATCACCAGGGGAGATACCTCGTGTCTGGTGATGTCCTTGAATGCGAAGCATATGTGGCTAATAATCAAAAATGATTACTTTAATATTCAGTATTGTACAGTGTCCAATATTTTTTAAGAGCCCAGAAATCGGAAATGGGGCGGGGCCTATGTATCAAAGGTGCTGCCATTTTTAAATCGTTAATCCGATATGACTGAAAACACCCTTAAATTAAAGCTTACAGTCGGCACTTCAACCTCATTGTCATTATATCCTTCTAAATGCAAAGGGCTGGAGGACAGAACCAAAATAAACAAATGTGTCTCTGTCCGGTGAATTATGGGTCTCACAATGCACTCTGTTGGCCTATAGAAACTGTGAAGACTCATTGTTTCAATGCTGTGTTTTATCCTGTAAGCGTAAGCGGCTAAATATCATAGCGGCAAAGGAACTAGCAATATAGGGCACAGAGACTGCCCCCATAAGTACTGTACATAACGGCACACTGTGCAATATAATTACCTGTATAAATGTGCAAGTTGTCAGTGTATAAGAGTGCCTGCTCTGCTAATTCAGTGCTATTAACTTTATGACTAATGAAAATGGCTTCTAAGTTGTCTCTGTCAGACAGAGTAATTCTATTAGATAATATTGGAGTGAGTCTCACTCGTCTGACCTGGTTCTCCCTCCGCAGCTGGGTCATCTCTCTCTCTCGCTGGCTGATCTCTCGCTCCCTCTCTGCACTGCACTGCTCCACCCTGTTCAGCTCCAAACACTTCTGAGAGTACCTCTCCGACAGCTCCTCCAGCTCCCTCTGCAAGGCCTGAGTCTCGGACCTGCGAGCCCGGCACAGAAAACACACTGAACACAGACCAGCACAGGTGCACTACAGCTCAGAGGTGTGGAATCACCTGAGATTAGAGTGGTTCAGATCAGTGCTGCCCCAGCGTCGGTCCTCAGGGCTCACTGTGTATGCTGGTTTTTATTCCCACGACATTTGCAATTGTATTATCTTAACAAGCTGAGTGCCTTAATTAAGCGCATATTTTATGTGTTGAGCAGTTATTTATCCAACTAAGCCACATGTTGACAGAAGTATTCATGCATGCCATGAAATTCCATATCTGCGTTGTGATATACTGGACATCACCGCATGAAAAATGAAAAAGTATTAAACCAATAAAATCAAATTAAAGAAATAGTTGGTTCCGAATTGTTAACAAGAGGCCTATTGGCCAGGAGAGCTCCGCTGAGGATGACTGACATGTCCATGTCATAACTTAATTTCAGAAATCCTTGAAAACTATTGCAATATAAACACATGACACATTTATGAAAGACTGAAAAAATGAGCATAAACACTGATTTTCTAAGTCCGAAATGCTGGATTTCTCAAAAACTGGGACATAGGATGTTCTAATTTTCTCAAGGAATATTCAAACATCATAAGAAAGGCGCACAACAAATTAGACAAAAAGATATCAGACAGTTTTAGAGACATTAATGAAAGACTGAAAAAATGAGCACAAACACTAATTTTTAAGTGGAAAATGCTGAATTTCTCAAAAACGGGGATGTGGAGTTTCTAATTTTCACAGGGGATAATCAGAACATCATAAGGAAGGCTCACAACAAATTAGACAAAAAGATATCAGACAGTTTTTTAGATATTAATGAAAGACTGAAAAAATGAGCACAAACACTGATTTTCTAAGTCCAAAATGCTTAATTTCTCAAAAACCGGGGCGTAGAATTTTCAAATTTCAACAGTGAATATTCAGAATATCATAAAGAAGGCTCACACCATATTAGAACAAAAGTTATCACAGTTTTTGAGATATTCAAATTTGAAGTGAAAAGTTGATGCTGGACGGACAGACAGACGGACGCCGGACGACTCGGCATTAGAAAAGCTCCGCTGACTGCTGACTATGGTCACAGCGGAGCTAAAAAGTAATCAGACAGTTTTAGAGATATTAATGAAAGACAGGAAAAATGAGCACAAACACTGATTTTCTAAGTCCAAAATGCTGAATTTCTCAAAAACCGGGACGTAGAATTTTCAAATTTTCAAAGCGAATATTCAGAATATCATAAGGAAGGCTCACACCAAATTAGAAAAAAAGTTATCATACAGTTTTTTAGATATTAATGAAAGACTGAGAAAATGAGCACAAACACTGATTTTCTAAGTCCAAAATGCTGAATTTCTCAAAAACCGGGACGTAGATTTTTCAAATTTTCAGAGTGAATATTCAGAATATCATAAGGAAGGCTCACACCAAATTAGAAAAAAAGTTATCAGACAGTTTTAGAGATATTCAGATTTGAAGTAAAAAGTTGCACCGGACAGACAGACGGACGGATGGACAAACAGACGGACGTCAGATGACTCGGCATTACAAAAGCTCCGCTGACTGTGACTGTCGTCACAGCAGAGCTAAGAATTAATTGATGCATTGTCGCAAAAACAAACCATATAATCATTTATTACACAAGCAAATGATTAAGAGTCAAACCTGTTTTTTTTTGTCATGTAATTAATTTCAAGCAAATTATTATGAAAGACAATAAAAACACTCATTTTCAGAAATCTAGTTTGGGGCCAACTTATTTTTATGTGTCGCATTTGATCTGTCTAAAATTAACACTTGAAATTATTTGCAAAATAGAAAAAAGCACGGTCTGTTCAAGGGTCGTTTATTCTTTAAGGCAAGGATGGGTATTTTGGTCACATTGTGGCGTCCAAGCATGCTTTCAACATAAACATGCCAAAGTAAAATTAATTAACAGCTTGCTAAAATATTACGATAGTAATTGTGGTTGGAACAAAACCAGTATACCCTGCAGGCCCCCAGGACCAAAGCAGGGGACCATTTTTAGATGATAAAGAACCAATATCTATTTCATTTATTTCTCCTCAGAGCATCCATTGTGAGATTTAATCGCTGCTTTTCATATTTTAGGCATTCGGCATACTCATGTTACCAAGGGATCATTCTCAATGGATTTCAACCTGGACCACAGTATTTCCCAAGGCTTCGTCTGTGAAAATGGGCACAATTCAAAGACTTTATAATCCTTGTGATCCAGCAACAGCTCTATGGGGTTTAAATCAGGTGATTTTGCTGGCGACTCCTGATTTTGTCATTTCCAATCCAGAAAATGACTGCAGAGTTTTTCATGTTTTCCATCGCTGCCTTGCTGTAGCACAGTTTCCTCAGTTTAACATAGGCGAAAATCACTCGTGATTCCAAACTTTTGAGAAGTAGTGTAGGTATTAAAGATTCTGTCAGTGAATCAGGAGGTATGACTGCTTTGTTAGAGATATATCAGAAGGAGCAGATGCCATAGGCGACACTAATGGTATTCAGCAGTGCTCACACAGCAAAGACAGAACACCCATATTAGTCATTTTGCCATCCTCCATTTAAAAAAGCTGCAGCGACAAAAGTAGATTATGTCAAAACAGTTTTTTTTTGTCAAAATGCATGAATATTTATCGCCGCCTCTCATGATTACTCATACGATGGGTGGGGACAGGTTGTTTTTTATGGAACAAGAATTGTCTGAAATGGTCTTAGTCTGTGTTACGGAGTGGGCAGTAGTTTCAGTGTGTGTGTGTGTGTGTTTGTGCATGACAGTAGTGCAGGAGGAAGTCTCAGTGTTTGGTACATGTTTACAGTAGTCAGTATGTGGTAAATGTGTACAGAAGTCTCAGTGTTTGATATACGTGTGCCGTAGTTTAGCCCTTAGAGCACCAAATGCTGCTATTGTTACTCAATGATGTAAGATGTCAAAATCAAAACTGTTGAAAACCTATCATGTGACGACTTGTTTAAACAAGTTTTCAACAGCACAAGATAATTAAATTCATATTTTTTCTGAATTTATTTCAGTGCTCTAAGGGTTAGGTGGTAGTCTCAGTCTGGGTGCATGTGTTCAACTGTATAGACTGCATGGCAGTGGGGGGTGACTTACTGCTGCCCCCTGTGGAGAGCCTGTGTATCAGCACCGGCTCCAGCCTGCTTCCTCACTTTCTCCAACTCCTGCTCCAGCTCCTCCCTGTGAGCCTTTTTCAGCACCTCCATCGCTGTGTAATTAAATCAACAACAGCAATAACAGGATCAACTAAATTAGCCATGATCACATTCACTTTTCAGTAATGATTAGGAATTTAACGATTCTGAATCACGATTTTTTAAAAGCGTAGTGCCACCACATACTGCCATGGGGCGAACATCCAAGCTTTCCCTTTTCCTTTATGAAACCCGACGCAGTCTTGAACGAAAGTGCCAAACATCAAAGGGCATGAGAAATGCTTCCGAGAAAGAACTTGTCTGACATCAGTATTTTTTGGCGACATGCTGCACGGAGCCAAGTAAAGCACCACAGAATCGTCTCCTTTTAACCAATTAGGTTACTCTAATCCTGTCCCTGTTTACTTTGCTCAATTAGCAATCAAACAGGGGATTCGCTTATTTACTTTGCTGACTGAGTAGAGCTGTTTATTAAGATAGCATGTTTGATTGCCGCATTCTGAAAGTTAAATGGCCATAGAACAGCACAGATTTGCAAGAACGCGTATTTGGCCATTTCGTGTGATTGTGATAATTTATAACTCACATTCACGTTTCATCCGCTTTACAGAATGTTTTCCACCTTGTGCATTTTTTCGACACTTGAAATCCAGGGCGATCTGAAAATAAATCGCTTTATTTTTTTTTGATCATTATAGATCTCCTAAAAATACTGCAATGAGAGATGAAATGCTGATTTGAGATGTGGCGATGTTGAACGAGGACTTTTTTAAAGTGTGATGAGACAACTTGCAGTCATGGGGCGTGTAGGCAGTCGCGTGTAATTTCTTGAAGCATACACACCTGTAGTGGCTTAAACGGTTTAAAATGCCATCGGGAAGAAGCCTGAGTTTAGATTTCGCTAATTGCAGGTGCTCCGCCCTTCCCTCAATCTGCTCCCGTGTACTTGGCCTAAATAACAATCAAGCAATTTCAATAGCCTATAACGATTAAGATGTGATGGTGAGAAGCAGATAAACCTAACTGGGCTACGGTGCAGGGGCGACGTTAGACCTGAAAATTCGGGGGCTAATTTCCATCCCTTTATTGACAACAATTAGTCCTGGCTAATTCTTGATGGTTTTCCTTTATTAACACGTTTTCCAATTCAAAAATAATCAAGTGGCAATTGAAGACACGGCTTCTCTCCCCCATGCGATCTAAAAGCGACAAAATAATGGGCTACATTCAGTACAGAAAAATAATTTAATTATAATTAGGTCTATGCACTGGGTCTTAGGGCTATGTGACTAGTATGTGGTTTCGTCCGTTTACATTTTCCAATTAGACAGCCGTCTATTTTTACAGCAAGTTGCGTGACCGTGCTGCAAAAACAGGTGTACGTACTTGTCGCTGAAATTACCTTCATTCGCTGAAGAGTTCTGAAATGTCGTCGCCGAGTGCCGGTGCATAGACCCAATTATAATTAAATTGCCACTTGATTACTCTTCAATTGGAAAATGTGCTAATAAAGGAAAACCATCCAGAATTAGCCAGGACTAATTGTTGTCAATAAAGGGATGGATATTAGCCCCCGAATTTTCAGGTCTAACGCTGCCCCTGCTACGGTGTGAGATTGAAAGAATGCCAATGATTTGAATAAATCTTCCTCTGAATTATATCTCTCGTTGTAGAATTTTAGGACATTATTCAAGATTAATTTAAAACAGATTTGTTATGAGATCGCCCAGGATTTTAAGCGTCTAAAAAATACGCAAGGTGGAAAACATTCTGAAACGCGGATGTGAGATATAAATTATCACAGTCGCACGAAATGGCGTGGCAATGGCAATCCTGTTCATGCAAATCTGCCGTTCTATGGCCATTTAAATTTCGAAATGCAGCAATCAAACATGTTGTCTTAATAAACAGTTCTACTCATTCAACTTAAAGAGTAAACGAATCCAACATTTGATTGCTAATCAAGCAAAGTGAACGGGAACAGGTATACTTTTCTTAAAGTTGCCTAATTGGTTAATTGGAGACGATTCTGTTTTCATTCGCTTGGCTCCTTTCAGCACGTAGCCAAAAAATACTGATGTCAGTCAAGTTTTTTTCCGGAAGCATTTCTCATGCCCTTTGATGTTCGGCACTTTCGTTCAAGACTGCGTCGGGATTCATAAAGGAAAAGGGAAAGCTCGGATGTTCGCCCCATGGCAGTATGTGGTGGTACTACGCTTTTAAAAAAATTGCGATTCAGAATAGCTACCCCCCTTAGTAATGATATACAGGTAAAACATGTTGCTCCCTCCCTCTTGTAGTCTCCCTCCAACTCTTCCTCTCACTCTCCCTTTTCTGTCTTCTTCTCACTCATTTTTCTTCTCTTCCTCTCAATCTCTGTGCATCTCTCTCTCACTCTCACCTGTATTCTCACTCTCTCCCTCCCTCTCTCTCCCCCCCTTCTTTATCTTACCCTGGGCAGTTGCCTGAGTCTCCTCGCGCAATAATCTCTCCTTCTCTCTCTCCAGTTCCCTGATCTCCCGGTTGTGCTGTTTCTGGAGTTCCTCAAGGGCCTGTCTGTGGGCCTTCTCCATCACCTCCAGACTAAGGCCCCAGGAGGCCTCCGAACTGAACTGCCCACGCTCCCCTCCATCTCCGTCACCCTGCAAACTATCCAGCTGCTGCCTCAGAGTCTCCACCTTGTGGAAAAAGAGTGTAATGGCAACAATAGATTAAAATACAGTCAACGCTATGCAAGTGGACTGCAATGTTGCATTGTTCAGCAACTGCATATGTACTGGTCAAGACTCTGGTATAAACAACATGCCACAGCAATCAATCATACATAAAGGAGTCATAAAATTCACAATTCTGTTCTGTTGGGTGGACAAAATGGCTTCTCAACAGCAACATAAAAAATTCAATCAGGAATGAGTTGTAACAGCCATAATCAGGCATGTGTAAAATTTGCGAAAATTTTTCCAATTCATCCCAAAAAAAAGGAAACTCATTTTTCTTCCAATACCTCTCTCTGCAGTGCCTCGTCGCTTTTTTGTTCTCCTATGGTTACCGTACGTGGCGTAGACTGCGCCTCCCAAGGAAATCGCCTTTCAAACTCCGCCCACCTCTTCTCCACGTCCTCCTCTGATAGGCCCTTTTTCAGCACCACTGAGTCCCACGGACTGCCGGCGGCCATTTTGGAGGCTTCAGCCTCAAACCACCTGCTCCTGCTCTCCGATCGCTTCCGCTTGTCGCAGATGCGGCCCTCCCCCAGGACCTTCTCATTGGTCGGCAGCGAGCTGGCAGTCACCGTCACCGGGGCCAGCTCTGCGTAGTCGCAGGAGCGTGGGGCAGGAGTGGGCGTGGCCCCAGAGTTTCCCTGTGTCTGGCGGAAGGAGTGGCGTGGGGAGGGCAGGGGGCGGGAGAGGGGCGTGTCCTTATCAATACCGCCATCAGGCAACCTGGGACATTGAGAGAGATATCAGAGGTGGAGGGGTCAGTTTGCTTAGGCCATACTCTGGATTAGCCAATGGGAGGGTTCACACACACAATGCGCACTGCGACTGGATGAGGATTTTTTTTTGCCTTCACATGGATCAAGACAGAAGACTGACAGCAAAATTTTAAATTTGGGGGCGGTACAGGAAGAGGAAAAATAAATCAGGATGGTACATCAGCCGACAAGCAGCATGTTACTATGGCGATGCAACTTCATGACCATCGTATTATACAATTCTTTTTCCATGAATGGAAAAGGGACAACTGCGCTTGGTGTAGCTCCCCATGTACACTGGGTGAAAATAATTTCTTGTTTTCCAAAGAAAAGCCAATTAATCATTATTGAACAATCATTTCAATTTCAAAAGCCAGATCCATTGGATGTTGCCATCCACCACATTTTTTTGCAACCTAATTATATTTTACAGTAGTCCTCTCCGTCACTGTAATGACCTTTGGTTTGCAGTCTACTATGATCCTCATGAACACAGCATTAGACTGGAGAGTGAACAATCCCCGCGTCTTGTGCGTGCTCTGTGGAAGTACACACTCACTATGTGTATGTGTATATGTACATTGTACAATGTGGATAGAATACAGAGGTGGAGTGCACTCTCACTGCATATTGCACTGGTGGGTTGAGTGGAGAGTGTAAGTGTACACTCGCTCTGTGAAGAACATGCATTGTGGACTGAAGACAGGGTGAAAGTGTACACTCACTGTGTGATGTCTGGTGAGCTGTTGGGCAGGACAGTCTTCCGAATAACTTCAACCCAGTTCTTCCGGATTCCTGAGGTCACAGCTGACAGTGTGATAACGGCCTCTTTTGTCTAAATATGTGAGTACGAGAGAGAGAGAAAGAGAGAGAGAGAACCAGAAAAGGAGATATCAAACGCAGAAAATGCATGCAGGGGACACAAAGAACACTTGCATTCCTTCCCTGTCACACTCACAACATGCATGATGTATTTCACATCTTTTTGCATGCAAACTCTACTTATAGCAGGCTACAGCACACTTCCTAGTTTCCAAATTTTACCCTTTTTTAACATATTTTTCACATTAGCCTCAGTAAGCTGCCCAAAATGAGGGAATTATTATTATTATTATTATTGTTATTATTATTATTATTATTATTCAGGGAAGAATGATTGAAGAAGTACTGAGCAAAGCCTCTTCATGGAGAATTTTTTAGAAGAACAAATCACAAGAGAGATGAATTTTCGTGGGTGTGGCTCAGGAAAGGAAAGCTAAAGAAAGAGACAGAAGGGCTACTGACAGCAGCACAGGACCAGGCTCTAAGAACAAACAGTATCAAGCACAGAATAGACAAACCAGGGTTTCCCACACATAGACCATTGTGTGGCGGGGCGCCACAGAATCAATTCGGACCGCCACAAATGGATTCCCGTTAATTCTGAGTAAATACGCAATTGCCGCCTATTGATAATGCATGCGCACGTTGGAAAAAGGAAAAAAAAAAACCGGAAAAATATGAAAGGCACTAGAAGACGCGGAATGTGCGCAATCCTTAATCAGCCCCCCCCCATCAAAATGAGAAGCATATCTACCCCTCCCCCCGCTCAACAAAATGACAATCATCTCTGTCTGAAAACATTGGTGTGCCATCACACATTGCTTCCTGGTCTGTGGGAAGCACTGAAACGGGACATCTCTCCAAAGTGCAGGATCTGTGGAGAGAGGGAAGAGACAGTGGCAGAGATAGTAGCTGAATTCAATGTGCTGGCTCTGAAGTATTACAAAAACTGGAGGAATGGCAAAGTGGCTCAAGTGATTCATTGGCAGCTTAGCGAGAAATTGGGTTTTGAAAGAGATGAAAAGAGGTATAACCATATACCCAAGCCGGTACTAGAATCAGAGAAGACTAAGATACTGTGGGATTTTAAAACCCAAAAGGACAAGCCACTTGAAGCGAACAGATCAGATATTGTAGTGCTTGACAAAGACTCCAGAAAGTGTAACATTATAGATGCGGCAGGTCCACTTGACACAACAATCTATTGCAAGGACATGGAGAAGATCGTGAAGTACCAAGACCTTAAGAGGGAGGTGAAGAGGGTCTGGAAGTTGACAGACGTCAAGATTGTTCCGGTTATAATCGGTGCCCTGGGAACCTTACCGAGAAGTGTTAGGAAGTGGTTGGAAGAGATAGAGATGGTGAAGGACATTAAACTGATGCAGAAGTCAGTTTTACTGGGATCAGCAAGGAGAATCAGGAAGGTTCTGGATATGTGACAAAGACAGAAAGGAAAAAAGTGGTATCCAAGGCTGCAGGAAGTGGCTTGATACTGATATTGATGATACCAGTTTGCTGGGTGTACACTCGTCTTGCTGTTAATTACCTGATAATAACAATAATAATAAGATAATAAGCAACGTACAATCTCACTGGATTGTACAGGACCCTGCGGTGCATTTTTGCATGTTAATTAAGTATGATACAACTTCACAGATTCACAGCACATTTACTGTTATGAAATTGATATTTACAGTAGTCAATTAAAAGGAAAACCAAAAAACCAACGCAACAGCCTACCATCAGTCTGCTTGTGCCGCTTGTGAACTTAGGATCTGTTCTCGAAATGTAGTTAGCTGGTCAACATCATGGCTTGTGTTATTCATACCCAGCCAGCATAATTTGATGCGTACAGTGTTACATGAAAACAAGGTGTTTAACTGCATGGTTTGGGGTTACATTGAGTTTTGCACCCGCTTAACTTAAGATATTGCATCAGCTTGTTAACTGGCAGCACGTATTCCATACTGCCTGAAGACAACGGAACTTAGCAAGCTAATTTAAATGTTAACTGTCTGGCTGTCACTTCAGTGTTACCTTAAACTGAGATATCACAACATCATCATGGACAGTTTTTAAAGTAATTGTAATATTACTGGTGCAAATGAAGGTACACACGTGACATGAAAACTGTGGTGTTAAGCAGTCCGTTTTTCATGTAGCTCTGTAGCTAGGTAGGTGGCAACTGTAGATGTGAAATGAAGGTATACGCAAGTAACGTTAGTGCAGTACACTTCAACTGAGGCAGAAACGCAAAACAAACAACAGTAGCATAATTATTGGTGATATCCAGCCTCTATCAGGCTTTGACTGTATCGCTAAAAATTGCATTAACGCGCTAGCTCGCTTGGTTCGCAAGCTAACTGATAGAAGCAACCTGCAGTCCTATTGGATTGTACAGGACCACACAACGCTGTGTTTTTGCACATAAATTTACTATGATGCAACCTCGCAGATTCAACCAAATTTTAATAAGCTTATCTGCTGCACTATATCTGTTAATGTGCAAAATTAGAAGGTCACGGGGGAATTACCATTCTTGAGATATTGAGAATAAAAGGATCATCACTCACTCACATTATGCCCATATAAGTCCGCTACGGCAGGTAATAATAATAAAAATAATAATTATCATCATAAAAATAACAGTAGTAGAAGTAGTGGTGGCGATAGTTGTAGTAGCAGGGCTCTCAACTTTCACGCATTCGGCGTGAGATTTAGTGCTTCATTCACGTTCCCGTGCTGTAGTCACGATCGTTCAAATTGTTTAAATGAAATAACACCCTTTTAAACATTTTTATGCAATTCCACTGCTTCCAACCCCTGAGTGAAGAAAAGCGTGAGAAGTCCGGAATCATAATTGATTTCCATATTACTAGCGGCGAAATCCACCGTAACGCATGTGAAACGGATAAACTTCGATGCACCAGGACTTCAATTCCACCTGAGAATCTCTTACAAACGCCTGATTGAATAATTTCTGAGTACAGCACAGGAAGGTGAATGTCATTTAAACTCAAGCCGAATGAGTGGAAGCTGAGAGCCCTGTAGCAGTAGCAGAAGTACTAGTTGTAGTAGTAGTATTAGAAGTAGTAGTAGTAGTAGGCATTGTTGTAATATTGGTATTTAGTTGAATAAATACCTGTATTTGAAAGCCATAGTTCTTTTCAACATCGCACTCAGAGACCCTCATACAGTCCTGCAAGTTGATCTCTCCGTCGAGATCGTCTTTCTGTAATATGAGAGACAAAGAATGACGGCACGCCTCCGCACAGAATATACCAATTGAACACTTACAGGGTTTTTCCTGCAAAGAGAATTTGGTGGCCGCCGCCACCGCCTAATTTCTTACCGCCACCAGCTCCCAACGCGATTTTTTGTGTCGCATTCTCATTTGCGTGCGCGAAAAACGAAAAAAAAAAGAAGCACGTGCAGCCCTTCCTCCCGCTAAACAAAATATGAAGCATGGAATCGCAGGAGCCTATGACCGAGTACCACCACCAGCTCATTCTGAGCCAGAAAAAACCCTGACTTAGTAAACGCCATGTTCCATCAAAAACGTTTCGCCTTACTAAACAAACTGACACTAACCTCCGGCAAACAAAGTTTTACTGAAACTGAAAAGAAAACACAAGCAAAATCCCCATTACTTTTCGGAACAAGCAGCTCTAATTGTAACCAGTGAGGTTCCTTGATTCAAACCCGGGACAAATCACCCAGTTCAAGCAGTTTAAATCAATTTGTGTAGAGGGTTACGAGTCCAGATCGAATATCCCGGGTTGACTCTTTCACGCCGACAGCCGACCCGGGACTTTTTTTTTTTTGGTTGTGGTCTCTGTCTGACGGTGCATACGAGAGTATACAAATGAAACAATAAACTGGAGCTTTCTCTGTCATAATATATTTTCAGAACAAAACTGCAAAACAATTTCTACACAAAATATCTACTAGACGGACGAGGGAGTAAAACTGAAAAATCTCAATTTAGGTTAATCGCCAGCACGTACATTAGACTAATACAGCAAAGAGCCATAAAGACAGCCGGATCGGTCTTACCTCCTCGGCCTCGGAGTCTCTGTAGAACCTCAAGCAGGAGTCTGTGAGAACAAACCAGTGCTTCCTCCACTGAGGCGACACACAAAAAACCAGTAAAGCACAAACCCAGAGTACCACCGTTACCAGTACACCGACACCCCAATCCACAGATACACTCATGCTGTATTGCTGACACAATTAACAGCTAAAATGGCACGTCATGCTGATGGTTAGGGAATTATAAGGCGAAAAGTGTCAATTCAAGGCAGGGCAATACATTTGGATGCTTGAGTGAGGCATGCAAGTTCCAATAGACCCAGACATAATTCATCTATGGAACAGGAAACATGAGCAGCCTGGACGCTAACCAATGAATAAATATGAGCTCTGTATACTTCAAAAGACAAGAGAGAACTGTGCAATGCAATATTACACACTGATAAAGCATCCATATCATTGCCATTCTTATTGTTTGCTTAAAAAAACTAAAAAGAAGTACTTAAACATCTGGCAGCAACTGTAACTGCAATGGTATTGAATTTTGTTTTGAACTCCCTTTAGAATAAATTCAATTAGATTATTCCTAATCAATTATGTATAATATTCTGGGCTGGTGTATCCATTCCAAGTGAAGAAGAAGCAGAGGTTTTCGTACCTCTCCGTCCGGATCCAGCTTCGACATCCATCCCTTCTTAAAGTTAAGGAGGTCAGGCTATAGAGAAGCACAAACAGAGGTTGATTGCTTTTTTCCCGTTTTAATCAACAAACAAGAAGAGCAACGCAAATTATCCAGTTGAAATTAAACAGAATTCATAGAAGGGACAAAATGATGTTTACTGGATTGTCTACAATATCAGACCAACAAAATATTGGAATAGCCAATCTTGAGAGTCTTGCAATATTATCTATTCCCCATCGAAATGATTTGCATGCAATTTTCATTTAGTCTATCCAGCCCCAGAGAATTTGCAAAGCACCAACCGTGAGAGTATGTGAGTACGTGTAAGTTGCGATGCATGTGTGACTGCGGATAGCCATGCGGGTTGAAACTAAAGTGTACAGGCGAAACTTGAAGAGGCGTGAAAACCACAGCAGATATGCATCACACCCAGGTTATACCGGATAGCCACAGATGCTGAGAGAACAACTGCAGGGAAGCACTTCACAGCTAAGACGCAGCATAATACAATTTTGCTCATTTGGATGTAAACAGCAAAGAAAAAAAAACACGCAGAAAATAAAAAGTGCGTTCTCTGATTTCTACGTCGTTTTCCCCTCTTTTATTGTCGAAAAATAGAAGGTGCAAAACAGTGCAAGTTTCTGTTCCACCTCAAACCGCATCAACATACCCACCCTACCCACAACAGGCTTTCGACATGCACCGAAGTACAGTAAACTAAGGATGCACATAATGGAATACTGAACAGAAATTGGAGCTAGTACTTAGACTTGTGCATGTTAACTTTAATTGGTAATCCATTCATGTAATTCACGTCAATATTTGATTTAAGAAGCATATTCATTTACTTACCGTCATGTTTTTTGTGCCAGATCCGTCAGACAGGCGGTAACAGAAGAGTAAAAAATAACATCGTAAGAAAAAATGGTGAGTTCAATTCTGTATCAAGAATAAAGCGGGAATCTAAGGTGTCAGACGTTCTTCAGGTTGGTTGCTCCGCTGACATTGCTGAGCTGGGTGAAATATCACACCGCGTGTTTTGTTATCGTCATTTCCAACAGGTTTACCTGGTGTTCAGGCTTTTATTTTCTCTGAAATATCAAGCAGTTGACCTGAGCAAAACCGACGCCACTGCCGCAGTGCAATTCCAAACGGCGACCTAGCATTCTTTCTCTCTTTCACAGCTTCTGAGCATACTATGCACCGGGCCATTCTCGTCAAAACCTATCCACACTTCCTGGGCGGATCCTCAATCTGAAAGCGAATTGATCAGTGGAAACTTCGCATGAAAGCAACTTGAGGGTCGTGTCCGGCTCTGCTACCCGGACAAAACTACTTTGGGTGGGAGACTATCGTGAAAACTTAATTTACGAAGTTTTCTGATCAGGTAATTATTGATTGAAGCACATTTGAAAGTTGGATATTTACGTGTTTCAGACGACACATTAAAATTATGCATCATATTTTATTTCAAAAGGCCAAACCATTCCATCCACCTAAACTGCTCTTTTATTTCCCAGTCCTTTTTTTTTTTTTTTTTTGGCTGATGTAAAATCTTCACCATCTGCTCTCTGGCTTTCACTTTCAGGAATTCTGAACACAAGCCCAGACAGCCCTGCCCAGTATACTAACAAAACATATTCTCAGTCATATCTGTAGGGCATGTGTTCTGGAGTGTAGAGTGGCCTGCGCGTAATGCGTGTCAGCGAAAGTTACTGAGGCATGAACAAAATCTCTCCCACAGCCGATGAGTCACTACATTGCGATCCAAAGGGTCAGAGCCATGTATTTTCATAAGATGTCGTTCCTGTCTTTTTGCAGATTTTGCTATTAATCATGAAGTTTCAGCGGTCTATCATTATGAAGATCACTCGACCATAAAACAACTGACGGTTTTTGATCAGACAAAGTTCACTCGGCACTGGTGAGGGTTCCTCTCATCATTACATATGCCAACAAAATACATTTTAAGGGCGAGATAATAACCAAAAATACCATTTCGTCGTACAGTAGTATAATTTCCAAATGCTGTTCAACATGAATTGTAAAATTTGTTCTTGCATTGTGATAACTTCTACATACAGGCCACCAGATGTGGACAATCCACAATCAATTCATAAAAATCCTCATTATTTTGTTCGAATCACCTAAATTTGCTTATTTGAACAACCCTGCAGCCTGGAGGTTGAATTAATCAGTGAAGTCAGCCGGCTGTGCTCTCGCGTAGACGTAAAACATGGCACGACTTATACTTTCTGACCCCTGGAATGTCTACCTCTGCCGTCCTCTGGTGATGGTTTGAGCTCATAACGCCAAAAGAAAGAAACTATCGCAAATGTAGACCACAATGGAAAAATGATCAGGGTCACATTTTCACGTTGTGGAGAAATGTTGAATTAATAATTCAAAACGATCTGAGAAACAAAGCACTGAAAAAATATGCAAAAATATAAAATATTACAATAAATATTATAATATATATAAAATATACAAAAATGCTAAATGTGGAATCTGATCGTTTTTCCTTTGTGGTCTTCAAATCTTCTGTCTACTGCAGATGCCAGCAAGCTGATTCAAGCATCAAGATCTGCTGTTTCTATTTGCAGATACCCAAGTAATGAGTGCTAAGTTAAGATGTGACAAAGAGAAAAAATAGTAGATAAAAATACGGAGTGACTCATAGCAGAAGAAAAACTTGAAACCATGCAAGTGCAGGCAGTTATAAAGATGCAGCCACATGAGAAGATTCTCAAATGCAAATACAGGTCGTATATACATTGAAATGTATTAAATATATGTGTATTAGCATAAAAATGATACGAAAAGCAGATAATAGAGTCATCACCACAGAAACACATGCCTATCAGTAATTTCAAAGCAGGGGCTACATGCCTTTTCACTGTGGGTATCTCCAGAGAGATCAGCTGGGTAGGGCGAGGGCAGGCTTCCTGCCCTTCTGTCTATTTCAGGTGCACTCTGTGGTAGGATGGCATCAGAGACTGGGGGTTAGGCTAGCTAACAGATTAATATGCTACATGCAACTGCAGGATTTCAGCAGAGAGGAAAAAGTGTGGGAGGTTGACAAGTGCAGATCATCCATCTGTCTCTGGGATCCTCCAATCTGGCCCTAGTTTCCTTTCATCCTAAGTTAGTATACAAACACTTAGGGCTGCCGATTAGCCAGATTGCCATCACACCTGCCCTTATGAAAAATTACTGTAGTTCCAAGCTTTAGTTATCCGTAAATGGATGGTATCTTTGCCACCATAGTGTAGTAGAACTACAATGACTCTATAGTTATTCATACTACAGCAATACAGTTGTGTGGACTATAGTAATATCATGGCATTGTTGACCGAGGTAATACCATAGCTGCAATGTGATGGCTATTGTACTAGTCATACTATGCAGACTATAGTAATACTATAGTTATGCCAAAAAGGACTATAGTATTACTAAGAAATGACTATGGGATATTTTCATGAGAGTGACAACCTTCGATGAGCATGATTTGAGGACCAGGGATCTATCCTTTATGAAGCCCACTTATTCCTGGACAGGGTCTTGGGAGTGCTGTAGCCTATCCCAGGGTACACTGAGGCGGGACAAGAGGCAGGAAGGCACCCTGGACAGTTTGCCAACCCATCACAGGATGCACACACGATTCACTCGCTCAATCACACAGGGCAATGAAGATTTCCCAGTTACAGTCTTGCGCAAATTAATTGAATAAAGGTGCTTGTCAATTGAATGAGCTGAATGGAGTGCAAACAGCCATGTCAAGTGATGGACATTTTACATAACCACCTAAAAGCTCACTGGATAGTACCTTTTAGCCACGTTTCATTAATTTCCTTGACTTGTATGATGGAATTAATGTGATTGCATCATCAGCACAGTACTGTAACTGTGTTTGACTGGCCCGATAATTCACCTGACCTCAGTCCCCTTCAGAATCTCTGGTCCATCTTCAAGTCAAGGCTGCAGCAAAAGGACTGCACCACAAAAGCCTAAGTCATCGATCCAGTTGTCCAGGTGTGGCATCACAATGAAGAAATCAAGGCAACCCGCAAAAACCTGGTCAGCTCCACGCCAAAACAGGTGGAACAGCTTATCAAGAACCGTGGAGGACACATCTCGTGCTGAGTGCCGAATGTAGATGCTATTAATGTAATAAAAAGCCTGAAAACCGTTGTTGTTTGGTTTTTCCCTCTCCAGCCTGCTTTATCCAATTAATTTGCACAAGACTGTAATCCAACATGCAGGTCTTTAGACTGTGAGAGAAAACTGGAGCGCCAGGAGGAAGCCCATGCGAACAGGGGAGAACATGCAAACTCCACACAGAAATGCCCCAGGCTGGATTCAACCTCTGGACCTCCATGATTAGAGGCAGCATAGCTACCCACAGCACCATTGAGCAGCCCGGGGTGAGTATCACTAGGTCAATATTGCAGATTCTCAGGTAGAGGGAGGAAAGTAGGCAGAAGGAGGCAGGCCTTGGAAATGTACATCACAGATAGCACACAGCTACACCTGTGTCTGGGTGTGCCCCGAGGGTCTCAGCGCGTCCAATGGGGGGATGTCTTCTTCAGCAGGGTGGCTGGATCTCTGCCAATCAGATGTGAGTTTATTAGGGTTAGAGTGAAAACCTGCAAGATGGTTAATTGATCCCCAGGTTTAAGGCAGCACTGGTTACCTTAACCCAGTTTCATGACACCAACTTTGGCTTATATACTATTCAAAAAAAGTAGGGGATATTTTATTTTGAGATCAAAATTTTCACATATACAAAGGGATACGAAACCATGTTGTATAGTTCCTTACTGAGGAAGCATTTCCAAAGAAATTCATCACCCAAACACATCAATGACACTCTCACGATCTGCACGGGATGCTATTGATGATCAAGGGGGTTGTGCCACAAATTTGCATGACTCTGAATTGGAAGGTTAGAGCCACTGTAAAGGAAGATTTTGAAGAGAAAGCATCAGATTATCAGTGGTTGAAGTGGTTAATTAAACAGAGACCATGCGCCGTCTAACACAGGAGGAGAGGTCACGTGCCCTTGGCATGCTACAGGTTGGCACAAGACAGGTCGTTGTGGCAAGGGCAATGAATGTTTCCCAGTCTGTCATCAGCAGATTATGGTCCAGACATCGTGCTACAGGGTCTGTTCAGGATAGACCACGATCCGGTCGACCAAGGGCAACAACTCAGGCTCAGGACAGATTCATCCGCACTATTGTCTTGAGAAATCGTATGGTAACAGCAAATCAGATAAGGTCTCAACTTCAAAGGGATACTGGCTTGGTAGTGAGTGGCCAGACCATCAGGAATCGTCTGCACAGATTTCACTTACACGCCCGACGTCCTCGTGTCATTCCCTGTTTGAGGGATCATCACATTAGGGCCAGACTCCAATGGTGTCGTCATCATCAACGCTGGCATAATCGCCGATGGAACAACGTAATGTTCTCAGATGAGTCGAGGTTCACTGTGGACTTCCTTGACAGACGAGGAGGGTTTGGCGCCGACGTAACGAACGTTTCCATGACGTTAACGTCATTAGACATGATCCGTATAGGGGTGGATCTGTAATGGTGTGGGGAGGCATCACTGCTGCCGCAGAACAGACTTGCATGTTGTTGCTGGACGTGTCACAGGGCAGTACTACTGGGACAACATCTTGGCACCCCATGTTGTGCCGTTTGCACGTCGTTATGGCCGCCGTTTCATTTTCCAAGATGACAATGCCAGATGTCATAGGGCCAGGATCATTACAGATTACCTCCAGCAGCAGAATATCACCACATTACCATGGCCAGCACTCAGTCCGGACCTTTCCCCCCATCGAGCATGTCTGGGACATGCTTGGACAGCGGCTACGCCTAACGTCAACAACCTCCTGCCAATGTCCAAGAACTTGCTGCAGCATTGCAACAGGAATGGAATAACGTTCCCCAAAATGACCTGGGACGTCTTGTTAGGAGTATGCCACGCCCGAATTCGAGCTTGTCTAGCCAACCGAGGGGTTTTACCCACTACTGACTCTGTTTCACAATGGTGGTAAATTTGCTGTGTGACCCTGTGTTTGTGTCGACCCTTATTCTGGAGAATCTGTCCTTTACTGACTGTACACAGGGTTTTGAATAAATTGACAAATGTTTCCTAAATGTTTTTATGTCATTTGTTTCCTTCCTGACCTCATGATCTGCATTTCATGGTACTTGTAAATCCAATATCCCCTACTTTTTTTGAATAGTATATTTTTTAACTAAGAATCGGTGATGCCCCATAATATTGAAACAGTCAATTTCCAGCATAAATATTTGAGGAGAAGGTCTTTCTTGAAGTGTATCTTGATTGAGTATATATAGAGTGCTTGTGTGGGGCGTGTGTGGGCCTAGTAAGTAATGTTTTTCGGGGGGACACTGAAAAACTGGTGCTTCAAGTGTAACCCCAGTGAAGCCATAGTAATAATAGGTGAATGCTTGACCCTACATTGCACACAGTGGGACTGACCACTGCTTAGTCTAATCAACTGTAACTTACTTTGTACAAAAAAACATCAGCATGAAGGGGCCTTCCAGGTTCATTTGATTTACCTTGTTCCAGCACAGATATGGGTATAATAACATAACAGTTTTTTAGTTCAACACAGAAATGTACCATTCCATTGGTTTTTGTTTACATTGTTACCATGGAATTGACGTTAATAAGCAAAATCATGGTCCGTATTGTGGCAAGCCTTACTCCGTAACCACCAAATCAAATCACTTAATTCTTTTTTTCCCTGTTCGATATATGCCATATCTATGCAGGCACATGAGGATTTTTCTATGTATTATGGATTTATTTTTTTCCTGTTTTTTTTTTTTTTTAAAGAAAAATTCCTGAAATGGGTCAGTTGGGTGACACATACACTCCCATGAAATTGATACCTTTGCCCCTGTCAGAAAAAGCCAACGTGATTGCATACAGAAATAACCAAGTCTACAGCTAAAATTTGAGGCAATTTGGTTAAAAAATTAAAAAATTATCGGTGCCACAAGTGTTGAAAGTCACCTGATTTTAGCTAACCTATAAAATTATTTGAGGTGGGAGAGCTTCAAAAAGTTCAAAAAATTTTTTTAAAAATTGATTAAATTAATGACAGAATGTTTAGATTTTCTTAAAGTACACATCTTGGTGAACCTTAAAGGTAAAAAAAGAGGAAAAATTGAAAAAAAAATTGTTTTGAACCCGGGTCCCTTAAAGGAAAAGTTCACCCAAAATTGAAGATTCACTCATCATCTACTCACCCCAAGGCTAATCGCAGTGTCCATGAATTTCTTTCTTCCTCAAAACACTTTTGGAGTTACAAAGAAAAACAGCATTGAAGACAAATCCAAATCAATTGAAGTCAATAGAGACCACTTTTTCAAGCGTAAAAAACATTTAGAAACCACAAAATGCCTCCATACTGCTCGTGCGGCGTAATCCAAGTGTCCGTTAGCCCCGACATTCAAATTTGACTTTAAAGACGTCTTTTCACTATATTTTTTGCCTAAATTTATTTTATTTATTTTATTTTCCTTTATTTAACTCGGAAGTCCCATTGAGATTCAGAATCTCTTTTACAAGAGAGACCTGGCCAAGGTAACAGCCAATCACAACATGTTAAAATATAACAAGTACAACATATTAAAAAAAAAAAAAACAAGATAAAGCATAGTCAAAACATGGTGGACCTCAAGAGAAACAAGCACATCTCCTCCAGCACATTTTTTATGATGCCCTTAAATTTATCAATAGATATGTGTGTTTCTAATCTAAAATCTTTCTGCAGATTGTTCCAAGCCCACAGTGCATAGTAGTAAAATGCAGTTTTTCCCAAATCACTTAAAACTCGGGGTATATTGAAAAGTAGCCACTTAGAGGGGCAAAGCTGGTAACTACCAGAGTTAACACAGAGAAGGTTACAGAGGTAGGTTGGAAGTTCGCCCAATATTGCTTTGTAGATGAAAATGTACCATTGCTGTTGTCTGTGAATGGCCAGTGATGTCCAGCCTACCAAATCATAAAGAATGCAGTGGTGAGTAAGGGACTTTGCATTTGAAATGAAACGGAAAGATACATGGTACACTGAATCAAGGTTACGTAAGATGGAGGAGGCTGCATGCATATACAATACGTCACCATAATCAATCATAGACAGGAAAGTGGCCTCCACAAGTTTTTTCTTTGCATTGAAAGTAAAGCAAGATTTGTTTCTAAAATAAAAGCCAATCTTCATTTTAAGCTTCCTGACTACAGTAGTAATATGAACATTAAATGAGTTTGTCATCTATCCATATACCCAGGTACTTGTACGAGGGAACCCTTTCAATGGATTTCCCTTCAGATGTAAAAATGCTATAGTCACCTGGTAACTGTGTGCGAGCTTTTGAGAAGACCATAACCTTTGTTTTCTGAGTATTTAAAATCAACTTTAAGCTCAGCAATGTAGTTTGTAATGTCTGAAATGCAGCCTGAAGTTCTTGCACTGCCCCTACTATGGAGGGAGCATGGGTGTAAATAACTGTATCATTACCATATAAATGTATTTTTGCTTGAATGCCTTTACCAAGATCATTTATGAAAATAGGAAACAGAATAGGCCCCAGAATAGATCCCTGAGGGACACCTTTAGTTATCTCAAGAAATTCAGATTTATGGCCTTATGCATAAACACACTGAGTACGATCTATAAAATAATTTTGGAACCATTTTACAGCCTGAGGACTGAAACCAATAGTTCTTAGTTTGTTTAGTAACAGTCCATGGTCAACTGAATCAAATGCCTTTGAGAGATCAACAAATAAGGCAGCGCAATGCTGTTTTCTGTCCAGGGCACCAATGATCTCATTTGTCACAATTGTAGCAGAAGTGAGAGTACTATAGCCACTTCTAAAACCCCACTGAAAATCATTTAAAATATTCTTATCAACTGAAAACTGTTTTAACTGTAAATTTACATGGGATTCAAGGATCTTAGCCAGGACTGAGAGTTTGGAAATAGGTTGGTAATTGTACATCCCTGAAGGGTCTCCACCTTTAAAGGTATATTGTGTAGGAATTTCTCCCATCAAGCGGTGAGATTGTATTTTGCATTCAAACGAATAGTGCTCTCTAGCGCCTCGCTTTTTCAAAGGCGTGTTGCAACTATGGTAGCCGTTGTGTACCAAGAAGCTATGACATTATGTCATCCAAAACCACTTCACAACACCACGCTGAACTGCGGTCTACCGCGGAGTGTTTGTTTTTAATACAAACTCTCAGACTGCTTTCGCACAAGGTACAATTGATCAGTACCGTGCCACAATGCGATTGTCCCCTCTCCCTGCTGGTCAACTTACTCACAGTAATATAGTACCATAACAGAGTATGCCAAAATTCCAATTCAGTGCGTTCCAGTGTGCACATTGGCAGTTTAAAATGGGGAAATATACAGAAAGGAGTAGTAGTTAACTCTTGCGTAGAAAGAATTCCATATTCAATCTCTGCTTTTTTCTACCTTTTTATTTGCCAGTACGATTTTAAAAGGAGGCGCCAATACGTTTTGGTGGATTTTATTATTGAGAAGGGGCTTTAGAATATTGATCTCGTGAATGCGTGCTGTGTGTGCCCTAGCAACTCCGTGTGTCATCAGTAACATGGATTACCACATATAGCAGCACAAGAAATTAAACTTGAAACTTTCTTGACTGAATTTCAGTGGCTAAATCATCAAAATTGCTAAAATTGCTCCCTACAACTGTCAAAAGTGAGTCTGTCATCTTGGATTTGCCTGGAGACGCCTGTCAAACAATAATATTACAACTTGATGGCAGATGTGAGGCCATCATTTATCACCGTTGTCTATTTTCCTAAGAAACGGGTAGTGGGCATGATGAAATGCAACCCTTATTCCATCAAACATAGCCTATGCTGCTATTCACCGACGACGCTGTTTACCTATACATGTTCTACTGTTATGCGGCCTATATAACGAATTGCACAACCAAGCAATGAAAAAAGCTTGTAATTTAGACAGTAACATTTACTTACCTGTCGAGAAGAAAGCAGGAAACTTCAGCGTCCCTTTGAAAGTCTTTCTCCTTCATTAGCTCTTTCCACCTGGGAAAAGCTACCCCAATGTTTACCCTCGTTTTTTTAAATTTGCTGGTCACGTTGCCTTTTTAATTCCCTTTTTCACTTTTTTGACGACGAGGATTTCTTCTCCTGTGGCTCGGCATAAGTATGATCCTCCATTATGAACTTAAGTGCAGTGCAGGCTTTCAAATTTTCCGGGGCAGTGACAAGTGCCTCTCGCTGATCTCCTTCTCCGTTTGTCAGGCTGGCTCCGAACGAAAACGCGGTGTGGCTAATTAGCTAGTACCAGGTAGTGCTTTATGTCCCTCTCGACGATAGTAGTTTTTCAAAATGGCAGAACGACATGGACGCATCCTTGGACTTACCCGTGCAATGTAAATATTGATAAGAAATTCTTCACTTACGAGAATAAGTCAGATTATTGGCAGAGGTAATATTACACCAATAACGACATATAAATGAATGAAGGCATTGATTTTAGCTAATAAATTACTTAAAACATTACACAGTGTCCCTTTAAGTAGAAAGAGAACATAGGCAGCTTTCCAAATTTTAGGAATGGAGTTGGAGAGTAGACTCAGGTTAAAAATATGAGTGATTGGCTCAGCAATTATATCAGCTGCCACCTTTAGGAGATAAGGATCCAGATTGTCTGGACCCGCAGACTTTTTGTGATCAATGTCTCTCAGAGCTTTATGAACTTGTAAAACTGAAATCGTTTAAAATCAAACAGATCCAAGTTTTCATCAGCTGCTAGAATGGCAGAACATTGGACAGATGAGTTTACATTTTGAATATCAAATACGCAGCCAGCCCGAATGAAGTGTTAATTAAACTGATTGACCATGGCAGCTTTCTCTTTTACTTCATCTGAACAAACGAGAATTTGTTTTGGGAGGCTTGAGGCCATATGTGTACCAGACAAGGATTTAATTGTTTTCCAAAATTTTGAGGGGTTATTTAAGTTCTCTGTAACTGACTTCAGATAAAACTCAGATTTGGACTTTCGAATCGTTCATGTACACTTATTCCGTAGGTAACTAAATGCTGTCCAATCAGCAGGGGAGTTCAAAAATATAGCTTGTGCCCACAGTTTATTTCTTAAACAAATTAGCTCTGAGAGACTGTCTGAGAACAAAGGATTGTCCCTACTGCTAACCCTAAACTTCATGATTGGTACATGTCTGTTTGCGATAGAAAGGAAAATGGAATGAAAATACTCCCATGCCAATGTCCAATGTAGCCACTTAGCCAAGAGCCCTGTTTATTTTCGCGGAAGAAGTTGACCTCCCTAAGTTGGCAGACCATAAAAATGTGCTGTTCAGTCAGTGAATACTAACATTCACAACTGCAGCGCGTTTCTCCAATTGGACATGTTTAGGACCGTTGCAGCATTATTTGCCCTCGTTGGCCACCGTAGCTAGAGGTCTTGAATTTTAAACTTCTTCCATGAAAATGAACAAGGCTACTAGATTAGTGGCTACATTGGACATTAAGGCTAAAATATTATAAAGAGATGTCTTTACGAGCCAAATTTGAATGTCGGGGCTTACAGACACTTGGATTACGCCACACGAGGCATTTTGTGGTTTTTAGCTTACCGGCCCTATGGGCCGATAAGCTATTGTCGTGGTGTGGTGTCCGTCGTCCGGAACATTTTTTACCTTTTTTTTGGCCTGAGGAATTTTTGTGTAAATTTGCAATAACATACTACTTATCTCCAGATATTTTTCTCGGATTTTTGATTTAATCATTTTTGTCCGTTTTATGGGCCCTTGAAGATTTGGCTCCAATGTTAAAGATAGGACTGAGAAATTTTAAAAAATAATTTCTCAAAAACTGCGCAATAAATTTTTTTCTAAATCAGGCAATCAACTTACCTTGGTACCGTCAATGTACAGTGCGAGCGCCATTTTGATTGAATCGACGGAAGTGGGTCTATTGGGGGTGCTGTACTTTATGAATATGCAAGATGGCCTGTGGAGGCCAAATGGTTGCAGATAGAGATAAAGTTTGCATTACTGACATACAGGAAGTAATATATGATCTGCATTTTCGCTGTGTTAAAGTTGACCTCAGATGACCTTGAAAGGTCAAACTTGAGGTCAAGCAAAATGTGACAATTTTTAAAGGTTTCTAGGCTTGAAAATATTGAAGATTGGGAACATATGTGCATTGAACACATATAGGAAGTCATGTATGAACTTTCATTTGGTGGCCTTGAACTTGACCTTCGGCAACCTTCGAAGGTCAAACTTCACATAGTGAAATTTCAATGACTTTTATCACCAAAACTATTACAGATAGAGCTTAGGTTTGTATTGCGGGCATATAGGAAGTCATGTATGAAATTTCATTTGGTGACATTGAACTTGACCTTCAGTGACCTTGAATGCCCAAACTTCACAGTGAAATTTCAATGACTTATATCAGCAAAATGGTTACAGATAGTTTTGGTTTGTATTCGAGATATATAGGAAGTAATACATGAACTTTCATTTGGTGGCCATGAACTTGACCTTCGGTGACCTTTGAAGGTCAAACTTCACATGGTGAAATTTCAATGACTTATATCAGCAAAATCGTTACTGTTTGAGTGTAGGTTTGTATTGGAGAAGTATAGGAAGTCAAGTATGAACTTTCATTTGGTGACCTTCATATTGACCTTCGAAGGTCTAACTTGACCTAGAGAAAAATCAATGACTTCTATCACTGGAAAGGTCACAGATGGATCCTAGGTTTGTGTTACTGACATAGGAAGTCACATAGGAACTTTCATTTGGTGACATTCAGCTTGACTGTTGATGACATTCGAAGGTCAAACTTGACATACTACAATTACAATGACTTCTCTTTCCAAAACAGTCACAGATGGAGTCTAGGTTTGTATTACAGACATATAGGAAGTCAAATATGAACTTTCATTTGGTGACCTTTGTATTGACCTTCAAAGGTCAAATGTGACCTAGAGAAAATTCAATGACTTGTATCACTAAAACGGTCACAGATGGAGCCTAAGTTTGTGTTACTGACATCTAGGAAGTCGCATATGAACTTTCATTTGGTGACATTCAACTTGACTGTCAGTGACCTTTGAGGGTCAAACTCCACAGTGAAATTACAATGATTTGTACCAACAAAATGGTCACAGATTATGCCAAGGTTTGTATAGAGACATTAAGAAAGTCATATATGAAGTCCATTTGCTGACCACAACTTGACATTCTGTGACCATTAAAGTTCACAATTGACATATTGAATACATATTGTCATATTTTAATGACTTGTATCACCAAAACTGCTTCAGAGCTTAGGATTGTATAACAGAAGGTACTATAAATCTATGTGAACTTTTATTTAGTGACCTTGACATTGATTTTCATTGATTCAAATGTCACACTTTACATGAAATTTTCATAACTTGTATCATTGCCGTAAGACTGCTTGCCGGTAAGCTACATGACCCTTGGTCCTATTTTTAAATGTTGTTTTTTACGCTTGAAAAAGTGGTCTCTAATGACTTATTTGGATTTGTCTTCAATGCTGTTTTTCTTTGCAAATCCAAAAGTGTTTTGAGGAATAAAGAAATTCATGGACCCTTCGATTAGCCTTGGGGTGAGTAGACGATGAGTGAATTTTCATTTTTGGGTGAATGTAATGTAATATAATGTAACGTAGTGGATTTCACACTTAGCCCAGCTCAGTGATTGACTGAGCTGGATGAGTTGTGTTTCACTCATACCAGTGATGGATATGAGGCTGTGGTCTGGGCTTCAGATTGTCTTCCATGTCTTCCATGTTCTCGCTTTTCCCTCCGGTCTCTCCCTCTCTCCCTCCCTCTCCCTCGCTCCCTGGAGTCCACATCAGTGGTGTAAGAGTACCTGAAAAGAGGGAAGAGCATGGAAGAGAGAAAGTCTTTCGGCGCTCAGTGATTGGATGGATTTGGCTGGATACAACGTTCCATTCTGTATCAGTGAGATTTTTATTTTTGGCTCCGTACATTCACCTTAGCAATATTCAATAACCCAGCACATTAGGTTTGAAAAGACTGAGTACAAATATTAGCAGCCATTACACATGGATTGCATGGAAACCACAGCAATTAATACCACCATGTGAGGTAAGCCCTACTTCACAAACGAGAGTATTGCAGAAAAAAACCTGACAAGTCATGCGATTGCAAAAACCCCCAAAAAAAGACAAAAAAGCAAAACATTTGTGCCACACAAGTGAACACCTTTCATGACAAATTCTAAAGTACTTAAGTGTGCCATAACAAGACCATCAGGTGGTAATTAACCGAGTAAGTAGTGCTGCTGACTGGCCAGACTGGGTTCACACCTGGCTCTCAGATAAAGGGGTAGTGAAACACCCTGCTGAACAAAAACACAACTCATCACGGCTAAATAACTCAGCTGTAACGTTGTACTTCCTGTGCTATGACAGCAGTACTCTACTGCAGTGTTTCCCAAACCTCTCCTGGAGGCCCACCTGTCCTGCATGTTTTAGATTCCTCCCTACCTGATCATTTGAATCACCTGTGCTGGAGCAGGGAGAGATCTAAAACATGCAGGACAGGTGGGCCTCCAGGAGAGGTTTGGGAAGCACTGCTCTACCGTTTTTGCTTACACTACTCTTCCTTTTCTTGTAATACCTGCGGGACTGGTGTGGCTCCACCTCCTCTATCCTGTGGCTCTGAGACCTCCCCCTCAGCCGTGGCCCCTCCCTCATGTGAATGGGCTTAGTTTTGGGGATATCTGCCATCACCACGTACTCCTCCATTAGGCCCGTGACATCGGTACCCCCGGAAACGTTGCAGACCTCTGACTCCAGGGAACTCTGGGAGGACGTGTGTCCCTGGACCCGACGGGTCGTGCTTCTTTCGCGACGGGACGACCTCCTGTACTCCGGAGAGGGGCTTCGCGCCTTTTCCGAGACGCGCCGGAAATGCTGGGAGTCCATGCCTCGCCTATGTGGGGAGGAGCCTCGAGAGAGGGCGGGGCTGCAGAGAGAGTGGGAGGATCCACCCCAGGACCCTGGTTCGAGACCTGGATCATTCTTAGTGCGACTGTTCCCAGGATTTCTGGGAGTATGATGCCGCCGAATTGCATCTTGCACCACCATTGGCGGCTTGACTCTTGGGGGAGTGGTCAGGAGTGTCAAAACCCCTCCTCGACGGGGAGGGGTTGCGGCTCTCTCGGATACGCCTATGCGAGTATCCGTTCATGCTGGTGTTACTCCCGGAGACGTCCCAGTTCGTGGACGAGCCGGATGACTGACGATTGAAGTCGGTGGAGCCGGCGAGGGAATTCAGATTTTTATACAGCCTTTCCGAGTCCAAACCTGGCTCGTACGAGTTCTGGGAAGGGCTTCTTAGATCTTGACCGTGATGCCGAGGATAATCCCCGGAGTCAAAGCGTTGCTGTGCAGGAGAACCTGAGCAGTCACTTTGTCGGTACGGTGACGGGCTCCGGGACAGAGAGGAGGAGCGGGTCTGGACCGAGCCTCGTTGGCGGGAGGCGCTGGAGCGTCTGGACTGGCGGTTGGACGACGGGCGCGAGTTGAATCGAGCGGGGACGGGGCTCATGTGACAGGGGCTGGGGGTGTATGGGCTAGGGGACCGAGGGCTGCGTCTGAAATTCGAGTGCGGCGGGTACCTTGGCGGGCTTGTCAGCACCGGCTCGTTACTCGACACCGAGTTTCGCCTCTTGGATGGTATCCCGAGTTCAGGGTTTCGGAAGGGGATGCAGGCCTTGCGCTCGGGGCTGCGGGTGCTGGGAAGGGGGCGTCCCAACTCTCGATGTCGGTACGGAGCCGGGGGACTGTTGCTCTCTCGGACCGAGGTACGGCTTCCGACCCTCCGCAGCGAACCATAGCCACTCTCTCCTCCCCTCTCCTGGGCATCTGGGTTCAAAAAATCAAGAGCAATATATAACGCAAATGGGGAATGCATACCATATATAGCTCATCACAGTGACACATTATCATATGCATTTTCAGTCACTGAAATCCCAGTCATTGAAATCAATGACTTGTCTGTCAATCATGGACTCCTGAGTGTTTCTAAATTGTACAATTATTGACCTCTGAAATAACTGAAGACATGCCATAGCATAGGGGTCTCGGGGCTTAGCTGCATCGTGGAACCCATTTTTCTGTTCTTTCACGAACCCCCTTTAGTTGGTATTAAAAATATGAAAGCTTCCAAATTTTGCCCATGAAATGACCCGTTCTTATACAGAGACGCATCATGCCGATTTGGAACCCTTTCACCTGAAAGTGTGAATCATTATTTTAGATGTAGTTCAAATATTAATTTTATTGCTTGCTCTGGTAAGGCACTGTTATTTATTACAGTCCCAAGGTGTGCCATCAAAGGTAGACATCATCTATTCCAACTGTACAACACAGCCTTCTGGGGCAAGGTACAATTAATCGCCAGCATCCCCCAGAGAGGAGAGGCATTCATTCGGCAAAGATGATAGGTTCTCATCACTCACTAGTGACCCCTGCTGGTTAATCAAGTGTCTGAAGTCCACCACCAATCTGCTCATCAACATTCTTACTCCAGATGATGTCTATGCTACTGTGTGATGAAATACAGAGGAGGTGAGCACATTTTTGTCTGAAATCATGAGTCAAGCTCTCACCATGGATCAATAATTAAAAACTGGACGTCCCAAATTCAGGGGAACATGGCGGAGTAAAAAATTTATGGTTTAAATAAGTCCAATGACACAAAAGAGCCTCCAAGACCACTGAGCCCATACTAACAAAGCAGTTCAAAGTAAAAGTGACTGTCTGGGGTCAGTTGTCCCAGGTACACAACCTAACCCTCTCCATTATGATCTAAAACACAGAGCTGATCCCAAATCAGTGCATCCACTCTGTGGCGCTCTATGAATATGGGCCATAATTGGGTCATAAGCAGTAGGTTTTCACTGACCTGTGTATCTGCTGAAGTTTTCTCGGCCCCGAGACTCCTCTGTCAAGGTTCGGGGGTTCTGTCTGTGGGGAGAGGGGTCCAGTCGGGTCATGGTTCTGGGCCTAAATCTCCTGTCCTGGCAGGGTGATGGAAAATCTTGCTTTGGGCCGATGGAAGTGCTGGACTTGGGCTGGACTCACCAAATGGGCAACCTGAGAGAAAGAGAGAGAGAGAGAGAGAGAGAGAGAGAGCAGCAGGGAAAAGAGTGGATGAGGAGATGGATCCAAAAAGAGGGATCAGGATGGAAGATGGAGGACGTAAAGTGGAGTCAGTGCAGAGCAATGACAGGGTAGCGGGGGGGGGAAGGCAAGGACAAATGTGAGTGAGGTCAGATGTGGGGTATGAGGAGGAAAGCAAGCAAGCGTTGTGAATTGAAGGGGAAGAGCCAACAAAGTTGGAGAAGAGCTGAGGAGAGAGGGAAGAAATGTGATTAGGAAAGGAAGATAAAAGTTTGATGTGTTAATTGGAAAGCCAGTTCATATTTATACCAAACTGCTGTGCAAAGGTGGACACACGCAGAACACTGACTCTTAAATGGTCATAAGGGGCTTGCTATAGGTCCCTAAACTGTCCTTAAAGTTAAAAGCTTGTATTTCCATGTATACAGAATGTCTTACCTTGCTGCAGTATAGCTGCTGTGCTTACAATTGCTAAGCTGTCAGTTAGAAAGTCTCCTTGTTCCTCACCTGCTAAATGTTGCCCAAATGTTTACGAGCAATGAAACGGTACACTTCACAGCAACCACAAACAACCAGGATCCATCATAACAAACTTATTTTAAACCGCAATGCCAAATAATCAATCATCCAATCACAAAGACTGTTCTAGACAAAACACAGACAATTGCAAAGACATTTAACAACCCAAATGTATAAATGTTTAATTCACCCTGGAGGTCTTCAGCAAAAGTATCAGTGTCGGTCATCGTTTGATGTACATCATGATTCAGTGGTCCATTATTTCAGCAGATGTATTCACATGTAAAATCGTAGGCACCGGTCCATTCCACGATACCATTACAAAATGGCATAAAATTATGCGTCAGACTGTCTAATTGCTTTATAAATTTAATCCGCAGTTTTAATTGCACCTGTTTGCAAGTCTTGCTCGTTTTCCGCTGCGACTTCATCCCATGATGTCCTGCTTCGTTTTTGTAGCCCCCAAACTTTTTTTTTTCTCCTTTCTTTTCTTCTTTGCTCAGGTTAGGGTTACACGTTCGTAACTCGATCTAGATCATGGCTTGGCTCATAAAAATTTAACGCAGCACCTCCCCTTCTTATTAACGGCTCGATCCCTCTTTCATTCATCACTTTCTGACATGACGGCCGTTTCCTTCCCTTTCTAAATGTTGAATGAGGGTAGGAGCTGAACAGCGGGGTGAGAGGGTTGCCTGCGGTTTTATGCCTTTCTGAATGCCCTCATTTTAAAAGTCAACCTCTTCTGCCTTTTTATTCTCTCAAATGGTCTGACATCTGTCGTCCATAAATACCTCCACCAATAACCTCTAGCTGTCACAAATATTAATCAAATTTGGCAAAACCTGGTTTTTGAAACATGTTAAGGTCATAAACTACAATGGGATTGCATTTCAGTCCTGCTCCCCCAAATGTGGGCGTGACATGGTGGTCATATTGAAAAACTGTAGTTGTCCAATTATGACCTTTTTTACATAGATAAAGACCTGAGTCTTGTTATGCAAGTTGTATACAACATGTTTCAGCATATCAATGATGAGTTTTGACAATTTCTGAAAAATGGTTGATTTATGACCTTTAACATTCCCTCACCCATTCACACCTATCTGAATGACCCGTAACCTCTAGCGGTCGCAAATATCAGTCATATCTCACGAAACTAGGTATGCAGCATCTTTTGCACATGAACTACTTAGTGATTGCATTTCAGTCCTGCTCCTTCAAAAGTGGGTATGGCAGGGTGGTTAATTTCTGTCCATTTTAGACCTCTCTAACATAGTGAGCTGAAATTTGATATGGAAGTAGTATACAACGTCTCAACATGTAAATTACGGGTTTCGACGATTTCCGAAAAATGGCCGTTTTGTGACCTTTGACATTCCCTCACCCATAGCTATCTGTCTGAATGATCTTTAACCTCTAGCTGTCACAAATATTGATCAAATTTGATTACACTGCGTACACTACATCTTTAGAACATAAGGAAGTATGGTATTTTATTTCAGCCTCGTACCCCACTCCCAAATGGGTGTGGCCTGATGGCAGCCAAGTTTCAAGTCCACTTGAACCTATAGTTGAAATTCAACAACTTCTCTCCAGCAATGTCTTTCCATTGCAATGCTGGACCAGGACTGCATTCTTGAACTTGTTTTTGTAACACAGGAATAAATGAGAGAATGAATAAAATAAACTATTATGCTCAAGCAGGATATTGCAATTATCAAACAAGACACATTCAGAATACTTGTTCCAGCATCATAGCCAAGAAAAGCATTGCGTGATGGTGTCCAGAACAGCTTGCTTGCCTTCTGCGAATATCACATTACCTGCTGCTCTCAATGCATCGCAAGCGATCTCCCTATTAATGATACATGAAAACAGTCCCTCCTTCCACCATTTATAAAATAAGCTGCAGTAACCAGCCAATGAAGCAATGACATGGTTATGACCTCAGCAGTGAGTTCATCACGGGAAATACCAATGCTTCAGTGCTTCAGAATAGACAAACTAATGGATCTAAAGCTCTGATGTCCTTCGGTGGTGTGTCTTCCTGTTACTTCCAGCTGTACGTATGGTAATTACCTTTAGAAATGGACCGGGCTCATTTAGTTTTCCCTGTCAACCTTTGTTTCCATGTACACCTGCCTCATGACTATGGCTGGGTGGGGACTGCCCCCAAACTCTCCTTCATATTACTTCCAGAATATACTGTTCGATGTCCATTTCAAGTTCTCTCCTTTCCAGGTGTTTTTCACAGTAGTTCTGCCACCTATTCAGAACAGGTACGTACATTTCACGGAAGCTTGTTTGCTAACAACGTTAGCGACTAACGTAGTTTAAACTAGTTATGCAGAGTTCAAACTATGCAAGCTGCTAGGATGGTTAGCAACCAAGCTTTCGGGAAACGCACCCCAGAAGATGGGTTCGAAGCACAGCGAGATGGTGCTGCATTGCTGCTGTCCATGATGCTATTCACACAATCCTGGCACTCCTCATTTCTCCAAATCCATAAACAGACAAGAGGCCTGTCGGCCTAGAGATCTCCGCTGAAGATGACTGAAATGTCCATGTCCTAACTTAATTTCAGAAATCCTTGAAAAGTATTGCAATATAAACACATACAACACATTAATGAAAGACAGAAAATCAGTGTTTATGCTCATTTTTTCAAAGTCCAAAATGCTGAATCTCTCAAAAACCGGGACGTAGAATTTTCTCATTTTCGCGGGGGATAATCAGAACATCATAAGGAAGGCTCACAACAAATTAGACAAAAAGTTATCAAACAGTTTTTGTATATTAATGAAAGACTGAATTTATAGGCACAAACACTGATTTTCTAAGTCCAAAATGCTGAATTTCTCAAAAACCTGGATGTAAAATTTTCTAATTTTCACAGTGAATATGCAGAATATCATAAAGAAGGCTCACGCCAAATTAGAACAAAAGTTATCAGACGGTTTTTGAGATATTGAACTTTTAAGTGAAAAGTTGATGCTGGATGGAGAGACAGACGGATGCCAGACGACTCAACATTAGAAAAGCTCTGCTGACTGCTGACTATGGTCACAGTGGAGCAAAAAAGTTATCAGACAGTTTTTGAGATATTAATGAAAGACTGAAAAAATGAGCAGAAACACTGATGTTCTTAGTCTAAAATGCTGAATTTCTCAAAAATCGGGAAGTTGAATTTTCTCATTTTCGCAGGGGATCATCAGAACATCATAAGGAAGGCTCACAACAAATTAGACAAAAAGTTATCTGACAGTTTTTGAGATATTAATGAAAGACTGAAGAAATGAGCACAAACACTGATTTTCTAAGTCCAAAATGCTTAATTTCTCAAAAACCGGGATGTAGAATTTTCTAATTTTCACAGTGAATATTCAGAATATCATAAGGAAAGCTCACACCAAATTAGAAAAAAGTTATCAGACAGACTGAAAAAAGGAGCACAAACACTGATGTTCTAAATCCAAAATGCTGAATTTCTGAAAAGCCAGGACGTAGAATTTTCTAATTTTTGCAGGAGATCATCAGAACATCATAAGGAAGGCTCACAACAAATAAGACAAAAAGCTATATGACAGTTATTGAGATATGAATGAAAGACTGAAAAAATGAGCGCAAACTCTGATATTCTAAGATCAAAATGCTTAATTTCTCAAAAACCGGGACGTAGAATTTTTCAATTTTCACAGTGAATATTCAGAATATCATAAATAAGGCTCACACCAAATTAGAACAGAAGTTATCAGACAGTTTTTGAGATATTCAGATTTGAAGTGAAAAGTTGACACCGCACGGACGGACGGACGCCGGACGACTCCGTATTAGAAAAGCTCCGCTGACTGTGACTGTCCTAACAACGGAGCTAAAAAGCAAGCATTAAAAATTTTTTTAAATAGACGTTCATTCACAGTGGTGCTTTAGGAAAATTTTATTTACAAAAAGAGAGCACCAATGCGATGAGAACAGAGGGAAGAGGAAATGCAACAGGATACAAAGGGCTGCTCTGTCGCCTCTTCAGAGCAGTGATCCAATGAACAGGCTGAAAAACCGACTAACGGTAAATGATTCTACTGTCAATGATAAGCAACGCAAGGCAGTCGTAAAAAATTTTTTACAACAACAAATTACACATCATGTAATATAAAACTGGACACCCGCGTCAATCAGTTTGTGTTCGTAAAAGTACTTCCTTTTATGCCAATTGTGCCGAGATAGAAAAAGTATATGCCAATATTTTCTTTAAAATTCAATTCAGAATAAAAAGACATACAGCATAAGACATAAACAAAGGTATTAGAATGGAGATCATGATCCCTTAATGCAAGCAAGCGACAGCAGGGCAATTGGACATGGAACCCTTAAAGCTCATATTTCATTCATACATATTTACAACCACCCATACTTCCTGTCACGTGACCTTCCAGGCAGGAACCAGAGTAATCACAGAGATCAATGCAGACCAGTGCATTGCACCATGCAAGTAGTGCACATAGACAAGTTAAAGCAAAACATCAGTCATTTTTCAGCATTTTTTGCGCATGAATATCAGCTGTAAACTTATTCAGCAAAGATAAACCGCTTGGTATAAACTTGGCGCTGTGTCTGATGTTTGATGTGTGAGATCAAATTGAAGAGCCTAGTGCTAAAAGTGCTTAACTCACAAAATGACTATTTTGAGAAAATTGAGAAAATCAACTTAGGAGACGATGTTTTCCCATCATTACCTCACAATGTGTGAAAATGTGACGTAATACATTTAGCACTAGACTCTTCAATTATTCTTGTTCTTCAATTCTTATGTTTTAGATGGTCAAAGCCGGTTATTCGACCCGCATTTTACATGAAACTAAAACATTTCAGTACCACAATTTTCAAATTTCCAGTATTTCAAAAGCCTCTTCAACATTTCTGAGCAGAGTAACATACGGCATCCTGAGATGTAACAGTTTAGCACGTAAATAAACACCAATTCTTCATTTATCAACAGCATTTTTTTCCAACTTTTCAGTCCAACCCATTTTTTAAGAAGCAGCTCCTGCTCCTGCATTTATATACCCCCAGAGAGACAACTGCAATCTTGCAAAGATAATAATACACTATATACAGGCAAATAATATAAATTGGCATTAAAGTTTCATACCGTTTATACACCAAATAACATCTGAAACCTAGTAATGAGTGCATAAATGTGAAAAGGATAATAATAAAGACCCCAACAATAACTGTGGGTAGAGCTGATGTGAGCACGGTGGAATGTATTACTTTGTTTGTGCATATAAGACCTGCAAGATCTGAACACGTGTTCAGGTCATGAGTCAGTAAAAACATTCCCTTTGGTGCAGAAAGACCCATTGGCTGCACACAGCACATAGTACCGTAGAGTAGAGTATTTTTGCTTCACTCAGTGCGCACAGTTCTGTAGAGCGATGTCCGTACAGCTCTGAGGAAGGATGAAGTCAGAACTCCCACACTTTTATGGTCCACTGAGATTACCGTTAGACTGGCAATTAGTCCAGCTGGTGCAGAGTTGCTCAGACTTCAGCTGTAACCCAACAGCATGTAATCTTGCCATGTCTCTGTCTGCACATATAAAATAGATTGTAGTGGATTTGCAGACCAGTGTAGGCCGAAGTCTCGGCCTTCTCTCGATGGCTGTAAAATTCTTGGTGAAAGGGTTCATACGAACAGACACGCACAGTGTCTGCCTGTGTTTAAACCCAGTCCGAACATTACAGAGTGTGTGTGTCTCAGTGAGTATGAGAGGTCACTGTGCGTCTGTGTGTGTGTGTGTGCGCGTGCGCATGAGTGTGCTTGAGTAAGTATACATGAGTGTGGATGTGTGTGTAAGCCTGTTTGAGGTAAGGTTATACATGAGTGTGGATGTGTGTGTAAGCCTGTTGTGAGGTAAGTATACATATGTGGATGTGTGTGTAAACCTGTAGTGAGTTTGTGCAAGTGTGAGTGTTTGTGTGTGTGTGTGTGTGTGTGTGTGTTCATGAGTGTGCTTGAGTAAGTACAACTCCAATTCCGAAATAGTTGGGACGACGTGTAAATTGCGAATAAAATCAAAATGCAATGACTTTCAGATCACATGAGCCAGTATGTTATTTATAATAGAACACAGATAACATTTCAAATGTTGAAACTGAGACATTTCATATTTTTATCCACAAAATGAGCTCATTTCAAATTTTCTGGCTGCAACAGATCTCAAAAAAAGTTGGGACACAGGCAAAAAAGGGCTTAGAAAGCTATTAAAATATAAGAGAATCAGCTGACAGAACATTTAGCAAGTAATTATGTCAAATTGCAAAGGCTTTGAAGGTCTCATCATCGACAGTGCATAACATCATCAAAAGATTCAGAGAAACTGGAAAAATCTCTGTGCGTAAGGGACAAGGCCAAAGACCTTTATTGGATGCCCGTGATCTTCAGGCCCTCAGACGCCACTGCATCACTCAGTGGCATGATTCTGTCATTGATATTACTAAATGGGCCCAGGAATACTTCAAGAAACCACTGTCTGTAAACACAGTCCGCCGTGCCATCCACAGATGCCACCTAAAACTCTATCATGCAAAAAGGAAGCCATTGTTGAGCATGACCCAGAAGCACCGCTTTGTTCTGTGAGTCAAGGCTCATTTAAAATGGACTGTAGCAAAGTGGCAAAGTGTCCTGTGGTCAGACGAGTCCAAATTTGACATTCTTGTTGGAAATCATGGGCGTCATGTCCTCCGGGCTAAAGAGGAGAAAGACCACCCCTCCTGTTTCAGCGTTCAGTTCAAAAGCCAGCATCTCTGATGGTATGGGGATGCATTAGTGCATATGGTGTGGGACACTTGCATGTTTTAAAAAGCACCATGGATGCTGAAAGGTATATCAAGGTTTTAGAGCAACATATGCTCCCCTCCAGACGACATCTATTCTAAGGAAGGCCTTGTGTATTTCAGCAGGACAGTGCAAAACCACATACTGCAGCTGTTACAACAGCATGGCTTCATAGTAGAAGAGTCTGTGTGCTGAACTGGCCTGCCTGCAGTCCTGATCTTTCACCGATTGAGAACATGTGGCGCATAATTAAACAAAAAGTCCATCAAAGGAGACCCAAAACTCTCCAGCAGCTGGAAGCCTGTATTAAACAAGAGTGGGATCAAATTCCAATGGCTAAACTCAAGAAACTTGTCTCCTCAATGCCCAGACGCCTTCACTCTGTGTTAAAAATAAGAGGGGATGCTACACCATGGTAAACAGGCCCCTGTCACAACTTTTTTGAGACATTTAGCAGCCATCAAATTTGAAATGAGCTCATTTTGTGGATAAAATTGTAAAATTTCTCAGTTTCAACATTTGCGATGTTATCCCTGTTCTATTGTGAATAAAACACTAGCTGGTGTGATTTGAAAGTCATTGCATTTTGATTTTATTCACAATTTACACTTTGTCCCCACTATTTCGCAATTGGGGTTGTATACAGGAGTTTGGATGTGTGAGTGAATCTGTAGTTATGCCGGGGTTCGTGCGGATACGCGTGAGTGTGTGTATGCGTGTATGGGGGCATCAGGACGCAGCGATGGCCGCCCCCCCGCTCAGCTTTAGCAGGCTCTGCTGGCAGTCCTGTGCACACCGCCGGTCCCCCCCCCTCTCCAGGGTATGTCTCGCCTCCGCCAGCAACCGGGCACATGTACCCGGGGGCATCAGCAGGGGCAAGGGCAGGTGGCGGCAGGCCAGCAGGATGGCGTGGGCCGTCTCCCTCTCCCCCGGCCCTGGAGAGAGCGCACACATGGGAGGGATGGAGAGATTACAGAGGCAGGTGTGAGGGAGCAGGGAGACGGGCGCTGTGACAGAGGATAGTGGCTGTATATTAGCAGAGGTGTATTAGAGACACGTTAAGTGCTATAACATTGGTTTAGGTGTGGCAATTCCTCTGGGTTGAGGGCTTACCTGTAGTTTGGCTGGGGTAACATCACTGTAATGCAGGCTTACCTGTAGTTTGGCTGGGGTAACATCACTGTAATGAGGGCTTACCTGTAGTTTGGCTGGGGTAACATCACTGTAATAAGGGCTTACCTGTAGTTTGGCTGGGGTAACATCACTGTAATTAGGGCTTACTTGCAGTTTGGCTGGGGTAACATCCCAGTAATGAGGGCTTACCTGTAGTTTGGCTGGGGTAACATCACTGTTATAAGGGCTTACCTGTAGTTTGGCTGGGGTAACATCACTGTAATGAGGGCTTACCTGTAGTTTGGCTGGGGTAATACCACTGTAATGAGGGCTTACCTGTTGTTTGGCTGGGGTGGTGTCTTCGGCGTCTCAGGCTGTGCTCCAGGAGACGGTGAGTTCGGGTCGGACTGGCTCCCGCCATCAACCTCATCGTGGTCTCATGCAGGAACACCTGCGGGAGGATCACAATCAAATCACATTTCATTTGTGTAAAAAAGCAAAGTCAGAAAGAAATGTCACCAGGCGCTTGACAGACAGGAAGAGCTGATGCAGCACCTTATGCTGAGCCTGTCGGTAGCACTGTCCCAGTCTGCGCAGGGAGCTGAGGTCAGCCTGAAATCCAGCCAATTGGGTGCCAGAGGCGGGGCCAGGCCCACCAATGAGATCGCCTCCTCTCTGCCACACTGTGGTCCTCAGGGTCAGCAGGAGGTCACACACCAGAAGCTCCACCCCCTAAGGGTCAGAGAGAGGTCGAAGAGGGGAGGTTTAGGAGAAACTACACTGTGTTTGTGATGCAAAACATAACAGGCTGGCAAGAACAGGCCTTACAACCCAACAATGCTCACCATTGTCCTGCCACAGAAGTGAACTCAGGAAGTAAATAATATTGCGCTCTATCAAACCAGTACTTAAAAAACCCTCAGAGTTTCTGCCTCTACTACATGGTGCAGCACGCTGATCCACACTGTGATCACTCTGAATGAAAACCTGCTCGTGGATTTACTGTGAAATGCCGTTTAGTAAACACAGTTCAGTGCATATCTATGAGGAACTGTGAGGTTTTTGTGGATACGTTATAAGGGCTGTGGGTGCATTGCACCAAATTGCACCTACTTGCTGCTAAGCTCTCCTAAGAAATGCATTCTGCTAACTAGCATTTTTACAGTGCATGGAACCCATGCACAAAGGCTCTCACAGATAACGATAAACCCTGCGACCTTAACTACAACCCCAATTCCGGAATAGTTGGGACAAAGTGTAAATTGTGAATAAAATCAAAATGCAATGACTTTCAGATCACATGAGTCAATATTTATTTACAATAGAACATAGATAACATTTCAAATGCTGAAACTGAGAAATTTTACATTTTTATTGACAAAATGAGTTTATTTCAAATATTCTGGCTGCAACAGGTCTCAAAAAGTTGGAACACAGGCAAAAAAAGGGCTGAAAAAGCAAGTAATATATAAGAGAATCAGCTGAAAGAACATTTAGCAAGTAATTACATTAACTGGCATCAGGTGTATAACATGATTGGCGATAAGAGGGATGTATTAGAGAGGCTGAGTCTCTCAAGAGGTAAAGATGGCCAGAGGCTCTCCAACCTGTGAAGGCTTGCGTAAAAAAATTGTGGAATACTTTAAAAACAATGTTCCTCAACGTCAAATTGCAAAAGCTTTGAAGGTCTCATCATCGACAGTGCATAACATCATCAAAAGATTCAGAGAAACTGGAAAAATCTCTGTGCGTAAGGGACAAGGCCGAAGACCTTTATTGGATGCCCGTGATCTTCGGGCCCTCAGACGCCACTGCATCACTGACCGGCATGATTCTGTCATTGACATTACTAAATAGGCCGAGGAATACTTCAAGAAACCACTGTCTGTAAACACAGTCCGCCATGCCATCCACAGATGCCACCTAAAACTCTATCATGCAAAAAGGAAGCAATTGTTGAGCATGATCCAAAAGCGCCGCTGTGTTCTGTGGGCCAATAGAGTGTAGCAAAGTGGCAAAGTGTCCTTTGGTCAGACGAGTCCAAATTTGACATTCTTGTTGGAAATCATGGGCGTTGTGTCCTCCGGACTAAAGAGGAGAAAGACCACCCCTCCTGTTATCAGCATTCAGTTCAAAAGCCAGCATCTCTGATGGTATGGGGATGCATTAGTGCATATGGTGTGGGACCCTTGTATGTTTTAAAAAGCACCATTAATGCTGAAAGGTATATAAAGGTTTTAGAGCAACATATGCTCCCCTCCAGATGACATCTATTCCAGGGAAGGCCTTGTGTATTTCAGCAGGACAGTGCAAAACCACATACTGCAGCTATTACAACAGCATGTCTTCGTAGTAGAAGAGTCTGTGTGCTGAACTGGCCTGCCTGCAGTCCTGATCTTTCACCGATTGAGAACATGTGGCGCATAATTAAACGAAAAGTCCATCAAAGGAGACCCAAAACTCTCCAGCAGCTGGAAGCCTGTATTAAACAAGAGTGGGATCAAATTCCAATGGCTAAACTCAAGAAACTTGTCTCCTCAATGCCCAGACGCCTCCACTCTGTGTTAAAAAGAAGAGGGGATGCTACACCATGGTAAACATGCCCCTATCTCAACTTTTTTGAGACATTTAGCAGCCATCAAATTTGAAATGAGCTCATTTTGTGGATTAAATTGCAAAATCTGTGTCAACATTTGCTATTTTATCTCTGTTCTATTGTGAATAAAATATTGGCTGGAGTGATTTGAGAGTCATTGCGTTTTGACTTTATTCACAATTTACACTTTGTCCCAACTATTTCAGAACTGGGGTTGTACTTTAAGGTCATTCAGGGCATGTGTGCATGTGGATGAAGATTTATCTGCCTGTGTGAGTACTTGTGTGCAAGTGTGTGTGCAGAAATGCTTGCATACATGCAGGTGGCTGAAGGCGTGTAAGTGTGCATTTGTGTAGGTGTGTGCACTTGTGGGTATGTCTGTAGTTGTCTGTTTCAGCTTGTGTGAGTGTGTGTGTGTGTGTGTACACCTCTCATTTATTTCCTTCATTTCTTTGTTTCTCATGTATTGGATTCAGTAGCCAGCAAAATACGTGAATGTGTTCGTATGAAGTTTGTGACGGAAGCACAGCATGATCAGCAGACATGCATTCGCAGTGTTGCATTACAGCAGTGTTAAAGCAGTGTTCACCTTGTTGAGACGGTTGCCAGGCTGCGCTTGGCTCATGGAGATGCTGGCCCGCAGGTGTTCACTGGCCCGGCCGCAGTGGGACAGGCACCCCAGCTGTCCCTCCCCCGTCTCAGGGCACAGGCTCAGTTCCACAGCCCTGCACAGCTGCAGCACTGCTTTAGGCAAAGGGTGACTGTAGCACAGAGATCGAGCACAATATATGCAGAGTTTAGCATAAGCACCGACAGCACTGACTAACGCAGCTGGACTAAAATAGGGGTTAGCATTAGCATCAATAATGCTAAAACAACAAACAATGGGACCAGAAGGGGGGATAACATTTGCATCACCAGCTATAAAACTAACATACAACTGGACTTGTACAAACGTTAGCATTAGCATCAACAGCACTAACCCAACACACAACAAGACTAACCCAGGGGTTAGGATTAGCACCAACAGTGAAAACTTGGAACACAGCATGACCAGTGCAGACGATAGCATTAGCATCAACACCACTAACACCAACGCCCAGCTGGACCTATACAGAGGTTAACATTAGCATCAGCAGTGGGAACCTTACAAACAACTGAACCAACAGAGGGATTAGCATTAGCATCAGCAACATTAACTTGCATGCAACCAGACCAACACAAAGGAGAGCATTGGCACCAACAGCGCGAACCTGACACACAACCGGATCAGCACCTTGTGGACATACACAACACATGTAGCAATAATAACCTCAGCACAAGCAGGAGTTCGAGCTACAGCATTGGAATGGACCAGCACAAACACAGAGATCAGCACTAGCACCGGCAGTGATTACTAAACATACAGGCCAACCAGTGCCAAACACACATACATAATACATAGAATACAGTAAGTTAGAGATACGAACTTTAACACACGCAGGGTTTTGGGTATTTGCTGTGCCTCAGCCAGCAATGACCTCACTGTCGCATCATCACCCTGCAGCCAATGAAAGGCTGTCTTCAGGACAGACACCCACCATCGGCAAACAGGGTCTACAACAGAGCAGAGGAAGGCAGTGAGATATGTTTACATGTAAATATTGCGCTCAAGAGAGATTTACACCTGCTGCAGAATATTTGCAGCCTACTGTAGCCTGGAAGTGTTCAATGAACTGTTTACTATACACACTGCAGAAACCAATATAAAAAACAGATTCAACTTAAATTGAATCTTGGTATTGAATTTAGACATTAATTCTTTCTTCTATTACTGTTTTATTATTTAGGACAATTTGACTCGTCAAGTGAAAAGTAACAGTAGATAAATATTTTCTACTGAAAGGTGAGGGATAAAAAGATCTCATCATTACAAGACAAAAATACTGAACTTTTATTGCATAAATGGATGCACTGCCACAGCAGCGCACAAAAATAATTGGGAACAGCCAATAGCTAAATGGCAGCTAAGATGTTTGACTGAGTCTCAGAATGTCTGTAGTTTCAAGCCACAAATTAGCCAAAACAGCCACAATAAATTCGATACAGTTCTTATTCTAATTCAACTGCAAGTTGCTTTGAATAAAGGTGTCAGCTATAAATCAATAGTGTTAAAAACATACATAACAGGAGAGATAGCCGAGAACAGCAGGGAGACTCAGGTCATGTGAGGTGTAACAGGGTAAATGGGCTAGAACACACAGAAGGTGACGGTACAGTACCTGCAACAGACCGGGGTCTGGGCTGGGGCTGGGCACGACTAGACGGGCAGACTGGCTCTTCTGCACAGCTGCATAACAGCTGGAGACACTCCACGGCTTCTGTAAACTCCCTAACAGGGAACTAGATTTAGACGACCTTGGTGCATTAAAGGAGCAGTTTACCCAAAAATGAAAATTCTGTTATTATCCGCTCACCCGAGCCAGTTGAAGCATAGGTGAAGTTACTTAATCCATTTAATAAATTTTGAGTATTCAAGCAAAACTCCATAACAGCCTTCTCCAAAACAACTGAAGTCAATGGAGACTGGGTCATTTGCACTCTTTAGAGTCCAAAAAAGACCCAAAAATGACCATGAAATTACTCCATACATCTTGTGGAGTTTATTTGGTGCACTCAAAATTTGTTTTATGGATTAAAACACTTCACCTGTGTTTCAAAAGGCATGGAGGTGAGAAGAAGCAGAATTTTCATTTTTGGGTGAACAGTTCCTTCAAACTCCAACATGGCAGCATGACTTTGAGAGAGAGTTGGGCACAGACTGAGGACATGGGCATGGGGAGCCCAATGAGATAACGTTTAGAGTGTTAGTTTCAGCATTAACACCACACCAGTCAAACGCTCATTTGCTTTGGATTCAAATACTTCTCTAAGCTCCATTGGTCATGCCTGGAGCAACAGAACTTGCCAGGGGAAGGGAGGGGAGGGGGAGTTTTCCTGTGCTGCAACACACCAGGGAAGCGAATAGACACAGAGAAAAGGATTCGAATACAATACGAGTGTATATTTGACCCAGGTGCGACTGACAGCGCAGTAAACATGGCTCACACCTGCACTCCCCTCGCTTGCCCTCCATGTCCCCGCCATGAGCAGGCTGCGTAAGACAGTGCACGGCTCTCTCCAGCAGGCTCGCACAGAAACAGCCCTGCAGCAGGGAAACTGGGTTGGCTGAGGACACACAGACAGACAGACAGACCGCAGAAATTAATATCAACTGACTACTGCAGATATATCGAAGGGAGAGAGATCTTCTGGGTTAAAATTGTTAAAATTATCTTTAAAAAGACAGTTGGTTTCAGCTATTTTTCAAGACAATTTAGGAACCACCTGTCTTTTTAAAGACAATTTTAACCCAGAAGATCTCTCTCCCTTCGATATATCCGCCCCTGGGTTCAAACCTTCTCTTGACTACTACAGACACTTGCGACCAGGATCGGTCAGTTCCAGGTTCCCGAGACTTGGGTAGGCGATTTTCGAGTGGCTAGCGTGTTTGACTAGGACTCAAAAGACTGGTGGTTCAGGCCTCAGTTGTAGCCGCAATAATTATCAATGCAGATTCTGGGCCCTTGAGCAAGGCCCTTAACCCCACCCAGCTTCAGGATTGGCTCCCTGCTTATTCTGATCAACTGAAGTCGTTTTGGATGAAAGAAATGCCTAAATGATCATTAATGCAATGTTCTCTTCAGGGTTTTTTTTCTGCGTCAACTCATGCTCTTAATTATTTAATAGCAGAATCATATCTTGATTTGACATCTGTACAAGCCCCAGCCACTGCCGCACACTGCAAGTGTGTAGCTAAGAAATTTGCCACAAAGGCGACAATGAAGTTCGAACATCTCCAGCCCGCATGTGAATCATGAACAGTCAAAATGGACGATCAGTCCCGAGAAAATCAGATGCACTGAGATCAGTCTTCAGGATAAAGCATCGCGTCGATCAATCAGCATGTTGCGCAGCAACAGGTCAAATTGAGCACCTGGGTCTCTTTGGGAAGAGTACATCACTTCTCGGCAACCAAACTTCACGGACCAATTGCAGGTCAGGAAGAATTGCTTCCCCATTGGCGTGAACAGCCAGTGCAGCCAATCAGAGGGCAGTGTGGTGTCTGAAGACGGAAAGGCCACTCTTTCAGCACAACTCAGCAGATAACCCTAAGAGAGGGAGGGAGCGAGAGAGAGAGAGAAAGAGAGCAACAGAAAAGGAAAAGAGGGAGTTAAAGGAACAGAGTGTGAAAGTGATTATGCATGTACATGCATTTATGTGCAAGAGTACAAGTATACTGTATGTACGTATAATAAATCTTTCTATTGTTGCAATCTGTCATCTAATGATTCATAAGTTCTTCCCCATACTAACTGCCAGGCAATACTGATAATTACATACAAGTAAAGCACTTTGAACTGAAAATTTAAATAAGGAAAAGCCAGTGTAAAGGCAGTTTCACACATGGTTTTTTCTCGATAAGTCATTGCCGAACACTGCGATTTCCTGGGTTATCTGTTGGTTTCGCACTTGGTTTTGTCAAAGTGAGCAAAAGCCTAAAATTCCCCTGCTTAAGTGAGTCCTGCTCATGAGCATGTGAGTTTGCACCCTAACTCTGGTGCCAATGTTTTTGGTGTAAAACCACATTTCTAACCCCAGGGGTAAGTCTCAGCCCAGGGCTATTGAACCTTGAGGCCTTTTAGCCAGTTGTGAAGGGGCTATAAGTGGAGAGCAGACATGCAGCCCCAGTTACAGACTCCAGGCTCCAGACTCACAGGCAGGCAGACCAGGCTGGCGCCCAGAGCGGAGCGCAGTGCGATGGCGGCGGTGATGTAGATCTGGGCCCTCTGAGCCGAGCTCACCTTCCCCCCCGCGCTCTCACACAGGTTAACTGCGCTCAGGGACAGAGTGAGAGCCCACAGGCTGCTGTACTGAGGGAGGTGTCCTACACACACACACACACACACACACACACACACACGCACAGGCACACGCACACACATATACATGCACACATACACATGCACACACACAGGAATCAGCACTGTGGAACAGGGCATAGATGCTCAAAGACAATAGACAGGAATATACAGTAAACTTCATGTGGATTTAAAAGAATTACAGGAACAGTGCAGAACAGCAGTTTCAACTTTTCCCAGTGGCACTATCCAAACTCCTCTAATTCCCCTGATTTATTGCCTAAAACATGCAAGAACTATAAAAAAAATTTTACTTATTTTTATACATATATTTTGTTCGACTGCATTTATTTATTTATTTATTGCAGTTGTATCTTACCGTAGCTGTGCAGCACTATGTATTGCAATTTGGCGCAAAGATGGTATATAAATAAAATATGATTCTAATTCGTTTTGACTAATTACCTGCAAAGGACAAATTCTGAGCTTTTATATGAGGGTATCTACATCAATAACAAAGTAGGAATTAAAGATCATGTGACTATGCCCATTTCAAGAAAAAAATGTTTTTCCTCCAATGTTTTTTTTTCATCCTTGCCTCGTGGTGTGTGAAAATATGACTTGAGTACTTTTAGCATGAGGCTCTTCAGTTATGACCCATCAAAACTGTCCCACTGGCAAAATGCTTAAACCAGAGGAAACGCACATGTATTGGAACTATGGGAATATATGCTTGGTATGAATTAAATTGTTTGTACTTTAAAAAAATGTCTTTATTAATAATTAATGCATTTATAACCATTTTCTTTTTACACACACAGTTTTTAACCTACTGAATTTTAATCTTTTTTTTATTATTTGGTCACATCTTTTTTGCGTATTATACTGCGCAGTTCACAGACAGAAACTAATCAAGAACAGTGTCACCCATGCACTGCTTTTACCGAGACTTCAAAACCAGTAACACACTGCAACTAAAAACAGTGAAACCGTGTGGAACAGGCTAGAAATGAATTTCAAAAAGTATTGAAACTGTGGGTGGAATTTGTTATTTTTGCTTCACACTTTGAGTATAGCATTTGAGAACAAAAGATAAATGAGATTCTCAATATGTATTTATCAGTCAGGACAATGAAACAATCAGTTGACAAACCGGTTAACTGCAGCTGACTTAGCCTGTGATAAGCTAGGGAGGCGTCCCGGCAACTGATTTGAGACTCTTCCCCTTCATGCCACCCTCCAATCCGCAGGCCCAGCCAGCGCAAGGGGGCTGGCCAGTACAGGCAGTAGCGAACCACATTCCAGGAGAGGGAGCAGGCGAGGTCACCAGAGGAAGCTGGGAGCTCTCTGGACAGGTCAAAGAGACAGGCCTGGAGGCTGGAGGCTGCCTCGAGGTAGTTACCCTACAGGAGGGAGAGAGAGATGGAGACGGAGGGGGGGATGCAGGAAAAGATTGAGGGAGGAAGGGAGAGAGAGAGAGAGGAAGAGGCATCTGCTCTGTGATTTAAATTGTTTGTTGATTTAGTTATTTTTTTAAACGTTTATTTTACCAGGTGAGTCCCACTGAAATTTACAAGATCTCTTTTTTCAAGGGAGCCAAGATAGCACCAGTACAGTGTTTCAGAAACAGCATACACGCAACAATAAAAAAAAAACCCATAAAACAAAACATTCAGTAGCAAATGACAGATATATATGCCTAAAAGACAGATAAGGGGAAGCAGATCAAGATGTAGATCTAGCCATCGAGGCAGTTTCAAAGTCCTACTGAATTTTTCTCCAATCCCTTGACTAGATTTTTAAATGCTCCAACTGGGATTGGCTCATCTAATCACAAATCTTTGTGCAGGTGGATCCAGGCTGCAGGCACAGAGAACCTAAAGGCCTGTTTGCCCAACAGTGTGAACCTTACGAATGAAAAGTAAGAGTTTCATCGGACCACAAACAATAGTTACTCAATAGGTCAACTTGATAGGTTACTATGATAGGTCAACAATGATGCTTTATAGGAATCGAGAAGGGTGAAAGATGCAATAAATTATTTGTAAGTCTCCAACATAGAAATATAGCAAAGAAAAATATACAGAGATTAAAAAGGAATGATGGGGCAATTCTTACTTCACCTATAGATATTCTGACTGAAGAGAGATATTTTACAGAGATCTTCTATTTCCAGTCACCACCTGTCCCACTAAATAACATTGATTGTACTCTGTTTTTCCCTCGTAATCAAGTTAAATTATCAGAGGAACAGAAAGAAACTTGTGAGGGTCTAATTACGGAAACTGAACTCTATAATTCAATTATGTCCTTTCAACGCGGGAAAGCACCAGGATTGGATGGTATTCCATTAGAAGTGTACCAAACTTTCTATGAACAGATTAAAAACCCCCTACTTACAAGTTTTAATTTTTCATATGACAAAGGTATTCTCACAGGGACTCAGCAGGAAAGTGTAATATCTCTGCTCTTAAAACAAGAAGCTAGTGGCCACTATAAAGATCCGGTTCCCTTAAAAAACTGGAGACCACTTACTCTTCAGTGCTACGATGCTAAAATATTAGCTAAATGCATAGCATTGCGTATAAAAAAATGTTCTGCCTGATATTATACACTATGACCAGTCTGGCTTTATACAAGGATGAAATATTGCAAATAATACAAGACAATTACTTGAAATTATAGAATATTATGATAAAATAAAGCATTATAGCAGACTTTGAGAAAGCCTTTGATAAAATACGATGGGATTTTATTTATCAATGTTTAGAATTTTTTAATTTTGGTGAGTCTCTAATACAATGGGTTAAAGTTATGTACAATACCTCAGTCTCCAAAATTATAAATAATGGTTTTATTTTAAAACCCATTGCACTTTCACGGGGGGTAAAACAGGGTTGCCCGTTATCACCGTATTTATTTATTATGGCAATAGAAATACTTGCTATAAAAATACGAACAAATAATAATAATATCAAAGGCTTGTAAATGCAAGGTATAAATACAAAAATTTCAATGTATGCTGATGATACAATTTTTCCACTGAGCCCTCATTATACATCGCTACAGAGCCTTACAAAAGACCTGGATGACTTTTCAAACCTATCTGGGCTGAAGTCAAATTATAAGAAATGCCAAATATTGAGGCTTGGTTCCCTGAAAAATAGCATGCATGCAATATACCAATTCATTGGACAGATGGATTGGTCAGTGTACTTGGTATACACATCCTAGAAAATATGAGTAAAATTTCAACTATTCATTTCAATAATAAATTGAGTAAAATTGAAAAAATTCTGCTGCCCTGGAAAGGGAAACATCTGACCATTTATGGCAAAATAATTTCAATTAACTCATTAGTTCTATCCCAGTTTACATACTTATTTATGGCATTACCAACCCCTAAAGAATCATTCTTCAAAATATATAAACAGAGGATATTCAAATTTATATGGAATGATAAACCTGATAAAATCAAACGTACATATCTCTACAACGATTATGTATCTGGTGGGCTAAAACTTCTAAACTTAAAAGCTTTAAATCTTTCACTGAAGGCTTCCCTAATTCCAAAATTCTACTTCAATCCAAACTGGTTTTCTAGCAAATTACTTAAAAGTGTCCATCCTATATTTGATAAAGGCTTCTATCCATTTCTGCAAATTAAACCTATGCATTTCACATTAATTAATAACATGTTTTCTGGTGTCTCCACATTTCTGGAAGAAGCTCTAAAAAGTTGGTTACAATTTCAATTTCACCCACCAGAAAATGCAGAACAAGTTCTACAACAAATAATATGGTTAAATTCTAATATATTCGTTGATAAAATGATGATTTTTTTGGAAACATATGTTTGATAAAGGTATTATTTTTATATGGGATATCGTGAATGAGGATAATAAACTCAAGTCTCAGAAACAATTAACTAATTTTTATGGAACAGTCTGTACACTGCACAATATAATCAACTTATTGGAGCTTTACCAAGTGCTTGGAAATCAAAAATTATAACAGAAACAGGAAGACATTTAGTCTGTAGGCCTCATATGAAAATGGTAAATTGGTTAAAGAGAATAAAGATCAACAAACATATATATATATACATTTTATTTAAGAATAAAGAATTTAGTCGCTATACCATACAGGATTCTAGATAGCTGGGAAAATATGTTAAATACACCAGTCCCTTGGAATGAAGTTTTTAAAATCCTTTACAATGCATCACTTGATCGAAAGATAAAATATTTTCAATATAAGTTAATATATAAGTTTTTAACAACTAAAAAGATGCTAAATATATGGGGAATAGAGTCATCACTCCTTTGTCGATTCTGCCAGGAAGAGGTGGAGTCTGCAGACCATTTATTTTGGTACTGTCCTATAATAGCCTTATTTTGGATAAAGGTGCAAGACTGGATATCTCAGTATAATAGAATAAAATTAGATTTAGGGATGTCACAAGAACCGATACTTGCAATACCTTTCGATTCTTAAATGAAAAAACACCGACGATGCCCATTATTTTGAGGCTCCGTAAGCACCGAAAGCACCGAGGCACGGTAAGTTTCGGTGCTGTGACTATTCCGGAACTAATGGGGGCAGTATACGCTTCAGAGTGTTCCAGTTGATTCTTGCATTCAGAAGGAGGTCGCGAAGAAGTAGACCTTTTCTTCGATTTTCTTCGGCGTTCTTGCTGGTCACTGCGAACTGTAGCAAGTAGTCACGTGACCACACATGCTCACAGGCCAAGGCTACGTCTGTTTTTTTGCCAATGAAAGTTCCTAACTCCTAAAAAATGATCCGGAAATTATTATGTGGCAACCATGATAAGTCCTTTCGAATTCTTTAAATATTGAGGAAAGGAGTCTCAGTGCTTCCTATTTTACCTCCTTTAACATAGGGTACACGAAGCATCCTTTTCAAAAAGAAAGGAGATCACTCCATTCCACAACCCTGCGCAGCAGCAGTATTTAAAGCGGCGACCATTCATCCGGCTAATCGCGTAAAGAAACGTTTGTGATGGGCAGGAGACTCGATCACGTTGCCTGCTTTAAGTGCATTCAGATTTTACAATTAGCGCGGTCGTCTTCCTAAGCGGTGGGAATTTGCTTTTACACCTTTCTTTTATCTTCAGACGTTTTCCACACAGGTTGAAGAAAAGTGGTCTGGAATTAGTGTTTAGGACGTAAACTTTTGACAATTCGGACACAGCCCAGGATAGCTTGTGGCCGTAACGTCAAAAGACTCCGTACAATTAAAGGAGAGGTAGTAATGTTCACTGGCAGGCACACGTTTATTTAGATTAAATCGCAAATCGCAGCCTTTTTTGCGGTTATGCAATTGCACAGTTTGAAATTGCGATTGCAAGTGCGATTAGATTAATCATGCAGCACTAGTTCTAAGCCAGAAATGTTGGAAATGAAGATGTTAAATGCTTAATACTGTGAGTTTCCCGAGTTGTGCTTATTCACTGCACAGATTAGTCAGCCTACATGTAAGTGATATGGTTGCAATTAGATGCTGTATATTATCTTCTTGCATATGTACACCAAAATGACACCTTTCTTCGAAAAAAAACTTGAACTGGTGAAGACAGGGTTAAAAACCTCTGGAAGGTATGAATCTTAAGTTCTCTTAAGTGATTGTACTGTATTCTGTTATGTTCTGTACGTCTGTTCATAGAAATGACATTTAAAATTTTCTAATAATGATTTTTATGTTTAAGTAAATGGGATCATTGAAAGTCCTTCTTTTTTTACTGCGGTATCGAATTGGCATCGAGAATCGTGTAATTTTACTGGAATTGGCACCGACTACTGAATTTTTGGTATCGTGACATCTCTAATTAGATTTATTTAAAGTATTATTGGGTTATGTAACAAAAGGAACACGCCTAATCTGTAATATAATTATATATTTGGCAAAAATATTTATTTTCGGATTGACATCTGTTGAGTCATTAAGAATTGAGAGATTCAAAAATTTTGTCAAGTATTACAGTAGAATTGAGTGTGTGATGGCCCATGACACAGGACTTGTAAATTATGCCAAAAGATGGGATATAGTAAGGGGGGCTGAAGGTTGGGAATAATGAGATATGGAATAAATGAGCTAATAACTACTAATGCAAAAGGTAGAAAAGCATTGTGAATGTAATCGTTATTGTGTTGTATTGTATTTTTTTTTTTTTTTTTTTTTAAATTGCGTGTTTTGTTTTGTCCGGTGATGGTAGGAGGACTCGTACACATTTATATCACTGACTGAATTAACAAAGTTGTCCTCCAGAGTGGGGGGGTGGTGGCGGGATAGGAAAAAAAAAAAAACAATAGTTACTTGTTTCGAGTGAGATGTACCTACGTAGGTAAGTGGAAAGCAGGCCAATGATGGACTTGTAAATAAATATGTACCAGGAAATGAGTGCGCACAAGGCCGCACAAGGCCACTGAACTCTGGCGTATATGGTGCAATGGTGAGTAAAAGCTTTGAGGCTGGTGATAAACCTCAAGGTGCTGTGCTGCACAGTGTCCAGCCAATGCAAGCATTCAGCAGGGGCATACATGTACAACAGATCAGCAGAGACACACAAAGGAGGGAATGTAGCCTCCATCAATTTCTTCCTGGCAACAAATGACAAACAAGATTTGTCTCTAAAATAAAGACCTAACAGGAGTGAATGTAGCCTCAATCAATTTCTTCCTGGCAACAAATGAAAAACAAGATTTGTTTCTAAAATAAGGGCCTAACTTGAGCTCCATTTTCTTTACAAAGTTTTCAGTGTGAGATTAGAAAGTTAAACATTTGCCAGTTAAAATACCTATTTACTTGTATTGTGAGAGACTGACAATAATTCGATGAGACAGTCCCACAAGGTTGAAATGTTTTTAAAGAGAAGCTCATGTCTTCCTGGCATTAGACAATTGCATATATTTAGTTTTTGTAGCATTCAGGACAAGTCTCAAATCAACTAACTGTGACCACACAATACCAAAGGCAGACCGCAAATACTCAAGTGCTTGAGCAAGGGTGGCACCGCAGCAGTAAATAGTAATATTGTCAGTATGAAAATGGAGCTTTGCATCATGAATATTTTGACCCAGGTAATCTGCATAAACAGAAAAGAAAAATGGACCTAAAACAGAACCTTGGGGGACCCCTGATGTAACATGGTGAACACTGGAGAAAGTGCCATCGAATTAAACAAACTGGGTTCTTTCAGAGAAATCACTTTAAAAATCAACCAGTGCATTTATTGAGCCTTGTGTAATAGTTAATTAATTTTGTTATTTTCCTTGACAAAATTGTTTAAATACAACCTTTCCAATAAAGTATAATTGAATTGAATCACACACAGCACGTTCACAGCCACAGCTCAAAGCTCACCCTGTGCAGCTGAAGGTCTGCCTGCCTGTAGTGCCTCCAGAAGCAGACGGATCTGGGGGAGTGGGGTGGGGTGACGGGTTCCCACAGACGCAGTACCCATAGGCAACCCCAAACAGCCCCGGCGCAGCTCAGAGCCCACACACACACCCAGGGGAGCAGCTCATACAGCCAGCCTGCTGGAAACCACACAAACTTCAACTTTCAGAATCTGCGCATTAAAAATCCCACTTTACACTGTTTACTTCAAACATTCAAGAAAATTTACTTGGGTCTGAAAAACAAGGTTTTGGAAGCTCGTAGGTGAAAACAGAAGGTCAGTATGTGCAGCCAGGCTCCAGTCTCACACTTTCTCCCCCCAGTAACTATGCACCGTTTTGAGCGGGTGGTGAGTCAATGAAAATGACGCTCTGCTCTGATTGGCTGTCCCATCATGGCTGCCTAAACAATGGCTGCCAGCCCGGAAAAATGTCAATACTGGGCTGTACCATGCAAATGACTCCCCTTGTGATCTCAAAAGGGGCACAGAATCAAAATGGGTCATTTAAGAATAAGATTTCTCATGAAGGGCCCCACAGCAACAATGCTGAGACAGTCTTGTATCATATTTTGGCAGATGTTACATAAAGGGAGGACCAAATTTTCATGTAAAATTGCAAAGAAAAACATAATTTTCACAACAGGGTATTTTTAACCACGTATAAACTCCTGGTTTAAAATTTAAAATTGTAGAATGTGTTCCCGAATCAAGAAAAAGTAAACTGTATGAGAACAGTGCCGCCAGGCCTGGCTAGCTATCTAGCCAGATATACCAACAGGCTGGTGATTAACGGAAACAAACTGGACAAATGTGAGTGCAAACATGACAAATGCTTTTTCTTAGTTTCCTTGCATGGATTGGGTCAACTCGTCCCCTTGAAGGGGGAAGGGTCATTGCGAATCAATGAGTTATTCTGTGTGATCACCTTTATATCCTATGAAGAAGCACTCCTACCATGAAGGAGTGGTCTCTTCCTGCATCACAACTGCCCTTGCCCTACCAATCACAGAGGTAGCAAGTGGTTTTATGAGTATGAAAATGATCCTAAGCATATTTCACCACCTACAACCTTGTAAGGTCTCAATTTGCGAACCAACTTTGATAACCTGAAATTATAAGATTTCTGAGAGGAAATAATATTCACTCAGCTTCCATTTTCGATTGGAAGACCCTGGTGCTACAAGTACTAAAGACACAAAATGTCTATTTTGAGAAAAAATGGTCTGAATATATAATTGATCCCAAAAATCTGCAAATTGAAGACCTAGTGCTAAAAGTACTTAAGTCACAAAATGTCCATTGTGAGAAAACTCACAAAGGTAACAATAAAAGACATTTTCCTATCCTTACCTCACAGTGAGTGAAAATGTGGCTTCAGTACTTTTAGCACTAGGCTCTTCAGTTGTTCTCTGCAATGAGCCAGACAGTGAACCAAGGTAAAAAGTAAGCTAAACTGCTGAAAAAAAAAACCCCTCACAGCTCACCATAGCTTTGGGTTTGAGCGGGGAGGCCGGTCAGGGCTCTGGAGGGTTTGGGAACGGCCTCTATAGAGTTCCAGCTGGGGGCGGCCGGGGGTCGGGGCTCCAGGAGAGAGGGGAGGGGATTCAGGGAGAGGCAGACGAAGGCGAGAGCACAGAGGAGGAGCCGAGAGCGATCCAGCACTCCCTCAGAGACCTCCTCACTCTCCTGGAGAGAAAGAGAGAGAGGGGGAGGGAGGGAGGGAGAGAGACAGAGAGGGAGGAGGGAGGGAGAGAGGGAGGGGGAGTGAGGGAGAGCAAGAGAGATTTTTTTATTTTTAAGGTCCCATTTATTCAACCATTACATCAAAAGTATTTACAGAATGCATCACAAATAAAAGGTTGCTTATAGAATGTTCTCAAAACAAGTGAAAACAGGAAGAGAATAGTAAAAACACAATATTAAACATGCTCAGATGCAAGATCATCTGAAAAATTCAGCAACAGCAACCAATACATTTCATAAGTAGTAGAATTAAATTGTATTAAAATAAATAATAAAAAGTAAAGCAAGAGAGAGGGGGGAATGAAGGGAGGACGGTGGAAAGAGACAGCAAGGGTGGTAGGGGGAGAGACGAGGATGGAGGGAGGAGAGAGATGGAGGAAGGGGAAAAGGAGAGGGAGTGTGGGAGGGAGAGAGGGAGGGAATGAAATACAGAGAGATGGAGGTGGAGAAAAAGTACAGACAGATGGGCAAAGAAAGGAAAAGAGAAATTAAGTAACAAAGAACCGTACAGACGCTAATCAACCAGTCCAGAAAAGGAAGAGGGAAAAAAAATCACTATTAGAGCAGGTGTGAGTATATACTATATATAGTGTGTATTTTGGAGAGAGAAATAGACGTAGCCTATATTACATTATAATGCAATGTGAAAGGCTGTGTAATGCTGACGTGTCACACTCCAATCCTAAAAGGCTGTAATGTCCGCAGGCTTTTGAGGTCTCCTTCCAATTAGCAGCTAATTAGTGCCTTGAGACCAATGTAAGTGGAGTCGTTAATATTTAATTCAATTACGAATGCAGAAACAGAAAATCCAGCGGACAGTGCGCCACTCCAGGACTGGAGTTTGGAACTCCTTGTGTAGTTGCATCACTCTTTTGTTGATTCATAAGCTGATAACTATTATTAGATTATTAAAGTGCACCTATTATGTGACTTTTCATTGGTCATTCTTGTATTCTTAAAGTCTAAAAAAAAAAAGGGTTTAAATGAGTGATTGTTAAAAGAACACTTGAGTTTTCTCATGCTGGCCATTTCTGCAGTACCTGTCTGTGAAACGCTCCATTGAAAGTCAAGCCCCCGTCCTCCCGAAAACTCCAGCATGCTGTGATTGGTCAACTTGATCACTCACTTGTGATTGGTCCACCGTTCGTGCGAGTGTCGAAAATGTCATGCCCCTTACCATAAATGGAGTTCTGCTCAAGACTGTAAATGAGCTTTAGAAACAATTACCACTGTAGCCTTGTGAGTGTAGCCCACTTGATTCAAGGGTGTGCCAAACCATCTGCTTGGCGCAAACATTCAAATGGTGACATCACCAATTGATGAAAGAAATGGCCAGAAGCAATTTGGGCATTTCAGTCAGCTCTGACGCAGTGTGTTTTGCAGCAGAGAGCGCTTTTTCTGGAGGTGACCGAGTTGTTTTCCGACACAGACCGTTTAAATGCGCATAAAAATAATATGATTCACGCTACGACATTAAAATAATGAAAACCCATAATAGGTGCACTTTAATTAAATGCAATGTAATGTAATGAGTGACAGGATGCGTGGCTGTGTGGGGTCTTACCTGCTCTTGGGCCAGCTGGGGTCCCTCTGACTCGGACCCTGAGTGAGTGCTTGCCTGGTGGGGGGGTTCCGATGATGAGGAGTCGGGGCCTGGTACGGAGGCCGGAGGGGGGGCCACTGCTTCGTTAGCCATGGTCTCCGCTCCTGCATACACAGACACAGACACATGACACAGACGCACACACACACACAGACACGCACACACACACACACACACACACACACACGAGGGAGAGAGGGCTGATGAGCCAACATAGACCCCTGAGCACACCACCAGAAAACTGTCTTGCTAACAAAGATTGAATTAAGAAAATCAAGATATTTTTCCTCCCTCATCTACACCTCATGTGAGTTTTCTGTCCCCCCTGAGCTTGCATTAGAAGTCCAGCACGGTTGTTTGTCAAGTGCACTGCCCCTGGAGTAAGTTACGTTTTCCAAGTACAATCTCCGTTCAAAACTGAGGGGTTGAAGGATAAGTGATTTAGATAAGACTAGGCTTATACTTTCTGTGACATTGATTTTGCACACGTGCTAGCTCAAATTTACCCCCTAGTGAAACAGAAAGTAATGGAAGGACACAGAATATTTCCTTCAGACCAAGATGAACTCACTCGACTAAAATTTTACTGCCGACTGGACATTGAATTGTTTGTGATTTGGATTGTTAAAAATACCACTTTGGCTCCAGGACTACACTTCGTATTCCGTATGGAACCTTTTCCCAGGATATAGTAGAGGAAGTAGACAAAATGGAGGCATAACTCACTGCTCCGCTGATTGGCTGTCTTCAGGGCCAGGTTCTCCTGCCTCAGCCTATGGTTAACCTGTTGCATGTACTTAATGTAGTCAATGGCCTTCCGCAGCACCCCGGACTTCTGCACCTGCACAGCGGGTTATAGGTAATCAGCAAAGACAACAAAAAACCCAACATCCCAACATTATAACAGCATAAGCACCTCCCACTCAACTCACAGACTGCTGACAACACAACACACTCCTCACACAAGCCCATTCACTCACACATCATTACTGACCATAATGTGGTCCACAACATGTAGGACTAATGACTAACTATTACGCTGTTCGGCTTGTTTAGTCGGGGCGTGCTGCTAGTTTTTCTTGTTGATATTGCTTCCATATTGTCAATCATTCGACTTAGAATTTCCCAACTGATTTTCGCACCACTGAAATAAACGGTCGATCTTTCAGATCATACAGTGGGGACATTTGGAAATTGAAAGTCTCAACGCACATCTCTAAATTGCAATAGTGTTGTAACTTTTCGACTTCATACACATATTATACATAATTTCCTCAGCATTACATGCTAAATACATTATCACAAAGTAAATACATTTTGATACAGCACATAGTTTTTGAGTTAAGATCAGGTCAATCCACATAAAGACCTCATGCGGGAGGCATAATCAGTTTAACCCCCAAATTAAGATTTCACAAAGCCCTTGCCCTTATGCGAGTTCATTCTTCTCACCACCCCTCCATCACGACTTACCTTGGTATCGCTTCCCATCACCAGGTCTCTCAGCTCCACAATCTTGTCGTTGATGGAAGATCGGTACCTCTTTTCGATGACATTGTGCGTGGACCTCCTCTCTCCCTCCTGCATCACAAACCCCGCCCCTGCTCTGGTCCAATGCAAGCCATGCTCCCGCTAAGCGGTATCCCGGGAGACAGGTGTCTGACTGGCACGCTGTCGCCGCCCCCCATCATCACCGGCATGGTGGTGAGAACACCGCTGCCAAACAGAGTCTGGGAGGAAGAGGAGGGAGGGAGTAGGGAGGAAGGCAAAGAGGAATATTTATTGATCAACAAGATAAACAAATGTCATAGACCCAAACCTGAATTCAACCAAACACTCATCCTTTACCTTTACATTAAAGACAACAGAATAGCAGACAATGGTACAATAGGGTGGGCACCACACAAGGCTGTAGTAGGTACAGATGCAGTTTAGGCCGTGGAAACGGTGATAATTACATACTGGGACTTGCAGGGTGGAAGTCTGGATGGGAGCAGTAAGGCCGGAGATGGCGGGTGGGTTCTGTACGCTGGTTAGGACCTGCGGCATCACACTACGATTCAGCGTGGTTATGACCATAGACTCTGTCTTTATAATTTGGGGCTGCTGGACCAGAATCTATAAGACAGGGACACAGACATAGAAGTGATTAGCTACGTTGAATCTACAACGGCGGAGGGGCACTAAGGCACTCCGCTGAGCGTTGTGCCTTAGAGTGCCCCTCCGCCGTTGTAGAATCACTGTAACCCACTGCTTCTCGGGGCTTATTCCTTTAGTATACATTGGTCATTGCATACCAAGCCCTACATTCAGTCTTTAAAATATTGCATCAGGGGCCTTGCTCGAGGGCCCAGCCGCTGAATTGGCCACAATGGAGTTTTAATTAATGAGCTGCTGCCTGTAGGTCTCAGGCCACCACTGTCACAGACTTTATATTCAACTGTCTGTGTCAGCAGCTCTTAAACAAAGTTGCCATTTCTTAACTTGGCACATCGAGGATTAGTCAGCAAATGGGCCTTGCAATAGTGTTGCATCACAGAAAGACGCCAAAATTGAATACTGTCAGGGACTCTCACTTCTGTAAGCCAGCAGCCGAGGTAGACTACATAAAAATGATCTCCTGTTCATTCTAAGAAAAATAAAAACATTGAACACATTGTTTTCAGAAGAAATAATCGCAGGAACCTGTTGGACTTGCTGAGGCACAGTCTGTACTGTAGGGTGCGCTGTAGCCAGGGTCTGGATAGACTGGCCAGCGGGGCTCAGCACACTGTGATGCTGAAATGCCATTGGTTGTATAGGCGTTGATGTCACAATGCTCTGGATGTGTGGTTGGAGGACTGTAAAGAACAAAAAAGATCAGGCATTTTCAGCACCAAAAGGCCAGAAAAACCTTCAAATAAAACTTGTAGAGTACAGAGTATGCACCATAATGTTTGGGACAAAGACACAGTTTCCAACCGTTTCGGCTCCGCACTCCGCAATTACAATTTTTCATTGAAGTACAACATTTATTGAAAGGTATTTTTAAGTACTTCTCTAATACATAAAAAAGATTGCATGCAAGGGGCAGATCCCAGTCCAGCATCCAATGGGCAAGAGGCAGGAAAAGACCCTGGAAAGTTTGCCAATCCATTACACTGACCTGCTCTGACAAGCACTGGAAATTATGTGAAAGTAATGTGAACAGCATACTAACATACAAAGACATGTATAGATAGCATTTATTCCAGAAGGACCAAGAAGACAGAGGCTGACCCCATCCATCTGGTCAACACTCTGATTATTTTGTGCCCATCTGCAAATCACAACAGCTGAACAGGTTGTCCAGACAGAATGGCAAGGGAATTGTTTGCAGAATAAGAACAGCCTGAGGCGGTGACGTTTTTGAATCAGTGACACCACAGCATTTTAGTGATGGATGCACTTTGCTGACCGTCTATCTTGTCAAAGTTGTTCAGGTGTTAAAAAATGGCTTGACGTCTCTGAAATGACAGGCCCATGATCAGAATTAGAATGTAATTTGTACAGATCAATCCCGCACATTTAAACCTGAAAATATTCACCTTTAATCACAATAAGAGCAGAGCAGATTCATGGCATTTTTTTAATACAGGGACAGCTATATTATTCTGAAGGTACATGCCCAACATCATAGTGGAAGTTCCTAAGGTTGCACGATACTTGTAAGTCACTTCTTATTGATTTTTCTGCCTAATTTGACCCAAACTAGCTTGATTTTACTTCCCCTTCTTTAAAATATAAATAATGAGTTAAATTTTTTGCCACTCAGGGCTTTTTTTAACCAACTCTAAACTGCACACCACTATCCAGTGAAATTTAAATCATTTTAGACTTCTCACCTCATACATCCTAAAAAGTGCCATTTAAGATTTTTTTACAGGAGTCTCCACTGCTATTATATCACTAAAGTACGGACAAAAACATGATTAAAGGGGGGAAACTTGGCTCTTTCAACCGGCTGCTTAATCACCCTCTAATTTTATTGGCTTGGAGAAAGTGCCAGGTAAAAATGAAATTTTCAACCATCATTCAAAAAAAAAATTTTGACCAGTAGTGTTCGTATGAAACAAATCCATGTCTCACCATGGATGCTATGCGCCGGGTTCTGGTGGCAGATGAGGGAGTTGTGGAGGATGTGGGGCTGGGAGGCTTCAGAGAGGCCAGGGGAGAACAGCACTCTCTGGGCCACAGTTTGCACCGGGAGGCCCTGGGGCTGGACCAGACAGGAGGAGGTTGGAGAGCAAACCGTCAGGGCTTGAGTATGAACCGGGACCGAGACCGGGACCGGCTGCATCCGGAGCTTCGGTACCGGCCTGGGCTTGGGCTGAAGCAGGGCTGGGGTGCGGAGCTGGGCCTGAGGTGGGCACACTGGAGCTGGAGTTCGTGCGGTGATGGGATGGGCACTGCTATGGGCACGAACAGGGGGGCTGGCGGAGAATCCTGCAGCTGTGGAGATCTGCGGTACTGGTGCATTCTGGGAGATTTGCTGAAGGCCTCGCAGGCCACCGCCTTGGACACAGCCCAGGGCGTTTTGGTCACCATAGAGATCAGGAAGGTTGTCTACTGGGCTGGTGACAAACTGGAGCATTTCTGTGATGAGGATTAGGGACAGGAAAAATGATTATGAAAGTACTAGTTCATAAAAAAAGTCGTCAGAATGTTTTTCATGAAATGGTCTTCAGTCCTTTATTCCTGACAGTTCTTGATCAGGTTATAGATGAAATGGCGAACTAAAGTGTTCACAAATTCAATGTTTTGCCCGCGGTTATGGCACATTACACTAATTCCATCCTGAACACGTTTCTCTCTCTCACGGATGCTCTGGGAGAAGGTGTAAATTGAACAGTTGCAAGTGAGGAGTGACAGAGAGAAGCAGGGGTTAATCCCCTGAAGCATTTTTGGGGTTAAGGGCCTTGCTCAGGGGCCCTACTGCAAAGTTCTTCCCAACTTCATCTCTCTAAATCAAGTCAAAATCCCAAAACCCACCTGGGTCTTGAGCCAGCAACTCTTCAGTTACCCGTCAAGAAGCATACCTCTAGGATATGCTGCCGTCATGCTAAATTATAGAGGAAATTAGCAGCTGAAAAAACCCGTGAAAATTACCAGCCTTTAGAAAATGGAGGTCCTCACACCTGACTGAGTCCATTAGTTCAGTTTATTGGCCATTCATTGTGCCTTGGGAAAGCTCATCTTTCGCAAGCCCAGAGATAGAAAGATATATATGGATTTCTTTTCAAAATTGTTAATGAACATCTCAAAATGAGAACTAAACCAGCATGCGCTCATGCAGTGACAATTTGCCAGCATTTAAGATAATTATTTGACTCTGATTACGTCACATGCTGTCTGAACGAATTGTCCACGAATGTTGAATCCTGTCCAAGATAAAACAATATGATGGTACAATTTGCCCTTAATTAGGTTGTAAAGCCACAGATACAAATAAAGCGGTCCTAAGTTTGCGCGTGGTGTCATAATTCACCATACACAGTGAATCAAAGTATCAGTTTTTACAAATCATTTATTACACTGATTAGGAAAGGAAACACGCTCATTGAAAAAGAAATGTATTATCTGAGTAGTATCCTGAGATTTCTACATCTATCAATAGAAACTGTGTATTGCGACATCAAATGCCGACTGGCACAGTTTCACCACGGTCAGGTGAGATAAAGAACATATCAATATCGCGGTGTTTATGATAACAATGGCAGCCTTGAACTCCATTATATTCGATCAGAACAAGGCCACAGTCAATGTAATCAACTGCATTATGACATCTATTGCAGAGGTAATTACAGCCGTACACACAGAAGAGAGAAATGAAACAACTTGTGATTAGATGAACATTGAGCACAATTTTTATTATAGTGATTCACGTTAACTCCAGTTAGTCGATCGTGCGGAGTGCACTGTTACATTTAGGAAATTACAGAGCTAAAATTCTTTGAGTCGCTGGGTTTGGGGGTAAATGGGGTTTGGTTTAAGTGACAGCGAAGAATAGCCTCATGCGATTTTCACTGATTTAACTGACAATTTTTTTGAAACGGTCAGAAGAAATGGTCGAACAGCAGCTCAGCACTAGATATGCGATAAACTTGCAGGCTAGCAAGTATAATAACGCGTTACGTACGTGGGGCACCTGTTATTACTTTTAACATTAAAGCCAGCATTAAGTGATGACCGAAGCAATCGAGTTTGGAGATTGGGTCCACATTAAAGCTCACGATGAAACACTGCAGGACTTTTAAACTCCGCTTTGCTTGATTTTGGATTCGTCAGCTCAACTTCGAGCGGAAAATGCAAGGTGTACAAACTGATGCAGCGAGTCATGTCCAGAATGCCAGCGAATGTTGCGCAGCTCAGGAGGGGAACATCAAACGAACCGAAAGCAGCAAGCCAACCTATGTCGAAATCAGTCACCGCCACACTCTTGACTGAAAAGCAGCTGCAAACTGGCCGACAGACTAACTAAATATCTCACCATCAATGTCACCAAGTGTAAACTCCTCTCCAAGTTCCGACAACGACGGATCCATACTTCCTTCTTGCACTGAATATTCGCTACTGTCCATCTCCGGTCGAGACGGCCCTCTTATCCAGCAGGCAAACCCCCTTCTTTTCAAAGCCACATAAGGCTCTAATACTGCGCCAAGTTCAGAGTGGTCTTCGAGATTTCATGAACTTGTACTGAGCATTGTTCTGTAAAAAAAACCATACAATTCCGGTACTCTTTGCAGGATCCATGAGCACATTTGTAACTAGTGCGACGTAAAAGCACGTTTGATCCTCTGCCAATTTACAAACACTCTCGCCGGCACCGTTCTCTATTGGTTAATACGTGCAAGTTGTTGTCATAAGACCAGATACTACCGTCCAACCGAAAAGCTCTCGATGGCGTGGTCTGACAGTACGTCATGGATCGCAATACATTTCTGCTTGTCTGTCAGTTCTAACACGGGCCATCGGGGAAAAAGGCGGTCTCTGCAAACATTCAAGTTTTCACTGAAGATGTTTTCGGCTGTTTACTAACAAGGCATGTGCGTGAGAGTGCTGAGCAGCAACGAAACTTTTGTGTGCAGTTAAAAACTTCTAAAAGTATGCAAAGCTTAATGTAGCAATTGCAACGCCATAAATGTCATAGCTTAGAAACGATTTATAAATTCAGAGGGAATTGGTAGTTCAGGTCGCGTCAGATAGGCTTGTAGAGAAAATTTTGTCGATGTGCGGAGACTGTTAAACTGTTGTAAAGTTGCAAACATTGCCTTCAGAAATTACGTTTGGCTTTTTCCAAAATAAGAAACTGCAAACACATTTGATGGCAGTAACACAGGTAAATGATCATATTTATTGCAATATATTGTGTCTGTTCTCCATGAGGGTGTTGGTTTTTTTTTTATTTATGAAAGTCTTAGCTACTTTATGTGAAAATTTTAGGCTTATATGTTGATTCATTTTAACCCATGTGCTTTAGGAGACCGTCGGACTTGCTCCTTATAATTTCCAGCGATTTTCTACACTTCCGCGTACAGCACTGAGTGTGGCAGAAAAGATTTTTCCGAAAATTGAGGGAGAGTCGGACATTGAGCTGTCGGGAGATGAGGATGCGTTTCTCAAAATTTGGAAAACCTGTTTCATTGACGTCGCGCCATAGTGTAGCATATAGCTGGAGAATTGTAAAAGCATGTTTTGTATTCAATCAAAAATTAGTTGGACCGGGTTCACAGAAGTTACAGTAAAAAGATAAACAATTTTTTGTTTTTCGGTGACCTGGACCTTGACCTTGAACAAATGAGGCCTCAGCTTATTCAGGTCATTTTTGCACCTTTGCACATCCCTCCTGAAATTCTGTGTAACTTAGACTGACGATCAGAAAAATAAACAAATTAACAAATTATCAAGCGGGGTAATTAAGTTTTGACCCTGTCCTTTAGGAGAGAACTCTTGATAGTTTTATCTTTGTTTATCAAACGAGAAAGAATGAAACGGAAATGCAGAGCAAATATAAATTCGTCACTAACTAACTGATGCCTCGGAATGTACTTTTTGGGTCAAAGATTGACCTGATGTCTGCTACAAGGGACATTTTATTAAAAATAAATAAATAAATAAAAGTTTTGAGGAAAGATTTTTTTAATGGTTTTTAAATCCCAACTAGTTGAAGTATGTTACAAAAAAACATCTAAAACAATAAAACATATTTTCTCGTGGGTCTCAGGCGCATATATCAAAGTAACGGTTACACCGCCTATGTTGGCCGTAAGGTCAGGAAGATCAACAATCCTTTTAAGGCATGTTGAGACTTAAATTACATCATCATTCCTACCACAGACGGTCCATCAAATGTCTGCCTTTGAAACCCAAACCCAAACTTTGTGAAACCCAAACACAGACAATAATCACCTGTTTGCCCCCTCAGTCTATACAGTATCTCAGCCCATACAGCCTGATCACCATCGTTGTTTTAACTACCCTGCTAAGGTGACATGATAAATTGCTACAGTGGAGGCATTCTATGAAAATTTGGAAGGGTGGGGGGCTTTTGCTTGTGAATAGCTGTTTTGTGATTCCAGACTCAGTAGATAAATTAAGCAGCTGTTAGACCCTTGTACATGACTCTAAACTGAATTTTTCTCTTGGGCAAATTGGCCCCAGTGTTGTATAATCAATCATGAGTCGCTTCAGATAAGAGAACTAGCTAAATAACTGCGATATAAAATATAAAGGGAGGATAGTTCAGTTTAGCCCACACTATTTGGTTTCCAGCATCAACAAGTTCGAACTGAACATTTTTTACTCTTTATAAAAGACATTACAGTTATTACATAACAGTGCCGTTCCACGGTTGTCCGTGATCCAAGCTTCTGTCTTGCTGTGTTCTGTTGGGTCACTTGTCCACTCAATGAATCTTGCTACCATTTCTCGATGTGTTTTTCTCTTCTGTGGCGCTGAATGTGCTCAGAGCGCAGGTGTTATTTTAATAGCAGTGCAACATTTTAATATCAGTACACAGCTATCAAATTAAAATTCAAAAGAAAAGCAAAGAGGACTTTAATTGCAACTTGGAGTTGGGTAGTTATATTTTTGTCAGAGCAACGTTAATTACAGAACTGATATGCCTGTGATCACTGAAATTACAAAGATGCCAAGCCTGGATATAAAAAGTGTTTGTGGCGTAATTCAGCTACTAAAGAAAGAGCAATTGCGCACAGTGGAGTATATTACAAATGACATCTTTACCAGTAAATATAGGTCACTGAGCTGCAGAGAATGACTGACCTTTATTAGGGGAATAAGCAGAACACCAACTGCAGAATTTACATCCAAGCATCCATTATCTTACCTGCTCATTCGTGATGAGGTCTACTGTTGAGCTAGAGCCTATTCCAGTAAACAATGGGAAAAAGGTGAGAACACGATTTTGGACAAGTTCCCTAAGCAATCGCTGGGACCACACACCTGTTCAGTCACACACTCACGCCTATGGGGAATTTAGAGTTTCTGATCAGCTTGACTGGCTTGTTTTTGACGTTGGGAGAAAACCAGAGTACCAGAAGTAAACCCGCGTGAACACAAGGAGGCCACGCAAACTCCACACAGAAAAGCCAAAGGTTGGATTCAAACTCATTGGCTGGTCCTCTTGCATCAGGCAACAATACTGCACTGTTATAAACTGGCATCTTTTTGCCGGTTAATTTAACTGTAATTTTACAATCAGTTTATAACAGAGGTTCTGTGTATGTTAAGTGTAAACCACAGTTAAATGTATGTAGGACTCTACTTACAGTTAAAATAACAAGGAGAAAATGCATTAATTTAAATGTTAAATTCAGTCAATTTTTAACATTGTATTTATTGCTCCACTGTGCCTCCGCAGAACTGAAGTTGATTTGTTAAAAGAAAAAAAATCTGCCAGTAAAACTTGAAACCATTGAATGTAACAAATTGACCCAAGTTTTTCACTTTGATCCAAAGTCTCAATTTTGTTCAGTGTTGTCTGTTTTGTCAGCTTTGGCAGCTATTGCGCAAAAGTTCGTCCGCACTTGCAGTCGGTGTGCAAATTACCCCCAGGGCTTCTGTGGCTACCCACCCACCCGCTCATGCAGATAGGTGCCAGTTTTACCCGGGCTCTAGGAATAAGTGGGCACCCTCTGTATTTTTATCGATAATCTTGGTACGCCCAGACCTACATGTACCCACTGTGCAATTCAAACCCTGGTGGCAGTTGAATGAGGGGGAGGTGTAACTGTCCTTGTGCAAACTGAGAACTGCAGGGGGTAACACTGAGGAAGTTTTGCCTTTTAAAATAATCACTAACGTTTATGTTTATGGACAACTAAGAAGGACAAATAGATCTGTATTCTTAGCGTTTCTTCACTGTAAAAAATAAAGCTTACAAAAGAAAGACAACCAGGTGCACAGCATTTTTAAATTTGCTGAACTTGAGTTTTTTGAGTTTAAACAAACTAATTTTTTAAAGAACTCTGAACTTGAAGTTGAGCTAATCTAAAAGTGCTTTGCAGCTGGGTTGCCTTACTTTTTAAGTTGAGTCAACTTTTTATTTTTTGTAGCGTTTCTTATACTGCAGATCATATGTTTCCCCTCCAAAATAGAAACCACTTAATTTGAACGTTTAAAAGAAGCTCCTGTGTCCCACATTTTAAGCAAACAAAACTGCTCCACTGCGTCCCAAAGGGGGGCCTTATGCAAGCAACACATTTTCAAATCCAGTCTGTGTGTGACTCATATGAATCTTTATTTTCTGTCCCTGTTCCTCAGCAAATAATTAGCAAGCACTTAATGAAGAGCGAACTGACAGCATGCCAAAATTATACATGATTACATTTACAGTGATGACGAATAGCGGTCTTCCAAATTTGTTCGTACTTTAGGGTACCTATAAATGAATCTGGCTTCAACTCATCTCTCAAATGGAATGATTCACCCTCCTGCATAGAGATTCAAACCTGCTTGGAAAACACAACATTGGTCTCATGATTTTTATTGTTGGTACTTAAGTGCGAAGATGGTTGGAAGTAAAACATAAGTTCCACATAAAATATACATTATGTAGCACAGGACAAGGGGGGTGCAGCACAAACGAGGCGAAAGGTGCAGAGGTAGGACACGAGAATCAGGTTTAATTATTTATAAAAACAGCGGAGGGGAAATCGCCGCGGAAAGCAGCGGTAAAATCATAAAGCCTTTTTAATGATCAGGTGAAGTGTAGGCGAGGATGCTGTGCTGGGTTAAATTAACTTGCTACTACATCTGTTGGCTTCACTCTCTGAGGAAGAGAGTGTCACGCAGCAAGACTTCCTCTGGCACAGATCACTTCCTGGCTGAGAGGCAGCCAATTAGCCGGACAGTAGGCAGCTGTTCGCTGTTGCTGCAGTTCTATTGGCTCCCTGATGGAATAATTGGCCTTTGAGGCGCTGTCCAAGCTTGAGTGGGGAGTGGGGGTGCTGAAATGACATGATCCTCAGGCGCTGTCCGTGGTGCTGAACACCTCCTTCATTGGGCTGGGTGACGTCAGGGGTCGGTGCCCGCTTGTGCCTGGGCACAGGCAGGGATTCTACACCCCGCACCACAAATGAGTTGATGTACACATGTATACACAATATCATAGGTCATGTACAAGTAGTAGAATTCTGAGAAGGAATGCAAATCACTCTTAAAAGAGAGCCAGGCAACAGGGGTGTGAAGGAACTGTTGGCAGGAGGAGCTGTGGTCTGTGGATCACAGTAATTCAGTGTTAACTCAGTTCCAGATTACTGGGAACTATATTTGCCAAAAAGAGTCAAGTATAACCAAGAATTTTACTGTGCTGGTATATCAAGAAAAAGCCATATTACATAGAACGTGATAATATCTGGATACAGGAACGTGGCAGAGATGCAGTAAGCTGTACTATTTAGAAATAGGACAGACTTACAGCACAACAGAAGTAGTAAATAAGCACCTCATTGCCTGCGATTTTCTGACTTAAAATTGTGTGTATGAGCATATGCTCTCTGACCATAAATGGCAAAATGTGTAATAGCACTTGTGCAGGTGAAGAGGTGGACAATTTCCTTTTCACCTAAATGCACAACATCCTGCCTTTAATTCAGAGAATGCATCCCATCTGTTGTCTTGCCATCCCAAGTCAACACGAAAACAATGTTCTTACACCTTCTTGCACTAGTTCAGCCCACTCACAAGTTGTTCCTTGCATATGTTGGTATTCTATGGTCTAATAGTTAAAAGGTGTCACAATGGCAGCCAAGGTCCCTTTAAACCATTATTGCCTTTATTCGATTTGAATAAGCTTCCAATCCCAATTCAGGGTCCAGGATTGGGACTAAGTTTAAGTAAGCTTAATTTTTCCTGTTTATCAACTCAAGTTTTCAAGAACAAGCTTTCAATCCTGAACAAGGTCCAGGACCACGTTCTTGTCAATCCTTGCAAGTCTGGTCTCTTTACCAAGTTTGTCAAGATAAGCTTCCAACCCTGATGTGGGGCCAGGACTGGTACCGAATTCCTCTCAAGCATCAACCATCCTCATCATGGGCAGTCCAGTGCTGACAAGCGCTTCAACATCAGGCAGCACACCAGAAGCCACTGGCCAGTGACAGCAGCGCAAGCGTTGCCTATTACATCTGAGGTTGATTCAAAGCTTCACAATCAAAAAAACAAATGTTAAAAATGTAGTCCTTATCCCTGATGACCTCATCGGCCAACAAAGTTATAAATGAGCACCATGTTTATTTGCTCTTGTATCACATTGTATGCGTGACTTGCTTGTTCGCTGCACTTAGTAACAGAGCCATGATAACGAAAACACGATTCGCAATTATACTCGAATGCTCTAACGCCATCATGGCGACAACACCAGACACAAGTCAGTGCTTCAATTTTAGGCTCCAAACATAGCAGCACTGTAATTACAGAACATCTTAAATGCATTAGATGCCCTGCTGCAGCTGTTAGGTCTCATGCTCTCTTCTCCCGGAGCTATGAAAGGCGTCCCGCTAATTACTGGCTTGGTTTTTCTGTTGCCGTTTTTCCCTCTTTGACTGTCAACAAGTAAACTCTCCCCCTTACCTAATATTATTCCTCATTTTGCTTGGGCGCCTCCTCCACTTTAAGCTGTGTGACCTCTATCTGTTAGTTCATGAATTTGGTCTGTCCTAAGCATTCCTCCATTCTTCTATCTCACGGTTACTAGCCAATTAAGAAACTCTGATATCATCCACACAGGGGTGGGTACATTTATGTCATGCTTAAATGATAGATAAACTAATGAATTTGGGCAGACTGTGGCCTGGTAAAATGGCACGTTACTAGAACTCAGTGGGTTTATGGTTCTAGTTCCCAGTTAGCCTTAACCTCACATTGCTGCTTGACTTGCCTAATCTACTGGAAGTCACTTTGAATAGGTCAGCCAAACAACCTTAAAGTAAAATCTGTTATGTACAGAACCTTTCAAGGTCAAGTTCTGCAGGATATTTCTTCTGACTGGAACAGTTCCTCTATTCAACTGTAAGAGCGTTCATTTAGTACCGTATTACTAACTAGTACTAGTAACATGAAATTAAAGTTGACATGAGTGCATGATCATGCTGTATTTTTATCTAAATAACAACGTAATGAATGATTTGATGCTAGCAAGACAAACTAGGACATGGTTCATCATCAAGACTTCAGCGTCCATAATTTCTGGTCACTCATGAGTTGCATTTTAACTAATTCTAAGAATTAGAAATATTCAAATATTTGTTTTTTTGATCAGCATTTTCCCACCACCTTTAGCATTCTAAAAATAGAACTCCAGTGTATCAGCACAGGGCCAGTACATTACATTAACACTAGATGCCGGCAAATAGCCACACTTAATTTGTTGAGAAAATCAAGAATGTCTTGTATTGTGCCATTAAATTATGCTTTTAATACCATACTGCTATTCAAATTAAATACAGGGACAGACAATAATGCCACACTGATAGGAATTGAACTGGGTGCTGGCAAATTACCATTCAGTTCTTCACTCGATAAGTCTCTGTGTGACTCCGCTGGTCTCTCATTAAGTCATTCATTCAAATGTTTGTTCATCTGTGTATTAATTTCAATCAGTGTGCTTTAAGGGTTAGATACACTCAAAAAAATGAAATCCTGTGAAATGTTAGATTTACTTAATAATTTTATGTCTACTGGTTCCACAAAACTGAGTTAAGTACATTCCACTCAATGCAATTAATTAAACTGGCCAAAAATGTAAGAAGTCAAATAAAGGTTACGCAAAGCTATTGCATGGAACCAGTTGACATAACATTATTAAGTAAATCGAAGATTTCACAGGGTTTCATTTTTTTTGAGTGTAAGAGCCAGTAAGAGATGTCACTATACATTTTAAAGAGGGATTTCTTGCTTTCACGTGATCTCATGTTGATAAAAGCTGGTAGAGTCAATACAGTGAATTACATCAGTAATTGGGCAGAGCCACATTATTTCCTAAGGTTTACTCCATATAGATATTTATATCCTGGCAGCTACACTACATACGCTTAATATCCATATCACCTGGGCCATCTGTGAGAATCAGTGCTTCAGAATTGGGTTCCATTCCAAATTTTTATGGACCTCGCTGCATCACAACAGCTCGAATTTATCATCATTAAAAGAGGACAAGCGTGCACTTGTTATCACCTCTTCAGAGACAATTGTGCATTATTCATGAGAGAAACTGAATGGAGAGAAAAAAATAAGAATTCAGTTGCTGATCATTACCAGCTTTAGTTGATTTTATTGGAACACTTCCATTAATATCAGCCTTGTTAAGCTCACAAATTTGCTAAATCTGGTTCTGATATGGATTGATTTAATTGTCAGGTGAATATAGACCTGTACATCTGTGGTTATTAGCAACCATCCATTGAAGAGTTTGTCCATCCCTGTCGGAGAGCTTTGACATGCAGCCACTGTTTTTTTTTTTCGCAGTTGGCTTTTTTTTAGCTTCAGGCACGTGATAATTTTTTGACACAGTTGCCCTTGTATATAATTTTGTTGTTTTTGTGACTTGCATACTTCCAATTCAGTCGCTGTTTGTGCCGTCATCTTGCCTTGAAGACTGAGCTAGCTTACACACCACTTATTAGCAAACACAACCCGCTAATTAGGATTTGAATGAACAGGAATCACCTGTGTGGATACTTTCGTTACTGAAGTATACAGACTTCAAAGTTAAAGCCATTCTTCAGGGGTGCTTTCAATAGTTTGATACCTCCTGCATTAACCCTTAGAGCGCTAAAATAAACCTAAAAATTTAATTATCTTGTGCTATTGAAAACCTATCACGTGGTTTTAAACAAGTCGCCACATGATTTTAATATCTTACATCATTGAGCAACAATAGCTGCATTTAGCGCTCTAAGGGTTAAAAAAATAATAAGATTTCAGCCAGCTGAGTTCAGTTTGTGACAAAGATAATGAAGTAGCAAAGATGTCCACTGAGGCATTATTCCTGAACTGCTCTGACAGGCCCTGTGTTTGTCAATGAGCTCCTGTCGAACAGCACCTGCATCCTACTGGGGCGACCATCATCACCTCACTCTTACGCTCACAGGGAGCACTCAAGCACTGGAGAAATGGAGCAAAGGAGAACAGGGGAGAGAGAGAGAGTGGGGAGGTAAACTTTACAGTGAGACCAACTGAGAGAGAATAATTAAAGAGAGACTGTAAAGGAGGGAAATATTTGTCATCCTATTCCCAGATTCCCAGTGGACTTCATTCACACCGGTCCTGCGGCTGCAGCCTCGATGTGTTGTGTATTTATAGAAATGCCGCACAGGTACCCCACAGATGGCCAGCCATTTAATAGGGCCAGTCTCTATACAACTGAAGCAGGTCATGATGCGAAAGATGGATTAAGGACTGATGTTCCGCCAGTCTCTCTTTCCATTGGCCTTTATAAGTGAATTTTATGTCCTAAAAAGAGCTTACCCATCCATCCATTCATCCACCTATCCATCCATTCATTATCTAACCGGTCTACTCCTTGTCAGGTTTACTGAGGGCAAAGAGATTTTATTACCTGCTTCATTCCTATTGTTTGATTTTCATGTGAAGCGAAAATGTTTCACTCAGTTGTTGTTCATTTCATCAAATGGCATTCCGTATGAAAAGTATACATCGCATGAAAAACATGGATTTCAGAATGACAATAATTGATCATTTGTACATTAAGAGGTGCAGTATATGGGAAAATTATTTACACCCCTGATATAAATGCTTCATTTTTTTCACTAGTATGTTTATAACTGCACCAGAGTTTCAACTTTTACGGCCCGCCATTGTTTTAAAGATGAAAAACGAGCGACGATCATCTGAATTTGAGTCTTTTTATTCGTATTTCAAACTTACAGAAGTGCGCACCCTGGCTGCCCAGAAACCATTTTGTCAGTCATAAACTCACTGAGCGAGTGCCTCTCGCTGAGGAATTTTTCCATGCGCTAGCAAAAATAGCGGAAGACTGTGACAGCTCGGGAACTGTGCCCACACTGTGCCTGTCACATATACATTTAGTTCTCTCCGTGCTTGTCACAAATCATGTACCATAGCAGAAAAGTCTATTTTTCTCTCCAAGTCGGAGAAAGTCTATTTTTTTATTTTTTTTGGCTTGGTGTTGCTGGGTAGCCTGGTTGCATAGCTACACTCAGTTGCCATGCCGACGGCTCATACAAGTGCGGATTTGGTAGCCATGGAAATTGGACGGCAAAACTTTAGCATCCATCTCACACTTGTTGGCCAAACATCAAGATCATACTTTGAATGGATTAATTTTATTATGTGAAAGTGAAAATGTGTTGAATGTGATTGTGCTCAGAGGAGCTGGTGCCTCTGCTGCCCGGAGAATGAAAGGAGAAAGAACTCCAGATAAATGATGGTATTCACACCGAGGAGTGATCCAAACCAGGCTTCTGAACTGTTCCGATTCTGCCTGATGCTCATCTGTCCCTCCTTCACTTCCAGTGTGTAGATGGACAAGCTTTCTCAAGAGCTCGACAGCTGCACTGATCTTTCTGTGGCCACACTGTGAGCAACCAACCCTCCAAATCCCAGTTAAACACCTAATTCCACCAGTCCTCCTCCAGAGGTTCAGTACTTACAGTTTACAGAGGTCCTCAGTATCAACTGCGGGAAACCTGCAGTGTGAGGGGGATCGAGTGGTTGCAAACATTTTTATACATCAGGGGTGTACAGTCTTATCTGCAAAGAGCTGAAGTGGGTGGAGGTTTTTATTTTAGCCCAGCGCTACAGCACCTGAATCATCTAATTGACTAATCATGGTGTTCAATCAAAACCTTGATAAGTTAAAAACAGGTGTATTAGTGTTGGGCTGTGAGGAAAACCGGCACCCACAGCAGCCCTTTGCAGATAAGACTGGACACCCCTCTCACACATGATCTCCAGGTAGATCGGCTACAGGCAGAATGATCGTACGAGTGTGACAGCATTGCAGTGCATTATGGGTCATGAGCCGAACGCGTGACAAATGACGGATGTTCAGATGCTCTAAGGTTACTTTACGAGGAAAACGTGTACATCAAGCAGAATTTCACCATTATCTCTGCTGTATCTTTCCACTGTGTGTGTTACACTAACTCAGCACCGCAGAGTTTCAACTCGCCGAGAGCCTTTCCAACATCCAGTGATGAACACAATGTACTTCACGCTCGTATCGCTGGCACTCCTCTATCAAAGCAGTACGGAAATAAATACAGTGCAAATACATCTGGGGCAGTGTGCATTACAGACTCTGTACCTGTATGAGACCTGGGATTTGAGCCTCTGTGTCAGACATGGACTTTACCCATGACTGTTTCTATATTCACATGTATATTTATCCACTGTCTAACCTCCACAGACATTGTCATTGTGCCTGGCTTCTATATTAAATCTCTTCCCTCAGTATGAGTTGACCTCTCTCTCTCCCCCTCTCTCTCTCTCTCTCAGTTGCTCTATCTTTATCTCAGTCTCCCTGCCTCCCCCTGACTTCTCCTCCAGTTTCATGAGACGTTTCATCCAAAAAGCTGTTACACCTCCTCCCGTCCCTCTCTCTCTCTCTCTCTCTCTCTCTCTCTCTCCCTCAGATTCTGCTGCCCGTACCAGAGAGTGTCTCCATTTTCTCCATTTCTTCCTGTCTGGCCGTCATGTTTCCCGAATACTCACCACCGTATTAAAGGTGACTGAACTGCAGGGAAACAGCTAACCATGTACTTACTGCAGCTGGTGAACTTCACACCAGCAGGATATCAATGTGCCAGCCTGAACTCCATTGTTCCTGTGTTATGGAACATGATGAATATGCAGCATAACATAGAGCCCTGAGGCAAGTGCTGGTACAGCTTGTATTTTTACAGACGTTTTAGACACCCTTGATTTTTTTACCTGAATTTGGTTTGCGGTGTTTATTTTTTGTTTTCCTCATAGCTGTTGCTACATATAGAAAGTACATCTGGGACACAAAATATTAATGTAATCTTGCAAAAAATGTTTGCATTTAGTAAAAACAGTTGACAGATAATATACCCTTAACAGAACCCTAATCTCAACATCATCAAGACTGTCTAAGATTACCTGGAGAGACAGACACCATTGAGACTGTGAGTCTGCAGTAGGGCTGTGGCAAGTTCTCTGATATGTTTGGAATAACCAAACAGCCTGTAATGTTATAACACTTCAAACCCGCAGGACAATGTTGCAAATTTTAATACGAAGGATGCAAACACCAAACATTGATTTGATTTTGAATTTTAACAGTTTACAGCTCTTTTAGCATGTTTCAGTGTTCATAAGCTTCAATTTCCTGTTTGTTGGAGGCATCTTTGCTGCACATGATTGTTTTAAATTTGCATTTTGCACAGTGCTGTACAAAACACTGTCTGTCTGCCTGTCAGTCTTGTCCACTCATTGAACTCAGTTTAAAAAATTGGACTGTCCTGAAGGTCAGAAAAGCTCAGGTCTTATACACAGGAGCTGGATGAAATTGGAGCTCACTCACGCACATCTGTATTTCCACATTGAAATGTACAAGAACTCAAAATAATTGCAATAAAAGGGCAAAGATACAGGATTGAGCGGCACAGGGGCACAGTGGGTGGCGCTGCCATCTCACAGCAAGAAGGTTGTGGCTTTGAATCCAGCCTGGGGCCTTTCTGTGTGGAATTTGCATGTTCTCCCAATATTCGCATGTGTTTCCTCTCACAGTCCAAAGACATGCATATCAGGCTGATTGGAGCCACCAAATCACCCATAAGTATGAGTGAAGGAGTGAATGGTGTGTGAATGGTGCATGTGCCCTGCGATGGAGTGATGAACAGTTTGGGGTGTGTCCCTTCCTTCTGCCTGTAGTCAGCTGGGATAGGCTCCTGCTCCCACCTGCGACTCTAATAAAGGTAGAAAGCGGGTATCGAGATTGTATGTATGTTGGAGATTGTATGTATGTATGATACAGGACTGTTGAAGCTGGTGTGGGTAAATGTTCAGTTTCTGGACTCGTTCAGGTTTCGGCCGCATTGTACGTGAAATTATTATATGACGTAAGGATTCGTTCTCTCCAGCTTGGTGGAGACGAGCTCCGCCGGTCACTGTAAACATTGATGTTCACCGCGGGAAAGTGCGCAAGACGTGAATATAACAATCCGACGCCCTCGAGCTAAAAATAAATTAGTCTTCCCCGCAGGAGCTCCTGACAGTGTCCGTATTTCGTGTTGCTTCATCCCGGTGAGGAGCTTTACGCTAAAGTTGTCGCCCTTTTATATTTTCAAGTTGGGTCATATAATAAAACAGTTGAAGACCATAAAGAAAAAAACGATCAGAGTCCAAATTTTGCATTTTTGTATATTTTATATATTTTATATTATTATAATATTTATGATAATATATAGGCCTGATAACATATTATTATAATATTTTATATGTTTTATTTTTTGCATATTTTTTCAGTGCTTTGTTCAGTCCTTTTCTAAGATCGTTTAGAATTTTTAATTCATCATTTCTCCACAACGTGAAAATGTGACTGATCATTTTTCCATTTTGGTCTTAAGTTATTGAACTCAGTTATCAACGAATCTGATAACTGTGCCTCAGTGAATATCACTTGTCCAAGGTGGATAAATCATTGGATTCACCTCAGCTGAAGTCAATAATTGTATAATGACACGCCCTTGAATTCAGTGATAAGAGGTCCGTATCGACACACCCTTTAGCAGCGTGTGTCATATGTTGTCCTATGTCTCTTTGTCCTTTGAGCTGATGAAATTAACCCATTGTTTTCTCTTTTTTTTAATAAAACTTCAAGCTCAAAGTGCCAGAACTTTTCTTTGTTATTTTGTCCTCATCTCCCTCACTCTCATAGACCTTGACATTCATTGATAATCTTTCTTCCTTGATTGTCATTTTAATCCCATGAAAAATGCCAGATCTATCTCAAAACTCCAAACAGTAGAGGTCCATATTTCAAATCTCCATATCTCATATCTTCCCTGCATATATCCATCTCTAACCCTCTCCAAAATCAGTTTCCAGACCTTACTGTGCAAACCTAATGTCCACTATGAAATATGAGTGGCTTCATAATCCTGTATAAAGACACTTTGGCAAGATAAGTAAGCGTGCCATACCTCAATGTGCAGAATTACATGTCAGTCACCAGCCAATAATTGCTGGATAACTCAGACAATTCACAGTTAGTGATGAATGAGCACTGGCATTAGTGGGTTGAGCTACTAAATTTCAAAGGCAGGATGGGAAAAAGTGAACGTAATGGACAGACCTGTAGCCAAGTGGCTCAACTGTGAGTCAGAGTGTCAATGGTTCAAGTTCCAGTAAAACCACAGATACCAGTGCAAGTATTGGGTCTTTAAACAAAGCAATTAGCCCCACATTGCTCAAGGGGGGGTGGCTTGGTCAAACTGACTGCATATCACTTTGGACAGCAGCATCATCATAATGACTGTAATATATGATGTTAGATTATTCACACAAGTTTGAAACACTGAAACAACCTTGAATGCCAGCCAGACAGTTTGGGTCACTTATCATAATTGCAATGCAGGTTATATGCATAAGCACCACATAGGCGCTACTCATCAGTGTAGTTTTTAATTATAGAACAGCTCCTGGGAGTGAGAGATCAGAGAACTATTACATGCCATTCATAAAGGCTGATGGCTATACATGTGGGGTGCATTCAGGTCTAAGGACTTAGTCCAATTAACATGTCTGGCTGACATCAAACCCCTTGTATCTTTGATAAGACCCTCTTTTGCAGGTACAATTTGACTTTGTTGAACCCAGAGTGTGTATACCGTATTTCTGTCAGGCGCTTGTTTTTTGAAAATTAACATCTTTTTTATTTTCACCAAAAATCGGAATCATACTTTTTTTTTTTTTTTACCTCCGCCAAGGAGGTTATATTTTTGCTTCCATTTGTTTGTTTATTTATTTGTTTGTCTGCCTGTTAGCAGGATATCTCAAAAATGGTTGCATGGATTTTAACCAAACTTTGCAGGATGTTAAAGTAGCACAAGAAAAACAAGTGATTGAATTTTGGCAGATCTAGGCCAAAGTACAGCGGAGATATAGGCCAAAGTTCAAATCCAGCAATGCTGGCAGAGGTATGGGCTCTCGCAAGTCCAGCTCTAGTTTCCCTTATGACTGCAATTGTGCCCTGGTCTCCTTATAACCGTAGGGTGACACAGACTCTCCAACAAATGACTCTGTCTATCTATATAAATCTCTCTCTCACACACACACTGTCAGTCATATGAGGGCTACAACTGAACTTAAGCTTCATCTGCTCATACACAGGCTGGTCATTTAAACTCACACCCTGAGCCGGCGGCAGGAGAGTTGGATTTGTGACATTCTTCATGAAACACACCTCATTGTCCATCCATTATTTATACCACTTCCTCCTACTCAGGGTACTGCAGCCTACACCAGCCAATGGTGCCTATACCAATCTACTATGGGTGAAAGGCAGGAACCCACCCTGGACAGCTCATTAATCCACTGCAGGGCTCACACACCATTCACTCACACCTATATGCATGCCTTTGGAGTGTGGGGGGAAACCAGAGTAGTTGGAGTAAACCCACACAAACATATGGGGAGCATACAAACTCCACACATAAAGGCCCAGGCTGGATTCAAACCCACAGCCTTCTCACGGTGAGTCAATAGCACTACTCACTGCACCGTGGTGATAAATATATATCTGCATCTGATTAGATGTGCCTGTGCTTATTTCTCCCATAAAACCCTCAGCCTTCTCATCCTGCTCTCTGTCAGCGTTTGCATCTGTCTGCCTTACGGGGCTCCTGATAACTCTGGTCTGATGCTCATCCTCTCAGCTGCATTTCAGCATGAGGAGGGCCTCTCTGTATCCCATACTGCTCTCTCTGTGCCTGACTCATGCTCTCTACCCTTCATGTGCTGAGTGTGTGCACTGTGTGTGTGTGTGTGTGTGTGTGTGTGTGTTTGTGTGTAGCAGCATGTGCACACAAATCTGAGTGTTTGTGTGTGTATGTGTGTGTGTGCTGAGTGTGTGTGTTTGTGTGTGTGTGTGTGTGTGTATGGCAGCATGTGCACAGGCAGTATGAGCACACGAGTGTGTGTGTGTGTGTGTGTATGTTTGTGTGTATGTGTGTTTGCGTGTGTGTGTGGGGGGGGGGGGCGTGTCTGTGTGTTTGTGTGTGTGTGTGTGGCAGCATGTGCATGCATGTATGTGCGTGTGTGTGTGTATGCCTGTGTGGCAGCATATGCATGCAGGTGTATGTGTGTGTATGTGAGTTTGTGTGTATGTGTGTGTGGCAGCATGTGCATGCGAGTGTGTGTGTGTGTGTGTGGGACTGTATGTATGGAAGTGTGTGAGTGTGTGTGTTTTTGTCTGTGTTTGTTTCCAGTAATAATAGTCATTATGCGTCATAACAGAATTTATCCATAAAAACAATTTCTCATTCACATTTGACGGCATGATGCCTCTGGTACAAATCGTGATTTAACATGGCGTCAGCTTAGATCTCTTTCTCAGAGTATAGATCTGTCTATCTATCTATCTATCTCTCTCTCTCTCTCTCTCTCTCTGGGTCTCACTTTCTCGTAATGTTTGCAGCTGAATTGGGCTGAATAGGTGCTCTAGATTTCTGAAAGCAGAGAGCTCAGGGTACCACTGTGGCCCAGTTCATCTCTCTTTTTCCCATTGTTTCTATAACCCCTTAGTCCCTCAGCACTATAAAAATCCTCTCCTATGGGGCACCCCGGTGGCTCATCGGTCTAAGTGCACGTACCATAAAGGCTGTGTCCTTCCCGCAGCGACCTGGGTTCGAATCCGGTTCCGGTCATTTGCTGCATGTCTTCCCCAACTTTCCTGTCTGTCTACACTGTATAACTATTGAATAAAGGAAAAATTCCCAAAAAAAATCTTTAAAAATCCTCTCCTATATGGCACACATACTGTCACTTACACACTCACAAATGTATGCAGGCACGCGCGCGCACACACACACACTCACATCCTTGCACATCTACCCTCCTGAGGACATAACATTGACTTCCATTCATTCTTTTTGTTTCTCCAAAACCTTACCCTTAATGTTAGTCATAACCAATGCATGCCTAACCCTGACCCTGACCCTTACCGGAAACTATCCCTGACTCTAACCTTAACCCCGATCTTAACCCAGTAGTCACAATTTACTTTTGTAGCTCTAAGAACTGGTTAAAATGACCTCACTTCCCGAAAATGTTTCAGTCTGTTCATTAAAACTTTTTCAGGTGCTTACTACATAGCGAGTGCAAGAACACACACGTGCACACACACGCGCACATAAAAACACACAATCACCTGTTCCACCAGCCATGCACAGATGTTATTGGAGCCCGTGACTCTGAGCTCACACACAGACAAGCTGTTGGGTGTCTGTTCAAATTGTCCCAGCTCTGAATCAGCAGGTCGGTCTTGCAGTAGCCATAACTGCTCAGTTTTTAACTTGCCCTTTTCCCTATTTTATTTCTCCTTCAGTCTTTCATGTTGTGTCCTCTCTGCTCTCATTCTATTTCTCCTCCATCTTGACTTTTTTCTTGCCTGTAACCTTTGACCCCAAAATACATCACTGCTTGTAACCCAAACACGCACCCCCCACCCCCCGATCCTCGTAATCTGTGGCTGTCAGCTGGACACAGAACACCCACCTCTTCTTTCTGGAAAGAAGGGGTTTAAAAATAAATAGCTTCAGCCGTATAATTTAGAGAAAGCGCAAAGGAGAGGAAAGAACATGAAAAGGTTTCCATAGAAACTATAGGATTGGGCACATTTTTATGAAATATCATTCTCTATTGTGGCAAATTTGAAAGCAGCCATGAGATGTACGGCATTAGGTGCATTGTTAAGGGTTTTTTTTTTTTCTGTGAGCGTGAAATAAGTGCTGGTTTTAAGAATGCGCGTTTGACGTGACTTTGTGTGTGGAGAAATCTCTCATGAAATTGGCCGATGAAGACGTGGAAATTAGAAATTCATGTTTGAATTTAACATTTCCATGCATGTGCTGAAATAAACACGTGAAAGAAACATCATAAATTACCCGCTTTTATTTTACAAGTGGGGTTATTTGTCTAATTCATTTGCATAGTTCTCACATGTTGGTTGTTAGGGTTTAGTTTTTGAGTATGTGATTTTCGTAGCCTAAAGTCCACAATTAAGCTGCTCTCACACTGGACGCGAAACGAATTTTTCGCTCGACAGATTACATTCAAAGTCAATGCAAAGACGCGAATACACGCGTTTCGCTGGTATTCGCGTTTTTGCATTGACTTTGAATGTAATCTGTCGTGCGAAAAATTCGTTTCGCGTCCATTGTAAAAGCGGCTTCACCCGCAAATTTCAACATAAGACTTGAGACACATCAAGAATAGATTTATTGCATTAGAACGCACTGTCACTGATGGGATCAGTTAAACAAAAGCAAACACAGAAATTTCAGTCAAGCAACAACAGAGTCCATGAACAACTCAAGGCCTGTCCCTCAGCGTGTGGTCACTGACCGTTGCCGTCCTGACATGGCTCTACCCTGGTTTATACTCACACCTCACCACTTCCTGGAGCCACAGATGCTACTGCTCAGATTTCTTATCACAGGTTTTATTAGATTTTGATCCAACTTTAATTAATTAGATAGCCCGCGGAGGATGGGCTCCCCCACTATAGCCGGGTTCCTCCTAAGATTTCTTCCCACTGGGGAGCTTTTTCTCACCACTGTTTGAGGATTTTTCTCCCCACTGGGAGGCTTTTTTTGTGCTGTTTTGGGGATTAGGCTGGAGTCTGCTCTTTTTTCACATCCTAAAGTATCTCTGTGCCAGTCCCTCCGTGAAAAGTGTTATACAAGCAACATTAAATTGAATTGAATAGGAAAACAGTGGTCTGGTTGCAATAACAATTCATCCAAACATTCATTCATGCTCAGTACAAAAAATTTATGCTCTGAATACACTGTAAAGCTTTCCATTCAAAAACAGATTTCAAAGTTCCAACCATTATCTTAACTTCTTTAATGCTCTAACTGTGAGAGTTTTGGTACAAGAATGTCAGCAAAAGGACACAGGTGTTTTCTGTGCATGAGGAGGTTTAATTTCTCTGGCAGACAAGTGGCAGGTGATGAATGATTTGGAAGGTCGGAAGCTAGGTGAATCCATTGTTGATGGTGTTTGTAATGAGGGGTTCATGTCTGTGAGGGTGCCTTAAGGACGGGGAAGGTTAGGATGGTCCCTTCGGCCATGACCAAAAGAAGCCCATAAAAAATGTTATAACAGGGGTGTTGGGCCCTGATATGATATCTTTCAATGGCCTGAAATACTGGCAGTGCCCTTGTCTGCAGTGGATGGATGACTGTATGGTAAATGCGTGGACACACACAGGAAATTCAGATAGGCGTTATCATAGAGAATACTGGGACTGAACAGGCGGAGATAAAAGCAGTTCGCAGCACAATAATAAAGTTTAGGAGTCCACACATTTGATAATCATAGTCGTTTCACTGAGATGGCAGAATTACTCTCCAGCGCCCTGACACGCACGAGTAAGTGCACGTGCATGAAAATCATGCGCGTGAACATGCGGGCCCGCGCTAACACATTTGCATGCATGTTCCCTAACCGAGCACCAACGCTTTAAAAGCTCGTACCTCGAAAGAGCAGAAGGCTCATACTCCGCCATTGCTCCTGCTGTCTCAATCTGAGTACTCGGATGATTGATCACAGTGGTGGCTCATTTATTGCAGAAAAAAATCTCTCAAGTTTTAATGCAGTATTGTGCTTTTCTACTCCAATTGGCCCGTTAGTAGCTGTCGCTTTGTCTCGGTGGTAGTTAAGCAGACGATATCTTCAGCACTGGACAGCTCCAAATGCCCAATTCCGCTTGACGCAAGGCAACAGTGTTCCTTAGGATAAGCCTTGTCCCTCGAAAAACAATCGTTTGGAGTAACATCGCAAAGTGGCTATCAGTGAGAATGGATCATTAGCTGTGAAGCGCAAATAGCCCTCTACTAGTGTAGGATGTTGCCTGTATATCCCAGGTGTATACTGGAGCGAGGCTATCCATTTTAAGGGCCCAGATGAAGCCTTCAAGGATATAATTAGATGATATATAAAATGCGAACTGTATAAATATTCCAAGCCATTAATGCAATAATAATGTAATATGGAGCCTACTGTTGGACGGAACACTGGCGCAAATAATAGGGAATAACACCTACTCGTGCTCGCACACAAATCTACACAAACAGGGACATAATCAAACTGACAGGCTCTCCCTCCCTCTCGCACCCACACACGCGGAGATGGAGATGTTCTGGAGGAGGGCGCGAGCGGCAGGCAAGAGCTGCCGCGTAGACGTGGGGCGCGCAAAACAGTGGATTACACGCCAAACGGAAAAGAGGGGCTAACAGAGGACACCGAGCAGAGCAGAAAAGAGGAAAAGGATCATTGCAAAATATATTATACATCAGAAAGAACAAAGAGACAAATCAAAAGTAAATCACAAACGTTTTGGACTTCGTCAAGAGCAACAGAGAGAGGACCATATAGCGCAACAATTAAGGAGATATTCGGGTTCATGACTGGTCAAGGAGTATGGATGTGCTACATTTTGGCAGTTTTTCTTTACATTTTTTGAGAAGCAATCCAGTTATGTAAAGTGGTGGAGCGGGTATTATTTGTTGCCGTTTGGGGAACCGGAGTATTTTTTACGCAAAGGTAAGCGACCATTCCTCACTCTGCCTTCATTATACTGTCTACCTGAGAGCTTCCTTTATGAAGTTGTGTGGCACAATAAAGACAAATTGCATAAGTATTGAAGTTACTGGCTATTAACTTCTTAAATAGAGTTATTCCTATCATTAATCCCCAGTTTTAACCCACAGTTACTTTTGTGACTTTTGCATTCCTGCTTATCTTTGCTGAACAATGGCAGCAAGACTGTAGAACTATTTAGAAGTTCCCTAATTTCTCCTTTGAAATTCAAATCATTTTACGGACTGATAATCGACATATTTAGATCTTGAGTGCACTTTTAGCACGTCGTTGCTAGGGTATCCAGAAACAACCCACGGAGTCTGCAGGAAACTGTGACAATGAAATGCTTTTCCCTTTTTTCACGCTACAGTGATTTTGATTGTTACATCACACTAAACGTTGGTAACTTGCAACCGTCAAGCAAAGATATTTTATTGAATTTCAACTTAGCAGTATTGGCTTGTACTCAGGTGAGCTAATTGTTGCAGCTCTTTTGTAAGAGTAAATTAATGTGAAAAATACATTTTAAAAAATGAGATTAATAAGTGGTGCCGCACATTCTTGAAGTAGGCTATGAGAAGAATAATCAGATTTTTATGCAAGGTTATACTCACCTGATCAGAGGAGATTAACGTCCATTTCAGAACATAATAACCCTTTAATCTGACATCACCATGGGTAAATAGGAATTTGATTCTTATAAGGAATTAATATCAGAAATTGAAATGCACAGTTGGTTGATGGATGAGGGCAAATTTCCATAAATTTCCGCGCATAAGCATTGTGGTAGGACACAATATGTGTAAGCACACACATTATGTTGGGGAGGGAAAAAATGGCATCATTCCAAAATGCTTAACTGAAATTACAAAATAATAATAAAAAAAAATAAATAAAAAAACTAAAAAGGAAAAAAATTATCAACAACATTGCATAAAATATTCTTAAACAATTCTTGAAAAATATTCAGAAGCCCTTCATGTAAACTAATTTCAAGAAAACCTCGCAAATTAAAACCCCCCATTGCGTGATTCCTTCTAGTCATATTTAGCACTTAATTTAATACTTAAAATTGGAGACTTAAATTTCTCATTGGATAAAGGGTTAAAAATCCTTAATCCAAGGCCTAGCTCGACGTCGAATGTAGGGGACAAGTCAAACACCCACAGACATTGTGGCTATCCAGACAGCCTTACGATTCTTCGACAGTTCTAATATCCAGAGAGCTATTGCAGGAGGTGTGCTTTAAGTAAAGATGATTGCTGGTGTGCACTTTCCATCGGTAGTTTTGAAGTTGTATAAAACCAAGCTTATTGTGAAGACGGGATGAAAAAAGCAATTGTTTTAAATGCTTTGACCCAGAACTATGACTGACACTCCAGAGAAAATGTTCATTGTACTCAAAACAATGCAATTCAAAAGTAGTGATTTACAAATCCATCTAGCTTGCTCTACACCAGAGTTTCCCAAATCACGGTCCTCGAAGGCTAAGAACTGCTGGTTTTCCACTCTCCCTTTACCGGAGAGTCAGTGATGACAGTAAGGCCAATCAGAGGCAATGACCGTTCACTGAATTGCCTGGAAGGATAGGAATCGCAGGGCTGGATTTGGATTCAAGGGCCAAATTTGGGGATCCCTGCACTACACCCTCTATTACTCAAATCATGATCCTCCAGGGCGAAGATCTGTTGGGTCTCCATCCTCCTTAGGTCTCTGACAGCAGTGTGGCCAATCAATAACTGTAACTGTTCAGCTAAGTTACCAGGGAGAAAATAAAACCAGGGCATTTTGATTCGATGACACTTTTCATATGGAGCCAATCAGTGACAGCTGCTGAGCTGAAAATAGGTGAAGCACAAAAATCTCTTTTAACTTCTGATTAATCTTCACCCATATTCAATCATTTTCCTTTATTAGCAATTCATTAACTCAGAAAACATTCCACATTGTCAGGTCTGACCAGATCTCTGTGTAATGATAAGACAAGAAAAAAAAAATAATTTGCATGCAAAATTTGGTGCACTACACCCTCGTTATTCAAAATCGTGGCTACAAGTAGCTAATGATAGCTTTAGTTTAAACAATCAAGAGCAGGTAACCTGCAACACCTAACCGGAAAAATAGCCAAATTGTTTATATTCTTATTTTTTAGCATAAGTTATGTTGAGAATAAAACTTATTTTTTTCTGCATTGCATTTATTATTTAATCTCTCTACATTGCATTCAGAAGGAAGCCATACATTTACCTGCCAGTTGATTATTTGTAGTAATTGGATAGTTTTTTTAATAAAGTAAAATGACTGAAAATTGATCAATACTAAAAATCATTTATGGGGATTTTTTAGTGCTTCTGCAATTATCTGCAGAGCATTTGCCACTGAAGCCATACAGTTCCCGTGTTTTGTAAAAAAATAAATAAATAAATAAAAACGCCTTGTTTTTCCTCATTTGAAGGATGAAAATCCCAAAATCCTAAACCTATAAAAAAAATCTGGCCTGCCCCCTCTACCAACCACCAAGAGACTGGATCATAGTTCTTAGAGATTTGAGATCATCTCATACCAAGCAAAATAATGTAATGGTGCAAATATTCAGAAATACTGCCATTACCACCACCTTCGTGAGGACCACAACATAATTTGGTTAAGGCTGGTTCCGGTGAGGATTGATTTATTTGAGTGGTGATTTTTCAAGTTGTCATTCTGTGGTATTCTGCAACTACCCTATAACAAGACTTGTGACCATAGCTATTTTTTCTGTGGCCGGTTTGGCTGTTTGGCATACAGTTCCCTTGTGCCACCTGAAATGATTCGGCAGTTTTTGTAACCGAGGCATCGCAAATTCAGTACAAACTGTCCTCTCCTTTGGAAATCTGCTAGTATCTCATCTTGCTTTGGAGACTCACCAAGCAAAGTGCTGCTGGTTGGATCTCTTTTAGCAGACACATGTTGCAAATAAGATTACATTACATTGCAGACATTTAGCAGAGGCTCTTACCCAGGGTTGTGCTTCCCAAAAGCGTAGTTGCTAACTAAGTTAGCAACTTACATAGTGCGTCCATTCACAGTCAATGGGGCCAACTATGTAAGTTAGCATCTGTGATTTCGGGAAGCGCACCCCAGAGCGACTCACCTCATGAAGTGCATTATAGAAGGACCAAAAGTGCTGAAAATCCTAGAAGCTGGTAGCAGCCTAAGTGCCAGTGGTGGCCACAAAACTAGGATTGTGTTGTAATTCTAGCACAACAAATAAAGCAAAGAATTGTAGAGAAAATATCATGGATTGAAAGGAATCGCCTGCGTAGCTGAGACTTTTATAATTGTGATTTGGACACTTCATAGTTAAATATATTTTTCAGGGTCGCTTCCCATATCATGTGAACCCTAGGCCTAATGATGTAAATAAATACATTTACACAGATGCACATTGTGCACTTATAGTATTTTGACACTTCATGTGACAGAAGAGCTCATTTTAGTAAGAGCCTGATACCCTCAGCCATAGCTACCCTGAACAGAAGAAAGCGCTAAGGTACTGTTTCATCTCATCCACTGCACAACCTGTCATATGTAACCACCACTGTATGCTTTGTATTTGTTGAATGTGTTTTTTTTTTCCTTCTATATGTTAAATGTTTATACCGCTGGCCTGTACAGTTTTTCTGTGAAAATGAATTTCCCTTCAGGGACAAGAAACTAACTAACTAATTAACTAACGAAAGCTCCATGGACCAGCGCATGTGAGATAAAATGGCAGAGGCAGCTCACTCACTTTTCAAAACCGATTCTGTGCAGCACTCAATGCTGAGAGGCCCAGAGAATCAGCAGATACCGCAGCTGACAGCTCTGAGGCTGAAGAGTATCCTGCCATCATGATTATATATCTGCACGACTCATGCTGCCACTTCTACAGGTCCCACTATCAGTTCAGTGTAACAGAGAGTTTTCAGACTGGAGCACTGGAGCAAATTTGTGCATGTTCTCTCTCTCTCTCTCTCTCTCTCTCTCTGACACACACACACACACACACACACACACACACGAATATATAAATAAAGACACACATACACGCGCGCACACACACATACACACTCACACAAGTAAAGCTATACTTTACAGGTCATTGTATTGATTTTCATCCATTCTGTACAGCCTTTCCTGACCAAACCCTCAAAATTATTTTTTGCTAACCCTAATTGTCACAGTAACCCTAACTTTAATCAATTAGCTGTAAACCTCTATGATGACCACCCAAAATGTCCAAACCCCAAAACCATTATGGAATCTTGCGAACACACACACACACACACACACACACACACACACACACATATGCACATATGCACATACACACACAAACAAACCAACATGAGGCCTTAAAATTATTTTTGCTCGAAAATCATGCCTTTACCCTCAAACCCCAAAACCATCAGGAATCTTAACTCCTTCTCTAACCTAAACCACAAGCCTTCCAAAACAAACCAACATTTAACCTTAATTTAAACACTTAACTTTAACCTAAAAGCTAATTCTAACACCTAACTTATAAACTAGACCTAATCCTGACTTTAAGCATAATTGCAACCCTAAACCTAAACTTAGCTGTTGGCCCCAAAGTAACCCATTTCCTCATGGGGTCCCAAAAAATGTTCCTACAGTGACCTTTTTTTCAGACTTTACTTTGCTTCTGAGGTCTTTAAAGGGGCACTGTAAGGGCTGTGCATCCGTAATAAACGTGAAAGAAATTGGCTATTTTTTTTCAAGTTTGCCACTGGTGGAAATTGCAACTTTAACATTCTATTGGGGTTTATCATAACTTTTCTTCAAAAACTAATTATTTGCTTTAAAGCAAAACTCATAATATATTTTGGTTCAGCTTTTTTTTTAACATCTATTTAGCTAGCTCGAAGACACTGGAAATGAAAATACCCTTGTGGAATCTCAATTGCCTCCACTGTCAATCATATTGGATTACACCCGGTACATTAGAAAATAAACTAAACAAAGCCAAAACGTAAAGAAAAAAATCACAGGTATTGAAAGGCAATATATTCTCAGTTATATTGCAAGAGATCAAAGTCACGTAGCCACTAAAACCAAGACAGCTGAGTAATCTCTCCGATAACTGATGAGTATCTACTCCATATCCTTGACCGTGTCAGTTCTCCTTTAAGTCCCCACAAAGCATTTTTTTTTTGTCCCCACAAGCATAGAAAAACACATATGCACACATACACACACATGCTGTCACACAGATATGTGCGTCATAAACCCCAGCTTTCCTCCTTCTCTCTGTCTTCACAATAGACTCAGCAAGCTAAGCCACATCACCACATAAAGATGTACCTTTGCATAACCAGATAGAGATTAGAAGATTAGAAGTAGAGTAATCCATAGTTTGATGTATAGGAGTTTAAGAATGTCATCGCGTGTCCAATGTACACGTACGTAAGCTCGACCCCTGAGCTGCCGTGGGAGATTATATGCCTTCGAATGTTGCGTAATAATTGTATCATTCTGCAGTCTGTGCATGTGTCTGAGTCTTTGTGTGTACGCATGGCTGTGTTTGTAAGTGTTTTCACATGAGAGCACTTTCTAGAAGCCAGGCCCACCTGCAGCAACACCAGTAAATGTCTATATTCACAGTTCAAAACATTAAAGTTATTTAGGCAAAAGCTTTCATCCAAAGTGACTTGTGGGGGCCAATCCACCCAGGAACAATTTGGGGCTGAGGACTTTGATCAAACTTTGGCCAAACTTATTGTGAACTTATTGTTTCTACAATTTGTGGCACACTGTGGCCGAAACCAACAACCCTCTGTTTTGTGTTAGGCTACAAGGCTACACACGGCCAGCCCCTCCATTAACCACCCTCCTGTCACATTTATTATAGACCAGTGAGCATAACATTTTCTCTCAATCAAAGTCAATATGCATCTTTATATCTCCTCAAAAGGGAAGGGAGTAAAATGTGATTTATCACTTCCCAATTCACAAATAAAAGTCAATAAAACTGGGGACCTACACTCATTGAGGAAATTGAGGGAATTCGTTTTATTTCCCAGGCAGGAGGGGAAAATGAAAAAAAAAAAAAAAAAAAACAGCGTACATGACCCAGTGAATAACGGAGGACTCGACTTCCGCGACGTGAGCCCGGGAGAAAAAAAAACGGTTGAAAATATGCACAAAAACGCCAGCGCCCGTGATCCGGAGCTGTTCCACCCTTGAGAATGAATCGGGCCTGAGTCATGACTCACTCTCAAGACCCTTTGCACCCCACTGTCAGGTCTGTCCGCTCCCTCACATCCGCCTTTTTTCGCGAAAAGCTAAATAATCCTGACCTGAGATATTTCATCCCCACCATTAAGAACTAACCGAGGTTTCTATGGAAACCGCTAATTGTGTTTCATTATAATATCAGAAAATAAATAAATAAATAACTAAAAATAAAACATAACTTTACACCTAATGAGTGCCACAACCTCAGCTAAGTAAGGTTGTCTAAAATGGCGAGCGTCAGGGTTAGATATATTTTGATTTCTTGGAGTTTGACGCTAAATTTGTTGCGTGCGTTTTAAAAGCGAGAAAAGAACTTTTTTTTCTCTCTGCCTTCTGTCTCTGTTTAGTGTCATCACCGATGCAGGGAGGCTTAAATTAGCCCCGTTCAGGAAACAAAGTAAGAGGCAGCCAAGCCTTCATGCAGATGAAATCCGAATTAACCTCAGCAAATTGAATACAGAGATACTCAGCTACGTTCTTGGAAAATAAAAATATTTCATGTATTTTTCCGTTCTGAATAAAGGAGCATGACAGCTGCCGCTAGCAGTTACTGCGACTGCACTACAGCGCTGTCATCTTTAACCGCATCCATTAGATCACTTTCATCAGCAGTTACTGCGACTGCACTACAGCGCTGGCATCTTTAGCCGAATCCATTAGATCACTTTCATCAGCAGTTACTGTGACTGCACTACAGCGATGTCGTCTTTAGCCGCATCCATTAGATCACTTTCATCAGCAGTTTCTGCGAATGAACTACAGCGCTGTCGTCTTTAGCTGCATCCATTAGATCACTTTCATCAGCAGTTACTGTGATTGCACTACAGCGCCGTCATCTTTAGCTGCATCCATTAGATCACTTTCATCAGCAGTTACTGTGACTGCACTACAGCGCTGTCATCTTTAGCTGCATCCATTAGATCACTTTCATCAGCAGTTACTGCGAATGCACTACAGCGCCGTCATCTTTAGCCACATCCATTAGATCACTTTCATCAGCAGTTACTGTGACTGCACTACAGCGCTGTCATCTTTAGCCACATCCATTAGATCACTTTCATCAGCAGTTACTGTGACTGCACTACAGCGCCGTTATCTTTGGCCGCATCCATTAGATCACTTTCATCAGTTACAGTTACTGTGACAGCATCTTTAGCCACATCCATAGATCACTTTCATCAGCAGTTACTGTGACTCATCTTCATCTTTAGCCACATCCATTAGATCACTTTCATCAGCAGTTACTGTGACTGCACTACAGCGCTGTCATCTTCAGCCACATCCATTAGATCACTTTCATCAGCAGTTACTGTGACTGCACTACAGCGCTGTCATCTTTAGCTGCATCCATTAGATCACTTTCATCAGCAGTTACTGTGACTGCACTACAGCGCTGTCATCTTTAGCTGCATCCATTAGATCACTTTCATCAGCAGTTACTGTGACTGCACTACAGCGCTGTCATCCATCCATTAGATCACTTTCATCAGCAGTTACTGTGACTGCACTACAGCGCTGTCATCTTTAGCCACATCCATTAGATCACTTTCATCAGCAGTTACTGTGACTGCACTACAGCGCTGTCATCTTTAGCTGCATCCATTAGATCACTTTCATCAGCAGTTACTGCGACTGCACTACAGCGCCGTCATCTTTAGCTGCATCCATTAGATCACTTTCATCAGCAGTTACTGTGACTGAACTACAGCACTGTCATCTTTAGCTGCATCCATTAGATCACTTTCATCAGCAGTTACTGTGACTGCACTACAGCGCTGTCATCTTTAGCTGCATCCATTAGATCACTTTCATCAGCAGTTACTGTGACTGCACTACAGCGCTGTCATCTTTAGCTGCATCCATTAGATCACTTTCATCAGCAGTTACTGCAACTGCACTACAGCATCCATTGTCATTTTCAGCCAAATCCATTAGATCACTTTCATCAGCATTAGATCACTTTCATCAGCAGTTTCTGCGACTGCACTACAGCGCCGTCATCTTTAGCTGCATCCATTAGATCACTTTCATCAGCAGTTACTGTGACTGCACTACAGCGCTGTCATCTTTAGCCGCATCCATTAGATCACTTTCATCAGCAGTTACTGCGACTGCACTACAGCGCTGTCATCTTTAGCTGCATCCATTAGATCACTTTCATCAGCAGTTACTGTGACTGCACTACAGCGCTGTCATCTTTAGCCACATCCATTAGATCACTTTCATCAGCAGTTACTGTGACTGCACTACAGCGCTGTCATCTTTAGCCACATCCATTAGATCACTTTCATCAGCAGTTACTGTGACTGCACTACAGCGCCATCATCTTTAGCTGCATCCATTAGATCACTTTCATCAGCAGTTACTGTGACTGCACTACAGCTCTGTCGTCTTTAGCTGCATCCATTAGATCACTTTCATCAGCAGTTACTGTGACTGCACTACAGCGCTGTCATCTTTAGCTGCATCCATTAGATCACTTTCATCAGCAGTTACTGTGACTGCACTACAGCGCTGTCATCTTTAGATCGCATCCATTAGATCACTTTCATCACTTTCATCAGGCAGTTACTGTGACTGCACTACAGCGCTGTCATCTTTAGCTGCATCCATTAGATCACTTTCATCAGCAGTTACTGTGACTGCACTACAGCGCTGTCATCTTTAGCCACATCCATTAGATCACTTTCATCAGCAGTTACTGTGACTGCACTACAGCGCCGTCATCTTTAGCTGCATCCATTAGATCACTTTCATCAGCAGTTACTGTGACTGCACTACAGCGCTGTCATCTTTAGCTGCATCCATTAGATCACTTTCATCAGCAGTTACTGCGACTGCACTACAGCGCCGTCATCTTTAGCTGCATCCATTAGATCACTTTCATCAGCAGTTACTGCGACTGCACTACAGCGCTGTCATCTTTAGTCGCATCCATTAGATCACTTTCATCAGCAGTTACTGTGACTGCATCGTCATCTTAGCTGCATCCATTAGATCACTTTCATCAGCAGTTACTGCGACTGCACTACAGCGCTGTCATCTTTAGCTGCATCCATTAGATCACTTTCATCAGCAGTTACTTTGATGCACTACAGCGCCTGTCATCTTTAGCCGCATCCATTAGATCACTTTCATCAGCAGTTACTGCGACTGCACTACAGCGCTGTCATCTTTAGCCACATCCATTAGATCACTTTCATCAGCAGTTACTAGACTTGCACACAGCGCTGTCATCTTTAGCTGCATCCATTAGATCACTTTCATCAGCAGTTACTGTGACTGCACTACAGCGCCGTCATCATTAGCCGCATCCATTAGATCACTTTCATCAGCAGTTTCTACGACTGCACTACAGCGCCGTCATCTTTAGCTGCATCCATTAGATCACTTTCATCAGCAGTTACTGCGACTGCACTACAGCGCTGTCATCTTTAGCCGCATCCATTAGATCACTTTCATCAGCAGTTACTGCGACTGCACTACAGGCGCTGTCATCTTTAGCTGCATCCATTAGATCACTTTCATCAGCAGTTACTGTGACTGCACTACAGCGCTGTCATCTTTAGCTGCATCCATTAGATCACTTTCATCAGCAGTTACTGTGACTGCACTACAGCGCTGTCATCTTTAGCTGCATCCATTAGATCACTTTCATCAGCAGTTACTGTGACTGCACTACAGCGCTGTCATCTTTAGCCTGCATCCATTAGATCACTTTCATCAGCAGTTACTGTGACTGCACTACAGCGCTGTCATCTTTAGCTGCATCCATTAGATCACTTTCATCAGCATCTTGCACTACAGCGCTGTCATCTTTAGCTGCATCCATTAGATCACTTTCATCAGCAGTTACTGTGACTGCACTACAGCGCTGTCATCTTTAGCCGGATCCATTAGATCACTTTCATCAGCAGTTACTGTGACTGCACTACAGCGCGCTGTCATCTTTAGCTGCATCCATTAGATCACTTTCATCAGCAGTTACTGTGACTGCACTACAGCGCTGTCATCTTTAGCCGCATCCATTAGATCACTTTCATCAGCAGTTACTGTGACTGCACTACAGCGCTGTCATCTTTAGCTGCATCCATTAGATCACTTTCATCAGCAGTTACTGTGACTGCACTACAGCGCTGTCATCTTTAGCTGCATCCATTAGATCACTTTCATCAGCAGTTACTGTGACTGCACTACAGCGCTGTCATCTTTAGCTGCATCCATTAGATCACTTTCATCAGCAGTTACTGTGACTGCACTACAGCGCTGTCATCTTTAGCCGCATCCATTAGATCACTTTCATCAGCAGTTACTGTGACTGCACTACAGCGCTGTCATCTTTAGCTGCATCCATTAGATCACTTTCATCAGCAGTTACTGTGACTGCACTACAGCGCTGTCATCTTTAGCTGCATCCATTAGATCACTTTCATCAGCAGTTACTGTGACTGCACTACAGCGCTGTCATCTTTAGCTGCATCCATTAGATCACTTTCATCAGCAGTTACTGTGACTGCACTACAGCGCCTGTCATCTTTAGCTGCATCCATTAGATCACTTTCATCAGCAGTTACTGTGACTGCACTACAGCGCGCTGTCATCTTTAGCATCCTGATCCATCCAGATCACTTTCATCAGCAGTTATCTTTGTGACATTGCACTTTCATCAGCAGTTACTGTGACTGCACTACAGCGCTGTCATCTTTAGCTGCATCCATTAGATCACTTTCATCAGCAGTTACTGTGACTGCACTACAGCGCTGTCATCTTTAGCGCATCCATTAGATCACTTTCATCAGCAGTTACTGTGACTGCACTACAGCGCTGTCATCTTTAGCTGCATCCATTAGATCACTTTCATCAGCAGTTACTGTGACTGCACTACAGCGCTGTCATCTTTAGCTGCATCCATTAGATCACTTTCATCAGCAGTTACTGTGACTGCACTACAGCGCCGTCATCTTTAGCCGCATCCATTAGATCACTTTCATCAGCAGTTACTGTGACTGCACTACAGCGCTGTCATCTTTAGCCGCATCCATTAGATCACTTTCATCAGCAGTTACTGTGACTGCACTACAGCGCTGTCATCTTTAGCCACATCCATTAGATCACTTTCATCAGCAGTTACTGTGACTGCACTCACAGCGCATCCATTGTCATCTTTAGCTGCATCCATTAGATCACTTTCATCAGCAGTTACTGTGACTGCACTACAGCGCTGTCATCTTTAGCTGCATCCATTAGATCACTTTCATCAGCAGTTACTGTGACTGCACTACAGCGCTGTCATCTTTAGCTGCATCCATTAGATCACTTTCATCAGCAGTTACTGTGACTGCACTACAGTGCTGTCATCTTTAGCCGCATCCATTAGATCACTTTCATCAGCAGTTACTGTGACTGCACTACAGCGCTGTCATCTTTAGCCGCATCCATTAGATCACTTTCATCAGCAGTTACTGTGACTGCACTACAGCGCTGTCATCTTTAGCTGCATCCATTAGATCACTTTCATCAGCAGTTACTGTGACTGCACTACAGCGCCGTTATCTTTGGCTGCATCCATTAGATCACTTTCATCTTTAGTCATCTTCAGCATCCATTAGATCACTTTCATCGGCAGTTACTGCGACTGCACTACAGCGCTGTCATCTTTAGCTGCATCCATTAGATCACTTTCATCAGCAGTTACTGTGACTGCACTACAGCGCTGTCATCTTTAGCCGCATCCATTAGATCACTTTCATCAGCAGTTACTGTGACAGCGCTACAGCGCTGTCGTCTTTAGCCGCATCCATTAGATCACTTTCATCAGCAGTTACAGTGACTGCACTACAGCGCTGTCATCTTTAGCTGCATCCATTAGATCACTTTCATCAGCAGTTACTGTGACTGCACTACAGCGCGCTGTCATCTTTAGCTGCATCCATTAGATCACTTTCATCAGCAGTTACTGTGACTGCACTACAGCGCTGTCATCTTTAGCTGCATCCATTAGATCACTTTCATCAGCAGTTACTGTGACTGCACTACAGCGCTGTCATCTTTAGCCACATCCATTAGATCACTTTCATCAGCAGTTACTGTGACTGCACTACTACAGCGCATGTCATCTTTAGCCACATCCATTAGATCACTTTCATCAGCAGTTACTGTGACTGCACTACAGCGCTGTCATCTTTAGCTGCATCCATTAGATCACTTTCATCAGCAGTTACTGTGACTGCACTACAGCGCTGTCATCTTTAGCTGCATCCATTAGATCACTTTCATCAGCAGTTACTGTGACTGCACTACAGCGCTGTCATCTTTAGCTGCATCCATTAGATCACTTTCATCAGCAGTTACTGTGACTGCACATCTGTCATCTTAGCTGCATCCATTAGATCACTTTCATCAGCAGTTACTGCGACTGCACATTAGATCACTTTCACAGCGCTGTCATCTTTAGCTGCATCCATTAGATCACTTTCATCAGCAGTTACTGTGACTGCACTACAGCGCTGTCATCTTTAGCCGCATCCATTAGATCACTTTCATCAGCAGTTACTGTGACTGCACTACAGCGCTGTCATCTTTAGCTGCATCCATTAGATCACTTTCATCAGCAGTTACTGCGACTGCACTACAGCGCTGTCATCTTTAGCTGCATCCATTAGATCACTTTCATCAGCAGTTACTGTGACTGCACTACAGCGCTGTCATCTTTAGCTGCATCCATTAGATCACTTTCATCAGCAGTTACTGTGACTGCACTACAGCGCTGTCATCTTTAGCCGCATCCATTAGATCACTTTCATCAGCAGTTACTGTGACTGCACTACAGCGCTGTCATCTTTAGCTGCATCCATTAGATCACTTTCATCAGCAGTTACTGTGACTGCACTACAGCTGTCATCTTTAGCTGCATCCATTAGATCACTTTCATCTTGACTGCACTACAGCGCTGTCATCTTTCAGCTGCATCCATTAGATCACTTTCATCAGCAGTTACTGTGACTGCACTACAGCGCTGTCATCTTTTGCTGCATCCATTAGATCACTTTCATCAGCAGTTACTGTGACTGCACTACAGCACCGTCATCATTAGCCGCATCCATTAGATCACTTTCATCAGCAGTTACTGTGACTGAACTACAGCGCTGTCATCTTTATCTGCATCCATTAGATCACTTTCATCAGCAGTTACTGTGACTGCACTACAGCGCTGTCATCTTTAGCCACATCCATTAGATCACTTTCATCAGCAGTTACTGTGACTGCACTACAGCGCCGTCATCTTTAGCCGCATCCATTAGATCACTTTCATCAGCAGTTACTGTGACTGAACTACAGCGCAATCATCTTTAGCCAAATCCATTAGATCACTTTCATCAGCAGTTACTGTGACTGCACTACAGCACTGTCATCTTTAGCTGCATCCATTAGATCACTTTCATCAGCAGTTACTGTGACTGCACTACAGCGCTGTCATCTTTAGCCACATCCATTAGATCACTTTCATCAGCAGTTACTGTGACTGCACTACAGCGCTGTCATCTTTAGCCACATCCATTAGATCACTTTCATCAGCAGTTACTGCGACTGCACTACAGCGCTGTCATCTTTAGCTGCATCCATTAGATCACTTTCATCAGCAGTTACTGTGACTGCACTACAGCGCTTTCATCTTTAGCCGCATCCATTAGATCACTTTCATCAGCAGTTACTGTGACTGCACTACAGCGCTGTCATCTTTAGCTGCATCCATTAGATCACTTTCATCAGCAGTTACTGTGACTGCACTACAGCGCTGTCATCTTTAGCCGCATCCATTAGATCACTTTCATCAGCAGTTACTGTGACTGAACTACAGCACTGTCATCTTTAGCTGCATCCATTAGATCACTTTCATCAGCAGTTACTGCGACTGCACTACAGCGCAATCATCTTTAGCCACATCCATTAGATCACTTTCATCAGCAGTTACTGTGACTGCACTACAGCCCTGTCATCTTTAGCTGCATCCATTAGATCACTTTCATCAGCAGTTACTGTGACTGCACTACAGCGCTGTCATCTTTAGCCACATCCATTAGATCACTTTCATCAGCAGTTATTGTGACTGCACTACAGCGCTATCATCTTTAGCCACATCCATTAGATCACTTTCATCAGCAGTTACTGCGACTGCACAACAGCATCGTCATCTTTAGCTGCATCTATTAGATTACTTTCATATCATTTAGCTGATGCTTTTTATCCAAAGCCTGTTATAGTTCTGTGTAACTCAGTCTTTGTGGTTAAGGGCCTTGGTCAATTTCTTGTTAACAGCACTCATTTAATTGGAGCCACAAATCCCTCTGAGTTTCGACAAACACCCTGGTCTTGAGGCACTGTTCCTCAAATCATTTTCCGCAAGAGCCAATAACTGCCGGTTTTCAACCTTACCTTTACTTAAGAGTCGGGTGAAGCCAGCCTGGCTTATCTGCAGTGCGAAGTGTTAAGTTTATTACTTAGGAGGGACGGATTTCAACCTAAGGGCCAGATTTTAGGATCCCCGCTCTAAGCTGTGGGACTCTCCCCCATAGGGTCATTCAAATGTACAAGGCAAGCACACTACATCAGACGAGAACCGAGCTGTTAGATCAGGGGTCCTGAAATCTGGTCTTCGAATCCAAATCCTGCTCTGGTTTTCATTCCTCCTGGGTAATTAACTAAACAAAGAGCCATGCTGATTGGCCAGGCTGTCATCACACCTGACTCTCAGGTAAAGGGAGGGTGGAAAACCAGCAGCGCTTGGCCCTCAAGGACCGTGATTTGTGGAACTTGGTGGTAGATCCTCCACCACCAGCTGACCGCCCAACATTACAGCCGATGATTTTGTCCGAAGTGTCAGAGGCAAATTTTTACCATTTTATTATTTTACATCATCTTCATCATCATCAGTCCTTTAGATGCCAAGTGGTGCAAAGGGTATCAGCAGGTTTTCTCCATCCCAGTCAGTCCATTGCAAGTTGTGAGTATTGTCCCCAGTTAAGGCTCAGAGACGTGGTCTCAATGGCAGAGATATATTTACATGGTCTCAATTTATACAACAGTATATGCACTGAAGGACGCCACATAGTAGTGCTATGGGTAGCACAGTCACTTCACAGTGAGAGGCTTGTGAATGTGGATCCGTCCTCAACTTTTTTTTTTGTGGAGTTTGTGACTTCTCCACAAGTTTGCCTGGGTTTCCTCCAGGTACTCCCGTTACCTCCCTCAGTCCAATAACATGCATGCTAGGCTAAGCGGACACGCTATATTGCTAGAGTAAATAGTGTGTGCAAGGATTTGCCCTGTGATGGTTCGGCCTTTTTGCTTGCCACCCACTGAACCATCTTGCCACCCACACTTCTGATTACTTTTTCTATGATTAGTGTGCAACACAGTTCTCAAAATCATGAGATTCAGAAAATCTGCTTTGGTTCGGGTGACTGCAGTGACTGGCCAGTGAATTGGTATCTCAGTGTAGATTACATGACAGCAAAATCTAGCGCAGTGCATTTGACTGCAAAAGGGTCTTTGTGATAATAAGTTCTATCGATGAAGTTCTAATGAATGAGGTTCATTAACACCTTACTGCCTGACCTTTCCAGTATTTCTGCATCTGTGCGTTGGGGGGATCAAATCATTACAAACACTGCCATAAATACCAGCATAGTGAACCTCACAAAATACTGTTTGTTTTGAGACGCTTCCAGATATGGTTTGAGTCAATACTTTGGTGATTTGTGGAGCTGCAGTTCTGCAGTTATTAGAAATTATCCAACAAAATTTTTATCTTTCCATGCCAAAGAGCATTGACTCACCACCACAGTTCTTTTTTTTACTGTCACTGTTTTTAGGTTTTAAGCATATGTTGCCATCATTTTTGACGCGGTTCTTTTTATCGTCTTAAAACATCTGCACGGTTTTTGTGACCAACACACCTACATTTTGGGGCACCTAATAAGTGTTTCTTTTGTTATTCTAGTATTCTCATCTTCATTTGGAGATACATTTAGCAACGTGTTGCTGGCTAGTCCTCTTCAGCAGACACATGCAGCTAAGAGACATTCAAATGATTAGGAATGATCTGTATTGAAGCTTTTGTGGTTCAGAGCAATGTTTCCCTACCCTGTTCCTGGAGTACCCCTGCCTTTTACATGTTAGATGTTTCCCTCATCTGACACATCCAGTTCAGCTCATCAAGTACCCCACTAATGAGCTGATCATCTGAATCAAGTGTATTAAATCATGGAGGTATCTAAAATGTGCAGGCATACTGTACTGCAGGAGTAGGGTTAGGAAAGACTGGTTTAAAGTTAATTAAGGCCATTTTCAGAGATGATTCCAATATTTTGTCCTGCCCCAGTGTCTCAGTTCTCAGCCCAAAGGGAGCTGAAAGGCTTATCCACCTACGCTTGTGAATACACTCTGAGAGCCAGGTCCGAGTGCCGCGATCCAGTCAAATGTTCTCATGTCGTGATGTTCCAAGTGTTGTTGTCATATCGGAAAAAAAAAAAATTTTGGGCAATTGCTTTCAGTAAATTAATCAGAATTTATTTCCCTTACCCTTGTTTTGTGTGGTTTGATATTGTCCTGTGAGTAGCTATTATATTGCTCCTCCGAATGAAAGTGGCTCTTTGTTTTGTTACTCTTTGTTAGTTGATGGAATGTTTTCCATTTTGTGATAAAATGCCCATTCCTCCTGAATTTTAAGTGTGTTATGTGTGCATCAGTGTGTTTCTGCCTGAGCATGTGTTTGTTTCAGTGTGTGCATGTCTGTGTGCCAGTTCACTACAATAAACATCATAGAAGAAGAAAAAAACTTTCCTCTTGTATGATTGTTGGCAGTTGCAAAACCAGCTTACATTCCTCGTATCCTTTGGCTAAAGTGCTAAATAGCTCTTTGAATTCTCCAATTTCCGTGGAAAACTTCTTAATATAAAAAGCATAATTCCTGAGTAAGTAAAATATTTAAATACAATGCAAAACAATGATGGATTGGCAAGGATGGAAGTAGATTTTGACTTGCAGTCAAGCGGTTTCAGGTCGTTCAAAGTTGGGAGCATGCGCATTAATCGTGACACAGCTCCTTTAAATCAACTCTTAAAGAGTCTGTTTGGTTCCACACAATAGAACTCAGTAAGTGTTAAATTGACTCTGTTATAGTAGTGTTAAGTCTGAATATTTTGCTGTGCTGATATGCAGGTGCCAGCATATGGGAGCATACATGAGAATTCAAATGCCCCACAAAAAGCATTTTACTGCCATTAATGATGCTTTACCAGAGGCAGCATAGACTTAAGTCGTCATCATGTCCATGACTCAGGCTTTAATTACTTACTATGTGTTTAGCGGACAACCATGGACCACTGGATCTACAGCAACCCACTATTAGCACACGTGTGCCCAGCCTGTGTGAGTCGAGGGGGTCACTCCATCACAATCAGAGCATGGTTTACACAAGGCATCATCCCTCTTCTGTTCCACTTATGCAAATGTCCTTCACACCACACGAGTCAAGTGCTCTAACTGGTCACCCATAACAGCACATGCAGCATCTGTAGCTGTGCTGACTTGGACTGGTCAATCCAGTGCCTTTTCCACTGGCCCAGACCCCTGCCCAACTCTCCCCATGAACTCCCCTTGAGAAAGTGAGCTTGCCTTTGGCTGCTGGAATCCGTGAGTTCCTGGGTATGACGTTTGTGTGGAAGAGTTTTCCTGTCAAAGCCCGGCCCCAGTTAACCTGATTGGGTTACATAGCTATTAGGGGTGTAGTCTTTGCATGGGGCATCATAGTTAAAGTGGGTGTGGCATTGGCAAGGAGTAAAAGAGCATCAGTGGATGTGGCTGGTTTATCAAGACACACACAAATATCTGGAGGTCGCTGGTGATCACTGAGGCCATTGGGTCTGATGGGAGCTGCTCAATGGAACTACAAGCCGATTCATGGAGGCTGTTTGAATGTCAGCTCCCTCTGGGGTGAGAACTGAGATGCTAGGGCAGGACAAAACATTAGAATCACCCTGAAAAATGCCCTAAATGCTGTAAAGCAGTGTTTCCCAACCCTATTCTGACAGTATAGAGCCACTGTTGTGTTCACTTTAGATGCTGCTGTGATGTAACCCCACGAACAGGGCCAGAGCATGTGTACTGGGTATCAAAATGAGAAGAGATTACAAGGTATTAAAATTAATCAAAAATCATCATTTCGTATGCTCAGGAAAAAAATGTATGTCCCCAGAATGTAATTAGTTTGGTGAAAAGAAACTTATGAATTAAGAACAATCAAACATGGAATGATCTGCCTCAGCAATGTCATAGTATTGAACTCAATGTAGAAATTTGCTTTTTGACAACAGAGGATTAATAAGCAGAAATACAGGTTAGTAACCATTGGAGCTCGCCAGCTTCTGGTGGACAGAAAATTCCGGGCCCCTGGTCTAGGCCCTGGGGCCAAAAGGAACCATGGAGGCTCACAGGCAGATGGAGGCTCACAAGCTGAAAAACAAAAGAACAGAAAAAGTGTAAAAATGGGAGGGTATACAGACAGGCAGACAGGCAGCCAGACAGATGGAAGGACATCCATAAGTCAGCAAATGGCAGGTTGAAACTTTCACAGAGTTAAGCATCTTAAAATGCAAAAGAAAAAAAAAAGCTTAAAATGTAAATGGGATATAAATAGCCTGTCCTTGGATGCCATCCAAGTATAATTATATTTGTCCAAGATAATTGGAAAGGAATATAAGTTTTTTAATGGATTTTTTTTTTTTTTTTTTTTTACAATTCCTCAGTAGAAAAGCATTTTGTGGCATTGTGCAACGCCACACACACACACACACACACACACACACACACAAGTAAAACCATAAAACGAGTACTACAACAAAGCAAGTATACACCTTTGTGGTTTTGGGTGTAATACAGGTGAGAAACAAAAAATGGAACAAATTTGAGCAACAAAAAAGTATCACTGTTGCAACAAACAGTCACACACAAGTTCACACAAACACACACTGATGCAACGGGATCTTCTATAATGGAACACAATCATTATCAAACTACAGAGAACAGTACCCATAAAACGAGCAAATGAGCTCGCTGCCAGACGGACACAGATCGGAGATGTGGTAAAAAAGAAACACAGGCAAATGCCAGGCCGGTGTAACCTACAGTTCTCACACCGATACCTTCTGGCATCACTCTTTGGACAGAAAAACACATTGCTGGGCTCACTGTGGCTTTGGATAGTGCTGCACTGCCCACGCAGAAGCGCTCGCAGTGAGACATGTAGAGCTCTTCGTCTCTATCGCTGTCATTCACATGCAACTCCTTCCCCTGCTCTAATATTAGCCTGCAGAAAAGCAATCATACCCTGCTCTGGGAATAAAAGATGTAACACAGTTCAATCTGCTGACAGGGAGACAAATCCGAACATCTGTTAGTGTCGTATCAGAGCCCAGCACTGTCATGCATGGGTCACAAGTGGTTTTTACTTCGTAATGTGAAATCCTGCATGCTTGCGAGCATGCATGCCTGTGTGTGCGCGTTTGCGGCTGTGTTTGTGCTGGTTAATGCATATTTGTGTTTTTGTATGTGTGTGTCCGCGTGTGAGTGAGTGAGTCCGTATGTGTGTGCAAGCTCCATGTGTAAATACATGCATTTGTGTCCGCATGTGTAAATGCATTCATATACCTGCATTCATGCTCATAAGCATAGAGTAGTGTATAAGATCACACTTAATAACATCAGCCGATGACAGGTTGTGAATTAAGATTGTGTTTCTGGAGGGATAATCTAGTTGGCTATGATTAGAATGTCACGCCCGCCCCCACTCCACTTCACCGGAGTATTAACCACCAGCCTGCTGCTGCTTCTGTTAATTACTCTCACCTGTTGCTCATTATCTAATTACCCTAGTCTGTGCATATATACGCCTGTTCTCAAGCCTCTATTCAAGAGGCCTTAAGCTGCTTTCACACCAGATGCGAAACGCGTGTATGTAATCTGTCGTGCGAAAAATTCGTTTCACGTCCGGTGTGAAAGCGGCCTTTGTGTAGCTGAGGGGTGTTCAGTGCCGTATTCAGATTCTTGCCCTTTGCTAGATTTCCTGTTCATGTTAGACTGTGTTACAGTCTTATTTGTTAATTGTACCCGAGTGTGGAATCCTGTTTTACTGAAGCCACGCTTCAGTCATTAAAGGCGTTATTTTTGCTTTGCATCTGAATCCTCTACTGTTATTACACCAGTGCACATCATCCCATGCACTGGTCATGACAGGAGTTAATATTTGCTTGTTTGTTTTAAGATACCCATGAGTGGAAATAGATTTTTTTGAAGCCAACAGTTCACCTGCTTCCCTTTTTAAATGAGCCATGCATGTACTGTAACCAAAATCAGGAACTGAAACAGGAGGACTGAATCACTCGGACGAAAAAGAGTCTATTTCATTTTGATATATTTTCCTTTATCTCAGGCCAAATTCAGGAGATCCTGTTTATCTTCATGAATATGGAAGGCATTTATTCCATTGATTAAAAATGGCCACCTTATGATTTCTGGGACCACTTTTTGTAGGGCAGGGGGATACAGACAGCATTTGTACTTCATATTGCATTCAACGCATAACAAAGCACAGTGATAGCAAACTACAGCCTAGCATATCTGTTATATGGCTTATATTTTTTCAAGGCAACTAACAGTTACAGGCTTTAATGGCCTTGCTCTAGGGCCAAACAGCTGCACTGATGTTATTTTGGCTCCACTATTGCTCAGAATTCCAAATTTTCATGTCCCAATCAAGCTCCTTACCCACAGTGCTACTCGCAGCAAGTCTAGATTTAATACTTGACTATGGGGCCCTTCCATCCTGTACAACAGCAAAGGAACATTAAGCAGCACCTAGTTTTGCTAGTTGGTAGTTTTATTAAACCATTAATTTTCTACATAGCAGTAATGGGCATTAAAACAAAAGTCACTCCATCGAATTTTGAATTGACATCTCTCTCTCTCTCTCTCTCTCTCTCTCTCTGTCTCTCTCCCTCTTCCTCAACAGAGCAGTTTAACAGGCATGGCAGTCCCACCTTCCTGCTCGCACATCACCATGCCAGTCTTCAGTCCTTCAGAGTAGAGGCTCTATCTTGAGGCCGTATCATCATCGATCCTGACTGTTCCTCCTTTTTCGACAGTGCAGTTAGCACCACTTTGCTGTGCTACAGCCACCCTCCAGTCTGACAGCCTAATGATTGCTAACGCCATGGGAGCAGTGCGAGTGAACAGGTAAGGGAGTGCTTAGCTTAGCTTTGCATAAAATATTGCTGAAGATTGGACTGAAACAAGGCCACCATGCATACGTTGCAGTTCCCACACTCAAGAGCTCAAATATACCTTGCAACTGCACAACAAAATGGACATGTTATGATATGAAGGCAGCAACACATGGTTGCAGATACATTCAGACATGCATGGCATGGTTCATGCGGAACCCATGAAAGTACTGTGGCCACACATCCTCACAAATATTTTCTCAAGCATAAACACACATAAACACATTTGTTCCTGGAGATCCATTGCCCAGGTTTTGATTTCAACCCGGGTTGGCCCACTAAATCAACCCCTGGAGAAGACCTCTAGCTGTTGAATGAGCCATACTTTTTTTGGTTTGAAAAGAAAACCTGCAAGAAGATCTAATGTTAAATCAGCTCAAACAGCATCAAATAAACTTTCCATTCAAGTCAACTCTTTCTGGTGTCTCTGTAAGAGTTGATTTAATGAAAGTTTAATTGGTTAAATATCCAGGATCAGGGTTGGAAAAACCAGGGCAAGATAATGTTAAAAATGTTTGAAATGAGTTTCTTAATGGCATAGTTCCTCTTGCACACAGGTACAGCATTGTAGGAGAGGACGATGGCCTAAAGCTGTCCACCCTCAGGCTGCACAATGGCCACGGCACACTCACCAAGCACCCATACTCCCTGAGCGGGACAGCGAGTGGGGGTAGTGGAGGTACAGGAAACACAGGAGGTGGAGGTGGAGGACTGCTGGGAGTCGCAGGGGTGGACAGCTCGTACAGCGGACGAAAAATCTCCACCACGGGGCCTGGGCGGCTGAGGAGCCGCTTCGTGAAGAAGAACGGCCAGTGTAACGTGGTCTTCGCCAACATGGAGGACAAGCCTCGCCGCTACCTGGCCGACATCTTCACGACATGTGTTGACATTCGCTGGCGATACATGCTGCTCATCTTCACCACAGCCTTCCTCTTCTCCTGGCTGCTCTTCGGCCTGATCTTCTGGTGGGTGGCCATGGCTCACGGTGACTTTGATGTGCCCCCAGAGTTGACTATGGGAGCGAACAAGCGTGGACTGGATGGCGGGGGGGGCCAGTGCCGTGGTGAAGGGCCGGCAGTGGAAACCTTGCATACTCCATGTTCACAGTTTCGTTGGAGCCTTCCTGTTCTCCATTGAGACCCAAACAACAATAGGGTACGGGTGGCGATGTGTGACGGAGGAGTGCCCGGCTGCTGTGTTTACCGTGGTGGTACAGTCCATTGTTGGGTGCATCATCGACTCATTCATGATTGGCACCATCATGGCCAAGATGGTGCGGCCCAAGAAGAGGGCCCAGACTCTACTGTTTTCTCACAATGCTGTGATCGCCCTGCGTGATGGCAAGCTTTGCCTAATGTGGCGTCTGGGCAACCTGAGGAAGAGCCACATTGTAGAGGCACATGTCCGAGCCCAGCTCATCCGTCCGTACATCACGGCTGAGGGCGAGCACATCCCTCTGGAGCAGAAAGACATTAATGTGGGCTATGACGAGGGTCTCGACCGTCTCTTCCTGGTGTCCCCATTAGTCATTGTCCACGAGATTGACGGCCAGAGTCCGCTGTACCACATGAGCAAGTCCGACCTGGAGAAGGAGGACTTTGAGATTGTGGTGATCCTGGAGGGGATGGTGGAGGCCACAGCAATGACCACTCAGGCCCGTAGCTCCTACCTCGCCCGGGAGATCTTGTGGGGACACCGCTTTGAACCTGTGGTCTTCGAGAAGCAGGACCGCTACCATGTGGACTACTCCCGCTTCCACAAGACCTACAAAGTGCCCTCGACCCCACACTGCAGCGCCCGAGCTCTAAGCGAGATAACCACCCATTCCTCATCCACCTCCACCTGCTCTGTGTCCCCGATCAGCGCCAAGGCCTCTTCCCGCCACATCAGGCCACCACTGTCCCCGAGCGCCTTCTGCTATGAGAACGAGGTGGCCCTTCACTGCGGTGAAGAGGAAGAGGAGGAGGGGCAGGGGGCGAGGAAGAGGGACAGTGGCGAGGGGGAGGAGAGGACTGTAATCCCGGATTTTAAGGAGCGGTTTCCTGAGCAGTCGGCGGACACGTTGTGCGTCCTGGACGTGGAGAATCAAATCGAGTTTGACATGCTGCAGCCCGCCATTCCTCTCGACCCGCTCGGCTACAGAAGAGAGTCAGAAATCTGAGAGAAAGTGAGATACTGACGACACTAACATCGCCGTTTTCTGGCAATGACTCTGCCAAGATTTTTTTGGACAGGATAGGCCTTCCATTCCCTTTCCTTTGACCTTACACAAACCAAGCGAGAACTTACAGACTATATTTCTCACTCTTTCCATCCTCCCATCTTTATTATTTTTTTTGTGTGCCTGTCCAGTGCCCATTCTCTCTGGCCTCTCCCTCCAGGTGAGGTGAAGATCAGGTAGCACCTCCATCTCCTCATATACCACCTGCTTTCCCATCTTGGTGCATTTTGGTGAGCTGAGAGGCTTCTATCTTCTTATTGGCCAATCAGGCCTGCTCAAGGAGACATATTAGCGTAGTGGCATTTCCTGACATGGTGTGAATGTCATCTAGCATCTTGCTAGTCCTATGAAGGTCAGGGCTGATAACACCATGCAGTGGTTCTCAATAAGTGTTCGTTGTTAAGAACAGGTGCTAGCCAGAGGTGTCAAATTCCAATCTGAGGGTTGTGGTGAGCAAGTGTAAACAGTTAATGGAGACTTCAGAAATATGGTATGCACAGAATAACTCCAAGTCAATGCTGAGGAATGATTGAGATGAGATGGAGGCAGAGTTTGAAATGCACTAGTGCCCAGGTATACCTAGTTCTGGCCAAGGCATTCCTTGATGATCTACAAAGAATATTATGGGGGCTGGCCATTTATTCTGTATTTCTGTGAAAACATTGGCACCTGTTTGCATGAGTGGATGGGTAGGCATCCCCAAAAAGGCCTGGGGTAATTCAAGCACAAGATGGAGGTAAAAATGCAAACAAGCATTGATTTTCGTCCAGTGGCTTTGATGAGTTCTTGAATGAACAATATGGAGAGATGTGCCACAGAGAAGAGCCATTTATGGGCTAAACAACAGTTCAAGAGGTACACAGCACTGCATGCTAATGAACTAGTTCTGTGCTCTTGTCCAGTAGTTGACTTGCAAAGGTAGGTTTGTGTGCGTGTGTGTGTGTGTGTGTGTGTGTGTGTGTGTGTGTGTGTGTGTTTGTGTGTTTGTGAGTGCCAGTGTGAGTACATGGGTGATGGGGATGGGGGTTTATTTGCTCATTTTTAAAAATAGTAACCTCGCATTTTCTCTGTTATATATTTAATTCACCCATTTCATTTACTCACCGCTTTAATTCTGGCACGTAGCGAACATGAACGCAACATGGCTGCCATGAGTTGCAGCCTTTCTGTTTATGAACATAAGAATTAAGTTTTGCCACTTGATAGTTGATCAGTATTCTTTTCCTGAAAGATTTTTTTTTTTTTTTTTAGTAAATAGATCATTTTTTAACAGTATCCAAATTTTTCAATTTGTCTAGGATGGTGTAAATCTGCACAAAGCATTGAATATAAACTTTTTATTAAAAATGTTATTGTTTATTGGTGGACATTTCTATTTCTGTTATCATTGCATGCTCTAAATTTTCTATGGATGTAAGAATATTTGATTTACTTCTCTTCTGTTGACATATTTATATCCTGGGTGTACAGCAGGTCAGCAGAACATGGTCTATGACAAAACCTATGATACCTCTGTAGTTTCATAACCTTTACAAGTGTTTAGAAATTAGTTTGATGTGTAAGTAGTTTAGCTGGCTTTTAGAACAGACGTATATGGGGATGTCCAACAGAGCATCAGTGTAGTACAGTATATTTAATCAGTGATGTTAAGCTAGATTAAGTTAGTGTCTTAGTCTTAATAGTGAACAATATATTTGAAGTTGATGGGGCCCAGGTTATGTTTGTTGCATGATTTGCAGTAAAATAACAATTTAACAGTGTTTTTCACCCTCCAAACCATACACTTTTGCTATTTTTTTCTGTTGTTTTCCTGATACTTTTTTCACCTCTTCACTGAAAAAAAAAAAAAACAAGAAGTTGACTGAACTTAATAAAGTAACCAGCCGTGAAGCATTTTTGAATTGGCTCAGTTTCAATTTCCAAGTTCTTTCTAAATGAGTTTGTTGACCCACTGGGATTTGAAGAAGAGCAAACTCAAAAATGCTTTGTAGCTAGTTTCCTCATTTTTTAAACCCATCTCTGCAAATGTAGATGCCCACAGACATGGAGCTGCTCTACATATGCACGCAGCTACACTATTCCATCAATCGGGTTGTACGCCCAAAATGGTTATTGAATATTCACGAGGTAGCGGTGCCTGTAAACAATTTAGACTATGGCCGAGTTAATTCTCATCCCTGTTTCCCTGGAATTGTATGAATTAAACTCCTCTGCCAAGCCTGATGTGCAAACTACCTAATATATTTGCCTGTAGTATCTATCCAGCAGTGAATAAAAATAATGTCTCGCGATAGAAAAAATTGTGGTCCTTTGTTGCAACCACTTCAGCCATAACAGGCTAACGGCATCCCAAGTAATTAGTGAAAAAAATTGGTTTTCTGGAGCTAAAATTTAACACTGCATTGGTACTATGTCATTCTACCATCAATTATAGTAATCAGATATTAAAAACGTGTGATTCCCTTCCATAGATTGACGCATAGATTGGTCCCTCGAAGAATTCAGCAGTCATTTAATTCCTCATACAATCTCTCACTTTAATGCTTGCTCTGGCTTATCTGTGTAAAACACAGTTATGGTTCACGCCCACCTGAAACTTTCCCGGTAATTAGATATTGAATGACATATTTTTTGTCCAATTCCAGACAGTATAAATTTTCCACAGTAATTGAACAACATTGATTGGACCCTCAGAAAAGTATTTAAACCCTTTCATAACAGCAAATTTGGTAGCGTCCTCCCAAGTTTGCGCGTCTGAATGAGGTGAATGGATTGCAAAAAAAGACTGCCAAAAGCTAGCCAGAAGTGCTTAGGTTACATTTAGGAGATGGAACTGTGATAAGGACATAAATGGGGGAGTCATTCTGAATGGAACCAGTTTTGAGGGCTGCATTAATTCTCTGGAGGAGAAATTCAATGATGGAGAGTTTTTCTTCATGCTTTGTAAGAGCAACTATCGTTGTATGGTGTAGCTATATATTACTTATGGCCAGTGAGCATGGCAGCTCTTTCTTATTTTCAGAAATTACTGTGTTAGTGAGTTATACATCCTCATTATAGGGCATGGAAAGTGTTTATATAAGCTTGTGTTCTCGAAGGAAGGAACTGCTAGCTTTCCATTGCGGGGTGAACATTCTGACCGTAAAATAAGCAGTTGCTTTGATGAGTGCGTGTGCTGGCTGATGGGGCTCTGAAGAAAAATAGACAAAATTCTAAACTTTATCACAGAGAAAAGGCATGTTTTTGGTTTGGAAAGGTTACTGGTAACCATTGATGTCCATCCGCACCTATACTGATAAACTCACGCTAAATTCTGCTGGAAAATCATTAACTCATATTGAACTTCATGAGTCAAGAGTTGATTTATGTTAAACAAATGATTATTTTATGATTTGACAGTGCACAATTTTGAGGGCTCTGACAGTATGGGGAGCCACTTGGAAAGCGATCTGATTTGGTTCAGAAACAGTAGATAATTTTAAATATCACGGTCAGATGTATTCTTGTGGTCAAGGAGTTTATATCTCAGAAATGTATTGTTTGAACTCCCAGCCATTTTTCAATTCTCAGTACTTTTTAAATAAATTTCATTGCTGAATTTTCATGAAGATTTTTTTTTGTGTTTGCTGCATGCCCTTACTTTTACTAATATTATGAAAAGAAACTGAAATATGATGGAATTCTAAAGGCTACAAGTCATTTCGCCTTCTCTGTGAAGCTCAAATCTTGAATTGTTAAGTCTTAAATAGGCTACGAATACATAGCCTGATTTTGCTTCTGTGCAAAGGCGTGAAGTTCAGTCAACTTTTTTTTTTTACAGTGTAGCTTTTCCCATGTTACAGTCACTTTTTCTGACAATAATATAATAACTTTTTTTATTTTATTAATCATTTGTAATTTTTACATTATCTATAGTTTTATGACCAAATCTCATCGCAGTTTTTACATTTTAGCAGTTTTTTTTTTAATTCGTGTCAACCTTAACCTTAAATAGCTCATGTACGATTATGCATGTGTATGCAAATCATGTGCATGTGTGCGTGTGTGTGCTGTGGGAGTTAAAATGAATCTACAACCCCAGTTCCAAAAAAGTTGGGATGCTGTGTAAAATGTAAATAAAAACAGAATGCAATGATTTGCAAATCTAATAAACTGACATTTTCTTTACAATAGAACATAGATAACATATCAGATGTTGAAAGTGAGACATTTTGCCATTTTATGAAAAATATTAGATCATTTTGAATTTGATGGCAGCAACACATCTCAAAAAAGTTGGGATAGGGCCATGTTTACCATTGTTTAGTATCCTCTCTTCTTTTAACAAAGTCTGTAAACATCTGGTAAGTGAGGAGTCCAATTGCTGAAGTTTAGGGAGAGGAGTATTGTCCCACTCTTGTCAGATATAGGATTCTAGCTGCTGAACAGTCCTGGGTCTTCTTTGCTGGGGTTTTCCTTTTATGATGCGCCAAATGGTTTCTTTAGTGAATGGTCTGGACTGCAGGTAGGCCAGTTCAGCACTAAGACTCTTCTACTGCGAAGCCATGCTGTTGTCATGGATGCTGTGTATGGTTTGGCATTGTTTTGTGGAAATATGCAAGGCCTTCCCTGAATGAGGCGTTGTCTGGATGGGAGCATATGTTGTTGTAAAATCTCTTTATACATTTCAGCATTGATAATGCCTTTCCAGATGTGTAAGCTGCCCACGCCATAGGCATTAATGCAACCCCATACCATCATAGATGCAGGCTTTTGAACTGAGCGCTGATAACAAGTTGGGTGATCCCTCTCCTCTTTAGACCACACAACATGATGTCCGTGGTTTCCAAAAAGAATTTCAAATTTTGATTAATCTGACCACTGAACAGTTTTCCATTCTGCCTCAGTCCATTTTAAATGAACCTTGGCCCAGAGAAGACGATGGTGTTTCTGGATCATGTTCACATATGGCTTCTTCTTTGCATGATACAGCTTTAGCTTGCATTTGTAGATTGCACGGCAAACTGTGTTCACAGACAATGATTTCTGGAAGCGTTCCTGAGCCCATGCAGTGAATATTATGGTGCAGAATCATGCCTGTGTTTAATGCAGTGCTGCCTGAGGGCCTGAAGATCACAAGTATCCAATATTGACCTTCGGACTTGTCCCTTGCGCACAGAGATTTCTCCAGATTCTCTGAATCTTTTGATGATATTATGTACTGTAGATTCAAAGTCTTCACTATTTTACATTGAGGAACATTTTTCTGAAATTGTTCCATAATTTTTAGATGCAGTTTTTCACAGATTGGTGAATCTCTGTCCATCTTTACTTCTGAGAGACTCTGCCTGGCTAAAATGCTCTTTTTATACCCAGTCATGTTACTGACCTGTTGTCAATTAACCTAATTATTTGTAAAATGCTCCTCCAGCTGTTTTTTATTAGTACCACTTACTTTTCCAGCCATTTGTTGCCCCTCTCCCAACTTTTTTGAGATGTGTTGCTGCCATCAAATTCAAAATGAGCTAATATTTTTCATAAAATGGCAAAATATCTCACTTTCAACATCTGATATGTTGTCTATGTTCTATTGTGAATAAAATGTGGGTTTATGAGATTTGCAAATCATTGAATTCTGTTTTTATATACAATTCACACAGCATCCCCACTTTCTTTGAATTGGGGTTGTATTTATTTTAAATCCATGATCTAACCCCGCATTTTAAAATGGAAATGGTAAGATTTGTGGAACAACGTTTGCACAAATCCCACATAAAGATGAGTAATTTATATTTTTATATAATTGTTATATTAATTTTGTATCAATAAATGTTCTCAATATTAATTTAAAAATGGAAATGTTCTTTCCTTCTGAATGCAATTTAATATCCCTCATTGTACCGTCTCAATAGAATATACTATCTACCAGTGGTCAATTTCCTATTCAATAAAATGTGTTTGATTTTTCTACTGAATATAATTAACAGAGCAATGTTGATTTTAATCTTTGAAAATTTACTTCAACTCAATAATACAACAAATGCACAAATTACTGCTTTTGAGGTCTTTATTTCAGTCAATCCACAACTGAGTTAAAAGTGAAAATGAGTCGATGTGCATGAGTATATTTGTCATTCACTTTTTGTCAGCTGCAGTTATGTCCTTTTACCTCAAAAACACTACTGTATTTGTGGATATGGATTTCATGAAGAGGTAGTAGAACACAGAAATGACTTGTTCTCGACAGACAGACCATGCGTGGAGACTGCTTGGATAATTAAACTGTTCAGAGATCCACGAAGAATGACCAATACACAAAAGCACTTTATTGTCAAAACTTTCTGAGGTTGAAAAAAAAAAAATAAAAATGTCTTCATTGAAAACTTTCTCTTGACTTGCGATCAAGTTCTTGGTTTTTTTTTTATTTTTTTGCTTGAGCATTTTACTCTAATTTAGTGATCTATGCTCCAACCATTTTGACTCAATGACTTTTGTTGAACATTTACATATGATATTCCAAAATTTTCAGGTAAATTAAATTTATGTGAATAAACATCAGTGTCTGCCTGACAGCGGCTTCGTAAAGTATTCAGACATCTCCACTTTTTTTAGGGACTTCATTGCGTAATAGATTTAATTCAAGATTAGATTATATTGACCATTTTTGGCGATTAAGCTACAAACAACAACACATGGTGCCATTTGTTTTTAGACAGTTTTTTTTTTTTTTTACAGATTTATGGTGAAAAATATTATGAGTTCAAATACTTTCAGAAGCCACTCTATATGTGCATGTCTATTCAGCAGAGGATGGGAAGAGAGAAGTTGAGAAACCCCTTGTTACTCTACACCTGTTCCAGCCAAGTCATGTGACATTCTACCCATGTGTTTTCATTGGCTGGATTTTAAGAAGTTGGGTAGGTCAGTTAGAGGGGCTAAAGCTTTTTTTGTGTGTGTGTGTGGGGGGGGTGTTTAGGGGGAATCTAATCCCACGTTCAAATTTCTTCCACAGTCAGCGCTAAGAATATACAACACATTTACAAAACCGCCAATGAACCATCCGTCCACGCAACGCTAGGGCCATGGACCCTCAATACGTTTAATTAGCACTTTACTGCTCAGTAAGTCAAAGGTTATCTGAACTGAAACCCACAGAGCATACCAAGCCCATCACCATCCCCCAGATCCCAGGGCTATGGCCAGTTAAGCTTCTCTTGAGCAAAGTGGCCTGACCTTTATTCCCCTGGATCCCCATGTCCACAATAATACTCCATATCCCCCCCAACCCTCAAAGAGATTCAACAACCTGTCAGCCAGACATCATCACAACTCAATATATATACTAGTATCCTTAACTGTTGGTCAAGCATTCAGTTCCGTTACTGGGACTCACAGGAACAAAGGATAAACACGTAGCTGATAGAAACTGGCCGCATCTAACAGGTTGATAAATATATTCACACTTCTATCCCGCTGTACGAACACTGAGTTTGGCATGAAATGTACAGCCAACAAATGTGCTGAAAAACACTCATCCCATTTTCCTGCATCAAGTTATTCACAATGAACATGCAATCATCCTTAAAGGGGATATAGTAACACATTATCAACCAGTCATAATAATATAAATAACCCAACACTTGACCAGGAAGTTAAACATGACCTCTTAATTAACAACATAAATAGTATCATGGATCGAGTGGATAACAGACCAAAGGCTGATGTAGCATTTGTATGTAAGCTATCATATCTGCTGTAATTTGCATTTAGACTATTTCTTGCTTTTTTCCACCATAAAATTAGCCAGTGGACATGAGGTAAGGCTGTAAAGTGGAGTCACACATGGTGAAAAACAACTCAAGCACTGATTACTGCTTCTTTCACAGGAGTAGCAGGATGCATCTGAAGCAAAACACTTTTACATTACAGTCATCTCACTGTTTCTTTCATCTGAAGCAATTTACAATTAAATTTTATGCCGGTGTGTGGGGTAAAGGGGCTTGATCAAGGGGGAAACAGCTGCACTGGTCTTATTGCGGCTCCACTGGGACTGAAACCAACAACCATCTGACACCTAGGCAACAGGCTGCCCTTCCACGTTATTCTGGATCAGATGGAGAGATTGTGTCAGGAGAGGAGCGAAAAATGGAAGAGAGAGGCTGATGAACTGAGAGAGAGTACATCTCATTATCTTATTTTATATTTCCTGGCTCCTCGTTCCTCATTATAACCGGAAATTGTTCCTCATCCACCATCTTACTGGCTGTCCCAAAGCACTTACTTCTGCTATGAGGAGTGAGGAGGGAGCTCTGTGGAGCTATGAGCAAGGAGGTATGAGAGCAGTCTTCCTGGAAGACTTTCAGTCGAAAGCTATGATGTCAATCGGGAATGAGATGCTAGCACCAGACCCTGCTGTGTGTCATCATCAGAAACAGACATCACTTCAGGATATGCTTTGGAGGAAAGGTTGTCTCATTTCCCTAAAAACATATTTTCTTGTTTCCTTGCATCTCTCCATGCATCCTCGGTGGGTGGGACTAAGACACAAGAAAAAGACCCGAGTGAGGGAAACAAGGATGTGATTTAAGAGAACTGAGTTGCAGCCAGAGAAAGCAGGAATGGAAGAGGAGCGGGGTCGGCATTGCTGTGGCCGTATTTTACCACTAGATGACTCTAAAGACTGTTCCACTGAACAGAACCATCAACCAGTCGGCAGCGTAGAGAGCAAGTTCCCTCTTGTGGTGGAGAGGTTGCAATGCTGGGAATGAGATCAGACGGCCTCATGTCATATGGATTTATTCCTATTATTGCAGTTGCTTTGTGCTGGAGTAATTTTCGGCGAAACACACAGATGCTTGAATAGATTTTACAGGAGCGAGTCATTCCACAAATTTGGCAGCTAAGAACACTAGTCTACCATTGTTTAGTAGGACGCACCAAACTCGGAGCACACATTAAGCTGTAGATTAAAGTGACAGATGAGATGTAATGTTGTGTATCACTCACTGTCAAAGTGCGCATACAACTTACGCAGAAGCTTGACAAGTATGTTGAGCATGAACAAGTCCACGTGTTGGTTGGTTGTTCAGTCTTAGTGACGGCAGTCAGTCCCAATAGATTACAGGAACTCGGACAATGTACAAGGTGGAAGGTCTGTAAACATGGTGGTGCATCAGCTCCTGTGACCACTACACCATCTTCTCAGTGCCTGTGCTGATGTTTAAGAGTTCACCTTGGTTTGATGCATCCAAGTGAAAAGCTGTTTAGAAAAGCATGTAATACATCCAACTATCCATAGCATAACTTTATTATTTCTGCTCAGGTTTGTGAGAAAGCAGAGTCTTTCCCAGCAGACAACAAGTAAGATGTGGGAATACACCTGGACAGTTAGCCAATCAACTGCTGTGCACAATCATTCACACACTATTCACTCACACTGTTTAGTGTCTCCAAGTATTGTTATGGAAAAACCTAGTAAGTAACTAAAAGCCTATTTTGAGAAAAAAACAGAAAACTGTATCTATCTGGGATTAAGCTCTTGCCCGACAACGGAACTGACTTTGCAGTTATTAATTCATTGCATAATAAGCAATATATAGGAGGACTTTTTTCTTTTATTTGTCCGTATCCATGGCAATATGACTTAGCTAGTTCTTTCCATTCAACAATGTAAAATAATAATTATCAAAATGATGGGCAAAAACCTAGCAATTACCAAGTTGCAGTGGCTTTCAACAGTTTTTTCAGTTCAACTTCCTACGTTCTACCATTACAAAAAATGGAAAATTTAATGAGGAAAAACCCAATAAGATCAACTTGTTAGGTTTAAATGATTAAATACTGACGACTTGCTAGGTTTTGCCACAGCAAAATAGAATCAGGGATTTTTTTTTAATATGTCTTACTTTTTGTGATGAAGCAAAGCCTAGTAAGGTCAAAAATGGTCTTAACTTTTGTTTTGACCAAAATTATACTCGTGAGGTTTTTGCATAACACTCAAGAATTAGCCTGACATGCATATCTTCAGGTCAAGGGAGGAAACCAGAGTACCTGGAGGAATCTCACATGAGCACAGAAAGAACATGCAAACTACACACAGAAAGGCCCCAGGCCGGATTCAAACCCATGACCTTCCAGCAGTGAGTAACAGCTCTACCCACAGTACCACCATCCCTCCCAGTTGACATATTTTCACCAATTGCTGGCATGGGAACAGAATTGAGCCAATCACGGTGTAATAATCAGAATATCCCCTGGGGGAAACCCATGCTCTTTGTATCCATCTTTCCAGTCCCACCACCCCTCCCCTTTTCCATCCACATAATACATAATTGAATCACTGATTCCTCCTCATCACAATTCAATTAAAGCCGCCCTGTCAGTGTCGTAATGAGCCACTTCCCCTCATTACGTCCTTATCAACATCTTCCTCCGCCAGAACCGAAAAAATGTCCTCCACAGAAATTCCTACGCCAGCGCATTCCGACAGTATCAATAAAAACGACAAAGAAACTGCCAGCCGTTCGTCTGACCCGCTGGCCTTTTCTCAGAAGTGGTGGGCATGTTTGGCAGGGGATGGAAAAAAAAAAAAAATGGTGAGTTTTTGGGGGGAGTGGGGGGATGGGGGGGGTACGGTGGCTCATTTTCCAGTTCCAACCCTGAGGCTATGGGCTTTATTGGAGAGCGAGTGCGTTTACTGGGGTGGTAAAAAAACGGGGGATAGGGGGTGGGTGGGATCGAGGGGGCTTCCGAGTGACCACTAATGCGGTTCCAGCCTCATAATGACCTATTGTGCATTGTCCAGCGGAGAAGCCCCTCGCTCTCAACAGAGAGCCATTGTGCCGGGCTAACTGCCAAACGCAATGCAAAAACAGGAGACGGGCACCCACACACACACACACACACACACATCTCTAACACTCCCTCTCTCTCTCCATCTTCAATCTTAATTCCCTAGATGTTATCCTTCTGGTTTTCTTTCTTCCTTTTAACTGTTTATCTTCAATTGAAGTAGCAATACGATCTCTTCATTCTGCACTTCTACAGTGAGCATCAGTCAGCATTAATTAAAATAGTGTAATGTCATGTAATCCTCCTGTCTGTTTCTTTCTTCTCCATTTCTGTTTTTCTCCAACCATCCATTTGTGATCGATGTGTCTCGCTAACACCTACAGCCCTAAATTCATCCAGCCATCGGCTCTGGACAGCGCAGAGACTGCGGGACTAATAGCTGTTCTTTTACTTTTTTAAATGAGTCTGTAACTGCCGTGCTAATCAACCTGTCTGGCCTCGTCAGAGACTCAACAAGGATCAGAACATGAAAAGGCCGTCAAGCTGCTTTATTGCCTTGATCTCTTGGCCTGGTTTAATATTTAAGAAGGTGCGGGCATCCAAATTTTGCTCGGCGCAAACAATACATGACTTTTGACTTTTGCAGAGCAGGGAAAGTGGAGCTTCGCTTTTTCGTGTTTAATTGGAATGAGTTCAAGCACATACAATTCACTCTCTCAAATATCAAAATAAAAATATTTTTAACATGACATGAATAATCTTCCACTGAATAATCAACTCCCATCTATGCCAAGAGCCCTGAAAAATTCACTGCACCACTTTTAATAACAGTTTATTCCCATTTACTTTTCTTGAGTATGTTGAAAGTCACATGCATCCTTTTTTTTTTGGGAAACCTCTTTACCTTTAAATGGGAGTCAGATGATTCTCACAAAATGCTCTTTACCCAGAATGCCCCAGTGGGAAACACACAGTGAAGTTTCTGAGCTGTCTGTCTCTCCGTCTGAGTCAGATCTGAAACCTGTCAACCTCCAGGCTTAAGCTTAGATGATCATATTTATCGATTTTGATAGTTTTGTCCTGAAGAATGACAATTTAGGCTTTGTTTGCAAACAATAAATAAATCTGTGTGTCTCTTAATTAAGGCATACTTATCATTTTTCTCATTCCATCTATAACGCATACCTAATTTGCATATTATAAACAATCTCATTGATTATTTTTGGTTATACAGCAGAGGTATCCCTTGTATCAATCACGCATACTTCACATAATTTTAACTCTCACACTGTTTTTGATGGGACTTCATTTCACAGAATTCCATCCATAACACTTGCAGAGGGTTTTGTTCTGACCCATCTATCTGCTCACATGCAGTAACCCAAACAGTGATCGATTGAGCAGTCTGTGGGATCATTCATTTTTCTCCTCTATAAGGAAATATGAGTCTGGTTTTCATCTCAAAAAATCACATACTGTATTCCACAGTACTGAAACCTACAGCACACCAGACATTCAAGAAAGCTAAAATGTGGTATTTTGAAAATATTCTCACTGAAACATGCTTCTTGTCTTTCAAGACGCAAGTATTAAGTTGTACAAAATAAAGAAACTGAATGTAGCTTTCTTTTTCTAACTGGGTATCAGGAGAACATGAAAACAACAAGGTTCTACAGTATGTTTTTTACATCTTTATCTCAAACTACAGTCCAGCAGATTCCCTCAATTGAAAAAAAGATTGATAAAAATATTTTGCTCTCTCTTCCCAACTCTTTTTTTTTTTGGAAATTATGACTTTTAAGAAGATAAAAAAGAAGAGAGGGCTACAATTTGAGCTAGTATATCTGCACACCTGACAAGGAAAGGAACGTTTGGGTGACTTTAACCATCTTTTTTATTAAACTAGAGCAGTGCTTGTTCAATAGCTGCTTGCGTAGTTACTGGTGCTAACTGCTTTCTCAATTTCTCAAGAACACCCCAGCCAAACAACCTCAAACTCGACAATTCACTTCCTTTGGTCTGCAGCACTACACCCACCAAGTTTCAGATGTCAATCAGATGAACAGCTCTGGAGATATGCAAAGGGCACAGATATATACGCATACAGAGAGACAGAGATTCCTTGCTTTACAGTATGATACTCTGCAGGGTAACGCATTAAATGAAGGCAAATCAGCGACACACTGATGCCTGGAGGGATCAGATAGCAGCCTAATGTGACGGGTAAAATGACTCAAGGGGATGTAGCGAAACATTAATCATTAAATCAGGCCATCAACAGACAATATCCCAGTGCCGGCTTAGCAGCTACATTAGCAGCCCATCAAACAATATCAACCTTTATTTTTCATCTCGATGAGCATGATTTTTGTTGAGAGAGTGAATGCGTTGGCGCTGAGTTGCTAACAGGGAGCATACAACTGCAGCAGATGCGCGTCACTATAACCCCCTCTCAAAAAATTTTGGGACATTTTGGAAAATCATATGAAAACAAAAAGCGGTGATTTCAACATTTACTTCCTCTTGCATTCCATTGCAGGCAGCATGAAGACAGGACTCTGTATTTAATGTTTTGTCCAATTACTTCATTTAATTTGTAAATATACATTCATTCCTGTCATTCAGGCCTGCAATGCATTTAAAAAAAAAGCTGGGATGGGGCATTAGGACTAGTCATGAGGTAAAAATGTGAATAATGTTGTGATTTTAGACCATAGATTTGGATCACAACAACCTCAACTCAGAAAAAGTTGGGACGGTATGGAAAATGCCAATGAAAAACACAACTGACTTATCTGTAAGTTTACTTTGACTTGTACTCCATTGTGGGCAGTATGAAGACAGGTACTTTAAGGTTAGTTTAAGGTCACTTCTTTTTATTTGTAAACATACAGTAAATCCAGTCCTGTCATTCAGGCTGCTGACATATTCTAAAAAACTTAGGACTGATCATGAGGTAACAAATTTGAATAATGATGTTATTTGAAACAACTGATGTCAGCAGACTGCTGTGAACATGATTTAGTACAAAAGCAGCATCCAGGGAAAGCCTAGTCCTTCAGGAGCAAAGATGGGCCAAAGATTGCCAATTCACCCACAAATCCATGAGAAGATCATTGAAAGGAAATAATGTTCCTTAAAGAAAGATATGAAGGGATTAGGATATTTCACTCTCCATGGTGCATAACATAATTAGAAGAATCCAGGAATCAGGTGGCATTTCTGAACATGAAGAGCAAGGGCGCAGGCGTAAGTGTAATACCTGTAACCTTTGATCACTCTGACAACACTACATCAATAGTACAGTATACAGTATGATTAAATTTTGGAGCGACGCACACTGCCTTCAAGATGGTATCTTCTCTTCGGACGCTTATACATATTTCAATAAGACCAGGCAAAACCGCATTCTGCAGGCATTAGACAGGCAAGCATGAGAAGAGGTTGCGGGTCCTGGACTGGCAGGCCTGCAGTCCTGACTTGTCCACAATAAAGAAAGTAGCTTATTTTGAACTGAAAAATGTGACAACAAAGGCTACATACTGATGCACATCTTAAGACCTGTTGCAGAAAGTATGGGACAAAATCACACCTGAAATGTTTACTTACTCGGTGTCTCAGTCACTAAACACTTATTCAGGCCTGTGAAAAGGACTTGCAACATTAAAAAGTGGTAAATACTGTTATGTACTGTTTATGTACATGTATGTAGAATAGTCTAGTATTAGGTGGAATGTCCAGAAAATTCTATATATTGCTCAACTAGTTACAACTATATTGTACTGGCACAAGACTAGAAGTGATTACATATGTATGGAAGGTTTTCAAGCAAGACACAGATATCAAGAAGACGGTAGAAACTTCTGGAAAGTTCTTTTGGGCATGTAAATACTTGTGGACTAGTGAGGCAGTTAATCTAGGATTTAACAGTTCATGGACTCATTACAATATTTATTCAGTAAATCTTAGATTCAGTCAAGCCTGTGTTTCTTATTCTACATCGCCAGCTGTACAGTATTTTTTTTCTCAACTACATCAAGGGACATCAAAAATCTTGGACTTCAAGGAGATTCTTGGACTCTCTTGGATATCTCCGTCGAGACCATTCCATCATTGTATTGGGACATTTATTTGGATTACCTTAGACATTATACCATGCAACTGGGTGAATATCAACCATTTACTTTAATATTATTTATTTTTGTCATCTTAGTTTTAATATAGCAAAGAAGCTATTGTGAATTGAGGATTTCTTAGTAAATACAGGTTTAAATCAGCACTCCGGTTTTTTTGTCTATTGATAATCACAGATTCCTGTGTGTATTCATTTGGAAGAATTCCTATACATAACAATACCTTACTGTCCATAGATTGTTTTGCTATATGTTGCAAGAATCAAAATGGATATGAGCTTATTTTGAAAAATAAAATTTGTGTGGTGAAACATCAAATAATGTGCTATCATATTGTTTTCAATGTAATAATTTATAAATCACTGCCCTCAGTTTAAATTGAACAAAGCAAACTTTTTCTTGTTTAGGGCTGTACATCATAGGAGCAGTGTCACTGCTGGTGTATGTATTATGCATTATAAGGCTCTTAATCCTATCTGAGTGCCTGTAATTCATGTGACACAAGGATATCATGCTGGAATCTCCTCTGAGAGTTCAGGAGTTACCTGCTGCACTGTGTGTGACACTTACAGGTTCAGCAGCATTTCATTTTAAATGCTTATATGTAAAAGGCTTGGTCCCTTTTTTGTGTTCTATATACATCATAACAGATGCATTATTTAGTTAAGGGTAGTACTGCCTTTTTGCTAATTCCGTAGTAGTATGACAGTGTGTGTGTGTGTGTGTGTGTGTGTGTCTTTCTCGGTTCCTGTGTTTGAGGTTCTGCTGTCTGCATGAGGCAACAGCTGTGGGTCCTGCATTTGAACCCAAGCTCACATGGGTGAGGAAGAGGAGGACCTCAGGGAGAGGGAGAGAGAGAGAGAGAGAGAGAGAGAGGCCGATGGCATCTTTCTTTCCCTTTCATCTCTCTGACCTCGCCGCCAACAACAGACTCTTTCATTCGGGCATCTCCGCGGCCGCCCACAGACCCCCTCAGGCCCCCTCCTTTTTATGCTGCCTAATTAAATGTTCTGAGGAAAAACCTCATGATTGGAAAGTGACTTTTTTCTTTTTTTCTTCCTCTCCAGATCTTGTTCTCCTCAGTTCTATTTCTTATGTATTTTTTCCCCATCAAAATCAAAACAACATCTGGTCAGACCACAGGTATTGTCACATCACGGGAGACATGGGAAGAAATTATGGAAATCTACTTGTGATGCTGATCAGTTATGCGACATTCTGGCCGAAAGAAGCTTGAAGTATGAAATTTGATCTCTGTGGGGAATCGCAGCTTTCGCAGCTTATGCGCAGGAAACACAGACAGATGCAGTGCGGGTTCAGTATTCACACGATCAACGAGACGTCAGTCAAACTCAAAAATTTGAGCAGAATCAGACGGACGTCATTCCGTGCAGGTGAAAGAGTGGGTTGAATGAGTCATGCATGGTGCAGAATATCACCTCAGCAGACCCCACTGCAGGCAGCAAAGCTCCTGACAGCAAATACGGCACACCATAAAACTATTAATTCTAGAAAGTTAAAATGAGATGTTTGATCCAAACGTCATGCCAATAAAGCCATTTGAATGGCACTGCATTTAGAGAGAGCACAGCATCTCCAGAGCACTTTCAGTATGTAGCACTCAAAACACAGTCAATTATTTTTTTAAATGGACCCAAAGTACACTGCAGCATAATGAGTTACAAATGCCTGATGTCTCCATTGATACTCCTTCTCTTCTGTATTTTCTTAATCTGACGATACGTACACTCCTGAAATATTCACAAACTTGCTAATGGTGAAAAAAAGGGCTCAACAAAGTAAATATAAGGTAAGGCACTAAAATTGGTTTGTTTTATTCTAAAACGTTTTTGAATTTAGTTCTCGTTTATAGCGCTTCACTGGATTGGTGAATGTGCCAGGAAATAATCATTCAAACCGCATACTTTCAAATGAGTGAGGTGTTCTAAAAGGCTACAGCAAAGAAATTATTTGTGGTCAGTTAACCATTTCCTTAAATTTTGTGTTACGCCTGGGTGGTTCATCCTGCCATAGTATTCATTTCATCCATGTTGAGTTCCGTGAAGGGGAATGCAGACCACAATGTTCACGCCAAAAACATTTTACAAGTAGGTCTCATATGGAGATAGGTCTGATATTATGGGGTGTATTTGTTTTACTCACAACAATAAAAGCCAGTCACTAATGAGCACAAAATTTTCCAGTATCAAAAAATGACTGAAACAATAGTGCAATACAAAGTTAAAGTTTCAGACCACGTATATCATCAGGATTTATTATACTCTTCTAAAAATGTAACACAGAGAACTTTAGTTCTCTGAAACGAAACTCAAAACATCCAAAAAAAAAAAAACTAAAAAAGAAAATAGAATAATTGCAAAAATGAGCTTTATCGCTTTATATATGATCATCAGGATGATGCATATAAGTATAAATAGCAGTATTTGGGTGCCCTAGAGCAGTTGGTGGCTCATCTCAGATTGGTCACATGCTGGTACAAATAACTGTGTCAAGTTCAAACAGAAGCCTGAAAGAAATCATTCATACAAAATGGAGTGGCTGCTTTAGTAATGGCATGTTCATTTCCGGGAGCATGAAGAGGAACCTGTGTGATCGGGAAAGAATGAGGACAAACTGCAGTCTTACTGCAGTCACGTCCTCGGTCATGTACATTTCACTGGGCAACACTCATCCATCCATCCATCCATCCATCCCATTTAAACCCAGACAGGGTCTATTCCAGCATCCAGTGAGCTGGAATACACCCTGAAATGTTTGATATCTCCATCACATGGTAAACACACTCACTCACTCACTCATATCTAAGAGCAATTTAGAGTCGGCTCAATATGCTTGTCTTTGGACACGGGGAGGAAACTGGAGTACCCAAGGAAAACCCATTGAGAATTCAAGTTAATGCAAGTAACTTCAGCACAGCAAGACACAACGGTGCTATCCAAAGCACAACCATGCCTACTTGGCAACATGAAATCATAAGTTACACTTAGTACATACAGCAAAACTACACTTAAATCAATTTTTATTCTTGTTACGTATTTCAAAAAAGTTGGGACAGTAAGTGTTTACAGCTTTATGGTCTTGACATTCTTTTTCAAAACACTCAATAAAGATTTAGGGACAGAAACTAAACTAAAAGAAAAAAAAATTTAGAAACTGAAGATACTAAGAAATTAAGTGTTCCAGGTGTAATTCTGTCCCAATCTTCCCATAAACAAGTCTGAAGGTGTGCAGTAGTGGGGGTTCTTTGTTGTCACATTTTATATTCGACATTTAGGACAAGTCAGGACTGCAGGTTGGCCTGTTCAGCACCTGCACCTTAATCTTACACAGCCGTGCCTTTGTAATGCGTGCCGAATGCGCTTCCAGATTGTCGTGTTGAAATATGTGTCCCTGGGAAAGATTTTCTCTTTGAGGCAGCACGTGTTGCTCAAAAAACAGTGTACTTCTCAGCATTAATGGTATGTTCACAGAAGTGCAATTACTTGCCAGGGGCACTAACACAGCCCTATACCATAACAGAGCATGGCTTTTGGACATGTTGCTGAGGACAGTCTGGATGGTCATTTTATTCTTTTGTCCAGAGCACACAGTGTCCATTTCTTCCAAAAAGATCTGATATATTGCTTTGTCTGACCATGAAACATGTTTCCACAGCACGATGATCCATCACAGATGCCTCTATGCCCAGAGAGGTCAATGATGCACCGAGACACTGCAAACATAAGGCTTCCTTTCGCACAGTTAAGCTTTTACTGGCATTTGTGACTGTAAATATGTGTTTGTAGTACTTTATGAAGGTTTGCCAAAATAATTCTGAGCCAATGTGGTCATATCACTCATAAACGATTGAAGTCCTTGATGCAGCGCTGTCCGAGTGATTGGAAATCTCAGGCATTCATCGTAGGCTAATTCCCTTGCCTTTTATTCATCAAAATTTCTCAAGATTCCTTGAATCTTTTGATTTGCAACAAAGAGGGTGAAATATTCAAATCCCATATTATCTTTCTTTGTGGAACATTGTTTTTTAAACAATTCAATGATTTTTCACACGATCGTGCGCAAATTTGAAATCCTAAGCCCCTTCTTTGCTCCTGAAAGACTAGGCCATTCCTGGATGCAGCTTTTAAACCAAATCAGGATTACAATCACCTGCTGACATCAATCGTTTAAGATCACATCATTATTCAAATTTTACCCCATTAATAGTCTAAATTTCTGCTTTCCCTACTTTTTAAGGGAGCGTTGCAGGCCTAAAATGCAGGAATGGATGTATATTTATGAATAAATTGAAGTCACCGGGGCAAAACATTAAATATCTTGTCTTCACATTGTCTAAAATGAAATACAAGTCCAAGTAAATTTAGAATTTAGAGCTTTCTGTTTTCATGTGCATTTTCCCTATCATACCAACTTTTTTCTGAGTTGATGTTGTATTTTGCTGATCATTTTATCTACAGAAGTATATGGTAGTTGAGACAAAAGTAAGGGCCAAAAAACAAGGGCCAAGCCACTGCACCAATCTTGTTGTAGCTATATTGAGGCATTATCCGCCAACCTTCCAGACCACAGTCAAAGAGCTCAACCACCTGGTCATCAACCCAACCCCATCACAAGCCACAGCCTAATAGTGTGCACATGGCGTACTAACGGCATGCTAATAGCAGGCTAACTGCCTGCTCCTTAATGCAAATAGCGCTACATGACGTCAAGAGCTTGTCGGAAGAGCACCGCCGGACAGCCACTGGTGCTGGTTGGAATGCAGCTGTTATCTATGCGCTGGCATCAAGACCCGTTGGCCGGCGGTGCTACATTAATGACAGAGGGGTCAGGAGGGGTCACAGCGAGTGGGCGACGGGAGAAACGGGAGATGTCAGCGTCGATGTTGAATTTTTAAGTGCCCCCCGGAATGTCAGACGCACATTCGCACAGACAGGGTCGCCCCCACACGACCCCCGCCTCAACTAACCCCCTCCCCCCCACACCTTCCACCGAACAAAAGTCTTTCATCAGCACGACCGTTGACGTCTCTTCCCCCGGCTCAACACTGAAAGCAGACCGTCAGTCGCACATCAAAGCTTCAAACTCCCCAGATCACTGTTTTTTTGTGCCTGTAGGCTTTCTTGGCATCTGACCATATCAAGATGCAAAAAACAATCTCCAATGTCTGAGACTAGGAGACATGTCATGTGCTCAAGCAGTCAAGCTTACCAGTGCCAATTCAGTTGGAAAGAGTCATTTTAACAGCAAATAAAAAATTGAGACTCCCAACTCCATGAATGTCATCCCCCACACACACACACACACACACACGCACACCATATACTGCATTTGCTATTTGTCAGCGCAATGCGCCCTCGGCTATTTGCTATCACAAGCAAAACTCATGAAAGGATTCAGAGGGTTGACAGCGCCCTCTAGTGACTCCTATTATATAGTGACAACAACCAAACAATGAACCACAGCCAAAGGCTGCAATAGGCTTTATGCACAGCTCCACTACTTCCTGAACTTAAGCCAGCTCCTTTATTTCCTGTCTTTCATTATTGGACAAACTGATTAATCCAGGTGTGCCTGACCATTGTTGTTGTGGGGGTCAGGCACACCTGGATTAATCAGTTTGTCCAATAATGAAAGACAGGAAATAAAGGAGCTGGCTTAAGTTCAGGAAGTAGTGGAGCTGTGCATAAAGCCCATTGACAGTGACTTTTTAAACGTCATTCTCAATACTGATAAGCGGCATGTTTCTGAAAATACAGTTCAGGTGTATTCATTCTTAGGGAAAAGTCGCAACGCATGAGTACCACTGCCTTCAGAATGGAGGATTTACGGCAGAATACAGATGCTACTTATATTAATTATATTAATTTCAAAGTGAGTTGTAGCTATCCCCACTGAAATTAGATTACAAGATCACTAAAGCATCACGTTTCCTGCAGCAGTGGTTTTGTGTCAGTCTGAGGCCCCCTGAGTATGCTGGTTCTCGATCCAATTCCAAATATAATCATAGGATTATGACACGCTGTTAACTTGTCTTAATTAGGTGGTGTTCATATTTAGAAGACTTTTTAGTTTTTGCCCTCTTTAGCCAGATATTGACAGAAACATCCATGCATGCCATGATGCATAAAAATGTCATATCCACATCATGATTTATTAGAAACAACTGCATAAAAGATGGAAAAATTTTAACCAATTCAATAAAAGAATTGACAGGTCCCAAACTAGTGAAATTGTAAATGCATGGTCATGGATAGAAACCAATTATTACGGTTTTGTGTCATATTTATGTTATTAAATTCCAGCAAAGTATTTTGAAAGAATTTCAACTTGTGTTCAGCAACCTGCAATGACTTGCAGTGTGGATAAATGAATACAGGGTCTTTTAATCCTCATGACACGCATGGATATCTCACTCAAATGTGGCTTAAGAGGGTAATTAAACATTTCAGGAAATTAACAGCATGTTAAAATCCTGTGATTGGTTGGAACGCAAAACCAATACACACAGAAGGACCTATGGTCTGACACTATGAACCACACAAATAAATAGGAAAATGGAAAGAACCAAAGACTATAGCTGCAAGAAAAAACAGTGTTTATGCAGTTCACTGAGATAATACAATGAACAAACGCAAGATGAAAAAACACAAATGCTCAAAATGGCTGACAGCAATCTTAACACAAGAATTCCTGACATCATGAGCACCAAATCTTGAGCAATATTCCAATAAAAATCCCTCACTGAATGAGGAAGGTATTCTGTCAATATACCTTGCTTCACTATCTGCCGCTCTGGTATTTATGGATACGACAACATGAATAAATTTGAACTTGAAATTATATAAGTTGCATAATTCATGGACCTACATTAAAAGTCAATAACAAGTAAGGCTATCGATATTGTTCTGTCCGCTATTGATTTCATTCGTCTCAGCAGAAAACAGACATATATCTAGTAACCTGTTTTGATTCAAATTGTTTTTGTTGTGATGGAAAATAGCGTTTAAAACTTGATGTGTGATTGTGGGCAGAAGTATTGATGCATATATCAGGGTGGGTGTCCTTACAGACGGGTGATCAGTGATAGATGATTTCTGCATGACTCCAGCATTGTTCAGAGAAATAGCCTCAAGGTTGGAACGATCCACAACTCCTGACCAAACCATAAAAAATTACGACCGTACACCAACGCTGAGCCAGTGCTCCTGGGATCAGGAGACAGCCTGTCCTAGAACAAGAGCTAAAACACGAAAACATGCAACAATGGCCAAAATAAGAAGTGGCATTACAAAGCAATAAAAGTGTGTGCATCTCTCTCTCTCTCTCTCTCTCTCTCACTTGGGCTCTCTCCTGTCTGTTTCAATCATTCTCTCCCTTTTTTCTTTCTTTCTCCCTCTCTCCTCTCTCTCTCACACACACACACACACACACAAACACATCTCACCGTGTACCCTCTACCCTCCTATCAATTTCCTTTAGATGTTCCAAACACACAAGTGAAGTAACTGGATTCTTCCCTCTGACCAGCCAGTGTAGATATGAAGCATGGCACACAATAGGGTATTCATGATCACTACCGTGCTAAGACCCTTCCCTCCCCCTCTCCTCCTTCTCTCTCTCCATCTCTCCCTCCCTCCCCAGCTGCACAGGAATCCAGTCCAACTCGAAGATGCCCCGACTCCCCTCAACAACAGCCCCCCTCCTACCTCAAACCGGGTGCACAAAGGAATAGGAAATTCAGCGGCGAGGACACAAAGAGGGGCTTCATGGCCGTTCGGAGACGCTGAAGAGGAGAGGGGGACCTATTTAAGTGTTGCGCAGCTGCACCGATTTATTTTAAAAACGGGGAAAAGGGTGGGGAGGTCATCTCGCCGACTTTATTTCCCCCACCCGACCCGGCTCATTGAAATTCGCATTACAGCCATCATAAATAGATTCTTTTGTTTTTATAATTTGAAAAAGTGCATAGTAACAAACATGCATCAGTCATTCATCAATGTGTTTCTCAATTAATGAGTGACAAAATCATTGATTTGTTTCTGCCTGCTAAAGTTATGCCCTTCATAATAAAAGGTACTGTATGTGAAAAAATTTATGGTAACACAAATGCATTAGTCATTCATTGACTTGTGTCTCAATTAATGAATAAGAAAATGAGGTTTTTTTTTTCATCTACTACAAGTTAAGTCATATCAAATGTACATTTTGAACAGTATATTCTGTAAACACAATAGACTTGGCAGATTTACCAAGGCAAGCAGCAAGCCAAAATAATGATAATCACAAATATCACAACAACAGCAATATGTTTGCGAAAACATTTCTGAAGAAGAAAAGAAATAATAAATACAGCCGCAAGCGGCAATTTCGGGGTTCGAGCCAAGAAAGACCATGAGTAGTTGGAAGCTTTAACAGCTTTTAACTAAAAACCACTTTAAGAGTATGTTGCAGGTATTTATGTGGACCTATTTTGCCAATGTAATGATTGGTGTAATGATTGGACCAACAACTTATGATGTATAGTCTGATTTGTGTTGTGTAAGGCTATTTTGTGCATTTGTAGCTCCTCCTTGTGGTCGATTGCTATGAAACTGTTCAGGTGTTTCAGGTATTTATGTGGACATATCCTGCAAGTTTTGTGGCGATAGGACAAAGAATTTCTGATTTATAATCTGATTTGTGTAATACCACGCCCCTTTTTTGCATTTGTGGCACCCACTAGTGGTCGATTTGATTGAAACTTTCAGGCTATGTTTCAGGTTCTTATGTGGACATATCTTGTGAGTTTTGTAATGATTGGGAAAACTATTTATGATTTATAGTCTGATTTGTGTTATGCCATGCTGCTTTGTTTTGCATTTATAGCGCCCCCTATCAGTCAATTTGAATGAAATTCTCAGGCTTTGTTTCAGGTACTCATATGAATATGTCCTGCGAGTTTTATGGCTATAAGACAAACAATTGCTGATTTATAGTCTGATTTGTGTCATGCCATGCCCATTTTTTGCATTTATAGCGCCCCCTACAGGCAGATTTCCATGAAACTGTCAAGGTATGGTCCTGGTATTTTATGGATATATCCTGCGAGTTCCGTGATGATTGGCTCAATGGTTGTCAACTTTTGTCCATTTATGTGCTAAGCCACGCCCCTGCTGAAGTTCATTGGTCAATATCTTGGAAACAAAATGAGATTTCAACAAACCTTAAGCAACGTTTGATAAGCTTGGTCCAATGATGATCCACAGCGAATTTCGAAGGAATCTGACCTATGGCCTAGGAGGAGATCTCAAAAATGTGTTTTTCAAAAAATTCAAAATTGCAGAAAATCTAAAATGGTGAACCTTGAGGTCCTTATGGGAAAGTTGTAGAGTTTGGACCAAGGAATGTCTGTACCAAGTTTCATGTAAATCGAACTTACAGCGTAGGAGTTATGACCTTTAAAGTGAAAAACTGTTTTTCTTGAATTATAGCGCCCCCATCAGGCCGATTGAGTTAAAAATGCCTTGGGCAGCATTTACACACAACTTCCAACCAATGTGCAAAGTTTCAGTTTTACAATCTCACGGGAATTTGCGAAAACATATCTGAAGAAGAAAAGGAATAATAAATATAGCCGCAAGCTGCAATTCCATGGTTCAAGCCAAGAAAGACCATTAGTAGTTGAAAGCTTTAACAGCTTAATTAACAAGTGTTGCCACTAAACGTGGCCATGTCCCCTGCCAGGTGATGGAAATCGACTGGGGTCGGCGTATCACACAAATACACATTGAAGCCAAAGATGAATAAAATCGGTCAAAGCGTTCCTGAGATTTTGCGTTCACAACAAACGGGACGTGAAGGATGGACGGCCAGACGGATGGACTGACGGAGCTAAATTCTATGTCCCCCGGCCCTAATACACCTTGACACCAAAAATGATTAGAATTGGTCAAACCGTTCTTGAGATATCATGTTGACAAGGTATTTGTAAGTGGTAAAATGGTTGTAATGACCTTGAGAATAATGCCAAGGTCATGTAAATCGAGTGGGCTGTGAGCACCCCCCTAATTCACCTTGACACCAAAGATGAATGGAATTGGTCAAACCGTTCTTGAGATATCGCGTTCACAACAAACGGGACATGACGGACGGACGGACTGAGCTGAATATTATGTCCCTCACCCCTAATACACCTTGAGACCAAAGATGAATGGAATCGGTCAAACCATTCTTGAGATATCGCGTTCACAACAAACGGGACATGACGGATGGACGGCTGGACAGATGGAGCTGAATACTATGTCCCCCGCCCCTAATACACCTTGACACCAAAGATGACTGGAAGCGGTCAAATCGTTCTTGAGATATCATGTTGACAAGGTATTGTAAGTGGTCAAATGGTCGTAATGACCTTGAGAATAATGGCAAGGTCAAGTAAATTGAGTGGGCTGTGAGCACCCCTCTAATACACCTTGACACCAAAGATGAATGGAATCGGTCAAAGTGTTCTTGAGATATCATGTTGACAAGGTATTTGTAAGCGGGAAAATGGTCGTAATGACCTTGAGAATAATGCCAAGGTCACGGAAATCGACTGGGATCGGCGTATCACACCAATACACCTTAACACCAAAGATGAATGGAATCGGTCAAACCGTTCTTGAGATATTGCATTCAGAACAAACAGGACATGATGGACGGCCAGACGGAGCTGAATACTATGTCCCCCGCTCTGCTCGCAACCGCGGCGGTGGGGGACAAAAACCACTTTAAGAGTATGCTGCAGGTATTTATGTGGACCTATTTTGCCAGTGTAATGATTGGACCAACAACTTATGATGTTTAGTCTGATTTGTGTATGTTAGGCTATTTTGTGCATTTGTGGCACCCCCTACTGGTTGATTTGATTGAAACTTTCAGGCTATGTTTCAGGTTCTTTTGTGGACATATCCTGCGAGTTTTGTAATGATTGGGAAAACTATTTATGATTTATAGTCTGATTTGTGTTATACCACGCTGCTTTGTTTTGCATTTATAGAACTCCCTATTGGTCAATTTGAAATGAAAAATTCAGGGTATGTTTCAGGTACTTATATGAATATATCCTGTGAGTTTTATGGCTATAGGACAAACAATTGCTGATTTATAGTCTGATTTGTGTTATACCACGCTGCTTTGTTTTGCATTTATAGCGCCCCCTATCATTCAATTTGAATGAAATTTTCAGGGTATATTTCAGGTACTTATATGAATATATCCTGTGAGTTTTATGGCTATCGGACAAACAATTGCTGATTTATAGTCTGATTTGTGTCATGCCATGCCCATTTTTTGCATTTATAGCGCCCCCTATCGGACGATTTGCATGGAACTGTCAAGTTATGTTTCTGATACTTATTTGGATATATCCTGAAAATTCCGTGATGATTGGCCCAATGGTTGTTGATTTTTGTCCATTTATGTGCTACGCCACGCCCCTGCTGAAGTTCATTGGTCAATATCTTGGAAATGAAATGAGATTTCAACAAGCCTTATTCAATTTTTGATAAGCTTGGTCCAATGACGATCAACAGCGAATTTCAAAGGAACCGGACCTACGGCCTAGGAGGAGATCTCAAAAATGTGTTTTTCAAAAAATTCAAAATTGCGAAAAATCTAATATGGCAGACCTTAGGGGTCCTTATGGGAAAGTTGTAGAGTTTGGACCAAGGAATGTCTGTACCAAGTTTCATGTAAATAGAACTTACAGCGTAGGAGTTATGACCTTTAAAGTGAAAAACTTTAAACTTTTTCAGCATTTACACACAACTTCCAACCAATGTGCAAAGTTTCAGGTTTCTACCATTTACCATTTCATGGGAATTTGTGAAAACATTTCTGAAGAAGAAAAGAAATAATAATAATTATAATAATAATAAACCAGCACAAAAACAATAGGGTTTCTGCCCTACGGGCTTGAACCCCTAATAATAATAATAATAATAATAATAATAATAATAAACCAGCACAAAAACAATAGGATTTCTGCCCTACGGGCTTCAACCCCTAATATTAAGAAGAAGAAGAAAAAGAGGGAGAAGAATTATTATTACGACTACTACTATTACAACTACTAAAGATTTTTCACTGAGACACACTTTGTTGAGCTGATTTCTTAAAACAGTGACTAGAGTTGCACTTCCTAGTTTTTACAGGTCAGCATTTTCTTACCTTACTTCCATACCTGTAGTAACACCTCCACCGGCGTCTTTTTTCAACTAACTTATATCCAAAAAAACTCACTACTTGAAAGCCTCTAACCGACAGTCTGTGGTTTTTTATTCCCAAGGTAAAATTGACCATAGTTTAATTTGCTTACCATTTGATATTGAGCCCAATAGGCAACTTCAACCCCACATTGGTGCAGGGGAGTTTGTGATAGTGTTCAGTTCAATCAAATGTAAATTACTTTGGATGAAATTACCGGCAATAACTGGAAGCTGGGAGGTAGAGTTTGCAGGGCAATGGTTCGGTTGCGGGCTCAACCCCACGTTGGTGCTTGGGATTCCGACTAGAAATGAATTTGGAGAAATGAAGCTGAGAAAAAACTGCTGTTGGGCTCTCGATTAAGGCCCTAACAGCTCCCCCCCACCAAAAAATAAACAATAAAAATAATAACACTTGTGGGGCGTATCTGTGTTTGTTTCTCACAAATAGGACAGAATAATTGAGGCAGAGTATGCATACCCAGCCCGTTCTTTCTCTCTGGTTGGCCCTTGGTGCTTGGCACGCGGCCGCGCAGTAGTGGATGGGAGCAGATGATGAAACAGCCTGCGTTCCGCCCGCCTCTAGACCTCTCCATGGCACGCGATATCACAAACTATGGACGGGATGACCTCTGATACTGCCAACCGCGCATGCGTAAACTCGGCTTCTTGACACTAAAGAAACGATAGAGCGTCTGAGAGGGAATGGTAAAACGTGTTTATGTTTTACACACGTGTGAGTACAGAGATTTGAATTGGTAGGATAGAAACAGCAAGCAAAATTCAATTTGTTAGAATTTCAATGATATGATCTTAAAATTTTGATTACAATCAACAATGAAATAAATGAATTGCATTTCGTCAAAATTATTTGAGTAGCCTATATCGCAATTAAGTTAGGACGATGGAGTTTAAATATTTACTAAATATTTATCTTTTAGAACGTTTTCATGCCGTTCACCACAAAAATCCAGCCCCTGCCGTAATAATACTATTTGACCATTATATCAAGGGGCATGATCATACGAGCAACACAGCTAGGAAGGGCTTAACACGGTGGTTTGACTTCGGTGAGCGCTCTTTCTGCGAGCTGGTTTAATTTCTCCAGAGTGTGCATGGGTTTGTCAGCGAGTAATTCACTGCTCTTCACAGTATACATTCATTAATGTTAGGCTGAATGTGAATTCTGGTTTGCTCACAGGTTATGATGACTACGTGAGTGCACTGGTGAATGGTCTAGGCCTGGGTTTTGATCTTTCCCCTCGTCCATTATGGGCCCCAGGCGCCTGCAACGTTGACTTGAGAAAGGCGGATAAGACGATAGACGGATGATCTCACTCGTGATCCATGTACAGCCAACGCCAAATGAACTGTGGCCTTTCGAATCCAGCGGCTTTGTGAATCTGTAAGTATAGTGCCATGCGAAAAAATAACGATCTTATACATTATCAGACGCGAAGCCTAATAATTACACCACAGTTTGGTTTATACTTGTGAATAAACAGGTGCATGAGTTCTTCTGCGAGGCCTGAAGGCAGATTGAAATGCTTTCCAATACATTAAATGATCACAAAACTAGAGGATTTGGTTTCTCAAAATAAAAATAAAAAAAATAAATTTACCATGAAATATTTGCGGTAAAAAGCACAGTCATGATAGGCTTCTGATTTTTGTTTCTAACTGTAAATAAATAGGCATCGCAAACATCAATGTATTCCCTAAGTCCCTGGTAGTAATGACGTCTCCGTACAATTAACTATCGGTTGACGTGTACCTCTTGATTTGAAAGCTTTCCCCTTTAATCATTCATTAGCGGAAACTTCTACAATTATCCAACCTATTTTTCATTCCGCAAAACAACAATCTGCCCCAAACAAAAAATGGACCATTTGCTTAATCAATAGAATCTACCAAATCTACCAAAAACGAATTCCTTTCTTGTCTAGGCCAAACATTATGTTCTTCGAAGTGAAAAAATAATAGACAATCATCTATATATGTTACACAGGACTTACTTGGCCTAATTTGTTTAATATATTTATTTCTTTGTATTTATTTGTGGTATTAAGAAGAGTACTCTCGAACAGTCACGAAGAGAATCATGTCAAATTCTTGTCACTATACAAAGACGCAATAATTCCAGCCATTTTGGGGACGGTGCATGAACCTTATATGTTGGCTACTTAATATGTCGAAATCCTCTAAAATGCTGCACCTGTAGCTGTTCTTCATATGTTGATGGATAATTTTTGGTGCAGTGATGAATGGTTAAATCGCTCAGTTCTTAGGTCATCTTTTGCATAATAAGAACGAGGCCTGGTCCGTGAATTTCTGACTGTTGACCTTTTCTTTCTCTCGCCTCCTTTCCCTCGCATTTTCTTTCACCAAAGTTCATGAATTTCCCCAAGGAATTTTTTAGCCATGGCATGGCTGCAGCGATACGAAACAAAAGGACAATCTCTCTCTCTCTCTCTCTCTCTCTCTCTCTCCACAATCTACTTTTTTTTAACTTGAGAAACACACTTCAATAGAGGAAAAGTTTCATATATTTAGATTAAGGCCTTGATGCCACTCTACTGTATTGTCTGAGTACTGTCTGAGTAGCCGAATTCGTTCACACCTGAAGCGTGAAAGCTGAACCATCTCATCAGCAGACCACAGCTGTCTTGGTAAAGCGCATGATCGTGGTCACATGTTGGCCACTGACGGGGCGCAAGTGCATTTCAAAACAGTGGATGCCTCGTGAATTTAATTTACCTCAGAACTGCGACCGCGCAAACAACCATTTACATGAGAAATGATCAAAACGCTTCGTATGACTAAATTTGAGCGTTACCGGTTCAATTTTGAGGCAGAGTTCTAATGAATGCAACACTTCAATACAATCGTATATAGCACGTCTATTATTGCATGGAATAATAAAAATGAACTTCTTTGCCTATATTTTAATATGGAAATAGGATGATAGATAATGCTTTGATAAAGAATTTCTGGATTGTAAATATGATTTTAGTTTTGGAATATTTCAAAATCAGCATGATAATCTTAAAAATGACTACTGTTGGTCTCACAAAAACGTTCATAACGTGAGAGCCAGCAGGCTGCAGTCGATTGGCTATAAACTGCACGGAGGCGCAAATTTACAGTTTGGCTTAACAAATAGGAAAAATCACGGTACTATTACAGCAAAAATTACGGTTTCATATAATAATAATAAAAATAATAATAACAATAATAATAATAATCATCATCATCATCATCATCATCATCCTTTAAATGGTCTCCAGAATCTAAACAGTTTACACATTTAATAACTTTTAAATTGTGAGGACTGAAAAATAATTGCATGACAGGCCATGTATTTTGTTGATCGTTGCTCCAACCATTCATCAGTAAATGTGAACCTTTCACTGCTAAACTTGAAATAAAATAACCTAAAAATGCACAAGTCCAATTTAAGTTCAATAGACCTAAACAACAACAACAAAATTTCAAAGGAATGCCTGTTGATTCTGCTATAACCAGAAATACTAAACAACTCAAAAACGTTTTGAAACTTTTGAATGCAGAAAAAGTAATCAAACAGCAGCAAAGCAGTGTTAGACGCGTTAGAACCTGTCCTACCACTGCAAGTTTGATCAAGTTCAGCTTGTCATCAAAAAGTATTTTAAAAATTATCTTGGCTACAGACCGTATTTTGATGCGCAACATCATACAATTGAATGTAGTAATAATAATAATAATAATAATAATAATAATAATACATCTAATATTACATCTATTATTATTATTATTATTATTATTGTCAACGGTATTGATTCGTTTTTTTTTTTTTTTTTAGGATAATACTCTAATCACTTCTATGGCTGAAAACACGACAATGGATGACTTATAATGACTAAGTGAATCGGTACTTTTAATTACGCCTGCATCAAAGTAACGAGTGGATAAACAGTGGATATTTTGCCAATGTTTCTTGCTTATCTTCCAATTGAATTACAGCATCTGAAATTCTCTGGTTTCTTATGGCACAATTTCACAGATCAGTTCGAAATCTGTTGTACCATGCTGTTACAAAGATTATGTATTGGCATACAGACCCCATACTATTTATGTACTATCAATGCAAAGTAACAAATAAATACGTATGAAAAGGGGGAGGGAAATCTATTTTGAATGAATTCGCCCCATTCGCAGTCAAACTGAAATGTCTGATTGATCTTGTTCAGACTTTAATGAAACAAATTCTGTACAAACTTAATACGAAAACAAAACGTTGAAATTAAAGTTTTAAACAGCCGTTTTGTATAATTAGTGCTGCAACTTTGTTGTGATTGCACTTTTGGCGGTCAATAGAAAGTTTTTTTTTAACTGATCGTTTTTAATATTTGGAGGTCTCTTTTTACGTTTTTAGTTTTTTTTTCACAGCAGTTTCCTTCAGAACTCTATTTTTTCGGGATATAATGGCCGATATTAAACGAAAATCAACCAACTTGACAACAGGCTATCATTTGAACAACAGGTTTTAAGCTCACAAAATACTGTAACAGAACAAACAATTATCCTAACTCCAAAACCAGACTCCGATTTATCTTGGAAAAGTAATGTTTACGCTGACATAATTCAGAAATTATCCGTTTTCCACTATTTCTGTTTTTCCGAAGCAACCCAGACAAAAAATCTGAGCCGGAATGTGATGACCAACACTGCTTAAAAAAAATCAGAAAACTCGTTTGTTTAACGCTTAGAATACTGAGACATTTGCTCAGATTCACATTCCAGTGTATAGATTACAAGGCAAAAAATGGCACCAGCAGCTGACAATTTAAAACTAGTTTATTTCTCTTTTTTATTGCACTGAATCATCTCCCCAAGAAAGTTATCAGGCAAGCGTGCATAATTGAATTTATTATTTACCAAGTTCGTGTCAACCACCATTTTACCTTACTACTTCCGTTCTCTCTACCCAATGCAAATTGCTGCCACAGTCACTCACACTGAAGGAATCCTGTAGACAGCACTGGCATGCTTCCTTATGATGCTGCAAGACATCCATCTTTATTTCTGCATGCTCATTTACCACAATGTGTTTTCAATGGTCTAATACTCATTTTCAATTTAGTTAATGACATATTCAGTCCTAGTATAAACTATTAGTATTGGTTGAAGTCCACGTCACTACGAATTCAACTGTTTACTCACACACACACAGACATAACCAACCTGAAGAAATCAGTCTTACTACATGAGCCTTTTTCACTCTTGCACCAATATGAATTGTTATTGTGTTCAGTATAAACAGACCAAGTCGAGTTGAAAGAACAGTAAAACATTATGAGTTAAATCAACGCTTACAGGGTCCTTCTGATCCTACTTTTTAAGAATTTGAACCCACTTTTGCCAGGGTGGGTTCAAATTGACTTTGTCAGAGTTAGTGGGAGATGGTAAGAGTTGATTTTGCTCAGAACATTTTGTTCCGAGCATTTTGTTGTGGAGAGTCAGATGTTCCAGTCCTTTTACTGCATACACGCACACAGACAGACACACAAACACGCACACGAACACACACTCGGATGCAGAAACTCACTTAATAGCCGAGCCCAGGCCTCAGATCCTGAAGCAGTAGGTTGGCAGTGGAGGTGCACATTCTGGCCCCCCCACCCTCTCGACAGAGACGTTTTAAACACGCAGAGACGCACAATATAAATCCACATCCACCGGACTCCTGCAGTATTTTGTGCACATGCTCATGAGTGTACAGAGAGACTGGAATAGAGACAGACTCAAAGGACACATGTCCTTTTCTCTCGTTTTTTTTTTTTCTAAATACACAAAACTGCTTTTTGTTCCTCATTTTTTCATTTAAAGTGGGTAATAGAGAGGGGGGGATTCGTTTGATCACATGATTACAATTCACCTGAGAAAACACAAAGAGTGCACAGAGGGAGAAGAGAGGGAATGAGGGAGAGAGAAAGAGAGAGAGAGGGAGACAGAGAGATTCACTCATGGTAAGGACTCCCCTTATCAGAGTCAACATTCATGGATGAAGGATAAAAATAAGTGATTTTTTTGGGAAGGGAGGAGAGAAAGAGGGATGGAGACAGGGGCCGATTGTTGAGACGAACAAAGTTGGTGTTTGTCCTCCCTCTGGGCTGTAATATTCTCCCCTCGCTATACTATATTTACCACCTGATGCCACCTCGCCTCAGCCTTGGGCTTTGTGTCGCCCTAATTGTCTGTTGATATATGTGCCGCTATAAAACTCACACTAACAGTTTGTCAAACCAGTTCTGAGTCTAAAAGAGGACAGTCCCTAATTCCCAGCGTCTCTTTAATTCACTTTCAATATAGCTAGCACAGCACAGCACAGTGTCGACCTGCGAACTAACCTTACTTAGTCGTACTTAAGCATTTAGCGTAAGGGAGCACTGCTAAGTGCAGTGATGCCCAATTGCCGGCTCTAGGACTCTTCGTCAACAGACTTTTCTTCCCGGACTCTTTGTCCCTGGATTGTTCGTCCCAATAATGCTTTGCCCCCTTCCTGCATTGGAATCTTAACCCTTATATCATGGTGATCTGTCCGCTGTTCGTCTGTCCATCCATCTGTCAACAATGGCGGCATGTTTCATTATCGTTAGGGGACGAAAAATCCGGGGACAAAAGGTCCTCGGGGACAAAGAGTCCAGGAACAAAAAGTACATGAGGATGAAAAGTCCGGGGATGAAAAATTCAAGGACGAAAAGTCCAGGGACAAAATATCCGGAGACGAAGAGTCCTGTAGCCCCAATAGCTATGTGCTTGCTATTGAGGGCCAATCATATGCATCTATTCAAACTAATCATTAACTGACTGATTGACTGATTGATCTCACAAAGTAAATTACAAACGAGTCAGATTGTTGATCCTAAACAGAGTTCTCCCACAGGGTGGCAGGACTTCCTCTCTCCGATAGGGTGAGAGGCTCTGTCATCTGTGAGGACCTCAGAGTAGAGATTGGTTCCTCCACACCGGGAGGAATCGGTTAAGGTGTTTTGGGTGTTTGGTAAGGATGACCCCTGGATACCTCCCTCTGGGGGTTTTCAGGCTCGTTCACCTGGGAAAAGATCCCGGGGGAGACCCAGGGCTCACTGGGGAGACTGTGTCTCCAAACTGGTCCAGGATCCCCTTCAAATCCCGAAGCTAGTGTACGCAGCTGGGGTGAGGGATATTACTTGGTCAGTAAGTCAGTTTGTATTTAATTTCCATGGGGGTTTTTTTTTTTTTTTTCACAACATTGCTCATGTCAGGAAAAAACAACATTGCGCTTCAGAGCATAATCATACAATAATGACCACAAGCATACAGCAGCACACAACAATGACAGGCAAAGAAACAGGCTTAGAGTTCCCTCAGCGAGTCAAATTGTTCAGGGCTGTTATGGCTGCACGCGAAACGCGTGTATTCGCGTCTTTGCATTGACTTTGAATGTAATCTTTTTCGCGTCCGGTGTGAAAGCGGCTTAAGCGTGTTGAGAACATAGGTGCGATACTCTGGGACATAAAACTCTGGGATTCTCTGCTTTCCCGGTGACCACTGCAACCCTGAGTCTGAATCAAATGGTAATAATGGATGGATGGATGGATGGATGGATGGCTGGATGAAGTCCATGTTTCTGTCTGTAAAACACAGCACTGCTGATGTCGCTGCTGGTTTGGCAGATGTGCACAAGATCAGGTACAGCCCAGCCCAGCTGTGGCATGACCCTGTGCTCCACTGAAGCTAATTAGCTCACAGGTGTTCAGCCTGAGCTGATCTATCACTGTTCCGTGCCCTTAAGGTTAAACATGGAGGGTTAGACTGAAGGAGGGGAGCTGCCTCGGCTTCTCCTCCAGTCTGAGGCCTGGGGTAGAGGAGTTAGAATCCGGCTAAAGGGAGACAGAGACCTACAGCACACTCTACTGTGGCCCTCACAGCTCATGGACACAACTACAAAAAGGACATGACGTGTGTGTGTGTGTGTGTGTGTGTGTGTCTGTTTGTCCGTGTTCATGTGTGTGTGTGTGTGTGTGTGCGTGTGTCTGTGTGTGAGTGTTTGTTTTCATGCCAGTGTGTTCCTGTGCATTTGTGTCCTTTGGTTGAAAGCCAACTCTGGACCAAAGCTACAGCGCACCTTCTACATATCTCCATAGCTTTCACTTCACATCCTGAAGAATTTTTTCACTCCCAGGGACTAGCATTATATAAAAAATAATATTTTGGAAATTCGAAATTGCCAAGAGAAACTAGTTTCAATGCAAATGCAAAAATCATTACAACCACAATAAATACGCAATTAAGATAAAGGTCAAAGATTGCAAGAAAAAAAAAAAACAATAATCCTTCACGCAAATACATTTTTAATTCATTAATTACACTAGAATGCAACTGACTCTAGCGTTGCTCTGCTCTTGTTTTTCTGTGGAAACAAAATAAGACAGGAGATTGAAAGAGTACAAATTTGGATTTTACCTATGTTAAAATGGTGCCTGACTATGATGAAACTGATGGATGAGGAATGACTTCTCACAAGAATAACAATCCAGTCAGCAAGCTATGTTTGTCGCGGTATTTACGCGTAATTCACTGTCCCAGGGCTGATTTCATAGGTTGCCTTCAGGCTTTCGCGCAATCAATCAGCTGACAGAGTTGATTTCAAAAAAAACGAATGAAAAACAAGGATGCCCGGCTACATAAATAGCTTAATGCATGTTTCGTTCTGTACACGGCAATATGGCGCTGTGTTAGCGGTGACTTATTTTATATATGTATTTTTATTTACGTTTCATATGAAATGAGTGCGCAGGTATGCACAACCTTGTGAGTCCTGTATGCATCTTGTGTCTACTCCTTCAAGAAAGATACATTTTGTAGCCATGCGACACTGGGTTGAATTCAATGAATAACATGTCTTATTTTCTCGTTCTCCGGTGATGTCATTTTTTTAGCCTTGTTCATTTTAATGATTTCTGAACTCACCAAATCGTTTCAAAGAGGATAGCACTAATTGAAAATTATGGATCAGCGTCGATGGAACGCAGATCGATTGCAACATAAAGATTATGATGGCCATTCATTATAGGCCTGCCATTTATTTTTATAAAAGCACAATCATAAAATTAAAGAGAACAGAAAAATAGGTGATGTTTACTGCTGGTCACAGAAATTCCGAGGAGCTCAACCCAAAATCCGTGCTGCGCTTCTATTTTTATGATTTTCTCGTGCATGTGAGAGGAATCCCTCTTTGACTGAAATTTTCTGTAATTATTGAAGTTGCTTATGAGGTATGTTTTAGTGCTCGATATGAGCTTTTCTTTTCGAACTACATCGGTTTAACGGAATCCAAGCTCAATCTGTGCAGGTCATCTGCATTGACTAATTTTTTGATGACTAAACATATACGATTGCGCTTGTACCGACGGTTTTTTTTTAGAACAAATCAAATCAACTATCAGTATACTAAAAATGTGTTATCTTCGATAGGCAAATTCCATTTCATGATACAATCTGTAATTACCATACTGAAATACTCTTGAGTAAATACCTACAATGAATCTTTAGAGGCAAATCCTCTCCAACACACTTGCACACTATCAGGTGATGTGGCTGGATAACAAGGTGGTCAATTCTAAAACAAAGTTCATAAAAATTATTACCAGCGCCCTTAATAAAATTTTGTGGCTGCCGAGACCATTTTTACACACTCAGCTCGAAGTACCCTGGGCAAACAAACGAATAGGCTAATAAGCTCGAATTCTTTCGGAATAAGCACTGAGTCACAGGAAAACAGTTTAATAGTCCTGGAAGTTCTCGTTAATGTTATGCTCATTTGCAGTGCGGAGGACTCGGTATCTATTAGGTAGATGGGTAGGTGAAATGGGTATTCTCTCCTTTGTATTTCAATGGCTTTTCGGTTGATGGGTGGGTATAGGAGGGTGTACTCCGTATATCTACGCATACCCTCCACTACACCACTGCTCATTTGCATTCAAATGTTGCTCTCAGGTGTATTTTTTCAGCTAAGCCTATATCGCTTTTTTTTCTTAGCGCTACAGAAAAATGTGTCATTTCGATTGTCCATATTGAAGCATTGTGATTATGTCCTATTTAAATGCTGAGCGCGCGAGACTTAAAGCCTAATCGATAAGTTGACTTTTTTGTGTGCATTCAAATAACAATTGTTTGTCTATGCACACGTCAACGTGCGTATATCATGACGTAACCTTTCATGGTTTTACGCATTAAAGCAATCACCTACAAACTCTAGGCTCAATTTCAAATAATTATACCAAGAAAATCATTGCTCTTTAATTAATTGATTCTCGCAAGGGCGAGGAACCGACAGCAGACAGCAGAGGAAAACCGCCTCCCTGCACAGAAATCTGGAAAATAATTTCTAACCAACCAATCACCAAAGCCAATGCGCGCCTGGAAGCGAGGTGTAGAGTTGCGCCCGTGTAGACTTGCTGTTCCTTTAAGATTTTTTCCCACAAAATATTTTTTTTCTCTCTCAGTACACAACGAGCTCTTTAAGCCCCAGCGTGCGACACAGAGCCGGCATTCATTAAGCGCCACAGCGAACGAGGGGGCTGGGGAGAGAGCGCGAGCGTCATTTTGGCAACTCGGGGACACACCATCTCTCGTGTTAAGCGGGCGGCCTGCATTTCTCCACAGAAGTAAGGCGCTTACGACTCCGACTCCGTCTCTGTCGCTCTGTTTCCTACGGAGAGAATGACTCCCTTTCACTCTCCTAATAATAAATTTAGACCCAGTTCATATTAAATTTCATCTTCTCCGTTGGTATTTCCGCTGTGGTTATTATTGTTGTTGTTGTTGTTGTTGTTGTTGTTGTTGTTAGTATTATAAATGTTGTTATTGTTTTATAACAGAGTAAAGTTATGTTGCAGTCGCTGCTTTTAATATCTAAAAGAAAAACACGAACAGTGTTGACAATTATTATTATCATTGTTGTTGTTGTTATTATTATTATTGTTGATGTTAAAGTTTTTTGTATTTAAAACTTAAACACTTTGTCTTCGTTAGCTGCAGTGACTAACTCCTTTTGTTGCTTTTAGTAGATTAAAATCACCACAGAATGAGATTTAAGGCTCAGTATGGATTTGTATTAGATTCAAAAAGTAATATTATTTCATCTATTTAATCCAAAAAAAATTATTTGTGAGCTTCTGTAGGAATTCATTGGCTTCTTATATTCGACATAATCAAGCTTTCCCGTGCCGTTCACATCTCTTCATTTCATCAATTTTGGTGCGTTTGCATAATCAAAAGTTGGAGACTGATATCGAGGACGAATAGAGGTCCTATCAAAATATACGAACATTCCTACACCTCAAGGAGTTGAAATAGCCTACCTGTGTTCACGATTTCTGTTTGTTGCTTATCTGCGAAGAGATTGCTCCTTCCAATTATTTAACGCAAGACTGTACCGGGACATATCACACGAAGAAAACTTGAAGTGAAATTTCTATGATATGTTCTAAACATATGCCTGTTTACACTTGGCTTACACGCGGTGCTCCTGTTGTTATCCCTGAACTTGAGACATTCACCTCCTAACATTATACAGCGAGGCACAGCCATGCAGATTATAATTGAAGCCGGGCCGCGAATTCCATCGTACACAGGAGTTAGGCTATACCTCCAAATCGCCCCATAAAAAGCATTAGCAAGAACTTTTGACCATTGCCAGTACCATGCCTAAAGCCAACATATCTCAATGAAATATGCAGCACTATTGAGATTATAATTAAATATGGCGGAGATGCAATCAACGCGCGTGCCAAATCAAACTTCGTTATTTCTCAGGGCCAATACAGTAACTTATTTCATGGCGATAAATCACTTTCAGAAAGCGTCATAATCTTCAATTAACCTTACTTTAGCCTGCTTAAAATTTTAGCCCCATTTCTCTATGTTTTCGTAATAGTTAAGCGCGACGGATAAATAACGATAAATAATTTTGATATGATTAATGCCATAGCCTAATTATTCGATCTTAAAGTCATTCAGGTCGATCAATGATTGATCGGATCATTTAAGTTTTAGTTCTAAATGCAAGATCCCCTATAGCCAACTTTAACTGATGATTTACGTTACATTTCAATAAGCTAGAATCAAAAAATGGTTAATTCGAGACTTGAAAAAATGTAGCAAGTGGCTATAATAATATAGTTACAATCGTAAGCGGCCGCAGAAATAAAATAAAATTGTGAAGCCTTTTAGTATGTAGACCAGTATTGAAATTTAAATGCCAATATATCTTCTGACGCGTGGTATTTCGGTCTTTCAGTCCGAATGCTGACATGAATATTGGTCGCATATTTTCCTCGTCGAGCATAGCAGTCAATAAAGAATTGAAGGGCTGAGTTCCAGAGTGGTGTAACCCCCAAAAAAAGAAAATTAGAGTTTGGATCATATAGTGTATTGTGACAGATGTTGATAAGATTCATAACGCAAAATTGGTGTCATGTCATGTCTATTATACCTCTTAACAACATTGTAGCCTTTTTTATATGTGTTAAAAACTTTGACATCTACTGTCTCAAAAATAATGTTCTGTGGGTTAGACCGCTCTGGTTCTAAGCCCTTCAATTAGGCTATGATGGAGGGGAGAAAATGGTGAAAATAGCAATTAGGCATTTCGGCCAACATCGTGTTGCCTAATTTATGATAATAATGGTACGCGCAGACATTTTACAATAAATTATATCCCCCCTATTGTGAGAGCCATGTAAACTGGCCGACAAGCCAAAGAGAATGCCTGCTTTGTGCAGCGATATTCACTGACAGCACAGAACGTGTCAGGATACAGAAGCCCTCTGTGCAGGCGACAGAGCAAGTGCGTAGACTGGACACTCATAGCCGATCCAATCGATCTTACATAACACTCTAATACTACTGCCAATAGATAGGCTAATTAATTCGGAAAATAAAAACATAAGTCAAATTTGTGCGCCCAGACTGACGAATAACGAAATGGATTTCATGCCCAAGCCAGATGTGCGCAACATTCAGGGAATATATATTTTGTCAATTTCAATGAGATACAGTATGTTTGGGTGCAAAAATAGGCATTACCCTTTCTCCGTGAACAATGCGGAATCTCCATCACGTGGATGTTAATAAGAAGTACATCAGCAACAATTTTTTTGTTCTTTTTTTATACCTTCATTGAATTTTATTCTGGGTCGTGTAGTGCTGTATCCCACCCCCTAAAAATAGCACAGAATCCGGCACTGTTCTCACATGTATGGGCATATGCTCACCTTTAACAGGCTTTTATTTCCAGCCTGCTCCTGTTTATCGGAGAACTCAGATGCGTAAATGGATCTGTGGCAGGGTGATCCCATGATTTCCCAGCACTTACCCTTCCGAGAGCTTGTAATAGCTGTTAAGCTTCAAACAGCAATTTATTTCTGGCAATGGGGATGAAATACACACATGGGAAAACCATGACGAAACTCGAATCGGACTGAATAACAACATTTAGCCTGCACCAAAATGTGCGCAGCTTATTCATTTACGTTGCGGGTAACCATAGTGCGTATTGAATATTGATAACGCTACACGGGGTTGGTTTGCATTACTGTCCAGGATGCGCCATTGTGATGTTTTAGCGATATGCTGCGCAACATGTTTGAGTGTCTTGTGAACTTAGCCTTTTTTGACGTTAAAGATAATCAGACAGTATATCTATCTTTTTTCAGGAGTAAAATTGCAACGATTCGAAAAGGTAGAAAGCATCACTGTAGACAACGAGAAAGCGGTGAAACTGGAAGGTGAAACGAGGAAGAAAGCAACACACTTCAACTTTTTGCTTTTACGAATGGAAAACAACTGAGTCGAGGGGAAGATTCAAGACCATCAATTAGCAAGTAAAAAGACAGGACAGGGAGGGTAAGCACAAGTCCTAGAAAGGGACGTGCTCATTTTTGCGTGTTGGGCCTTTCTCTGTCATATTTAACTGAGACCAGAATAAAGTGCAGACCCTACCCACACGTGTCTTCTATACGACACTCTCGGCGAAAGAGCCTCCCAATCAGGACATCTTAACATTGACGCTTTCAGTCCTGTAACATCGAACGACATGTCGGGAGAAGATCAGAGTTTATCTGAGGTGGAAATGAGTCCAGGAGCTTCCGATGATGCTCTCTCTCACTCGCCCGGTCATTGCTCGGGAGCGATGGGCGGGAGCGACTCGCCTCTACCCGCCGCGCAGCATCAGATTCAAAGTGTGGGCCGCGAGACAGGTGGAGGCGCTGCTAAATCGGATGAAGAAGAGGATCGTTTTTCTGTGGGCATTCGCGAGGCGGTCAGCCAGGTGCTAAACGGCTACGACTGGACTCTGGTGCCCATGCCAGTGCGCGTCAACTCGGGAAGCAAGAGCAAACCTCATGTAAAGAGACCTATGAACGCCTTCATGGTGTGGGCGCAGGCTGCGCGCCGGAAACTGGCCGACCAGTACCCTCAGCTGCACAATGCGGAACTTAGCAAGACTTTGGGAAAACTGTGGAGGTATGAATGTGCGATCTGTTAATACCGACTTCACCATTCATTCATCCACCTTCTTTACCATATGCGTGCATTCAGGTGTAGCAATTGTTGGCTTGTTGTGCTTCAAGCATGCATAAACCATTGCTGTAAAAAAATAAATGTAGCCTATTCACCATGTGCCCTGCGTTTTCGACTTCACACCATTCCTGTTCTTATTCTTAAACGCACTCATACTATTATTGATCGTTACCGTGTTAACTATCAAATACCACTGCCGCCTGGTGGTACTTATTTACGCGGAAAACACTGAAAAATAGCCCATTAGAACATCTGCCAATGCTCAAGTGTACTGGAATGAAGGTTGGTTGATTTGAACTGACAGTGTGCAAAGGGTTCTGTAAAGCTTCGACACCGGCAATATAAAAAAATTTAATTTGTTTAGTCAATTGTGAATCTAAACTTTGTATGATGATGCAATGATTCAACAATCTCGGGGATGAAATCAAAAGCACATTTCCCGTCATTAATATAAATGTAGCTTATTAGCATTGTTTGCTTTATTTCCAATCATTATTTCCAAAGATCATGGGACTAACTTTGAAGTAAAAAATGCTGGATCTAAAGATACTGTATGGAAAACTGACAATTGTCAAGGAAACTGGATTCTTAACAATGAAGGTCATTAGTTTTCTCTATATATTAAAACCTAGCAAAGTAGCCTGCTTTTAATCCCCATAGTGAGTGTTTGTGTGTCACAAAACTGGGACAGGTTTCCTCATGTATGTCAGTCATTCAGTTTATGTTTTATACTTATGTCAAAAATGCTTAACCGTGAAAAGACTGCAAGGGAAATACTTTCTTGGTTTCTGGCTGTGGACACCATAATTTTGCGGCCCGTTCATAAAATTCTTCATTTGTGGTTATTGAGCGTTAGATAGAGATAAATTGAAAGTACAAGATTACTAGGCTATATTTTGAGAGGAAAAAAAGAAAGAGACATACGAATGCAGAGGATGCGCGCACTTGTGTTTGACTACTGCTTAAGCAGCCTACGTAATTTCACTATTTGTTCATCCGGAGGTTAGAAGTTATTTCTTACACATAAATGTGCAAACGTATTAATTCTGATTGAATCGCGACCGTAACCCTGTCTCTATACCACACCTCTTCAGACTCCTGAACGAGAGCGACAAGCGGCCGTTTATCGAGGAGGCTGAGCGGCTGCGCAAACAGCACAAAAAGGACTATCCAGAGTACAAGTACCAGCCCCGGCGCCGCAAGAACGGGAAGCTGACCCCCAGCTCTGAGGCCGACACCCACTCTGAAGGTGAGGGCAGCCACAGCCAATCACAATACAAGACTCTGCACCTGGAGCACGCCCACTCCGTTGGAGCTGGGTCTCCATTGGTCGATGGGCGTCAGCCTCATTCAGCAGGTGAGCTGTGGGGTTTGACGGTTATGTTTATAGTTTAAAAAGCATAAGGAATGCGTTCCAAATTCCTATGCCCCGCATGTTCATCTCTGTCCATTTATCACTTCCTTTTAGTTCACTCATTTTATTAGTCTTATTAAAGTTATTTATTTCACACTTTTATCCACAGCAACTAACAATTAATTGATACAAATGCAGGGGCCAAATCTCCAATTTGGGTTACTCAGAGGCCCAACAGCTGCACTGATCTTATTGTGGTAACACACAGGCTTGAACAAACATCTCTCTCTCTCTCTCTCTCTCTCTCTCTCTGTACAGGCCAAAGCCACAGCCCCCCAACACCCCCCACCACTCCAAAAACAGAGCTGCATTCTGGGAAGTCGGGGGAGGGGAAGAGGGAAGGCACTGGAGGGGAGGGGCCCGGCGGAGGGCTAGGCCCCGCAGGGGAGGGGGGCTCCGGTAAACCGCACATCGACTTCGGCAACATGGACATCGGCGAGATCAGCCACGAGGTGATGGCCAACATGGAGCCCTTCGACGTCAACGAGTTCGACCAGTACCTGCCGCCCAATGGGCACCCGAGCATGGGGCAGCAGGGCGGGGCCAGCGTGGGGGCGGGGTCTCCGGCCACACCCTACGCTTATGCGCTGGCGGCGGCCAGCGGACACTCGGCGGCCTGGCTCTCCAAGCAGCAGCAGCAGCACGCGGCCCTCAGCCCCGACTCCGCCAAGCCTCCCATCAAGAGCGAGTCCAGCTCGGGTGGCCATTTTACGGAGGCCGCCTCGGGGGGCTCCCACGTCACCTACACCCCCCTTGGCCTCCCCCACTACAGCTCAGCTTTCCCCACTCTGGCTTCCAGAGCCCAGTTCGACTACGGAGACCACCAGCCCTCCGGCTCCTACTACACTCACTCAGGCTCCCCCTCCAGCCTGTACTCTGCCTTCTCCTACATGGGCCCCTCCCAAAGGCCCCTGTACACTGCCATCACTGACCCCAGCAGCGTGACCCAGTCCCACAGCCCAACACACTGGGAGCAGCCAGTCTACACCACTCTCTCCAGACCCTGAGGGGCAGGAAGGTGGGGCAACAGTTTAGAGGCTGAGATGGAGGAAAGGCCTCCGGTATTGGACTTGACTCGGAGGGTTCTTGGAGGGATTGTTGTTGCTAAGGGACAGGAATTGCTAATGCTTGATTCAGTTTAGAATCCACCCTCTTTCCTGTAATAGTGCCTACATACACAGTGTTGGACTTCAGGTCTTGCTCTGTGCAAGACGTATATAACAGACTGTTGTTTTGTCTTCAAAAATAATTTTAAATGTACTATATTTACAGTTTCGGTAAAAAATGAGCAAGAAGAAAACTGAAAAAATACGCAAGAAGAGACTCAAAGCATTCTCAGCCAACGTATTTCTTTCAAGCATTGCGTTTTTTATACCTGGAATTTACAAAATTCGTAAAACTGTCCATTAACGCTCAATGTCGCACTCTGAATCCAAGATGTACAAAATAGATTTTGATAGATGCATTAAAGCCAGTAATCGGAACATACACTAACGATAGAAACAGAAGACAGAAACATTTCAATGTTTTTTTTTTCTTTTTTTTTTTTGCAAATGGACCATCATTTTGGGTCAAACAATATGTGTGACATAAACTGATATCCATTTAGCATTGACTGAGGAAGTGCATAATAAAGTGACGGCCAAACCAGCACAAGTGAGCACTGCATTATGGGACGTCCATGGACAGAGACTGAGGAAAAACTACAGAGGAGGTGAGGAAACATTTGTCGTAATTTTATTGACATGTTGTAGCTCATTGTGATGAGTCTGTGATGAGTTTCAGTGGACTGTTCCATGCAGTCCCTGGGTTCATAGAATCACGCCAAAGTATTGGGAAAGAAAAGTAGATCATTCGAAATGAAGCTTATATTCATAGGAATATATCACTTTTATACGGAATAATACTCTTTTTCTATTAACCAAACGGAGTTGTTTGTATTTTCGAAGAAAATTGTATTTTGTGATGATTGTTTAATTATTGTTTCATTACGTACACGTCATTAATGTACAACACTGAAATGTCTGCAGCACTGTCTCAATGTAATTCTGTTGTTAATGTTACTGTTACTTTTCAAGTGTACCGTTCAGTGCAAAATGCCACAGTTTGTTTGTCCAATATTCAGCTTTACCTTGTTTTATTATGCTAATTTTATTTGTTCTATCTTTTATTTGTCGTAAGTGCCTGTGTGTGGAATTGAGTGAATGAATAAGCTGGAGGCCTTATAGTGGTTGAAATCTGGAGAACATGATTATGCCTATCCGCAAAGCGTGTGCCAATGTGGACAACAGGGTGTCCAATGCTGTGGCCCCTTATTTTCCAAATATTATCACTGGATCAGCAGAAAATGTATTCATTTTTTATTCTTTCATTGTTTCCAAATTAACAGTTAAATCTGAGAGGGATAAAGTTATGGGAGAGATTGACGAGGTATTCACTACTAGACATTTTTTTTTTATACACATCATATGCAATCCACAGTAATTCTCAAAATATTTTAAAGGAAAAACATTCTAAGTGGAACAGGAAGGACCTAAAGCCCCTGTCACACTGCGGAGAGTTAGGAGTACGAGTTATGGCGAGTTGTAGCTCGCCATAACTCCTCCCTAGTCGTGCATAACTAATTTCCATGTCTTTGTATGTTGCAGAGATGTTCTGTCATGTCACCACTACTCTGCATTGTACTCTGAATTTTAAACTGTTTAAAATTGTCGTGCGAGTTTTCATCACGTACACATGTCATGCCTTGCGGAAGGTATGTTACCAGAACTTGCGCAAGTCTCGTACTCATGTCTTGACTTGTAATCGCTTCTCGCCATGTAAAAACTTCCATAACATGCTGTGAGTTTAGTGCCGAGTTTGGACGAGTTGTGACGATCCTCTAAAAAGGCATGGATTTCTGGAACATCATCAGACACTCCATGACTCAAAAATCCAGAAACAACCGATTTTATACCCAGTCAGTGATAGTCGTCTTCATTCGTGCAGTTTTCGTAAGTTTCTCATCATTTCTCGTAAAGAAATCATTCAGGTTCGTCATGGACTTGTGTTATTGTGGCCCCAACTCATCAATACTCGCCAAAACTCATGTATTGTTGAAGAGCAGTCGGGTTGTTGAGTGAGTGTTGTGTTAAGATCGAACACATGTTGCAGCAACTCTTGCGAAATGGATGATTCTCGTACACATCTCCTATCAGTGTTCCCACATGTTGAACAGAAGTTGAAGAGAAGTGGAAGAGGAGTTGAAAGAATCCCACAACTCGGGCCAACTCACAGAAATTTGGGGCGAGTTGTAAATCGTCAGCAGTCGTGACAACTCGCACTCCTAACTCTCCACAGTGTGACAGGGGCTTAAAGGAAATGAAGACCACAATTTCCCCAGGGAGCCTCCTGATGTCATGCCGTAAGAGCATTCAGCGTCTTACAGGAGATTTTAATGGTAGTAAGTTTCGTTAATATTCGAAGTGAACATTTTTTTTTTATGTTATTGCACTTCCCGGGCTCCGTATTAAAGCAGTTGCGCATGTTGATATTTAAGAAACAAACGGGGTGCGTCCGAGCGCGTCTGCAAGTAAGCCCGGCTCTTAAGATTCGAAAAAATTACGCGAAAATTTTGCCGAAGTTGCCATAAGCCCTCCAAACCCCGCCATAGCTGCAGCCATCGCGGGGTTTGGAGGGCTTATCGCGCAACTTCGGCAAGATTCTCGCGTGATTTTTCGGGAATCTCGCGCAGCCGGCTCACTTGCAGACGCGCTCGAACGCACCCTCGGTTCTGGCTCATGTAAGTCACATGACAAGGCGTTTGCTCTTTGAGAATCAGAAGACTGGACAAGGTTGCTTCCAAAATTTGTGATCTGCAGACATGGTGGAAACTCCAAATGTTTAATAGGCCTTCGCCATGTTTTGTCTTGATGCCAAGGACATTTTTTCCCGCGGCGCCGCAGACTGTCGCTGACGGTTAATGCGTTGCAAATCGTCAACTCCCTCACTTGCATGGACGTTCAGCAAAAACTTTCAGCGTGACGCATGCGCATTACGCGTTGGTTTCGTGCTTTACGGAAAATCAGTATCGGAAAATGATCGGTTTCCTGAGGCATATGTTCATGTTTGTGTCAAAGTTTGACATCTGGACCATCTTGTCCCTTTCATTTCCTCCCTCACGAATAGAAAAACAACGGAGCTTTCCTCTTCTCACAGTATGAAGCATTTTGGTTTGTATTTGACATTTAAGCATATTATACAATGATTTTCTTATTGCCTGGTTCATCTCAAAGAAGTCGTATTTTACATTTCTGACATTTTGATTTTGCAACATAAACCTCCTGCTGTTTTTTTATTATTGTCGAACACCATCTTTTTTAAATGTTCTGTATTAAAAACAAATTATTTATATTTGCTGACGCTGTCATGTCTTGTCTGAACAGTTTGAAGGTGTTACTGTTGACATTGTTTTGTCCTCTCATAATACTTTCGTTACCCTTTTTAGGTAGGAATTCATTAACCTGTTGTGACAATACAAAAATATAGAAGAATGAGGATTCCTCAATAACCTTTTTATACATTAAATAAATACAATGTGTGTTCTGCTTTTGTATGTCCTGCAATTTTGAAAATTGACTTCATTCCTCAATAACATCAATAGTTATGTATTTATGAACAGCAGATCAGTCAATTGCTGAATTTGTCTCACTGTATATTGCAGAGTGATTCGCCTACTCTGTGAACCCACGATAGTGTGGCAAACTCAAATGTTTTGTGGAAACCTATCACTTCAAAAAAAATATGTAAGACAACCTAATTGCATTGTGTGGCGGCACTTAAAGAACATAAGGTAAAAATTATTCTAACCTCGTTTTTAAGTGCTGTGAACACGCTTTCACAATTTTTTTTGAGGTCATCAGTTTCCACAAAACAACTGAGTGCACCACACTATCTGGGTTAACAGAGTATACATAATGGGCCTATGGCTAAGCTTTCTCTTATTGATGGACATCGTGGCTTTTTTTTTTTTTATTCCTGAAGCAGGAAAGCGTATCTTTTTGCATTGACAGTTATGGGGCAAAACAACTCATAGTAACCTTACAGAACTCACCACCCGCAGCGTGGCTATCGGTCAGGCAGTCAAGCACATTAGCTCCGGTCTTGGAATCCCCAAATCTTGCATGACTTGCCAAAAGCTCAGCGCCGCAATTTAGCGCGCGCAACATTACGCACCAGAGTTCACTACCCCTGCAGTCAACAGCGATGGCAATGTAACGCACACCTGCCTGGTTACTAAGCAGGTTAATGTCTTTGCGTGCCTGCCCCGTGTGCGTGTGCGTGGGAGCACTGGGTTAAGCCTGACTCCTAATTCCCCCGTATAATCGGCTGTTCGTTACTCGGTGCGGACAAAGGACCATTGAGAGCGCGGACGGGGCGGAGGGACGGAGCAGTGAAAGTCATAAGCAAAACTGCTCGGTCTGTAGTTCTGCGCTGATACAAAAGGACTTTCATTCACGCAACCCTACTAGATCCGCATTAAGAGCAGCACTCCGGGGCAATGAGTGAGCAGAACCAGAAACTGCCTGGATGCGTTTGTCTGTAGGTATTGCAGCTACCAGCCAGTAGATCTGGCAAAACTATATTTACATCACAATACACTACAGGCACAAAGCAGATGCTCCTATATTGAAAAGCAGACAACACAAAATGCATCCACAGGTACAAAAGTGCCGAGAGCCAATGAAGGAAGAAACTCCTAGAGCAAGAGGTGACCACACAGATGGGGCTTGCAGTCAATAGACAGACCTGTTAAACAGGTGAATCAATAAAATGATCTGTGTTAACAATATTAAATTAGCTTAATAAAAACAAGTAAAACAACAACCATTCATCCATTCTCTATACCGCCTCTTCCCCACTTGGGTCGCGTAGGAGCTGGAGCCTATCCCAGCTGACTATGGGCAATTTGTAGGAACATACCCTGGACAGCTCGCCAATCCATCACAGTAAAACAACAATCAAATTTTCCTGCAATCAAACTAATTACAAGTTACAAAGCAAGGGAGGAAACGAGAGGTGCAGTCTAAAGAGGTGAGGAAATCGCTTGCATAAATCTCACTGCACATAAAAGAAATCTTTCATCTGAACAAAGGAACTAAATGAAAACCTATTGGAACATGAATGTGGAGGCAAGAAGAGGTGCGATTTGCTCTCCAAACATTTCTGCCACCATATGCCTAACCCAGAGGTGGGCAATGAGGGCCGTATCTGTCCCTGGTTTTCGCACCAACTTCTGGCCTTTAATTAGTTCATAATCTAAATTAATCAAGATATTTATGAAATCTGACATTTCAGGAGCATTTCTTTAAATGATCATGAATGACTTAAGACTGTTCTCGTCTCCCTATATAAAAATTTTTCTTTGATCGAATCTTTGCACAAATCTATATTTGCGTTTGCAACCAATTAGCTCAATTAGTTGAGGTAATTGATAGAAATAAAAACCTGCATACACACCATCCCTCCAGGACCGGGATTGCCCACCCCTGGACACTAACATCATTTGTCATTATATATCAAATTCACTGGCAAAAATATTCTCTTGCGTTAGTAATCATCCTTAAACCCTGTCTGTACACCTTGAAAGTATCACCACAATTGCATTAATTATTAGTCCCAAAGCTCGAGAGGCAGAGATTTTACTTGGTCTATGCGGTGTTGGGAAGTGCTGGTCCTTGGAATGACAGAGTTTATTGTAATCAGCCAATGTCAGTTCTAAAGGTATTATGACATAACCCTAATTACCCAGTTTTCCCAGTTTTCACCCTGGTCAGGTTACTACCCTCCCCTCAGTCCTTCCAGGATGAAGTCCAAATAAAAAGCCAGAGGGTCAGATCAATGGCAGGTAGCACTATCATGCATTCAAAGGCACCTATAATTATAAGGGGGACTTCCATTTTTTCAATCTGCTGCCCCCCCCCCCCCCTTCCCCTAACCCTCTCCTGTACTACGACATGGCTTCCTGTTCCCATTGTAAATAACACCCACCCTTCACACGAAACAATGAACTGACTGTGTCCCAGTGAATGGGCAGGTAAGAGGCATTCTCATGCAGCTTAATTAGACCCACCAAAAGGCCACCAACTTTAAGGACTTACCTGAGATCTGGATATCTTAAATGTGCTCACACATCTCTCCTGTGATCTGGAAAAACCTAGTACGTGTGTCACTTTTGGTAGAAACTGAGTTTAACCTTCATTTGCAGTAATTAAGAGTGGTGAAAATCTTAAAACACTAGCTATTAGTGTCATTTGAACTTTCAAAATCAAGTTTCTATTTTATTTTTTTTCTGTTAGAAAAAGTGCAGAACCTAAAATTTTTGTTCAATTGCGAGATCTTTGCCACTAGGTTTTGCTAGGTTTTTCCAGATCACAGGAGATTTACACCTGCAGTTGGTTCATTGCCTTTCCTTTTAGTTTGTTGGAAATGTATGGAAAGGAAAAACCAGAAGTTCAACTTAAAACTTTGGTAGTGCTTCGTTCACACAGAGGCTATGCAAACTATTTGCCTAAAATGTATTATTAATCAATTGTTATGAAAATACCAAAACAACATGTGACTCTCCACTATACACACCCTAAACAAATGGCTAAGTCTGCGGGAGACAGCATTCGGACTGATCAGGGAACAGACTTCTGGCAGGAAGTGGGTTCAGACTCATCACCAGAAGCAGAGAACCGAAGCGCCTAAAATTTCATTGCCAATTATAACTGAGGCTAGCTGAAATTCACCAGTAGTTGATTAACCATGTAAAAACTCTCTTTCACACCCTGATCAGTCATTATAAAGCAGGATAGTGCACAGTCCACTCATTTCACCTGCACCTCTGCATGCCAAATATACAGCCGTTACAAACAGCTTCAAATTCAAAACAGCAAGACTGTTAAGCATTTAGAGAAGGGAGTCAGTCAATGAGCAACTTCACATTTTCCACTAGGACTGAGAGCCGACAACAGAGAGGAAATACTTTGTCAGCACAATCTTCATAATGAGAAATATATTTGACACAAGCATGGAATACTCAGATCTTTGCCATGGGATGGCTGATATTCCAAAACAAAATTCAAGACACTGCAGAATGCATTTCCGTAAATGGATGGAAGTATGAAAAGGTACACCTACCCAATACAAAGTGTCTATATATCAGACTATATACCAGATTTTGAGGAAACATGTTGAACGGTTTAGAAATTCAGGCCTGAATAAGAAGCATGACGGACGGACAGACACGCAGATGGACACATGGAAGGATAAAACTAATTTACTGGAGGCAGGGGGTTAAATAGATTGTTACTCGACAGGGAAAACATAATACCATTTATCTGCTGCCACATTAGCAACACTCATAAGCATCAGATCAACCATCCATTACGTAGCACTTTATCTCCCTCTTGAGGAAGACTGCTGTAAAAACACTATCCCCACAGTTTTGTCGACCCTCAACACCAGCATCACACTGGGATGGCAGCCACAGAGTATATAAGTATAAGTATAAAATCAGTAAGAAATCAGAAGGACATAGACCAGGGGGGTATACTACAAAGCTGGCTTTGTGATTAAGCCTGACTTCAGCACTTAGTAAAACCAGGAAACTCTTCAAATCTGGTCCATGGACTAATGTAAAAAGTGCTTTTCCAGGTTTTACTTAAGCTAAAAATCAGGCTTAATCACAAAGCCAGCTTCGTAGTATACCCCCCAGGGGTCCCCAATCTTTCCCAGAAAGGGCCGGTGTGGGTGCAGGCTTTCATTGCAACCAAGCAATTACACACCTGATACTACTAATAAACCCCTGGACTCTTTGCTAAAAGGCTTATTAGTAGCATCAGGTGTGTAGCTGCTTGGTTGCAAAAAAAGCCTGCACCCACACCGGCCCTTTCTGGGAAAGATTGGGGACTCCTGACATAGACTGTGCTCAGTATGTGCTTCATCAACACAGGTCTGTCGATTAGCCATTGTATGTGGGAAGATGGAGTTTGGAAAGGGTTAATTCCGCCACGAGTGGCTCAGGTTTTCTTTCCTCCTCTGTACTTAGCTAAACAATTAGCACTGCTCATCAGCAAGACCTGCTTCACACCTGACTGTCAGGTAAAAGGTGGGTGGAAACCAGCAATTCTCGGGCCTCGAGGACTATGAGCTGAGGAACAGGGGACAAGAGTATTTTACTGGGACTCAGAAGGCTGGTGATTCCAGGCCCAACATACCACTGGGCCGTTGAGGAAGGTCCACACATTGCTTCATTAAAGATTGGGTCATTGGACCCTACACTACATACTGAACTGCAAGTCTTGCTGAGTACAAACCACAGCTAAATAACTATAATGTCCACATAACCAGGCTCCAGCAGGGTTCGGTTGATCCAAGGGAGGTGTCGCATGATAGCGAAACACAGTCAGTGATGATGAGCTCATCACAGCCCCATTTATGATAACTCTCGTACAGCAGATACCTTCCGATAATGACGGGGGATCTTCTTGCCCCTCTCAACAGCTGTAAGGGATAACTGCCATCTCCCCGGCAGTCAGCAAGATACAGGTGGTGCTTTTCATCATGCAAATGCGTCTCCTTGCTTCCCTCACTTGAGTCTCTTCATTGCGTCTTAGCTCATCCCAGATTTGTGGCATTTGTCGCAAGGACAGAGGAGCTGAAAGCTGCCAAATGAGAAATCTTTCATTCCACTTCGCTGCATCACATGACGGTGTGGCTTTGAAGCGCCACACCACAAGATAAAAGGCTTCTGCGTAAGATACACCTGTGTTTGCTCGTTTAAAGCCCCTCCAGCAGCCTCCGCTCTCCTCAATCCTCAGCTCCTCAAGTTGCATTTAAGGAATTGGAGGAGCGTTTATAATCGATATGGAGGAACAATTTCCGGGACAGGGATGGAGAGAAGACACAAGGATGCATAAGTTAGCATAATAAAAAGCACTACAGCAGGGCTCCCCAAATCTGGCCATCGAATCCAAATCCAGCCCTGGTTTTCTTTCCCTCCTGGCGAAAAGTGAACAAATAGTGCTTCTGATTTCTTTACTTTCTTTACACTTGACTCCCAGGTAAAGGGACGCTGGAAAACCAGCCGGTCTCGGCCTAAGAGGACCGTGATTTGGGGAACACTGCATTAGAGCCACTTAAAGTTGTGTGAAAAAGTGTTTGCCCCCTTCCTGATTTCTTATTTTTTTGCATGTTTGTCACACTTAAATGTTTCACATCATCAAACAAATTTAAATATTAGTCAAAGACAACACAAGTAAACACAAAATGCAGTTTTTAAATGAAGGTTTTTATTATTAAGGGAGAAAAAAAATCCAAACCTACATGGCCCTGTGTGAAAAAGTGATTGCCCCCCCTGTTAAAACATAACTTAACTGTGGTTTATCATACCTTAGTTCAATTTTTCTAGCCACACCCAGGCCTAATTACTGCCACACCTGTTCTCAATCAAGAAATCACTTAAATAGGACCTGCCTGACAAAGTGAAGTAGACCAAAAGATCCTCAAAAGCTAGACATCATGCCGAGAACTAAAGAAATTCAGGAACAAATGAGAAAGAAAGTAATTGAGATCTATCAGTCTGGAAAAGGTTATAAAGCCATTTCTAAAGCTTTGGGACTCCAGCGAATGTGAGAGCCATTATCCACAAATGGCGAAAACATGGAGAAGTGGTGAACCTTCCCAGGAGTGGCCGGCTGACGAAAATTACCCCAAGAGCGCAGCGACGACTCATCCAAGAGGTCACAAAAGACCCCACAACAACATCCAAAGAACTGCAGGCCTCACTTGCCTCAGTTAAGGTCAGTGTTCATGACTCCACCATAAGAAAGAGACTGGCCAAAAATGGCATCCATGGGAGAGTTCCAAGATGAAAACCACTGCTGAGCAAAAAGAACATTAAGGCTCGTCTCAATTTTACCAGAAAACATCTTGATGATCCCCAAGACTTTTGGGAAAATACTCTGTGGTCTGACAAGACAAAAGTTGAACTTTTTGGAAGGTGTGTGTCCCATTACATCTGGCATAAAAGTAACACCACATTTCAGAAAAAGAACATCATACCAACAGTAAAATATGGTGGTGGTAGTGTGATGGTCTGGGGCTGTTTTGCTGCTTCAGGACCTGGAAGACTTGCTGTGATAAATGAAACCATGAATTCTGATGTCTACAAAAAAATCCTGAAGGAGAATGTCCGGCCATCTGTTCGTGACCTCAAGCTGAAACGAACTTGGGTTCTGCAGCAGGACAATGATCCAAAACACACCAGCAAGTCCACCTCTGAATGGCTGATGAAAAACAAAACAAAGACTTTGGAGTGGCCTAGTCAAAGTCCTGACCTGAATCCTATTGAGATGCTGTGGCATGACCTTAAAAAGGCGGTTCATCCTTGAAAACCCTCCAATGTGGCTGAATTACAACAATTCTGCAAAGATGAGTGGGCCAAAATTCCTCCACAGCGCTGTAAGAGACTCATTGCAAGTTATCGCAAACGCTTGATTGCAGTTGTTGCTGCTAAGGGTGGCCCAACCAGTTATTAGGTTTAGGGGGCAATCACTTTTTCACACAGGGCCATGTAGGTTTGGATTTTTTTTCTCCTTAGTAATAAAAACCTTCATTTAAAAACTGCATTTTGTGTTTACTTGTGTTGTCTTTGACTAATATTTAAATTTGTTTGATGATGTGAAACATTTAAGTGTGACAAACATGCAAAAAAATAAGAAATCAGGAAGGGGGCAAACACTTTTTCACACAACTGTATTGTTCCCAGCTTTCCAACGATTCCTTCTACTTAGTGCCATCCATTGGGAAGACAACGTAAGAGCAGATCAGAAGGGGGGGCCGACAGCCTGGTGGGGGGCCAGGAAATAGGTAAAATTTAATGTCCTCGCTGTTTTCAACGTTTAAAAGTAATGTTAGTTACAGGGGAGGCAGACAGGGAGAGGTAAATTGATAGGTCAACAATTTTTTTTTTTTTTTTCCCTGAAGGTTATTTTTTGGAGGATTTTCAAATTTACCTGACAGTTAGAGTGCAGAGAGAGACAGGAAAGCTGGGGAGAAGAATGGGGGAAGACATGCAGCAAACGACCCAAGCCGGAAATGAACCCAGGTCGCCGCGAGAAGGACACAGCCCTCACGGCGCGCGCGCCCAGACCGATGCGCCAACGGGGCGCCCCGATAGGGCAACAATTTATATGTCACTTGTTCTGCAGAAAAAATGCCTCAGTGAAGGATGATCTCCACACGGATTGGAATTACGAGCAGGAATATCTCTGATGATGGCCGACCTCTGTAGATTTCCAAGACAGACACAAGGAAGGACAGAGAGCAGTGATGAACGAGCCGTTTGAAGGGGCCAGTCAGGGAACAAAACAGATGCAATGAAGAGAAACAAGAGCCTCTTCATTGTATCCAAAAAAACAACATTGCACTTCTGAGCAATGACAACCCTGAGCTTCTTGATAAAAAAATTCTTCTAGGATGGAAGAATTTCCAGACTTCAGCTCTGTCACACTGATTTGCAGAGGGTCTGTTTCCCCCTCCCAAATCCAGCATCACAGGAGCACACATTCTGCGGGAGGAAGATGCAGACGAAGGCGCATATAAAACACACTAACCAGAGCAGGGGAGGAGAGCTGGGCATGCCTACATAACGTAGCCTTAAGATGTCTTGCGCAAGAAGTTTGCGCACAGCGTTGCAAACTGCACCTTTCAGGGCAAATAAAATTTAGCTCCAGGTCAAGCAGAAGAAGATTAATTCTTTCCCCTTTCTTTTTTTTAAAGATTTTTTTTTGGGAATTTTTCCTTTATTTGACAGTTATACAGTGTAGAGAGACAGGAAGATTGGGGAGAAGAATGGGGGAAGACATGCAGCAAATGACCTGAGCCAGATTCGAGCCCAGGTCGCTGCGGGAAGGACACAGCCTTTATGGTACACGCGCTTAGACCGATGAGCCACCGGGGCGCCCTAGTCTTCCTCCTTTCAATAAAATCTTGGCATGGGACACATACATGAGCCATTTCAGAACAAAAGGAGACGGCGAGGCTTTTTAGGGCTGTTTTAGCAGCGCTGTTCAGAAAATCGTGTAAGGTGTTCGGAAAAATGTGAGCTAATGTGGTGTTGAGAACACTGGGAAGTTCACGTACAATCAAGAGCTTTAGCATCTGAGAGTGGAGAGCTAATAAACTATCAATATTCTAAAACATTTGCAAGGCGAGATAAAAATGCCATTGAGTGGTATGTAAATTACTGCTGAAGCAACTGACTCTTCCTGTTTAGTCCAGAATTTTCCAAGTCTACATTGTCAACACAAAGTACAAACAAGATAGGGCCAAATGCCTCAGTCAGCTCCCTTGAACCCCTTTAACCCCATAAATCCTACAAACCCACAAATGGGACCATAAAATGCAGCTGCTGTATTCAAACCTGTGGAATTTCAGGCCTATTATAATTCCTAGTGAAGACTGCAAGGTTTCCAATGATGCCAAATATGTCCTGCTGAATTACAGAGAATGTGTGAAAAATGACATACAAGATCCAGACATTTTCCATTCGATGTAATACTCTGGCCATAAAAATATGGTGCCCTGGGTTTGAATATTTCTCCCAATGTAAGTGTCATGTAGTGTCAGTGAAGTGCTGAACCAGCAGATACAGAATATGTGTGTGACGTCGTCGTACAATATGAAAAAAAATGCTCTTTCTTCTGACTTTGAACCTACTTAAGGGAAAACTCAAGTGAGAAGTCAGAGGTTGCGGGGTTAAACAAGAATGGGCTGAGATAATCGCAGCCAAATACATGACCGTTGTCATGCCTCGCCTACAATGGTCTGCATCACCGGAATTCTAATTCCAAGCCACACTCTAGCTCCAACTCTGCATTCCGCACAACCACCGTCTAATTGAATTCAATTATTCATTTAAGCCTATTTAAGTCTCATTTGTGTCTTTGAGCTTAGCCAGTGTAGACATAGCAGTCTGACTGTTAGAACTGTTAGGGGCCTCGAAGCCTCAGGCCACGCGTGACGTGAGGCCGAAGACTTCTGTGGGTAGTTGAATGCCATGATCCTCAGTGCGCAATACATTAACTGACTTAAGGCTACTTAACCCTTTAAGGCCTAATGCAAAAATCCCAGCAGAGAATCATGCTGCCATGTTTACCATAGTGACCTGTATTTGGGCTGAAGCACAGCTTCTCAGCTTTCAGGAACAGTTGGAATTTTTTTTCTCTTGCGCAAAACTTACAGTAATTACGGTACTTTCAAAATTACGCGCATATCTGTGTCGGCAACGACACGTTCTTAAAATGCGCACATGCTGTCCCGGTTTAAATGGGTTAAAGCATGAGCTAACCACTGGGGGCCCCAATCCACAATCTTGGCAGTGTCAGGCCCTTGGGCCCCTTCATGCTTACAATGTGAGGCCTCCCGGACCCTTGGCGCTTAGAACTTGAGTTGACCCCTAGGTCCCCTGGTGCTTCAGCACTCACAGGACCTTGATCCAGCCCTGATTAGTTGGATCTTTATTTGGGTTGCATTCCCCACTCTCCAGAAGATAATCGTGTTAGTGTCTGAAGCCCCGTTTCAGCCGCATAATAAAGTGTTCACTTCTTTGCACTTGGATCCTGCGATCCTGTCAACATTTCCTGCATTCAGCACACAAGCCTCTGCACTGAAAGCGTTACAACCGCAAAGGGAAATCGCGCTATCTGCAGAGCACGGTTCCCCTGCACTCTGGCTCGCTCATATTTGTTCACGTGTGACGTGGTGATTTATATATATCCACATCCTCTTTCCATAAAATGACTCTGGACTCCAAAATCTGTCAAAGCTGGATCAAAACTAAATGTCTGGCTGATACTTTGCACCAAAATACAGACAGACCACGGTGAATCTTGGCCCAGAAGTTGGGGACCTGCCGAAATAAAATAAAAATTTTAAAAGGTTAAAATCAATGTGCTTTTGATTGCACATCAAAACAATATTTCAATGGCATTCTACCCCTCAAAATATGTTGATACTGATAGTTCAATCTTTAGAAGATTTTTTTCACATTTTCCCTCATGTAATTGAATGTCCCCAACCTGAGCACACATCTTCAACATTTTCCAGGCCGTTAAGTCGATCTTCTTCAGCGTCATTAGCTTCTCCACCATCGAAACTAAACAGAGCGGACAAGAAACAGTAGCCAGTGGTACAATGAGCAAGAATTACACCCATCCGCATCGGTGTATCTGAACCTCGTGCCTCAGACATTCATTTATTCTAATTCACATTAAACGTTAGGCTACTTCGTCAAACTAAAATTGGCCAGTCGCAAATAAAAATTTGTAATTGCAACCCGGTGCATAAACAAATGCTTTAAGAGCGCAATTGAACTACTCGCACAGTTTCGTAGTCAGATATGTTTGCTGTAACAAAACACAGTAAAACTATGCACTCAGTCTGGATCTTACAGAGACACGTAAAGGTGCAAACACGTGATGTTGGGTCTGACGCCGAGGCTTCCAAACTTGCTTCGAACTTAGTAGGGGTTTTTTTTTTGAAACTCTGTGCCGAGGCTCACAAGTGATTTATTATTGTCCCTTTGGTTTGACAGTACCCTGAAACATCTTTCTGAAATTATAAGCGGAGTATCGTTCAAAATACAACCCGCTACTTGAAAGACCGACAACATGCATGAACAAACCTGGCAAATACTCAGTATTCCCACGGTTCGATGCTTGCCCACGTTTAGCACATAGATCCTGTAATTAAAAATCTATCCTCTAGGTGGCACTATTTACACGGTACTTCAGTTGTCCAGTTACCATGGTAGCGGTTGTACACTGCCTAAATAACATTTAACGTAGTAAACGTATCCAACTGAAAAAGGGCACTTCTTTGAAATATTTTAAGGTAAGATAACTAAAGCAACCAGCATTTTTATTATGCAAAACGTGTTTATGCAGATTCTATGTACCGTTTTCTTTTTAAATTGCTGGCAGTCATGGAAAATGTGCCTTTACTTTTCTAAGGCACGTAATTTTAGTCACTGTCTAGCCTGAGCGTACTTCGCAGCGGTAGCTAGTAATTACACATTTCACGCTAGCTAGCCAACCAATGATAAGAATAGGTTAGACTATGTAGTTGTCTCTTTACGATCAAGACTGTTTGCTAGATTATTCAAAAATGCACATAATTTATGTGTCGCTGAGTTCGGAAAATAAGAGGATGAATTATCTGATTGTGAAATGACTAAAAGACAAAGTAATATGAACTTTTATTAAAATCAGTCAGTTCTCTGCGAATCCTCACATTAATTAACCTGTGTACTTAAATGTCTATGAGTGAATTTTGTCTGAGTTTGTCTGCCTCTCCACTGTACACTTCATCATTCATTTCCGTCACTCAGGTGGCCTCTCCCGGCCGAGGAGCAACGATGGATGTCCGAGAAGGGGGTCTTTGGAACTGCCCCGTGTGCCGCAGTTCAGCGAGGAAACCCAGAAGATGCTTCAGTGTAAGTGGGAAAGGTCCATATTTCCTTAGCGTCACTTAGCTGAAACTTATGTCCAAACCAAGCAAAGGTCAGGCCAGTACTCAAGCTTCCCTGGTTTTACTGTGGTCGCAATGGGGCTTCACGCACCAATCTTTTTCGTCCCAGTTTCACACTTTAACCACTGGAATGCGGCCACTGCCTTGAAAGGCGCGTCAGTCTCTGAGGCGGCTCTGTATAGCCAAAAATAAAAATAGTCTGTCAAATTTTTTCTCCGTGATGAAGAATATATGAAGCACAAGTTACATCATAACGTGTTGTATCATAATTTTCAGTGATCACATAATCATAGGAAATTAATCTGCCATATTTTAATAAGGGTTTGTGAGAAATGACCAGCATTCTGCTTCTTATTTTTTTTCTGTTGACATGTATACACAAATGCACTTAAAGTTGATTGATGACAACTGAAAATATTAATTAGTATGATACTAGTTTTTGTTCTCGTACTGTAGTGATGATGCAGGAGGCAAGACTTACTCTACGGCAGCAGAAACAGCTGAGAACGGTCGTCAAGAGTGAGTGTTTATCCGCTCATAACACACATCACCTCTCTCACGAAACAGACTGCTGCCTCAGCTGGATAACTGCACAGAGCACAGCCTGGAACAGTGTCAGTCCATGCTGCAGATTTGGGGGGATTCTGGGAATTTAGCAAAGAGAGCTTATAATGTTTATCAAAAGCAAGTCTTTTCCGCCCATAACACACACCACCTCTCACAAATCAGGAAAACTGCCTTGCTGGATAACTTCAGTCATTGAAACCCTCAACAACTTCAGTCTACAATCCATTTTTGGCTTTTTAGCCAATACATTAGCTACATTTATTGAGTCAGTGCAGGTATCCAGCTAAAGCAGTGAGTTTGATGTGTAATGCAGGCCCTGAAGTGCCTTCACTGCACAGTACGAGCATGTCCAAATAAGGGCAGTGCTTTTTTTCTCCTGTCTTCTACTTCTCAACCAGAGGAGGGAGCCCTTCCCGCGATCCAACACTCCAGACCTGTGAAATCATCTCCTCTGCCTAGCGTCCAGACCAGACCAGCAGGCTTGTCCGGTAAACGGCAGAGGCGCAGCGCTGAAATGTGCCGTTCCGGAAACAGCTACGAGAGAGAGATGTTCCACCCCAGGGCAACTCGTAAGTCAGTCCTCATATTTTTCGTTGCGGTGATGAAATAAACGCTCGTATGGCAGATGCATGGATGTGGACAAGGAAGAGGTCCATTTGCTGTGACTAACACCAAAACTCTTACCTCTTGTCGGACTTCTCAGAGGATCGAGAGAAGGAGAAAGAGAGGCTTCAGAAGATTTTCGCTAATTTGAACGAGGAGCCCTCAGACACCCGTCCTTCCTTGAGCGAGCCCGATGAGAAGGAGGAGCCAGACGCTACAGACCGCTTCCAGGAAGGTGAGGTCATGAGGGACGTCTCATCCACGTAGAGCTGCCCTGCCCTGAATGAGCATGAAGACCTCCAGGACGCAGGAACAGGGCTGGGCAGCTCTGGTCTACAGTCTCCATGTTTGTATCCAGTCCCTCAAGCTGAGCTATAGGTACTCCTCTCCCCCCCGCCGCAATACGGCTCATTATGCCCCGTCACAAAGTGTATGGGGTTATAAGAATGAGTGTTGTCCTTCCGCATGACCGTCCAGCCATCTGTAACACTTATTTCCGTGCCAGAACTCCTAAACCGCTCAATATTTCTCAACAAAATTTCATATATCGATACATCTTATTCTGAAGATGAGCCTTTTCATACTTGAGTCCGTCCACCCATCTGTCCTTCTGCCATGTTTAATGTCCAGGCTGCATATCAGGCACCCCGTGGCGGGAGATCTGAGTATTTCATGCTTGTTGACTCCATGTTTACCCTGCAGTGGTGGAGGAGATTAAAGACAGGATGATGTTTCTGGAGGAGATGGCCGCCCTCGGGCAGAGGAAACGATACCAGAACATCATCGAGACGGAGATTTCACAGGTACCGGCGACTGCGGGGTGTGAAGTGGGTGGCACACTCGTGCGTTAGGATGGCAGATGGTGTTCAGAGACCTTGTGAAAACACAGCTGTGCATTTTTGCGATAAGAATACACACTGCATCAAGGTCACTGCGTGAGAGTGTCACATCCTCCGATAATAAACTCTTGGAAGTAGAGAGTCATACATTAGCACAGACGTCTCTGACTAAACACCTCCTCGTTAACACAGTCTGCTTCCCGGAAATTTCATAAGGGCATGGATGAAGGGCAAAGATTCCTGGGTTTGTTTAAATAATAAATTGTCTGCCACAGAAATAGCACCACTTGCAATGAGATATCTCCAGTAGCAGTGACACGCCACAAGAGACGCGTCACATGACCACAGGGCACTCAGCCACTGGCATGATATGAACATAAATAAACAGAACACACTGCTACTCACCAGTAATAAAGACACATTTTATTATTTGTGTTCTCCTGCAGAAAATCCGGGAGCTGGAGCTGATCGACAAGAATTACAGCGAGAGGCTGTGGCCTAACAGAGGAGGAAGGGACAGGAGAGAAACACCACAGGCACCAACTGACAGTACGACTGACAGCATTCACACCACAAACACTAACTGACAGTACGACTGACAGCATTCACACCAGACACCAACTGACAGTACAACTGACAGCATTCACACCACAGACACCAACTGACAGTACAACTGACAGCATTCACACCACAGACACCAACTGACAGTACAACTGACCACATTCACACCACAGACACCAACTGACAGTACGACTGACGGCATTCACACCACAGACACCAACTGACAGTACAACTGACGGCATTCACACCACAGACACCAACTGACAGTACAACTGACGGCATTCACACCACAGACACCAACTGACAGTACAACTGACAGCATTCACACCACAGACACCAACTGACAGTACAACTGACAGCATTCACACCACAGACACCAACAGACTGTACAACTGACAGCATTCACACCACAGACACCAACTGACAGTACAACTGACCACATTCACACCACAGACACCAATTGACAGTCCGACTGACAGCATTCACACCGCAGACACCAACTGACTGTAGAACTGACAGCATTCGAAACACAGACACCAACTGACAGCATTTGCACCACAGACCGCAACTGACCAGACGTTAATTCTGACTCTTACCTCTGAATGTACCATTTATAAACGGAAGCCATTGTACTTCATGGCAGGGATTAAAGCAAAGAAAAATCTTTTGACTGAAATTTTTTCAAGCCGCAGCCAAGGCATATTTCCCATCTGCAATTTGTAAAACATGTTACATTACTTAACACCTACTAAAGAAAAAACACAGTATTTAAAATTGAGATGTCAGCACCACTACACACATAACCAATGCTGCTGTTCTCTTATGCAGCCATCAAGTTTAAATACTCCAGACCAATAATGTTTGAAGGGAAGATGCTTTTGAACCGCTTCTCTATTGCCAGTTTTCTTTGTCTTTCCAATGTAATTTTTGATCGATGAAATGACACCTATATATTATTATTATTACAACCCCATTTCCCAAAAAGTTGGGATGCAGTGTAAACTGTTAATAAAAAACAGAATTTAATTGAGTTTAAGTTTCCAAAGTGCCCAAGGAATGCCACTATTTAAAGAGAGGGAAAAATTGTTTTTTTTTTTTTTGTCCATATGTTGTGACCCATATATTTTTACTTTATTTCTTTACAAGAGCTTTTCATTGGGATACTTTTGGCTGAAATTACAAGAAAGTTCCCTTTTTGTTAAAAGATATGCAAACCTCTCATTCATTGGAGTTGAGCCCTCTGGAAACTCAATGATTCAATTATATGCAAATCATTTAATCCCTATATTTAATTGAAAATAGTGCAAAGACAACATATCAGATGAAATTTTATTGTTTTTTGTAAATATATGCTCATTTTGAATTTGATGCCCGCAGATCAGTTATTCAATATTGGCTTTTGGCCTTGAGCCTTGCATAGAGATTTCTCTGGATTCTCTGAATCTTCTCATGATGTTATGTGGCGGAGTATAAAATCACCAGACTCTTTGCAATTTTTAATCAAGAAATGTTATTCTTATATCAATGAACTAATTGCCCAGGCATTTTTCCACAGAGTGGAGAAACCCTTGCCATCATTACTTCTGAAAGCCTTTTCAGACCCAATCATTTTGCTGACCTGTTGCTTTTTAAGCTAATTAGCTGAGAAATGTTCCACTAGGTATATTTTCAGCATCACAACTTTTCCAGTCCATTGTTGCCCCTGTCCCAACTTCTTTCAACATGTTGCTGACATCGAATTCAAAATGAGCAGATATTTTTCAAAAAACAATAACATTTCTTTGTTTCAACATTTGATATGTTGTCTTTGTATTTGTACTATTTTCAATCAAATTTAGGGTTTACAATGTTATAAACTGGCACCTTTTTTACCAGTTAGTTTAACTGTAATTTTACGATCAGTTTATAACAGAGGTTCCGTGTATGTTAACTGCAAACCACAGTTAAATGCGCGCAGGACTCTTCTTACAGTTAAAATAACAAGGAGACAATGCGTTAATTTAACTGTTAAATTCAGTCAATTTATAACAGTGTAAGCGGTTTGCAAATCATTGCATTCTGTTTTTAGTTACATTTAAAACAGCATCCCATCCTTTCTGGAAATGAGGTTGTATTATAATAATAATAATAATAATAATAATAATAATATTTTGCAAAGCTTGTCTCAGTTTTCACTCATCAACCATCTATACAACTTTTCAATATATATGTTTTTATTTAAATTATAACACCACAGTGAGAGGTCATGTTTCGCTATAAAAGAACATACCCGCAGTTTTTGGTTGCACACACGCGCAGCAATGAATTGTTGAACCTCCGTTGCGGTGGCTGATGCACCCGGAAGCGAAGAGGCGTCTGAATAGCGCGAAGAGCAGCCTTGTGACACGCTTCAGACTGATGGCGAGCTCGCACTTTTTTTTCCATTACTGCCATAAATATTCTTTTGCGGCAAACCATAGCTACAGAAACATACACCTGGCAGTTTCATTTTCCTGTAGCACGATATAAAAGGCTAGAATTGTTGCGTTTGACAAACACTAGTTTCGTTAAGCAGCACGTTCATTTAAAGTAGACTGCACAGTGGTATATTTAATTCATTAACATCATGTTTCTATTTTTAACGTTTTTCCGGCAAATGCTTTCCTCGCATTTAATGGTTTGACACGGAAAGCAACTTTTTTAAAAAGGAATAAATAGTGGTGAATTAGCTTTGCTAGGCCTTCCAGTTAAAATAAACAGAGCCTGGAGAATTAGCTAGCCAGGTTACCTTCATTGAATTAGAAGACAGAATGCAGAGGAAATGATCAATCAGCTAAATCTGCAACTGTGGACAACACAGTGGGTTTTAACCATAAAAAAGTCAGAAAAAATTCTAATGGCATGAAACCAATGATATATACTCCAGAACATGGCGTAGAATATATACTGTATATGAAAACGGGAAAAAAATCCGTTGGGAAATTTGAGAAAAACGTGTTTTTCAGAAATTGCAATTTTTGAACTTTGAGAAATTCAAAAAAGTGTTAAAATCCCCAAAAATGAGACATCGAAGGGTCATTCGTGGGCGTAGTCTCTTCGCTATTGATTCCACAATGTTTATGTCACATTTCATGGGCCATAGGTCATTGCACAATTGCACAATAAGCCTTATTATGACTGGGGATGGGTAACATTTATTATATCATCATTGATTACATCAGACTTGTCTACATTCACAAAGCTAGGCCCTCCTCATATTGTGCATCGTCCCTGAATTCTGTCCTTTTCCCTGAGACATACAAGGGCTGACAGCAAATATGGACCACTGCACAGCCCGCAGGAAAGTTTGTATTCTCTGTTTCCGAAAAGGAAGCTATTCCATCGTAAACAAGCCCCACCTAATCTCTGCCATCCATTCATTCAAACCTTTATTTATTCTCGAAAGGACATTGAGGTTTCCCCCATTTCCAATGCCGTCGAGATTACAGACACATTTAAAACCACAGCACAATAAAACAAGTATAATATAGAACAATCATTGTGAGCAACAATTTCGTCAGTGACAAGGTAAAATGCAATAAAATCAAGTAAAACAGTTGCAATGTGAAACACAATAGCTAGAAATTGAAGTCCTGAACTCTCAAAAAAAGAAGGAAGAACATCAATTTTTAGAGAGTGTTGGAGGATGTTCCATGAGCTTGGAGCATCATAGGAAAAAGCTGTTTACCAAGTTCAACCAACGTGCTCAAGGAACTTTCAAGAGTAACAAATCAGTAGAGCGAGTTGTATAGCTACCAGCCTTCCACTCTAACAAGGTTGAGATATAAGATTTGGTAATTTTTCCACGAGGGCCTTAAAGATATATAAAAACCAATGTTTGTTGAGCCTCTCTTCCAGGGAAGGCCAACCAACCTTCTCATACAGAACACAATGATGAGTTCTGTACCCATCACCAGTAATAAATCAAAGAGCAGAGTGATATACACTGTCCAAAGGCTTTAAAACTAAAGCTGCAGAATGTCTGTAAATCACATCACCATAATCAATGACTGATAATAACACAGCTTCAACAACTCTTTTTCTCCAGAATAAAGGAAAGCTGGATTTGTTTCTGTACAAACAAAAAACAATCTTTTGCCGCATTTTAGTGACAAGGTGGTTTACGTGGTGTTGGAACGTTAAATCCTCATCAATTCATACGCCAAGATATTTATATTCAGTGACTCTTTCAATTTTAGAGCCTTCTAAAGTGAACAAATTCAAAGTTTCAAGATCAATGTTTCTGATTCTGGAGAACAGCATGTACTTTGTTTTTATTACGTTTAAAAGAAGTTTATGATTTAAAAGAGATTTTTGAAGCTCAATAAAAGCAAGTTGCAAATTGTTGATGGCAAGCTGTACAGAGTCTGCAATACAATAAACAATGGTGTCATCCAACATACAAATGGACATGGCAACCACTTAAAGAGGACACAATATCATTAATGTAAATAGAAAAGAGTACAGGGCCCAAAATGGAACCTTGAGGCACACCCCTATTAATAAACAAGAAATCTGATTTGGTGTCACCTGATTTAATACACTGGCGCCTCTCAGACAAATAGTCATGAAACCAGGCACATGCTAGCATGAAATTACTTTCACTCAGTCCTATGTTGAACAGTTTACTTAACAGTATGTCGTGATCAACTGTATCGAAGGCTTTGGACAGATCTACAAAAACTGCTGCACAGTGTTGCTTCTTGTCCAATGCTGATATGATGTGATTTGTGACTAATGTAATGGCTGAAATTGTGCTATGATTTGTTCTGAAACCAGACTGCTGTGGGCTAAGTACAGAGTAGGTTGAAAGAAATGACTTTAATTGATTGTTTACCAGGGATTCCATCACTTTTGCTAAACATGGCAATTTGGAGATGGGGCGATAATTGTTCATGTCATCTCTTGAACCTCCTTTATACAGGGGGATTACATGTGCAGACTTCCATAACATTGGAAAACTTCCTGTGGTCAGGGATAAATTAAATATATGCCTTAATGGCTCAGCAATAATTGGAGCAGCCAATTTTAGAAAAAATGAATCCAATTGGTCTTCTCCAGTGGAACTCCTGGGGTCTAATGCTTGCAGCGCATTCAGAACATCAGCATAACAGAAGGGGCAGAAGGAAAAACAAGAAGTGTGGCTCCCAGCATTCAAACAACTAACATCAACTGATGGAAGGCCAGGATATTCTTTTTCAAATAAATATGCAGCATCTGCAAAGTGCTTATTAAAGGCATGCAAAATGTCTGACCTATTAGAAATCACACAGTCATCAGTTCTTATACTAGTGGGCAGTGCATTCGAGGTCTTCCTTTTGTCTAAGTCACTGCTTTCCAGAACATAGCTGGGTTTGAGTAGGAGCTAGTGATTAAAGATAAGAAATATTCAGATTTGGCTTTTCTTACAGCCGAGGTGCATTTACTCCTAAGTTGTCTGAAGGAGAGCCAGTGTTGAGGGTCTCCTGAACGTCTGCCATCCATGATCTGATATCTGAGTATGATGATGACAGACGCCTCCAGAACTCTCTCCGGCCCCTGTACCACTGCCATCTATGCCATGCCCGAGGAAAGGCCCCCAAAAAATTCAGGTGCCTTAGCCAGATTTAGGTAGATCGCGTTTAATAGCAGCTTGGATCTGCTTGGCTTTGCTTCCATTTGATTTAGCAACCCAAGCAGATCCATCTTTTGAATACAGACAACATTCTCAAGCTGGCTAAGGCACCTGAATTTTACCCCCTCCTTTCCTCGTTGCATGGCATAGATGGCAGTGGTACAGGGGCTGCAGAGAGCTCTAGGGAGGCGTCTGTCATCATCATACTCAGATATCAGATCATGGATGGCAGAGATAAGGTGGTGCTTGTTTACAATGGAATAGCTTCCTTTTCGGAAACAGAGAATACAAACTTTCCTGCGGGCTGTGCAGTGGTCCATATTTGCTGTCAGCCCCTTGCATGTCTCAGGGAAAAGGACAGAATTCAGGGACAATGCACAATATAAGGAGGGCCTAGCTTTGTGAATGTAGGCAAGTCTGATGTAATCAATGATGATATAATAAATGTTACCCATCCCCAGTCATAATAAGGCTTATTGTGCAATTGTGCAATGACCTATGGCCCATGAAATGTGACATAAACATTGTGGAATCAATAGCTTAAGAGACTTCATACGAATGATCCTTCGATGTCTCATTTTTGGGGATTTTAACACTTTCTTGAATTTCTCAAAGTTCAAAAATTGCAATTTCTGAAAAACACGTTTCTCTCAAAAATTTCCCAACGATTTTTTTCCAGTTTTCATATATGTATTCTACGCCATGTTCTAGAGTACATATCATTGGTTTCATGCCATTTGAATTTTTTCTGACTTTTTTATGGTTAAAACCCACTGTGACAATCGTTCAAATAACTGCTAATCAAAAATGCTAACAGAAATAAAATATATGCTAATCAAACACGTGTGGTAGTCCGTTGTTTTTAAGATTAACATAGGCCTACGGCCGTTATACTGTACAGGAAAAAAGAACCTGTACATCAGAACAAACAAGCAATAGTAGCACTCGGGACTTATCCACCGCTAAGATAAAGCAGTTGATAACTGTTGTTTAATTACTTACATGTTTTATGTTCACTTGGGTATTTTACGTCCCCAGATGCCAGGGTGTTGGTCTCTATTGATAAGGCATCCGTACTCTGTAAGCCTTCAGGCTATCTTTGGTGCAGAGGAATGAATTACGTAGCTACAAGATGGATAACGTTTTAAATGTCAGGAAAAATAAATTTTGATAGACGTTTCACAGATGTCCAGGGACAAAATAAAGTAGGCGGTAATAGATATGAATCATAACCACAAATATATGTTTTTCTTTTTAAAAAAAAGCCGACTTTCTCATTTAGCTAAATGTGCTGTGTTGGCTGTGGTTACGATCAAGGTAGAAAACTCAAATCGGACACAATTATCGCGCGGGCATTTCGAACATGACAGAATTGGTACCAATGGATGCCAACCTTGCGGACTAGCGTCCCCCGCCCCCTTTTTTCTTTTTTTCCCCTCAGATTCAAGCTGATCTCACATACAGTAAATGGCCTATATGGACTCCAAATGACGGAAATCGTCTAACGACGGAGAACTTTAGTCCCTGAGACTTCATGGACACCTGCAAGTTGTTTGGTGGTCATATGTACTGTAATAAATTTTGTTTGTTTTAAATTGCAAATGCACAAAGATTAAACTGCCTCCTGACAGCCAAATCTAGCCACATTTTCATTTGTTTTGAAGGAGCCTCTGATGACTACCAGTGTCATGAATACATTTAGTTTCACAAAACAGCAAAGCCCAGAACTATTTTGCAGGCCATTTAAAAGGTAATTTCATTGTAGTTTGCACATTCATGTTATGAAAAGGCACACACCCCATTTCATAGTTTCCTCTGAGAATGCAGTTCAGAGGTTCATACCATTGCGTCCACATGATGTAAAATATCCACTGACCGCATGTTCAGAAATAATGTTCAAATGAGGTTATGGGTTCAGCACATTTCCCAGGACTGAGATCATTCCTCTGTCCGCTTACCCTGCTTTCATCAGAGCTGAGACAGTATTTTACAGCATTACTAATCAGTGAAAACAGCTGAAAAACCATGTTAGTTTAACTTTAGTGGTGTTCAAGTGATGCATGTTTATAGCACAGTGAAATACTGCACTTAACAGCTTGTGGGTTGAGACAGGATGTTTCTTGGTCCAGCTGAGGACTGCATTTGCAACGTCGGTTTCCATATTTAAATTTAGGCCGATCTAGAAAATAGCCATTTCAAACACCTACGTGTGCTCGGGCGCTTTCAGCTTCCTTAACAAATACTATAGCACCCAGTCTGCAAATATGAGCATACTGTTCACTTTATGTAACACTTAAGCATGCTCATGTTAAACATACACAAGCATACCACAGTTTAGTTTCATTAAGTTATTTTATTTCTCCTGATTTCTACATTTGTTTCGTTGGAGTACTTTTTGTACAGACAGCAAGGCCCCCCAAATCTGGCCCTTGAGTCCAAATCCAGCCCTGGTTTTCCCTCCTTCCAGGCAATGTAGAGGACAGCTATTGTCATTGATTAGCCAGGCTGTCTTTACACCTGATTCCCAGGTAACAAAAAGGTGGAAAACCAGCAGTTCTTGTATCTCGAGGACTGTGATTTGGGGAGCCCTGGACAGTGCATAACATTTCTGCTGCTCTACAAAAGCCCTTTGTTTGTGTTACAGTAAATATGCAGATAGGTGCAGAAAACATAAACCAACAGACAGACAGAAATACTGTGAAACATGAACTCAGCATGAAGGCAATCAGTCTGGAAAGGGTCAGTGTGAATGAAGGGCGGAGCAGCAATGTACACAAACAGAAAAACTCTTAGAAAGTATCATTAAATAATGTCACTCTTAAAAACACTCAAATGAAAACCCTTTCTTCTGTAGTTTCTAAGGCAAAACTCGCTCACAAATGAAATTAAGGCATGACAGCAAAATATTTTGAAGTCTGGATTTAGTAGCTAGATTTCATAACCAGCATTTAGAGCATGCTTTCCCTTTTAAGGTAAGCATCATTGCCATATTAATAAATCTCACTGTTACATAACCTTTCTAGAGGTTAGATCTGAACTCAATTTCATAGCATCCATGTTTTTAAAAAAACATAACATTTATTTTCCAGTTTGTTTGCTAGATACACAATTCGACTTTTGTTCACAGGGCTGGGACTGGTGTGTTGCAGCAATGCTAAACTGGAACATTTCCCAGCAAAATTTAACAGCCAAATTGAGGTTCTTCCAAGGTATAGGCCCTTCCAGGGAGTTTTCACAAGGCCTTTAATAGTATAAGCAGTGGAGGAAGCCAACTTTATCTCACTTGGGTATTTAACTGAGAGCATTTGATTTACACAACGGTTTTTGCCAACTCCCCAGAGCACAAACAGAGGTGGCATTATCCAGATGATTTTTAGCAGTTCAGGTACACACTACAGCTACTCATGCGACCCAGTGCAGGAGCATTAAATAATAAATATGTTTGCCAGCGTTCTGCGAGATGATCTTTACTGAAATATCAACCGTTTTCTTTTTCCAGCTTCAGCAGCCCGTTTCACTGCTTCCTGCCACCATTTTTGTTTCAGACCATTCGATTTGTCCTTCTTGAGGACGAGTCGTGTCACAGCCCCGCCCACTCCTGCCTCAATGTCCACCTCATGTTCCAGTGATATCAACACGCGTCTCATTGGTGTAAGAAGGAGGAGAGAACACCTTATACATGACATCACCTCCTGCCGTGTGAGACAGGGTGGACAGTTCAGGTCAGGGAGTCAATGCAAAACTGCAGGACCAGCATCAGTACTGTCCCTGTGCAGCCAAGATACTGGAAGACTGACAAGACAGGACATGTAGACATGGTTTATATTTGTACCAAAGTATTCTGATGTGTTCTATTCCCCTCAGCTAAATGACAGCCATTTGGGCGTCGAGCTTTGCAACAGACAGTAAAAGCGAAAAGGGTCGTACAGCACCTCGGATGAGACGGTATCGATAAAAGCCCAACTTTTCACCAGTGCTAAGGCTAACTTTTTATGCATCCTATGCTCTCGTTTGTAAAGTCTTTTTTTTTTTGCATTTTCTACAAAAATGCTGTTTAAAATATGTTCATTTCACACACGTCCATTGGGAAACAGAGGCAGGGAAGTGGACAGCACCCTCCAGCAGTGAGGTGAGGCCCTGGACCAGACCATTAGTTTCTCAGTTACCAGTAGCTCCCCTTCTCTCTCTCTTCAGTCCTAACAGACACATCACCATTAGTTAGCGTCACCTGGTGATGATGTCACGTGTTGCGACACACCTCCTCTCCCCTCTCTGGTGTCCCCCTCCCTCTCAGCTCTTCTCCTTACGGGGGCTCTTACTCTTGCCCCCTTCGCCCTTCTGACTCAGCATCTTCAGCACTTTCATGGGTTTGAACTTCGCCCCTTTCTTCTTGTGTTCTCCGTCCGGCTCTTTATGGAAATCTGTGCACGGAGAGAGGGAGAGAGAGAGAGAGAGATAGCCACAGACACGTAGTCAGTACAAATGTATGAATCCATAAACAAGATACAGTAGAGACACAGTTAAACAAGGCAGAACTCAATGCAAAGCGTTCATTGCTAAGTCATCACTGGCCATGATGCCTGAAAAGTAGATCTTCCATCCTCCGCAAACAGCTGACCTTCAGTGACCATGACCTTTGACTCGATGACCTCCGAAACCTAATCACTTTGGTTACCCTATGAGGGGAGTTATCACATCTGATTTGGTCAAAATCCGTCCCCTTCAGTATGTATCGTGCACACAAGATATGGATGACAGACGGATGGACAGGCAACCAGAAAACAGTATGCCGTCTGCGCCACTGTGTATGGTGGAGGCATTACAAGACGAGGTCAAAACCTAGAATATGCCTGAACTGTGAGGACGTGTTCAAGGGCTGTCTGCATCTCACTGTAAAAGCCTCCTGATGATGTAATCACTCAATAGGCCAATGATGTGACTCCGTCATTCACTCAGTCAGACTTGTGCGTTTATAGGGCGGGCTCCCGTTTGTTATGGACCAGAAAAACAGAGTAAGACAGGGAATGAGTCAGTGATGGAGGGGACGGTAGCAAGTGGAAACAGCAGGAGATGGAGGGGGAGAGGAAATACAGATGGAGGAGAGGGGTGCAGGAATGCCCTCACCCTTCCTCTTCAGCATGGCCTCCAGCAGTTTGTCTTCCTCTTCCTCTCTGGAAAATGAAGAGTCACACCTCAGTCATACAGCCACAATCCCCAATAACCAAACTCCCATTCAGTTCTGCCTTACATGCTACACCTTCAGCAGAGGTGAAAACAGCAAATTCACGAGGTACAACTGAACTCAAAGTATTGATTGCTCATCCTCTGCCAGTCATAACTTCATATGCCCTTAAAATATGAGCTTTGGCGCCTATTGACCTTCCATGACCTTGACCTTTGACCCAATGACCTCCAAAATCTAAAATTTTCAGCTACACTCTGTAGAGAGTTACCATGTGTGATTTGGTGGAGATTCCTCCCGTCCTTCAGAAGATAATCGCACAAACGAGATATTTTTGATAGAGTAAGGGACGCTCTTACGGACGAACGGACAATAAACAGAATGCCTATAATCATCACTCTAATGCTGCAACAGCTGTCAATTTTTGCCAACATCACAGTGCTTTACACTGTAGCGATAATGTGAACGCTCTTGTCATCAGCGATGTACGAAACAAAGCGCATCAGCATGCAAAAAAAATTCTGAAAACTATCAGCAGCCCTGCTCAGCCTGGTGATCCACTGTCCTCTGGGTTTTCATTCGAACACTAACCAAGCACACCACATCTAACAGCTAGAGATCTGGTACAGCTGCTCATCGGTAGAGTTAATTGTGCCAAATCAGAGCTTAAGCAGAAACCTACAAGGAAGTGTATGGGGTAACACTAGTATAAACACAAACAAGCATGTCATCACAAAGGTCTATTTTTTTTATGCTGTTGAACAGAAGCATGATAAAGTCAGTCCTTTCAGATAATGTGTAACAAGTTAACATGATAAAAAAACAAGGACAGCATCGCTTATAAATGAAAATTGCTTATGAAAAGTGGTGGTCCTGGTATTGAGTTCTTGCAGCTCTGGGATTGGGCATAAGGTTGATGTATTACTGCATAAAATGGGTTTAATGGTTATATAATCAAGGGGCGGCACAGTGTAAAAGTCTCCTCACAGCAGGGAGATTGCGGGTTTGAATCCAGCCTGGGGCCTCTCTGTGTGGAGTTTGCATGTTCTCCCCGTGTTCACAAAGCTTTGATCACTCCGGTTTCCTCTCAAAGCCCAAACACAAGTATATCAGGCGAATCTGAGACTCTAAATTGCCCATATCTTAAAGTGTGTGAGTAAATGATATGTGATCCCAGTGATGGATGGGTGAACTGTACCTCTCTCCCACTGTATGCTGGGATAGACCCCAGCTCTTTTGTGACCCCAAGCGTGTTAGATAATGCACAGACGGGTTGGAGAGTGGATGGATGGGTCATAATGGCGTGTGCTCACCGCTGCCGGTCCTGGTCCATGCTGTTGATGATGTGGTTCCGCTGCTCGATGATGGTGACCAGCTCCGACATCAGCTCCTGTTCCCTGTTCCGGTCCTCCTCGCTCCACTCTTTCTCTGATTGGTGGAGAGGAAGAGCCAATCACATGCTGCAGTTTCCCCAACAGTCTTGTCGCATTCACTACCGAGACTAACCACAGCGATACGGCCGTTTTTTCACACACTTTTCGGGGTCTTCTTGACCGAAGTTGGTTGCTCGTGACGCCCTGACCAGCTCCAGTACAGGTCAACAACATCACTTTCTCCTTTCAAGTCAATGGTAAATTTACCGGAAAAATAATAAGTCCATTATTTCTCCCAGCAAGTAAATGTATGTTCAATGTGTTACTTCACTGTCTAACTGTCTCCATGCGGGCCGATTTGCAAAGCTCTGGAGTATTTTTTTACAAAAGAGAAATATTCTTTGGATGAATCAGAAGCAGGTTGGGTCAAGAGATTCCCCAATCTGATCTTCAGTCCCAAAACCGATACCAATACTGATACCGATACCTGCGCTTTGGGCATTGGTCAATACCGAGTACTGATCCGATACTGTAATAATAATAATAATAATAATAATGTTTTATTTATATAGCGCCTTTCTCAGACCCAAGATTGCTTTACAATGGAATAAAACAGAAAGTAAAATACATGGGGAAAAAAGCATTAAAAGCATATAATACAAGTAAACATTTAGCATAAAACACAACACAAGTACATTAGACAGGTGTAAAATCAATGGCTAGGCAGTATCCTGTAGTACTGCCCCAATCTGAGTGTAATTAATAAGCTGTATACCACACTGTGTGAAAGAGACTGGGATCATTCTTTTATCTGTGGGACAAAATCAGAGTGTACTTCTACATTCTGAAGTTAGGAAAGCAGTGTAACAAATAAACACATAGATATAAATTCACTGAATTGTTAATTATCAAAATAATGGCATCCGACATCAGATTGGCCCATTGTCACTTATACGTGGTCCAGCCATCTGAGTCAGTATTAGACCGATATCCGAAATCAGTATCTGTATCAGGGCATCTGTAGTTGGGGTCACTACATCTAACAGGCTTAGAGGACGAATCTGACTCAGAACCTGTACTGCACAGACTCCAGCTCCAAACTGTACAAAATGGCGGCAACCAAAAACTGCCCTTCGTTGAGCTGAAACGCTTTTCCCCTAAGCCTGAGTAAAGTCAGTGGCAGACATCTCAGTAACCGGTTGCACAGTTTTGCACAGTGTATGGCTGCGACACAGTACGTGGCGCCGTTACGGGAATAGAGCGATGTGCGCGCTGAGCTCTGGATGTTCGCTCACCCGGTTTGTTCAGGAGGCACCTCAGCTCGTACTCCACATCCGCTTGCCTCTCCTCCAGGTTCTGCTGCTTAGCTCTGAAAGCACAAACACACACAGCTGTACACCTGCACCCATACACAGTTACTCATGCAGCGAAGTGCCAAACATCAAGCTTCTTGTCTACAAATCTGCTAAGTTACATTTCAGCTTTTCATAGCAGTTTTGGGGAGCTAAGTGCCCTCATTTGTAGACCAGTGCCATTATGCATGAGCTCTTCAGTGCAGCATTTGTAGTTTCCTTGGGTTAATAGGGCACACACATGCAGACCAGGGCTGATATACTCAATGTGTCCAGTATTTATGAGATCTGCACTGTGGTGTTTGTAATTTTTAGGTGCTCAGTGGACTCATGTGTAGACCAGCTCTGTGATAGATGAGCTCTGCACTGCGGTATTTGTAGTTTAAGGGCAGTCAGTGCACTCACGTGTAGACCAGCTCAGCTTCCCTGCGCACCAGCAAGTGTTTGTCGTGGATCAGAGTGAACCAGTCCACCAACAGGGTCTCCTCCTCTTCATCTGCACAAGGGCAAAACAGCCATTAGCCTCAGACTGTACACCACAACACATCAGTACAACAGCTCAGCCGTACCCACTGCATAGATACAGGAGGGTCAAACGGCCAGATGCTTTTTGTGGCCCCACCAATACTGGCCGCTACAGAGGCCAAGTTGAGATTCGGAGCTGAGACACCAAGGAAAAATCATTTAAAGGTCCCCTGTTATGTCATCAGATGCACAGCCAGTTAGCCATTACAATCCATTTCAAAATCTGTCCTTCCTGACATCACAAGAGGGAGGAACCACCGAGAACAACGAAGAAACTAACTGACTGGCTGAAGTTGATCAGTCCTTGTTGCCTCTAGGCAGCCGCATCTCCATGTAATGTCAGGAAGGAACAGATTTTGAAATGGCGTGTAACGGCTATTTGGCTGCTTGCCTGGTGACATAATGGGGGACCCCTAACTTGTAGAGCAAAACTACAAATGCACTAAAGCTAAGGTTAGCTTCATATTCAACAGAAAAAGAAAAACCGGATGCAAAAAGGTGATTTGTACATGTGGAAATCCCCCCCAGGCCCTGGTCATGCTGACGCCCCCCTCTCACTGTTGGTGCAGTCTCTGAGCTTACTCTCCAGCTCCACCACCCCCGGCCTCTCACCCTTGGTGCAGTCTCTGAGCTTACTCTCCAGCTCCACCCCCTGCCCTCTCACCATTGGTGCAGTCTCTGAGCTTACTCTCCAGCTCCACCCCCCCTGCCCTCTCACCGTTGGTGCAGTCTCTGAGCTTACTCTCCAGCTCCACCCCCCCTGCCCCCTCACCGTTGGTGCAGTCTCTGAGCTTACTCTCCAGCTCCACCCCCCTGCCCTCTCACTGTTGGCGCAGTCTCTGAGCTTACTCTCCAGCTCCACCCCCCCACCCCGTCACCGTTGGTGCAGCCTCTGAGCTCACTCTCCAGCTCCACCCCCCCTGTCCCCTCACTGTTGGTGCAGTCTCTGAGCTTACTCTCCAGCTCCACCCCCCGCCCCTCACCATTGGTGCAGTCTCTGAGCTTACTCTCCAGCTCCACCCCCTGCCCTCTCACCATTGGTGCAGTCTCTGAGCTTACTCTCCAGCTCCACCCCCTGCCCTCTCACCGTTGGTGCAGCCTCTGAGCTTACTCTCCAGCTCCACCCCCCGCTGCTCCAACTCATCCAACTGCCTCTCCAACTGCCCCATCTCCACATGGATGTCCTCCACTGGGATGTACTGGTCAGACTGGACCTGGGGAGGGAGAGAGGGGGAGAGGGAGAGAGCCACTCAGCTAAGTGAGGAACTACAACACTCCCCCATTCCCATAGGTCTCAGACATATGATGTAACAAATAGCTAATCACATACGGTTTTCCAATTCAAGTCATATCTCCATGGAGGAAATTAATGGAAGTTTCACATAATCATTACGGTCATAGTATGCTTGCAGTTAACAATTAGACATTATTACTGGGACACCTTTCCCTCTTAATTGGTATTGGATCCTCTTTAAGGCGTATTCACTCATGTGGCTCGCTTGCTTTGTTCCGATTCAGGGGCAAAAATGGTACAATTTTGCATTTGTCCTTTGGCTCATTTGTGTTCACATGGCAACAGTCTCTATCTGTCCAAAGTTGTAAACAAATGCCATGCGTGATCAAACTGTTCTCTCATTGGTCAGAAATCTTACCCGGAAAGGAAGGAGCGTTTCTTCTTCTTTCCCCGGTAAACAACAACGACCCAAACTACAGCTATGAGTCAGTTGTGCTGGTTGCTGAGATGATTGTGTTCTCACTGCAAACGAACCGCTCCGGGGTTCGAATGGAAGCGAGCCGAGACCACCCTTTTTTGGCGATCTCGGCCTGCTTGTTTTGTTCCGTATCAGAGTGCGTTTGCTGTATTCGAACCAGCCCAAATGAACCGATCTCTGGGAGAAAACGCTCCCTGTGTCGGAACAATTGCTCCAAACGAGCCAAGTATGAATACACCCTAATTCTCATGCAGCCTTCCGGTCAAAGTGGTCATTTAACCAGCAAAAATCCAACAGTGGTAATATCACCTATTTGGGTCAGGTAGAAGAAATCTCCTGCTAGCATTAGCCTAGATACCACAGCGTTAGCCAGCAAAGGAATATAATGAAACTGGGACTAAAACAACACAAAAGGACACAAGAGAGACAAAAATAACCCCAATAAAGACAGCTAGAGGCATTTAGACCTGTGAAAACCATAAAAAATGGTAATTAATTAAAATAACCATGTAACAAACATTGACAAAGCAAGCCATAAATGCTGCTATGTTGCCATCAATATGGACAGCAGAATACTGCTTGTAAAATTTAGACAAAATTGTCTCGGATTATAAAACCTGCACGAACAGTGTTTTTTCATATGAAACAATTTCCAAATTTGAATATTGATTTTAAAAATTGAGAAAAACTCCGCTTGTTGCCCCCGTAGACTGGAAATGCTAATAAACCTGACAGGAGTGACAACACTATGTCTGAGGCCTGCTGACAGTAAAGCTTCACACTCTCCCTGTACCCATCGCTCTTGAAAGGGTCCAAAAGCAGCAGGCCCAACAGACCAATCAGGACGATCTGACAGAGCAGCCAATGAGGACAGGACTGACTGCCCTGAGGGAGAGGCAGGGCTCACCTTCCTCTTGATAAGGGGGAACCCGTGTCCTGGGGCCGGGGGCCGAGCTGGGCGGGGACCCCGCGGGGGCCGTGAGGTCGGAGGGGTCACAGATGGGGAGGCCTTCCTGTTGAAGGGGTTCTCCTTACAGGTCCGCTAGCGGAGGGGAGGAGAGGGCAGGAGAGAGAGAGAAAACGAGGGAGTGAGAGAGAGAGAGAAGACAGACAGTCCACTGTACACCAGCATCCTGTTTACTCTCAGTATCCTTCACAAACCAGCACACAGCTCAGAGCAGCTCGGGACTGTTCAGTGTTTACACCACACCCTTCCTCATTTTCTGTTTCACCAGAGGCTGCCCGTAGTATCGTTCCCATCAAAATGCATGCAGGCTAATTGCTTAGTAGGATCACTGTGACCCTTAACACATGAAGCATGTTGTTTAACTGTGCTCTCTTGCATGCAGTGTTGTTTTACGGTAGCTTACAGTAATACCGTTGAACCGTGGTCAAGCAGCTCAAGTACAAAATAAACAAACGTGAAACACTACCACTGAATTAAGGTGCCACCTGTGCATTACGGTCAACTCAAGCTCTTTCTGCCGAGGTGCTTTGATGACACGCCCCATAATGTAAAAACAAAAAAAAAAAAAAAAATCTGTTTCCCCAACTGTAAATTACGACATTACTGGGCCACTCAAGTGCTCACAGCACATAAATACAACATTCCCGACAGCACCAGCAGGTCATGTTATTGGTCGGCAGTGTAGCCAATTACAGCCGGAGGATGTTCTGGTACCTTCCCCTGAGAGGCCGCAGGCGGTGTCGGGGTGGCAGCCCCTGCTTTCGCTAGGGGGCTGGGGCCAGAGGGGGGTCTGGGAGGGGGTGGGCGAGCAGCCCTCAATCCAGCGCTCCGATTGGTCTGCGGGGTGGCGGGAGCCGAGCTGGTATTGGCTGGCGAGGGTGTGAGGGCGGGGCCTGGGGAGACGTGAGGCTCGTGGTTGGCCGAAGTGTCGGAGGGTTCGCTGATTGACGGTTCAGAGACGCTCTTGGTGAAGGCGTGCTCCTGCTCGGGGGCCCCGGCACCGGGAGCCAGTCTGGAGGAGCCGTGGTCAGAGGAAGATGAGAGAGACTCTGTACTGAGCGCTGGAGAGGGAGAGGAAGAGGAGGGCTGAGAGTGGGGAAGAGCTGCAGAGGGAGGGAGGGAGGGAGAGAGAGAGAGAGAGAGAGAGAGAGAGAGGGACAGCAGAAATGCAGCAATAGAGGACACAGAGAACACAAATCAGCACCAGCTCTTCCACTGCTCACTCCCAAACCATAAAGTACACCAGGGGCCCCAGGGGGCCCTACAGTCTGCAGGCTTTCAGGACCCCTCTCCCACAAGGGTGCATATGGCCACGACACAGTGTCCAGGTCCAGGGATTCCTATGAGTAACTCAATGGCAAAAGAGTCCAGTTGAGGGAGGCAGCCATGCTTGACTATAGGAAGCGCAATACCTCTAATAACCACTGGGGCTTGAAAACTTCCATGGGAATAAACCCTGGTATCAACACAAGCAATTAATTTCAGCCACTGAGTGGCAAAAGAGGCCGTACACCTAGTTGTCAAACCCTTAACTGGCTGTTGACTGAAGCAGATCTAAACAGACACTCTCCGCCACTTTTGAACTAAAAAAAACACCAGTGGTTACTTACAAATACAACCCCAATTCCAAAAAACTTGGGATGCTGTGTAAAATGAAAGTAAAAACAGAGTGCAAGGATTTGCAAATCTCGTAAACCCACATTTTAAAAAAACAGCTGGAGGAGCATTTTGCAAGTAATTTGGTTAATTGGCAACAGGCCAGTAACATGACTGGGTATAAAAAGAGCATGTTAGAGAGATAGAGTCTCTCAGAAGTAACAATGGGCAGAGGCTCACCAATCTGCGAAAAACTGCATCTAAAAATTGTGGAACAATTTCAGAAAAATTGCAAAGACTTTGAATATCTCACCATCTACAGTACATAATATTATCAAAAGATTTAGAGAATCTGAAGAAATCTCTGTGTGCAAGGGACAAGACCGAAGGTCAATATTGGATGCTCATGATCGATTCTGCACTGGAATTCACTACATGAGCTCAAGAACATTTCAAGAAATCATTGTCTGTGAATACAGTTGGCCCAGCAAACCACAAATGCAAGTTAAAGCTGAAACACGCAAAGAAGAAGTCATATTGTGTGAACACGATCCAGAAATGCCTCCGTCTTCTCTGGGCCAAAGTTCATTTAAAATGGACTGAGGCAAAATGGAAAACTGTTCTGTGGTCAGATGAATCAAAATTTGAAATTCTTTTTGGAAACCACTTTGTAATTTTTTTGCGCTCATTTGGAATTTGTGCCTGCAACGTTTCAAAAAAGCGGACTAAAGAGGAGAGGGACAATCCAGCTCGTTATCAGCGCACAATTTAAAAGCCAGCATCTCTGTTGGGAAGGGGAAAGCATTAGTGCCTATGGCGTGGGCAGCTTACACATCTGAAAAGGCATTATCAATGCTGAATAGTATATTGAGGTTTTACACCAACATATGCTCCCATCCAGACATCATCTCCTTCAGGGAAGGCCTTGTATATTTCAGCAAGACAATGCTAAACCACATACTGCATCCATCACAACAGCATGCCATCGAAGCAGAAGAGTCTGAGTGCTGAACTGGCCTACCAGCAGTCCAGACCATTCACCAATTACAACGGAACCCCGGACTGTTGAACAAGAAAGAAAGAGTTCCACCTGAAAATTTGGCAGTTCCCATTATAAGATGAAAAACCCAATGTGTTGCTGCTAAGTTAAAACAAGACCTAGGACTGTGAAAAAGCATTCTGCTAGAACCTACATCAGACAAGAGAGGGACAATATTCCTCTCCTAAAACTCCAGCAATTGGTCTCCTCACTTCCCAGACATTTACAGACTGTTGTTAAAAGAAGAGGGGATGCTACACAATGGTAAACATGGCCCTGTCCCAACTTTTTTGAGACGTGTTGCTTATCAAATTCAAAATGAGCTAATATTTTTCATGTAACGGTAAATTTTCTCCCTTTCAACATCTGATATGTTGTCTATGTTCCATTGTGAATAAAATGTGGGTTTATGAGATTTGCAAATCATTGCATTCTGTTTTTATTTACATTTTACACAGCATCTTAACTTTTTTTGGAATTGGGTTTGCACAACCAAAGGGTAGTTTCATAAAGCAAAATGACCCAGTTAGCTGGATGACTCTACTGAGTGAAAGTCAAAACACTTCAGTTTAAATCAGACCGCACGCAAAAATTTTGGAAGTTACCGGATTTAACTTGATGAAATTTAACCAGATAATTCAGCAATCTGGCCCAACGTATCACAAACATAATCAGGAACATACATCATCTTGGGAGAGATGAAAACACTTCGACTGACAGGCGAACCCACCTGTGGGAGAAGCCCTCGGTGCCCGGGGGGCGGGCCTTTTCTTGCTCCGGGGGCTGCTGCCCCCACTGACCGGCTGGGCGGGGCCTCCAGCATCAGCTGGAGAAGTGATCCCGTACCAGGGGTGGATGGCTACTATCGAGGGCGGAGCTAAACTCCCACTCGATTCTGTCCCCTCCCCTACATGTTCCTCCCCCTCATCTTCATCCTCGAAGGGATTGGCTGGCTGAGGTGGTATGGCAGGACGAGACTCCTCTTCCCCGACAAGGGACGGCACAGAGCCAGAGCGCGGCGGGGTTGCCATGCCAGTGGGAGGGGGTGGGGCTGGTTTTTTCCTGGGCTCTTGTTGGACAAGGGCCAACCAGGGCGGGTCTTTGGGTTTGGGAGTGTCACTGGATTGGCTGGAGCTGGGAGACGAACAGACAGGCAGACAGACGCATACAAGGACAAATAAACACACATAAAACAACATGCACACTCATAATCACACCGAATACACATACACATATAGACATTCCATAAACACACAAAAACACACACAAATGAATAAACACAAAGCCCAGTAATGCCCTGTCCTTCACTGAAGCACGGTTTGAAATGGACACTCGAACACTACATAGTGCATCTGCACATTTGTAGTGCCGTTTGAAATGTACAATTAATTTACAATACTGTATAGCGCACTACAAAATGGTCTTAAGACACACCAAAGTGTTGCATACTGAAACAGTACCTGAGACTCAGAGCTTCATGCATTGTGGCATATCTCGTTGTGGTGTCTATTTATGCAATAATTAGGAATATCCATCTTAATACATAGCCGCGTAACACCATAATAGTGTTTGAAATGTATAAACAGTTGTTTGCCCTTATCTCCAAGTAAATGTTCTAAGTAGCAAACACTATATACTGAGTAAGTGGACAAGAGCAAATTTTGCACATAGCCAGACACATACAAATGAATAAACACAAATAACACGCATTCAGCTTGTCTCTGTCCATTTAATGTATTATTCTATGTTTACCTATGTATTACTGTACAGCATTTAGTTCAACTCTGTTGTTTTTAAATGTGCTACACAAACAAAGTTGGGTTGGATTGGACACAGACAAAAACACACACACACTCTCACGCAGAACAGAGGACACGAGTGCACCAGCTGACCAGGGAACAGAGAGAGGGGCAGCGTCACTGTGACACAGCAGCACTCGCACACAAACACTGAGATTTCTGCTCCCATTCCAACACTCACCTGCCAGGGGAGCGCGATCTCGCAGTCGGTCTGGGAGGAGCCCTCCTCTCATCACCTGTGGGAATGCAGCAGAGACACAAAAGCAGAGAAGAAGACTGAAACCAGCCTTGCAGCTCAAGTCCCTCTTTCCTCGAATGGCTGCATCGACTGAGAGGTTTATATGAGAATGAGGAAGTGAGACTGCCGGGATCTCTGTGACTCACCGTTGAGGGCGAAGTTGTCTGTCACTCTCGGGGGGCGGGCCCGGGGCACTGGGCGGGGCAGAGGATGAGAAGAGGGGTCAATCATTCTGCGGGGGGCGGGCACCGGCCGGCCAGCCCCGCCTACGTGACCTAGTGGTGTGAGAGGAGGGCCGCCATTGGCCGTGCTCTCGGCCGATTTCACTTCCTCTTTCTCCTCCTCTTCCTCACCACTCTCGTCGAAGGGGTTCGGGGGGGAGGCCGGCTGCAGCGTCTCTTCAACTTCCTGGTTTTCGTCCTCACCTCCATTTTTGTCCTCTCTTTCCGTGCTTTCATTCCTTTCTCTGTCCGTATCCTTCCTCTCTTCCCCAACACCAGTCACCCCCTCCTTCCCCCCCTCCTTCTCTCCATCCTCTTTCTCCAGCGAATCAGATACAGAGCCCTCGCCAGGCGACGAATCCTGAGTCGCCTCCTGAGCGGTTGTGGGCGGAGCCTCAGGGCGAGTGGCGAGCCTGTCCCTATGCACCACCATAGGTCCAGTCAGCCGGCTGAGGTCCGGCCGGCCATTCTGATTGGCCAAGAAAGTCTTAGCAAAATGATGCGTGCAGACGAGCGAGCCCGCCTCACTTCCTGCTCTGTAGGAGCCAGGTAAGAGTGTGCTACAGCACTCCCTACACCTGGGGGATAGAGAGAGACCGAGTCAGGCTCTGTAGTCACTGTTTTACATCACACTAGACTCAAGCAGCTCACACCTCTGTCCAAAGTGACTTACGGTTAATTAGACCAAGTACCCATCAATACAAACTGGAGAAATGCAGGGTTAAGGGTCTCACTCAAGGACCTAACAGCCAACCTGATCTAATTGTGTCAACACCTCAATCACCAACCCTCCCGGTCTAATGTGCCGAGCGAAAAGATTCAGGCCACAGAACTGACCACACTCAGCTGCTAAGTAAGCAGCCTGTAAATAGGTCCGTAAAAAATTATGACCAATTTACTCCAACCACGAGTTATTGCTGGGAATTCACCACACGTTTGCGCACAATTATATGGAAAAAAGCAAGGCTGAGTTTCGCCATTCTAAAAACAGTGGCTACGGCAACAAGTATCAGATTTCCAGTATTCCTTGTCAAGGGGAACAACCTATTCCACCGAATTCAGCAACAGATTACATCATACACAGAAAACAATGACTGCAGAGAAGCCAACAGCAGGGGGTCCGATCTCTTAATCACTCTCACAGTGAGCTTCTGAGCGCAGCTCAAAGCACAGCAGCACTGCCTGTGAGACTCTGTGCATCTTAATGAACTTCAGTCTGTCCCCCTGTAAGCCACTGGGAGAAATGTGCCATCTTAAAATCAGCTCAGACTTCTTAAGATTATAACTGCAGAATGTAAACTGAAAGCAGACATTGCAGAAAGTTTTAACAACTACCTAATCTCATACTTGGACTCAAGGTCATTTTTTGTCAACCATAGCAAAGCAGGGGCCAGCCCTATACACACAAAAGTCTGTGACTGAGTGACTGTGGAAGTCACACCATTGGTTGGTCCTGAGACATGGAGTTACATCATTGGTCAGTCAAGTGTTGGGGAGTTTTGTAGCTCTTTCAAAATGAATAGCTGAAAACAAGTTCCTGCCATAGAAGAGATTTTCACCAAGTCTTGTTTCCCTCTCAAGCTGAAGATTCAGCTTGTTTTAGGGTAGCATTTGCTTGACAACCTGCATTGTCTGACCTCATTGGCAAATCTGAGTCCAAATATCTCACCACATCAGATACATTTATTGTCTCATCGCAGAAAGGGAACAGAGGAAAGACTGTCTATATAAGCCTACAGCACTACAAGAGAGAGACATGTTTTTGGTTTCTGAGCGAGCACAGTTACCTGAAGCAGTTGCGGTGGTAGAGTTTGCCGTCGACCAAGTACCGCTGCACCAGGTGCACGTGCTTCTGACAGGCCGCACAGGTGCTGCTCAGCGTGCTGCGTTTTGATTGGTCGTCTGTCCCTGTCTGGGCAGGAGTGCTCAGCTGGCCAATCACAGTGAGGGCAGAGGGAGGGAGGAATTATACAGTTAGAACTGAGACTCACACTGGATTAAGTTATTTGTCACCAGACACAAGCATTCTACACATTTATCAATTCAGCAAATACAATTGGCTTAATGAAATGGGGAAACACACAGGCTGGACATTCGGGTTTAACTTTGAAGTCTCCAAAACACAATTACAAAAGCATGCTCACTGGCCTTTCCCTCTAATGTGAATGCTAATAATATACATTCGCTTAAAAGAGGTCAAACCAGCAGCACTTCGCTCAGTGCATCTCCTACGCAAGACGAGGACTCTAACAGAACTCCAGAGGTAATACTGCACTAACCAACCCCAACTCTCCCCCAAAACCCACACACACAGAAGTATACACACAGATATACAACACATCCCAATATGCTACTGACGAGGCAGCGGTTTGCAAGGAGGAGAGATCAAAGCTGAGGAGCAGGAAGAGGGAGAGGTGTGGTTTTCCTCCTGAATGAGGATAAGAAGCAGGAAAGCCGGGGGGGCAGGATGTTGAGAGGGGCTCTATAGGCGTATCCTCATAAACACCCCACACACACCACAGATCTCACCTCCTCTCAGCCTCTGATATACTGAATACACTGTACCGGCACTCCTGCACTGCCAACAGCACAGAACAGTCCAGATCATTCCACAGGAGTACCTACGACTTAAGTCTCACCACCTCACCGCTGTAAGTTTAAAGATATCTGGATGTAAAAATGTTCAGATGTATTTTAATGTGAACTGATATGCATTGCATATTGTTTGAAGAATGAGGCTGTGTAACTGTTTGCTTATGAGAAGATACAACATTTGAAGTTGTCCTCAGTGGGAATTATCATTACATCCCAAAACCGCTTTTGAGGGACATTACGTTTTCAACAGTGGGCGGGACAGAACACCAGATTTCTCCAGCAGGGGCAGGTCTCTGTCAGTTTAAGCCTATCACACTGCAGAACATGCTCAGAATTATGCATATAACAGTATGAGTGCTAAAATCTCAGGCGAGCTCTGTGCTTCACTCTGAAACAGGCCTGTCTCTACTTCAGCAGGGGAGTCAGAAACAGAGAGAGTGGCAGTGCATGATGGGAAAAGACCAAACGCTCTCAAATACCGTACAGTTTACGTAACAGAGCAAGCTGAGGCAGGATTAGAGGAGTGTGCCACAAAACAGGGTGCCAACACCTCTATATGAATGTCCCTGTTCTAACTTACTGTAAATCACCCACAAAACCTGCCTGACCTGCATAAATAAATATAAGATACAAGGGATGGCAGGAATAGGCAGGCTCAATGCAGACAAAACAGCTGTGTTTCAGCAATTACATGCATATTAAACTCTCCACAGATATTGACATACAGCGCAATCATTCAGTACTGACATGACACTATATGAAATGTAAGTAGACATTGGCAAATCACAGTTGAGGCAAGAAGCAAAAATTGTGTCCCAGCGCAAACACTTATGGACTGTTCTGCATCTACCATTCAAACAGACAAGCACACTAGCATGCATCCAGTAATTATAGTCACCCCCCTGGCTGCATACCCTGGTCTCTCCCGCCCTCTCGTCGTCAGGGACAACAGGTCTCTTGACAGCAGGTTCTATGTGGCCTGTTCCACTCGGCCTTTTCATGGAGGGGGGATTAGCTGCAGGGTGAGGAGGGATAAAAAAAATGTTGCAAATAGGAGGGCTGGAAAGAGTTTTCTGGAGTCGCCAACACACACACACACACACACACACACACACACTCGACCTTGAGTAGTGCTGTATGTACATGGATGACAGTAGAGGGTAAATGGCAAATAAACAAGAAATTATCATCAATATCCCTCGCTACCGTTATATCCCACTTTCAGACCCCTTCAAGGTCATGAGTAGTAACACAGACAAAATTTCATTCATCTAGAGAAAGTTGTTTCTGAGAAAACTTGTTCCTATTTATCCAGAGGGACAGACAAACTCAACTGCAAAATCCCACTTTGTGGCGAGTGAAAAAAAAAAAAACTATGCCTTGCTATGTTGATGCTAATCTGTGACTCTTTTAACAGTTCATTTTTCAGCATGGTTAGGAAACCGATGACTGCATTTGGTATAGTTCTTGACACCAAGGAAAAAAATTCATCACTGTCCAAGTTCATGTTGGGCTGTTGTGTAGTATTTAGTCACATCCAGTTTGGAAGTCCCGTGAATATCGCCTAATAATGATAAGTTAAACGATAACGCGCCTTGGCAATCAAGACCCCCTCGGTGCACTCTTGTAATGACACTGCTGCCCCCAAGGGCGCAAACAGGTATTGCACCATTCATGCACATTTTGTATGCTAGTTACAAACACACACCTGCACAGACATACAGATATGACAATGACCATAACCAGTGGAGAATTGCTTTCTGAGGGGTAAAAACTTGCTCTAGTGGAAAAAGTTCCTTCAGACTTTCGGTTAGCTGTACACCCTCTACCGTAATTCATGAAAATGCTCCTTGAGGGTGTCTGCTGAAGGGGTGTCATACAGACACAGGCATCCCACAGCTATAGGTACCAGGGGAGAGATCATGGACTCCTGGGAGTCAGGCATGGTTGAATACACTTGCTGAATATAAAGCAGTGTCTGGGTTAATTTGCCAACCTGGCTTTCTTAACCTGCCATCAAATCTTCAGCTCAAGCACAGTGAGCCTCCTGGGAAAAAATGGCTGCTGTGCACCAAAGTCAGGGCAACACATCGGTGATGTTTCCCCCCTAAACACGGCATAGTGCAGAGTGGCAACAAACGATGATTTTCATTATCGATTAATCTGTCGATAGTTTTTTCGATTAATCAATCGGTTATTCCATTCATAAAATGGTGATGTTGATCACAATTTCTCACCGCCCAAGATAACATTCTCAAATGTCTTGGTATGTCCCAACCGACAGTCCACAACCCAAAGATATTTAGTTTGTCAAAGTCGACAAAATAAACCAGATAATATTCACATTTGAGAAGGTGGAATGAGAGAATTAAAAATGTTATTCTTAAAAATGACTCAAAACGATTGATTAATAATCAATGTAGCTGGCGACTAATATAATAGTTGGCAACTAATCGACTCTTCGGCTAATTGTTGCATGTCTACTTGAGTCAACATCAGTCAGCCAGAAAAGCGCTCCTTAAACGCAACAGTCATGCATTCATGTTGTTTCAGTTTAGCATGTGCTTTAGCTCAGTGTGCCCGTACCGTGAGACTTGTTGGTGAAGTAGTTGTAGTACTGAGACACGTAGGTGATGATGCTCAGCCGGTCAGGCACCTTCATGGCCACCATGTCCTCGGGGTCCAGCAGGGCCGGGATGCCCAGCTCCGACTCGGCTGTCTCGAACGCCTGCGGGGGAGGGCAGGGTGACAAGACACAAATGAGTTAAACAGAACCTTTACTCCACTGGGTTTAACTGCTAAAGGCCGCTTAACGGTAAAACAAAGTTGGACCGCTGAATGAAACATCTGTGACAGGAAGATCGGAGGAAGGTCAGCTTGTCTGCACTCAGGACACCGGGAGGGAAGGAAGGAAGGAAGCAGTAGAGCTAAAAATTAACCCTGAGGTCTTTAGTTCCAGCGCTGCAAATGCTTCAGCTCGCTGGCCAGCAGCCCCAGGCAGGGCAGCTATCGGGGTTTCTGCACCTGACTCAGTGAACAGCAACTCCTCTACACGAGCTGAAGCGTGCACTGTGTGTGTGTGTGCGTGTGTGTGAGCGCATACTACTCGGCCATGGAGGACCTGAAGTATGCGGGTTTTCATTCCAACCGATCACAATGCTAGCTGATTTCCCTCCTCTGTATCTGAAGGTGTGTTATTCAGCGTAATAAGCAGGTGCAGTGATTGGCTGGAATGAAAGCCAGTACACTCTCAGCCCTCCATCGCACGTGATTGGGCACCACGGGATTAGACTCCGCAGGGGCAAACGCATCCTGGAGCAGTGTGCGGCCACACTCATGGCCCAACAGGGGTCTTATTACGCTCTCGGCGATTCTTGCTGATGGGACATCATCGTCCGCTTCGCTGTCTGTCTGCCCGTCCGTCTGTCTTCCCATCGCTTGTTACCACTCTAGCTGGTGAGCTGATGTAGGGACACCCCTCAAATTTTAACAGGTTATGTTATACTGAGTGTCTTTTGAGGTCTATTTGAAGTCAAGGTCATAGATCCAATTTTGACCTAATTTTTTCGAGGTCAAGGGTCAGACACGCCCACCTGTAAGGCACGCCGAGCGGGTATACAGCGCTGAGGGCAATCTAATTATGGTTAATTTAGGGCTTAACCCAGCAAGTTACCAAGTCAACTGTGCAAGCAATCAGCCTATAGGCCACAGGTCCACCAATAGGATTGGATTGGGAAAAAAAAAAAAAAATGGGTAAAAACAATGGTAAATTCAGTGTCCTCCCTCTCATTAGAGCTGAGACATGGGCTCTCCAGAGAGGAGGACTGAGATGGGTGCGGACAGGGACAGAGAGAGATACAAACACTGCGAGGATTGTTACTGTGTGTGTGTGTGCGCGTGCGAGCGTGCGTGCGTGTGCGTGTTTGTGTGTGATAAACAGAGCGATAGAGACAGAGATAGAGAGACTGACACAGCCCTGGACTCAAGAACCTGTTGTGAGTCGCATCACAATTCGTATAACAAGAGACAGCTCATTTCAGGCTTTTTTTACGCATGAAAGTTCAACATCACATTAGTCATTTAGCGGACTCTTTTACCCAAAGCAACAGGAAATTTACTGAACCAGGCAGGGCCCTTCAGCAGTTATATTTAGTTGAGGACCTTCAACAACAAGAGCAAACAGACAGCTCTCAAGGTCTTTGTCCTTAAAGGCATTATAATCACTGAAAGATGCACCCATAAATAATAATACATTATTCTGGGTAATTCAGGCCATTTGCATGCAGCTTAATGGAGGCTCCCCAACTTTTATTACAACCAGAAACTTCTAAAATAGCATAAGAGAGATGAGAAAAGCCAGTCAGCTAAACAAAACTCACCATTTTTCAACCACTAATGTGTATCCAGAACTAAGGATACTTCAGTACTAGATAGCATCTTGGATTCTTAGCACACTTAATCTCAATACCTTGTCTGATGCTTGTCCACTTATTGTATGTCGATACGAATAAAAGTGTCCATCAGATAAATGCTATGTAATGTAATGTAATGTAATGCATCCACTGCTGAATTAAGCCTCACCTATAACCACTCCTTTCCTTCTCCGCCATATTTAATCACTCCACATCACTCATACGCTCCAGTTCCTCACTGGCATGCAGAGAAAAAACCTTTTTAACCGCATGAGGTTCAGACTTTGATTTAGTATGCAAAGCCTTAATGTCATGTCCTCATACGAGGACACAGGAAGTTTAGACTGAAGCCCTGAATATGCAGATAACACAAGATAAAATACTCCACTCGGTCAAGGGAATGCGGTGCTCTGATTCAGCCAAGAATACATGAGCACAAATTCCACACAAGCTACAAATTAAAACATGTCTCACAGGCAGCTACGGTCTAATATTAATATACAGAATTATGCAGAGCTCAGAACTGACTTGATTTCATTAGCAATAGTGGAAATACTGGCTCATGAGTGCTGAATAAGCTCAGTTACATAATGCAGTGTTTTGTTTTTTTTTTTTTGTTGTTGTTGTAGGCGTTACCACTGATAATAAATGCATACAGACAAGACCAACTACTATATCGATTTTCGTAAGGCCCAAGTAGAGCAACTACATGCTGGTACAAAAAGGTAAAACTCAAAACAAAGCATTGAATACTATGACTCTGCCTTCACGCAGACGCCCGAAAAGTTGATCTTCTGACTCTGCTGCAAACAGCTGACCTGATATGACCTTGACCTTTGACCTGATGACCTCAAACACCCAATCTGTTCAGCCATCTTGTGTTGGGAGTTCCCGTGTCTAATTTGGTCAAAATTCGTCCTCTCCCTCAGTAGATCTCGCACACAAGAGCTGTGATGGATAGACAGATGAGTGGTAAACAGTATGCTTCCCACCCACTCTGTGTTTCGGAGGCATTACTACACGATGCCATTAATACAGAACCCATGACACAGACACGCATTACGCAGAATATTCACTATAACAGGCCAACAGGCTTACACAGCTCATGCATAATTAACCCTTTCCCTACAGAAACCCACTTCAGTGGTTTCAAAAAAAGAAACTTTTTTGATTGACAGGACCTTATATTACGATGGTCACAGCCAAGTTGGGCAAATGTCCTCTGGGTCATTCCGTGTCAACTCAACCAGAGCCCCCCACATCAAAATTTTGATTTTGATAAAACTTTGCACATTTCAAGAGATATGCATTGGCAGTACTGAGGTCAAATATTTCCGCTCAATTATTGCTAGTTCCTGAAATTTAGCCTATTTTAGGGAAGGAGGGGTCAATCTTAACAAAATCGCCTCAATTTTGGAAAGAGTTTGAGGGCCTCAGAAATGGATTTTCAGAGCTGACAGACCCACAAGTTTCATTTTGTCTTCAGAATAGTTGCTGAACTCTTGGCTTAAGCTACTTTTCTTTACTCAGTGTGTTTATTTTATCTGTTGTTATGTATGAGTATTTTATGTAAAGCACTGTATATCATTTGTCAATGGAGATTTGTTACATGCTTTGGTGTCTTGCTGGTCAGCCATTTATTTTGTTCTTCAGCACCCTCTGGTGGTGTGTCTGTAGCAAAACATGATCTCATGTAATCTCACTTCTTTGTAATAGACTAGTGCTTTTTAGAAGCTTCTGGCATCTTCCTGCCTGGAGGGGGCGGGATTACCCAGGAATCCTGTAGATCTTTCTAGAATGTTGCTAGTCTATATAAATACTGTGATTTTGGTCAGTGAGAGCAGAGATTTTGTTTTGGCAACAGAGTTACATAGTGGTATTAGAGTGTTATTATAAGATTAAACAGTGGATTATTTGTAGAAGTTTTTTTCAGTGAGGAATAAATTTGTTTTGGTTGTCATTGCTGGTTTTCTTTGTTGTGATTTTTAAGTCATAACACTGTACTGTGGCCTGGAAAAAGCAAAAAACACAAATCATACTAATTTTTTCAAAATTTAATGCATTTATTATTCTGTAACTAATTAAGATAGAGCCCTGAGACTTGGTATGCAAACTGTCGGTCAACTTTCTGAGGACCACAAAAAATATCAAAGTCACGATGGTTGTATTAAATGTTTTAAAGGGGACCTATTTTGCTATATTTCCAAGGTTATATTTTGATCTTGGACTCCCCTAGAGTACTCCTGATCGTTCAAAGTCCAAAACAGGGTCCTTATTTAGCTCATACTGCCATCCTCAAAACAGAACGCGTTGCTGAATACCCCTCGGCCCGGATTTCCTGCCTCGAGGTCACAGCGCTAAGGTCAAAGGTCAAATCCAGCAAAAAACGTGACGTTGCACATCTGTGTCACAGTGAGTTACCATACCAAATTTGGTGAAGCTGCGATCAGTATTTGCTGAGTACTGAGTCGTACAAGATTCCCTGCCTCAAGGTCACAGCGCAAAGGTCAAATCCAGCAAAAAACATAGAGTTGCACATCTACGTGTCACAGTGAGTTACCATACCAAATTTGGTGAAGCTGCGATCACTAGTTGCTGAGTACTGACCCTTAAAAGATTTCCTGCCTCAAGGCGACAGCGCTAAGGTCAAAGGTCAAATCAAGCAAAAAACGTGATGTTGCACATATGTGTGTCACAATGAGTTACCACACCAAATTTGGTGAAGCTGCGATAATTAGCTGCCGAATACTGACCCGGACAAGATTTCCAGGGTCAAGGTCACAGAGCTAAGGTCAAAGGTCAAATCCAGCAAAAAAACCTGACGTTGCACATGTATGGGTCATATTGAGTTACCATACCAAATTTGGTGAAGCTGCGATCATTAGTTGCTGAGTACTGGCCCGGACAAAGTCACCCGGACAAGATTTCCAGGGTCAAGGTCACAGCGCTAAGGTCAAAGGTCAAATCCAGCAAAAAACCTGACGTTGCACATCTATGGGTCATAGTGAGTTACCATACCAAATTTGGTGAAGCTGTGATCATTAGTTGCTGAGTACTGGCCCGGACAAAGTCATGGACGGACAACAGACGACAGACGACGGACGGCAGACAGACATGCAGGTGACGACAATACCCCTCCGGCCGAAGTCGGCCGAGGAGTAAAAACCCCATTTGTAGTCCATTGTAGTCTCTGGCTGAAACGCCTCATTGGGGAGGCTCTTCCGCTATGGCCCCCATTCCCCGTGTGCCCACTTTCTTCTGACTGGCCAGCTCTGTGGAGGGCAGAGTTGGGCGGGACGAGGCTGCTGAACGCAGTTTTCCGGGTCCGCCTCCCCAGAGTGAAACGTGAAACACGTCCACCATCTGATAAAGAAGCGGCGGGCAAATTCCGAAATCTAACATTATACTTGAATATACGTCTAATGAAATGAACTTGTTCTAATAAACTCAGCGGCGAAAGTGGAGGACGCAGTGCGAAAATCCGGCAGTTCAAGCTCAAATTTGCTATCGGCTACAGTTTGCTACGGCAACAGTGGTGAGTACAGCGGTTTTTCTACTCTATAGCTGGGATGCAGGGAAAGCTAGAATCCACCCCATATAGACACATTTGTAGAATGGGTTGACATGCCCAAGTGTAGACCGGAGACCGTAGAAATCCGGTGGGTCTGAGTTTAGAGGGAAACATGGACAGTGAGGAGCAGCTAAAAGTGGACCAACAGCTTATGAACTGCTTCGGTGTGTATTATAAGGACCTGCCGGTTTGTGTGCATAACTGTGGTGTGTCGTTAGCGTGGAGAAATGAACAGCTTCTGCGCTGGTATATGACAGAGGGGCGAAAGCTCCAGGCTAAACAGCCTTTTCGGAAATTGCCCGTGGTAATGGTTTACTCATTGCGTCGGAATGAATATCGCGGAGAATGGGCGCGTTATGGATAGTGCGCGAGAGCTAGATAGAGCTCCGGTTATGTTATGAGCATAATACAGGTTTTACAGACCATAAGTTCCGTTTGTGTGAACCGTTGCTTATGTGGAGCTAGCGACTCGATAACTTTTACAGGAAAGAATTTTATATTCAATTGACGGCAATGCAGAGAAATCGTTTGTGGTACCAGACACGTCATAGCCTGTGCGCTTCCCTATTGCTTTCACCGGTAGCATCAGAGAGCTTGCCCAGGTGTTGGAGAAGTATCAGGCAGACCCCAGCTATGGATAAGTAAAGCGATCGTTTCACAAGCACCCAAAAACGTACCCCAAGCTTTGCAAAACCTACGTCTGGTCTAACTGCACCTCTCTGGTTAGCTTCAACCGTAGTGGCTACAATCAGGCTACATTATGATGAAACTGTCACATTGATGCTTACCGAAGTAACACAAGCATATCGATCAGAATTGCTGCATATCAGTTAACCAGGAGCATTTTTAATTAGCAGAGCAGGCAAACTAACATGCAGTAGCTGATAAGCGGTCATGACTTTGAATGTAATCTGTCGCGCGAAAAATTAGTTTCGCGTCCGTTGAGAAAGCTGCTTAACGCGCCCATAACGCATGTATTCACGTCTTTGCATTGACTTTGAATGTAGGCTAATCTGTCCCGCAAATTCATTTTGCGTCCAATGTGAAAGCAGCTTTATGGATAGCCTAGTACGCGACAGCTAGAGAGAGGTCTGGTTATGTTATGAACATAACACAGGTTTTGCAGACCGTAAGTTCTGTTAGCACAGACAAGTTGCTAATGTGGAGCTAGCGAATCGATCACTTCTACAGAAAATAATTTCCTATTTAATCTCCGCCTTTTTCAGCTTTTTATTAGCCACAACAACTTCTAAAGGGGGATGAAATTATGTCACGGTAGTGCAGAGAAATCATTTGTAATACCAGACACGGTAGAGCCTCTGCGTTTTGCATTTGCCTATTTCAAGATCAGGTGTACAATCATTAAACTAGATACATGTGTCACTCTACAAAAATATCCAGCACTTGTTGAGGTTTGTCAAGTGTTGATTTAAATTGGTCTTTTCTTCCTGCAAATGTCCGTGAAAACCGCTTGGAGATATCTCTTGTGTGACCGAAACGGCGGCATTTTTTGTTGATTTTCCATATCAATATTTCCGCGAGTTTTTGTGTCAGCCATAAAATAATATCATGATAATATCTTTTTTTGACAAAATATCAATTACGTAATAACAAATAAACTGGTAGTTACCATGTGATAATATTTTACTATTATCTTTTCAGAATCGTGGATGTCTGAGATGAACCGCATTCCTAAAATGGCTCCGAGATCAAAATACCACTCCCATGCTTAATTTGCTTAATCATGCTTTGTTACAGATAAAAATGTGCCTCTGTTACTAATTAGCCTTTTAGAAACTCACATGATGCATGAAATATCAAGAAAAAGTGCATACCATTTCAACTGTGACACAAAAGTTGATATAATTATATCTTTAGCCAAAACGAAAGTCTAAAATTGGTATGCTGTTTGTCTGATAATTTTTGTAGTGTCCGTAGACAATGCCAGCAAATACTCACTAGTCCGGGTGGGACTTTTATTTATTTTTTTACTTAAGTAGGTAGACTCATTCTGTGAAAGCTTTATATGAGATTCGTTTAGTTGTTTTAAGCGAGATACACAAGGAAAATGTAACAATTTGGTAGTGTCCGTAGACAATAGACGGTACCCCATTTTGGCAATCAATGAGAAATTCACTAGGTAACCTTCTGCTCTAATATAAGAGTTATCAATCTTAAAGATTCCTTTTGAAAAAACACAGTTTTTGAAAATTGTAATTTCGGCTATGTGGAGCAAAGATCTATCACCTGATCTTGAAACAGGCGATAATTGCTTTCACGGTAGCACCAGAGAGCTTGCCCAGATATTTGTGAAGTATCCGGCTGATCCCGGTCATGGATAAGTGAAGCGATTACAAGCAGCCGTAAACAAACCCAAACACGTATCCCAAGCTCTGCAAAACCTACGTCTGGTCTAACTGTGCTTTTCAGCCTAACTTTGCGGACACATACAGCACCTCTTCGGTTAGCTTCAACTGTGGTGGCTACAATCGGGCAAGGTTATGATGAAACTGCCATATTGATGCTAACCGAAGTAACACAAGCATACCGATCAGAATTATTGCATATAAGTTAACCAGGAGCATTTTTAATTAGCACGGTGGCACGTGAACTAACATGCAGTACCTGGTAACCGAGCGATCATAACAACCACAGAGACAAACCCTTGCAATACAGGTTTTACAGACAGCAAGTTCCGTTACCGTGGACAGTTGTACCAAGCATCCAAATCACAAACAAGTATAAAAAGTTAGCTTCAAATGAGGTTTATGTTCACACACCTTCTGTAGAATTTCCCCTGATATTACTCTTGCATATTTAGGACACAAACATTAGCAACAGTAACTTGGCTACATTAGCCACAGTGCTACAGCCATAATCAACTGGCTATCACGTCAGGTTGGCTTATGCAGTAAAAGCAACTTACAGCTTCTGTGTCTGCGAGTCACGGACAGTCGCGACCAATCTAGGATTTATCTTCAGATATTTTATAAAGCCTGCACTTGAGGCCAGTTGTTAGTGCTAATTATCGTTAGCGGTCCTGCTAGCCAGTAGCCACCCGTAACACGTTAGCTTCACTTACATTATTTGCTGTTATATCGTTACTTACAGCTTGTGGCCCCGAGCGCTTGATCGATGCAGCTGCTTCAGGTTTGAGAGGCAGCTGAAACGCTTATCCAGTGTCGAATTATCCTTTATTAACAAAGCTGTCTTTGGGGAAATGCTGAGCACAAGCAGCTAACATTCCCTTTAGCCGCGGCTATTTGCTGCCAGCAAACAAAAAAAGCTACCCACTGATTTCTGGTGGCATCGTCTTTTGGAAGAGAAATAGGTGTTTTTCTTCACGTCCAAAAGTAAACGGAGAAGCAGCTTTGGGAGAGATATTGACAAAACTGCACCTCAAATGTTCTGCGGTTCTTCTTTTGTATTTCCAAAAGTGTAGACACTACAAGGCATAGTATGATCTGCAGTTGTTAGTGCCTGCCAGAATAGTTTCCAGTGTGGGCAGGTCCAGCGCCGTGGTTGGCTCTGGCTAGGTCTGTATTAATTGGCCGGCACAACCTGACGTCAGGTTTTGCCCAGATCTCGCGAAGATCTCGGGAGGAGCTGTTCAGAGAGGAAATCATGTTCACGAAATCAAGTTCTTGGATTACGGCAAAACCCCTGTATCTTATGTTTAGAAACTTTTCAGAGGTAGAGTATGGACAACCAACATCATAACATTACTAATATGTATTAAAAGAAGGATCAGCATAACAGGTCCCCATTAATGACCTTGGAAGTTGTCTTCAGAATGAAAAGTGCGTATTTTGGGTCATTATAGTGGGTAAATATCTCAAAAGGGACACAAGTGATCAATGTCATATTTTTAGTGCTTGAAGGCATGGGTCTTGGGTCTGACATATTAAAAAACTGGAGATGTACAACTCTTCCTTTAGACTGTACAGTATGCCAATCATATTAGGTGTCTAACTTACTTTTCGGGGCACCTTAGCCATGGTGTAAGTGAAAAGATGAATGTGACACATACACTTGTTCACCTTCGCCAAGGAGGTGTATGTTTTCGTCGGCTTTGTTTGGTTTGTTTGTTTGTTTGGTTGTCCGTCTGTCCGTCCGTCTGCCTGTTAGCAGGATATCTCAAAAACGGCCGCATAGATTTTAACCAAACTTTGCCGGATGTAAGAATAGCATAAGAGGAACAAGTGCTTAAATTTGGGCATATCCAGGCCAAAGTACAGCTGAGATATAGGCCAAAGTTCAAATCCAGCTATGCTGGCAGAGATTTCAAGTCTTTCCAATGGGCCGTGCTTTTGGGTTTTGCTGCCACCTGGTGGTGGAATGCAACAATACCCTACATCAGCCAATGATAATCACCTAATATGGTTGGCATGCTGTACAGTCTAAAGGAAGAGTTTTACATCTCTAGTATTTTATTAATATGTTAGACCCCAGACCCATGCCTTCAAGCACTAAAAATATGACATTGATCACTTGTGTCCCTTTTGAGATATAATGACCCAAAATACGCACTTTTCATTCTGAAGAAAACTTCCAAGGTTATTGGAACATTTAATACAACCATTGTGACTTTGATCTTTTTTTGTGGTCTTCAGAAAGTTGACCAACAGTTTGCATACCAAGTCTCAGGGCTCTATCTTAATTAGTTACCAAATAATAAATGCATTAAATCTGGAAAAAATTAGTATGATTGGTGTTTTTTGCTTTTTCCAGGCCACAGTACAGGTAAACTAAACACAATGAGTAAAGAAAAGAGTTCAGCAACAATTCTGATGACAAAATGAAACTTATGGCTCTGTTTGCTCTGCAAATGCATATCTCAGGCCCTCAAACTTACTCCAAAATTATGGCAATTTTCTTAAAACTGACCCCTCCTCCCTAAAAGAAGCTAAATCTCAGGAACTGGCAATAATTGAGCTTAATTATTTTACCATTTCACTCCAGATATATAAATCTTCCACTGTGGGGAATATAATAAAAATTATTTTTTTTGGTGGGAAAGTTCCTAAAATTTGGTTGATTTGACATGGAATGACCCCTCTATTTTGACAGCTGAATTATCCAGAATCTCATATATCAACACCTATCACCACTGTAAACTCAACCTAGAAGTGTTCTGCTCACTTGTTAGCAACTAGGAAAATTTGAGCTCAAGTTTCTGAGGAAAAGTGGGAAGGGAAAGGGTTAAACACTAACACTAGAGTAAAGATCCTCGCGGTCTCAGTGTCACTCAGAATCTCAGAGCACCTCTCCTCCCACTCAATCTGTCTTTCCATCTTGCACTCCTCCATCGCATCAGTGTCCAGAGGGAACCAGAAAACACCCACATGCTTATACACATGATCAGACACACTGACACACCCCCATACACACATCCCATCCCTCACTCACAAACGCACTCACTCATGTATGCACTGCAGTGCAAATTTGATCATATATAACCCCTCTCTCTCTCTCTCTCTCTCTCTCTCTCTCTCTCTCAACTAAGAAGGGTCAAATCCAGAGGATGAATTACTCCACGTGGTTCACTAAAGTGTATCTCCACTGTAAACGCACATACACAACCTCTCTCTCACACTGCCTCACTCATACACACTATCAGTAAAATTCAATCACATACAAACATTTTCCCTCAGATTCAGTCACAGATTCGCACATTTGCCAAGTCCCTCAGTCTGTTTATCACCCTTCCACAGGAAAACACTCACAATCTCACACACTCACTCACAGGTCTGTCACACCCAATCCATTACACATCATGCTAAACCAATAAACACTCAGGATACATTTAGACATAGTGAATCACGCGCTTAATTCACTTGAGTCAGCATCACTAACCCTGTCCCTGAACATTTTCCATCCTGCAGGTTTTCACCGCCACCTAAATCTGGCACACCTGACTCTTAACAGCAGCTAAACAGGGTATTGCACTTTTGCATGGGAGTGTGCTTTACTGAGGTTTGTATAAAAACTTAAAGGAACTTACAGTGCTTAATAAATGTATTAGACCACCACCCAATGTAAGGTTTATGCCACAGCTGCCCTACATTAACAGTGTTGGTAATTACCAAAATCATTTTTATGCTTCTGTAATGGTTAATCCACCGGTATGCGCTAGCTCTTTAACTGAAATGACATTTTTAATGCTAAAATATAATCATTGTTGTTATCCATCAATTTTCGAATTTACTGTTTTACAAAAAAGCAGAAAAAAAGTTAAGCGCATTATTATTTTTTGATTAAGATGCCAAATAACAGTTATTTACGCGCATTCCAGAACATTAAAAATAGTTTTAGTGGTTGAATGCAAGAATGCAATCTGTTATCAAGGCCAAATGAGGCCATACAAAATATTAAGTTTTTTTTGGTTTTTATGTGTGAATAAGGACTATTTAGTTGTTTCAGTTTGTTATTAGCCAAAGAAATAATAACATAATTTTAGTTTTAAAAAAGTTTTTGACAAATTTCTAAAATATTGTGTTTTCTCGTTTTATGACAGGTGGTCTAATAAATTTGTAAGGCACTGTAAATCTCAAGGGGCAGAGCTGGTCAGCGCAGGTTTAAGTAAATGTATTTCAGCAGTTACTCCCAGTGACTCAGCCCAGACAGGCAGCAGTCAGTCACACCCTATCTGAGAGAGCGCTGATGTGTTTACTGATGATGTCATCACGTGCACCACCTGCTCCCCACGCCCTTTTCTCACAATCTTCATTTTAGGTCTGTACAACACAGCACTTACAGCTATTAAGTGATTACACGGCGACAACGAGGCCCAATTTCTACCTGTACTCCACACTTGTCATTATCCAAATTAGTAATTTTGACCTGAGCAGGAGAGCGACTCACCAGACGGTTGTTTTCATAGACGTTCTCTTTGGAGAGGGAGTCAAAATCTCTGGATGAAGAGGAAATAAGAGAGAGAAATACACTCAAGTCAGATCAAGTCAGGGCAGATCATGCATTCACTGCCGTTCTCAAATCAAAACACACCTCACGACTCATTCAGTGAAACCAGCTCAGTATTACTGCATTCACTGCCGTTCTCAAATCAAAACACACCTCACGACTCACTCAGTGAAACCAGCTCACTATTACTGCATTCACTGCTGTTCTTAAATCAAAACACACCTCACGACTCACTCAGTGAAACCAGCTCAGTATTACTGCATTCACTGCAGTTCTTAAATCAAAACACACCTCACGACTCATTCAGTGAAACCAGCTCAGTATTACTGCATTCACTGCAGTTCTTAAATCAAAACACACCTCACGACTCATTCAGTGAAACCAGCTCAGTATTATTGCATTCACTGCTGTTCTTAAATCAAAACACACCTCACGACTCACTCAGTGAAACCAGCTCAGTATTACTGCGTTCACTGCAGTTCTTAAATCAAAACACACCTCACGACTCACTCAGTGAAACCAGCTCAGTATTACTGCGTTCACTGCAGTTCTTAAATCAAAACACACCTCACGACTCACTCAGTGAAACCAGCTCAGTATTACTGCATTCACTGCAGTTCTTAAATCAAAACACACCTCACGACTCATTCAGTGAAACCAGCTCAGTATTACTGCATTCACTGCAGTTCTTAAATCAAAACACACCTCACGACTCACTCAGTGAAACCAGCTCAGTACTACTGCATCCACTGAAACCGTTCTTAAATCAAAACTGCAGTTCTTAAATCAAACGACTCACTCAGTGAAACCAGCTCAGTATTACTGCATTCACTGCAGTTCTTAAATCAAAACACACCTCACGACTCACTCAGTGAAACCAGCTCAGTACTACTGCATCCACTGCCGTTCTTAAATCAAAACACACCTCACGACTCACTCAGTGAAACCAGCTCAGTATTACTGCATTCACTGCAGTTTTTAAATCAAAACACACCTCACGACTCACTCAGTGAAACCAGCTCAGTACTATTGCATCCACTGAAACCAGTCAGTATCTGCATAAATCAAAAACACACCTCACAGTGAAACTCACATCAGTGAAACCAGAAACCAGCTCAGTATTACTGCATTACTGCAGCATTCATTCAGTGAAACCAGCTCAGTATTTCTTAAATCAAAACACACCTCACGACTCATTCAGTGAAACCAGCTCAGTATTACTGCATTCACTGCCGTTCTTAAATCAAAACACACCTCACGACTCATTCAGTGAAACCAGCTCAGTATTACTGCATTCACTGCCCTTCTTAAATCAAAACACACCTCACGACTCATTCAGTGAAACCAGCTCAGTATTACTGCATTCACTGCAGTTCTTAAATCAAAACACACCTCACGACTCATTCAGTGAAACCAGCTCAGTATTACTGCATTCACTGCCAGTTCTTAAATCAAAACACACCTCACGACTCATTCAGTGAAACCAGCTCAGTATTACTGCATTCACTGCATTCACTGCAGTTCTTGAAAATCAAACTGCATTCACACCTTAAATCAAAACACACTCATTCAGTGAAACCAGCTCAGTATTACTGCATTCACTGCAGTTCTTAAATCAAAACACACCTCACGACTCACTCAGTGAAACCAGCTCAGTATTACTGCATTCACTGCAGTTCTTAAATCAAAACAAACCTCACGACTCATTCAGTGAAACCAGCTCAGTATTACTGCATTCACTGCAGTTCTTAAATCAAAAACACACCTCACGACTCATTCAGTGAAACCAGCTCAGTATTACTGCATTCACTAAATCAAAACACGTTCTCAGTGAAACCAAAACACACCTCTTAAATCAAAACACACCTCACGACTCATTCAGTGAAACCAGCTCAGTATTACAGCATTCACTGCTGTTCTTAAATCAAAACACACCTCACGACTCACTCAGTGAAACCAGCTCAGTATTACTGCATTCACTGCAGTTCTTAAATCAAAACACACCTGAAACCAGCTCAGTATTACTGCATTCATTCAGTGAAACCAGCTCAGTTCTTAAATTACTGCATTCAGTGAAACCAGTTATTAAATCAAAACAAAACACCTCACGACTCATTCCAGTGAAACCAGCTCAGTATTACTGCATTCACTGCAGTTCTTAAATCAAAACACACCTCACGACTCATTCAGTGAAACCAGCTCAGTATTACTGCATTCACTGCAGTTCTTAAGTCAACTACGTGAAAAATTACGCAATGTAAAACCAGCAAATCTATTTCAGGCCCGAGAGAAAGCTCAGCACTGGTAATTAGCCATGAGCATGTCATACTCATACTGAGTTCAGCAGTGTTTACAAAAGCCCAGTGAGAGAACAGCTGACCAGACAAGTGGCCCATCCCCAAAGGAGACTCACACTGGGCATTACAGTTCTATAAATAGGACTTCATCAGTATAGACGGCGCATGCGCAGTTTGTTCGTCTCTGGGTTTGTTGCAGGCCCTGCGATTTATATGAGTTTGGTTCTGGTGAAAATGTATCGACTTTAAACTGCTGTGGTGCGCAGTTTCGCGGGAATGTGGCATGTTTTCCATTTCATGTTGCTGGTTATTTGAAAAAGGTAGACATCTGACAAACTTTTGTTACAGCTTGGCAGTTTTCTTTGGTAGGCCTGCTAAGGGCGTAAATGAGTGTGTGGTGTGTGTACTTGTCTCGATCACTACACCAGTCACAAAACCCACTCCAGTGACGCGATACAAACAAAGCTCTGTTGTACTAATCTGGCTCGTATGCCTGCAAATTCACTCAAAGCAGCGCAACAGCCGCGTCCCGAGGCCTCTGGTGGGGGCTTGACCCCAAACCGGGGCTGACTCAAGCTACAGCACACGCCCACTCATCGGAAAACCTGGCTTCACCCAGCCAGACAGCTGGGAATGCGAACGGGGGAACGGGAAGAAACGCTGACCGTCCCGTATGACTCTGCAGGGCTGCGGGCTGCTCATTCTTACTGTCCCCATCACCGAGCGAGGGAGGGTATACAGACCACAGGAGCGGGACCAGGGGTGCAGGGAGCTGACGCTGCACAGTGGGGTGTGTATGTGTGTGTGTGTGTGTGTGTGTGTGTGTAGCCTGTCTAAGGTGGACATCTGAGGTAGAACTAACCACAGTGGACTGTGAACTAATGAGCAGGGCCACAGCTCAGAGAACAGGGTGAAGGAGGGAGAGAGAGAGAGGGAGAGAGAGAAGGGATGTAGAGAGATAGGGTAGATTTATACAAGGGCAGTGAATGGAAGAGCATTGGTTAATTAAACTAGCAGTGCTCCAAACAGCAAGTTTGCTCATTGTGTTCTGAACAGCACACCTATCACAGAGAATACATGAAAACTTATTACAAGGTCATCTGTGGTTTGTGTGTGACTGTAAAGATTAATTCCTTCCCTTTTAATTAAACCTTGGTACAGGACACCTGCATGATCCACTTCAGCACACAATGGCAAGGTAACAAGAGCTCCTCAGTGACACAGTGGGAGGGGAAGTTATTGCTGCCAGGAACACTTGTGTGCCAACCACTTGCTCATGACCAAACAGATTAATGGTTAATATGAATTATAGCTACCTTGCCTGATCTATCTTACAGCCATTACAATTGCCTTTTTCTATGCACTTATGTATGTTGGTTAGGGTCAAAGCATCAGTCATATAAATGTAATGCCAATTAGAGGCGATAAGTGTGCAGGCTAACTGTCTGTACGTCATCTCGCCTGTTCACAGTGTGCTGTTCTGAGCATCATGAGCAGAAGTCTGGAACATTCTGACCTAATATGACATTCCAAACACTGGGTGGTAGTGGAGGCATTTTGCTTGCCAAAATTTTCTGTTTCGACACGCACGCTGGTCAGTTGAGTTTGTTCGCTAGCTTGTATCAGCTCTGTAGCTCTCAGTTCAACACCAATCCTCACGAAACTTCGCACACAAGTAGGCCTTGGTCCAAAATAGACACCTACTGATTTTTTGTGAAAGTGGGTCAAAGTTCAGCAAAGATATGGGCCAAATCTCCAAATTTGTTTTTGCGAGTAAATTTCACCGAGCTCTCGTTCTTAAGCCTGATTTCTCCCAGGGTTTCTTCGAGTCTGTTGTCAGAGGGAGTTTTTCCTCACCGCTGTCGCTGTAGGCTTGCTTTAGGGAGGGCTCAGCCCCAGGTTTAACAGTAAAGCGCATGGTGACAAATATTTGTGAGATGTGCTATACAAATAGAAAAAAAAACTTTGCACAACTATTTCAAATGACAGGTACATAGGAAAGGAGTGAGATGATTCAAATAAAAATATAAACTCCAGCACACCATCTAACCTGCAAAAAATATTTGATAGCAATTCAGTAGCAACCTTTCGGTCCTAGACTTTCATCAGGCAAAACCAGGAGACCAGTTTGCCTGATGAAGGTCCAAGACCAAAAGGTTGCTACTGAACAGCCATTATCCCTGGCCCTGCCGGTCGCTGATATATAGAGGACCCACACTCATTTCCCTGTGTGCCAGTCATCGCTAGATTGTTCCCCGGTAGCTATTTCCCTGCATGCTGGTCCCATTGGCCGGTCCTCGATAAGCATTAGCCTAGAGGCAGGACTAGGGTTAAACATTTTTTGCAAGTTAGGCGGTGTGCGGGAGTTTATATTTTTTGATGCACAATACAAATAAAATTTGATTTGATCTGATTTGAATGTGACCACTTCATTTACCATTTTCTCTGCGAATATTATTCCAAACCAAAATACTGAAATTAAAGTGTTCTAGCATTCTGGAATGACAATAACCAACCCATAATCAATTAATTCATTGAATTGTCTTTGACTTCAGCATAAAGTGACCTCCCCTCATGTTTGGTGCGGAATATACCCCGAGTTTACGTCAGATGTGAGGAAACCCTGAGTGTGAGAGAGAGAGTGCAGCGAGCGCCAGAGGAAGTGAGAACAGAAATGAGGAAAGGAGTGATCACACACACTCTTTCAACAGTACAGAGCGTGAGAGAGAAAGGAACAGGAGCGTGCCACAACAGTCAGAGTGAGAACGACTGAAACAGAAATAAGCCTGAGGAGCAGCCTGGCCTAGTGACTGAAGACAAGACAGCTGAGCATGAGCACAGTGACAGGCCCGCCCTCCAAAAAATAGAGACAGCAGCTGACCGTGAACAAGCCACTGTCCGCAATACAACATAAAGGGCTCCAGTGTCCCACTCAACAGTCAGTTCACTCATTTCCTACAGTGGAAAAACCCTTTCTGCAAAGGAACTAACCAGGCTGCCTATCTGCAAGCCAATATTACAACCGTTATCTGCGGTCAAGGTGCAAAGGAGGCTCTTACATGGCCAGACTGGGACTATTGAAGTGATCATTTCCAGCACCAGAATAAGGCTGTCATGCTTAAGTAAGCACTCAGCCTGTGAGTGAATGTACCAGGGGATAAGAGTGCCCTTCTGTGTGTGTCCGGTGCACCCAGCACCCTTCACTCAGAGCAGAAATAAGACTCAAATCTAAAGTGACAGTTTAAGGCCCCAGCTGCACATTGGAGTAACTGACTGTCCATCTGGATAAAGGCCAAATCGCTCCAGTGGTGCTGACTGGACCTCAGGGTCAAACCTTCATTTACCCTGGAGATTCCCTCTGAGATCAATAAGTCATCCACAAGAGGGACTTCACGTAACACACGACATTGCCCAAAAAGACGACAAAAAACCAAGTTGTAAATAATAAAACGTGGAAGGGGGACAGAACTTACACAAATATACATTCACACACTGAGAGACTGTGAGCACAGACGTTCTCGCAAACACTGACTAGCACATACTGAGTCACAGTCATAGTACGATACTATGACAAGCTAGAGGAAGGCTAGCAGGCTACCTGTTGACACACATTATGATGCATTCTCACTGGCCCAGCATCATTACATCACAGGCCCAAACGATTCATCATGATGCAAGATCCTGTGCTCATAAGATATTTTCCCAGATGTGCTGTGAACAAAGTGGGTTTGGGGGGGGGCGCGTGCTTTCTTCAGCAATATCAATTTATTTGAAGGGTGTATAATGCTTTGAAGATAGAAGTCCGCCATCTTTGCCAAAGTTCAGTCAATGTAGCCACAGCCCCTCGGAAGTGCAGGGAGCGCTTGCTAACGAGCAGAGGGTGTGTTCACAGTGTGTATTCACAGCGATGGCCAGACCTGTCATCTCGTATCAGACACATCACACTAACTCCAGCTCTGCGCGCGCGTCTGTACGTGTGCGCGCCTGTGAGTGCAGACAGCAGGGCCAGTGCTTCCATGGACCAGAACACGGAACGGCACAGAAAAACAATAATTAAAGCCTTTATTTAAATCCTCTAACCTTCCACCAAACTAGGCGCACACTGTTTCCATGATACATGAGCATACACAATAGTTTACGTGAATTATGTTTGACGAGCGATATGCTTTCAACAAGGTACATTGAATTCAAACTATACGCAAATTTACAACACCAATAAGCGCTTCTTGGCAGTACAATCCATCCCGCCCAAGTCCACTGCATATAAACACTCGAGTGCAGCTGTCAAACACTTAGGCCGGCATTTGTCGACATGCTACAAACAGACGCGACAGGACGGATGTGATGCACCCTGCCAAAACCAGCGAGTCCAAACCTCCAAACATCTTTATTCTCACAGCACTGCGATGACAATTTTTTTGAGGCGTCAAGTAACAGTATTAGGTGTGCTCATCATCGAGACAGTCAACTCGAATTTAACCTTATATTGTCAACCAGTTCCGCGAAATATAAGACACGTAACAATATGATAAGCTGTTCTTGAAATGCCTGTTCTGGACCTCAAAGTGACCTTGATCATACGGACAGATGATAAGATACAGCACTGAGAAACTTGTGGTGAAACAGGTCGTGATTCCACGCAGACATTAAAAACAAACGGCAAATAACACCCTCTTGAAGTCGCTAGAAGGTGGTAAAAAGTAACATTACAAGCCTGTTAGCATGAAGTTGAATGGATACTGCAAGCCAAACAGTCAGCTAAGCGGTTATACACAAACAAAAAACGTGATGACCACCTAACCACAAGTCTGGGAAAACTTTCATACATAAGTATCACTTGCTCATATCGCCTAAATAATTCACATCTAACTTGTCCCAGTCAAGGTTTTCCAAATAGCCTAATAAAAACACGTATGAGTCGACTTAAGACTCAACAGTTAGTTAGAAACGTTACAATTTTGAACATAGTACACTGGATAAAAAATCTCTCAGTCAAGATAATGCATGAAGACTAAAGCTGAACAAAACTAAAAATGCGATCAAAATTAGTCACACTGAGAAATGTCACCATGCCTGCACTGCCCATGTTCAGCGAATACAAACACCAACCGTGGGCAGGCGGCCCGAACACCGTCATTACTGGCAGACAAAATGTGTTTAAAACAAGTGAAAGTTCATATATGAAACTCACATCAAGTCCGGTCTGTGTCGGTGGATTATAGCACAAAACGCCAATCCATCTCTGAAGGACGCGGTCATATTTTTTATTTCCACATCGGCGTAGTTCTCGCACTGTATTCGACACCATTCTTGTAAAGCCTTCAATGACCCCATCCTTGAAGGTAATTCGTCGGAGTATTCTGTCAATAATAGAGAGCTAACGTTTCTACATCCGTAACCTCATTGAATGAAAGATCAAAGTGTCATCAGAAAGTTATTCAAAATACCAGCTGGCCTCATGACTCGCTGTCGTGAGCGGGCGAGCTGTGAGTCAGCTAACGAGCTTTGTTAGCAATGTATTAGGTAACACCCGACAACAGTCAGGCATCGAAAGGACTAGCTAGCTGGCTAACATGTCTGCAGAAAGCTTGCGATCTAACTACTTTGATGGAAGTTTCCTCAGTCGCTGCGTAACTGTGTGGCTTATTCCACGTTAAGTACTAGCTAGTATACATAGAGTACCGTTTAAAGAAATCTTGAAGAAACGCAGAACATGTTGATATTTTAGCCGAAGCAGGCAGAGCTAACTAGCTCGCAAATCACATCTAAAGCGGGTCTCAACTTGCAAATGAGCATTTGGCTGCGCACCGAGCGAGGCAGTAACCGCCTCCACCCATGGGGTAGAGGCAAAGCGAGGGGAAGACGTTGACGTCGCAAGGTTAGCAAGCAATACAGATGCAGTGCTGATTAATTAAGTGGACCTGCTAACAAATTTGGATAGAAGCCTATTCGCCTACTCTGTCCTCTTAGCAATGTCAGTGAGATCAACTGCTTCATGTACTGTGGTGCACAAAGACAGTCGCGCACTCATGAAAAAAATCAAAATGGGAAACGATGCAACCATGCAGACCTTGGGGGTTGGGCAAAACAAAAAGACTGTAGTCGCACACTAAATTTAGCATTAGGGTTACAGTAGCTGTTCACGAAGTACTATAATTCGCTATTTAATAACATTGCAAAATTGAGGACAAAGAGTTCAGTTGCGGTGTCGCTGCCGAGTCGAATACGAGGATTCATCGGGCGTGGATGAGTGCCGCACTCAGTCGAACGTAGATAACTTACATCATTGAACAGCCGAATAGTTCGTGCTAGTTCAACTCCACCTAGTATGAAGTTTCCAATTTCCGTAAGAATTGCCACAATTAAGAGCTGCGGGCTTCAGAATGATTTATTCAATCCCAAACGTCAGTCATTCAGCGCTTTTTCCGTTTGTAGGGTAAGGTGCTTCAAGAAACAACACATCCTGTGAATACTAGAGAGACATGAACATCTAACTGCATAACATTATAGGAACACTCCTACCAGCACAGTACTCCTCACCAAGGAACTGGCTTTAGAACTGGAGTTCGTCCCTGGGCGCTGCTCTGTAGCTGCCCACTGCTCCTAACTATAGGATGGGTTAAACGCAGAGGACAAATTACCCCATGAGGTTCAATAAAGTGTATCTTATCTTATCTTATGCCTTCAATTATTCTGTAAAGACCACAGTTCTTGCTACAAAGGCATGGATTTTGAGTGCTTTACATTGATACATCAGCTGTTCGGTAGCACCAAGTGACTTCCCTCAGACCAGAGGTCAGATGCCCGGCTGGTTACCTGCTCAAATCTCAGGCAGGCTGCGAAAGGATTCGGCAAACTCAACCTGATAAGCGCTTCAATTGTGGCACTACTTATATGCCGATACCGTTTTCTCTACAGGGTTAGAGAACATATTGACCTTTAGAAGAGTGGGAGTGAGAAGGTCAACAGTCGGATTTTGGGCCATGTGCTTTTAGTTCTCTGATGCTGCTGTACCATGTGAGTTTCCACAAGTTGGCTCATGATGGTTGTTTTTTTTTCATCTTGTCCACATGAATAGGCTGCAAAAGGCATGACAGGCAGATATGGGAGATAAAGATGAACAAATGAGGCTATGAACTACAACCCCTGCTCTGAAATAGTTGGGACGGCATGGAAAATGAAAATGCACATAAAAACAAAAACCAGCAATTTTTTAATTTACCTTCACTTGTCTTTCATTGCAGACAATATGACAAGATATTTAAAGTTTTGTCTGTTCAACTTGATTTTATTTGTAAGTATACGTCCTTTCCTGCCATGCATACCTGCAACACAGTCCAAAACAGTCGGGACCAGGGAAATTCGGGACTTGTTGTTTTTTTATGAATAATGATATGATTTGTAACAGGTGATGTCACAGATTATTGTAATCATGATTTGGTATAAAAGCGGCGTCCAGAAAAAGCCATGTGAAGTTCGATTGAGAATGTGCTTCTCTTTTTCAAGGATGCGCTGCAAGAAATGCCAGCCAGATCTGCTGCATGTGAAGAGAGACTAGGAGAAACAGGGGTATAGCCCTTGGAGCAATTTTTTGGGTTTAGGGCCTTGCTCAAGGGCCCAACAGCTGAGTTTTTCCCAAGTTCATCTCTCCAGATCAAGTCAGAATCCCAAGCCTCACTGGGGGCTCTAACCACCAACTCTTCAGTTACCAGTCAAGCAACCTACCGCTATGCTACCCTGCCACACCTATACCAATTTGCCCTCAAATGCTGGAGCAAATCATTGGAAGGTTATAAATTGTGTTTCTCAAGGAAAGATAGGAAGTGAGTTGGATATTTCTCCATCTACAGTGCGTAACATAATCAAAAGATTCAATGAGTGTGGTGGAATTCCTGTGCTAAAAAGGCAAGGGCACAACCTTAAGCTGAATACCTGTGACCTCTGAACACTCAGATGGCACTGCATCGAGAACTGTCATTTATCTATGAGTGAGGCACCAACACGGTAGCAGGATTACTTTGGCAAACCTTTGTCAAGTACTACAGTGCATAATTACATCCACAAATGCCAGTTAAAACTCCATAGTTCAGTAAGGAAGCCTTAAGTTAACAATGCCTAGAAGTGCAGTCAACCTTTCTGGGCTCACAAACATCGACAATGGACCACCGCTCAGTAAAAATGTGTACTGTGGTCAGATGAGTCAAAATTTTAAGTCTTTTTTGGAGCAAATGGATGCCATATGCTTTGAACCAAAAAAAAAATAGAAGGACCATCCAAACTCTTACCAGCAGCAAGTCCAAAAGCCATGTTCTGTCATGGTATGGGTTGGGTCAATGCAAATGGTAATATGAACTTCTGTGGGTGCACCATCAATACTGAAAAGTCCCCTGATATTTTAAAGCAACATATAGTGCCTTGAAGACATCTTTCTCAGGGCCGCCTATGCTTATCTCCATGGCAAAGCAAAATTACATTCTGCATGCATTAAGAAGAAAAGGACATGGGTGCTGTGCAGGCCTGTCTGCAGTCCCAACTTTGGCAACGCAGCTTATTGGAAGCCCATTTGCTCAGTAACTTAACTCAATCTATTATCCGATTCTTACTCGGAAATAGATTGAGTATTAACCTGCATTATTTTATGTCACTGGTCATTGACAGTTTTATTTTTACATGAGCAGCCTTAACACGTGGACCTGAGTCGTCAAACCCGCATTTTTAGAAAGGTTTCCTTGGGTGTATCAAGCAGATTGGACATGAATGAAAAAAAAAAATACCATTTTGTGAGCTTCAGGAATTCAGAAGCTTCATAAGACATTGACGTTTTATGTTAACTCTACCAATAATGTGGATAGGAAAATGCTTGATAATTGTCGCAATGAGCAATAATGCAAGCTGAGGGGAAGTGGATACGAATTGATCCTCGCAAGGGAACAAATTAACGCTTAGTTGGTGATTAGGAAACCAAAATGGGAACGGGTTTGGAGATGGAATGTTCTTTAAGGCGAGGTGAGAGCAGTGCCAGGATCCCTCCGATGGCAACTCCGGAGTGGGAGACGTTAAAAAGTGGTGACTACTTTACTTTCCTTACTCTTTTTATTTTTTTTTTTTTGAAGATCATTCAAATGGCCCACAATGAAGATTTGTTGCTGACATGACTCTTGAGAACACTTCTTTACCAAACAGTCTTTGGAAATATAAAAATTATTTTATTATTTGTCTATTACATGTTTAACAACTCTTTCAGCATTTTCCATAAGGTTGTATCAAGTCTCCCCCATATTGTTTCTAAAAAGCAGAGGAATCACATATCACTCATTCACACATCATACCTGTGGAACTATTTTGAGTCTCCTATTAACCTGACATGCATGTCTTTAGATTGTGGGAGGAAATTGGATTACCCAGGGGAAACCCACACAAACAGGGGAAGTACATGCAAACTCTGAACAGAAAGGCCTCTGGCCAGATCAACTAGGCTACATTTAAAGACAGCTTAGCCTTGAAGAGATGGTTTAGTGGTGGCAAGTGATGATCCTGGAGAGCTGCGATCCTGTATGTTTTGATGATGCCCCTCAGAAGGTGCTGGGGTAAATGTAGATGTGCTCTAAGCCAAAGTACAAGTTCATGAATTGTAACTTTGGATGGAAAAACTGCAAGAAACTCCTAGATCATTCAAAGGTGCAACTGCGTGGACATATAACACTCTCAACAAAGGGAATGAACATTAAGGGCCATAACACTCTTCATAAAAACATAGAATACTATTTTCTCAGCAACCCCAAGAACCACATTATGCCTCAGAATGACCAAATTGAGCTGTTGCTGGGTCATGAAAGTGAAAGGTCAAATGTATCTCTGGTTAAAAGAAATATATTTTACTTGCACCATCTCTACCATTTTCAGACAGGAGGTTTAGCTATTGCCAGCACACCCAGCAGTGTATAAACAAACAAACAAACAAACAAACAAACAAAAAAATCCTTCATATTTCATTTATGAGCTCACATAATGTAGCTTGTGTTTTCATCGCATTTTGCATGAGCACATTTCCAGAAACTACAGGATTTTGCTTTTCAGGGGCCTTTTATATCGAGGGCTGACTGCAATAAACAGTTATGTCCAATATATAACATCTGGACATAACTGTTTATTGCAGTCAGCCCTCGATATGCTTTTACAGATTGTCTGTTAAAAGCTTTGCATTTGGGAACATCAAAAAGACAAAATGTAAAATGTGGATTTAAATAATTGATCCGATAAAGACAAATTAGCAATATCCCTATGCTTTAATTAATTTCTCGGCTACTTAGAACCATGTGACTCGTCAGTTTACAGAAAAGTGCGACTTATTAAGTCGACAGATGGTTGAAGGACCTTTACTATTTCCGAATGAACACCCGTCCCACACGTTTCCGCGAGGAAAGGACAGGTGAACATTTTTATGCATCCTACGTATTATTATTATTAGCCTACCATATGGCAGAATATGAGTCACACGTCATAAGACAAGACGGCGCGAGAACTTCAAGTCCAAGCATCGCGAGAGTCGCGCAGCATTACCGGAGGAATCCCCCAGAAAGATGGCGGCGCCGCCAGAGGAGGAAAGCTTGGAGTCTCGCATCAGTGAGTCATACGGAGTGATAGGACCTCCACTTAAAACTAGTAGCATCGGAAACTCTGCAGAAAAGGGCTATGAAGTTGGAGTTAGAAGTTTGTGAATGACGCGGAGCATAGTGCGGTGGTCGCAATTCGAATTAGTTGCCCACCTCAGGAAAAATACTGGAAAAGTACATTCCCAGCAAGCTCTGTAACATAACATGCCTAACAATGCTGCGACAACGAATTGTGTCTTGTCATGCTAGCTAGCTTGACGTTATGGTGTCTTAAAAACTGATAGGGCATGCGAGTATTCACAGATTGTTATAACTTTGGTTCATGGTTGTCTCACGCGCAAAATGAAGCTAGCATTAGCGAGTTAGCTCGATGTGTCAATATGGTAATCGGGGAGGAGTCACTTGTGGCACAGTTAACATTAAACCTGCCAGCTAGCTAACTGGCTAAAGAAAACAGCGTTAATGGAAGATCGCATTAAGAAACTGTAGTTGGACCATAATTTTATGTGAAGGTTGCTTTGTTTCGCTGCGGACATCCCGAAACGCCTTCATTTAAATAACTGCAGACATGACATCCTGCTCTCCAACCCCCCTCTGGTTCGGGAAGCTGATTTTAAGAATGGTTCGGTCTGTGTGCGTGTTATCGCGTTTCAGGCTCCGTCTACAATAGACGATGTGACAATGGTTGCCGTGTACCCTGCGATAGAGTTGAGGGCATGGAAATGGCACCGTGAAAATACGTTTTTATGGGGGTTTTCTAGCTCCGTGTGGACACCTGATTTGCACCAGAATGTATGTTCTACCTACATAGATTGTGATTTAATCAACATTAGATGACATTTTTTGGGGGGTATTTGTGAACCCCTAATCACGACGACGTCAATCCATGTTGCTTATAAAAGTGTTTGCTGCCCATCTACCGAACAGCGTTCATCGCAGTAATGTACAGGGTGACAACAACATGCTCATGCTATGAAATTTTGGTACCCAAATTGCAAAAATATTTTCAGTCTTCGTTGCGACCTAATTCTAAAAGTGACTGAAATGCTTCATTAGGTAGATGTTACAGAACATTTAATTTAATTATTCCACCGGAAGTAATGGTAAACATTATGTCCCCTTCTGAGTTTTTCATATTTATCATAACATGCTATATTTTTCACTGCCATCTTTATTGTGTGTCAGGCATTTTAATACTGTAGCAACAGTAATGCTACTGCGCCCATCTTGTTGTTAAATTGGATTGTTATCTGTATGTTTTGTCTGTCTTTCTTCAGACAAGGCAACAAACCCCCTAAACAAAGAAACAGACTGGGACAGCATTAGAGGATTCTGCGACCAGCTCAACAATGAACTGGAGGGGTGAGCAGAGGGGAGACTGATGGGGAATCTAGAGGATGTACAGGGACTGTAGATCAATGATTCTGTGGCTTTGTCACTCAATAGTGTCTTTGACAGAATTCCCGTTGCTCAAGTGTGTTCTTTACTTCAGTGACTGATCTACCTGTATGTTCCTGAGAAGAGCAAAGCGTTCGGTCTCAGAACCATCTCCAGACATTAGAAGGACTTGTTTACGGCTGTGCTCAGGACTGAATTTGCTTTATTTACTGTGCTGGAGAATGCAAACTCTGTCTGTCCGTTTGCTGTTCTGTTGACGTTGTTTCCTTTTGTGTGACTGCCTCTGGCTGTGGATAAAGCTGGACTCTAAGATGGCCTCTCATTATGTTTTGTTGTTGTTGAAGTCCACAGCTGGCCACCAGGCTTCTGGCCCATAAGATCCAGTCGCCTCAGGAGTGGGAGGCCATGCAGGCTCTGACGGTGAGGGACAGAAGATCACAGGGGATGTTCCTCAGCTGCTCTCAGTGTTCATTATTACAGTTCATTTATTTTGCTGATTCTCCTTCGAAAAGGGACTTACAGTTGAGTAGACTTAGCAGTCGCCAGTCCTGCTTGAAGCAATGTGGGGTGAAGCAGATTTGGCTCTTGCACAATTTCCTGATGGCTACAATGATTTTAATATGACAACACTTCACCCATAAGTCTTCTGTGTCTCATTTTCATACCATAGTCATTAGGCGACTGGCTGCCCCAGGCTATGTAGCTTTACATGTTTCCCACGTACACAGTGTGGATTCTTTTGTGAGTGGGATACTGCCTGGGTTTACAGTAAAATGCACTGTGACTGTTCTTTGTGAAATGCCATACATAAGTACATTTGGTTTCTCTTGAAAGTGTTCACTAATTTCTCTTCTTCAGTGTTACTGTGAGATAGTGGTGTGCTGCAGTAACGGTCTCCGGTGTTGTGGCAGGTGCTGGAGACGTGCATGAAGAACTGTGGGAAAAGGTTCCACAGCGAGGTGGGAAAGTTTCGCTTCCTCAACGAACTTATCAAGGTGGTGTCTCCTAAGGTACTGAGCACGCTTACACTCGCACACTGTTCATGCACTGTGTACAGTACACGGACTGCACATCGCTTTTCTGTGTGTGTGTATGTGTGTGTGTGTGTGTGTGTGTGTGTGTGAGAGAGAGAGAATCTATGCATCTGAGTCTTTGTATGTGTGTGTGTGGAAACTGTGGCTGTGTTAGTGTGTGTGTGGGTGGGGTGTGTGTGTGAGTGAGGGAGAGAATCTATGCATCAGAGTCTGTGGTTGTGTGTGAGTGTGTGTGTGAGAGAGAATCTGCATCTGAGTCTGTGTTTGTGTGTGTGAGAGAGAGGAAAGAGAGAGAGAGAATCTATGCATCTGAGTCTGTGTGTGTGTGTGTGTGTGTGTGTGTGTGTGTGTGTGTGTGTGTGTGTGTTGTGTGTGCGCGTGTGTGTTTGTGTGTGTTCGGATACTCTGGCTGTGTTATGATGCATTTGCTGTGTATATGTTAATGTGCTCTTACGGTTTGCATTTCTCTGTCAGATGCCTTACATTCATATGTGTGCCACATGCATACAGCACATGTTGTTATACAGGTCCTCGTTATTATCCCTGATAATGACTGTCAGAATTTTGTCGAAAGAAGAAGTGCATCAGTGGATTTCGAGATGTGGTCATGGGTAATTGCAGTGTGGCCAGTGGTTGCTTGTGGTAATGAATGAATAATGAATGAATCGATTATTTTATTGATTTCTCTGCCAAAATCCCTTTTGGGTCAAACAACTGGGGCTATTCTGTAAGGTGTTGTGGCTTACATGTTCCCCAGTGGGAATGCTGAAATAGCGAATGAATGAAGAGTGAACTTAATTTGGGCCATGTTTATTTCATACAATAATTGGGCAGTCAACAGTATTTGTATTTATTCATATAATCAAACAGCATGCATTGGTCAGTCAGATGCTCTGCTTGAAAATGTATGTAAGATGAGAGGATATCCTTGTGCAGAACTGTACAGTACTGAAGTTTGCATGGTTATATTTTCCAACAGTCTTTAAAATTTTTCAAGAGTACCTGTGAGGATGTGATTGTGAGTGTGTTAATGTCTGTTAGTTTCTCTCACTGTGTGGTGAGTGAATGCACTTCAGTTAATCTGTATCTTTATAGTTCAGAGCTCTGTATCTCTGGGTCAGTCTTAAGCCTTGTGGCTCATGCCGGCCTTACACCAAATGGCTTTTCAAATGGTTTCACTGTCACAGACAAATTTACTATGACAGAATGAAATCAAGTGAATTTTGCTCAAGTTGCGGCGTGCTCCCATCTCCATCATGTGGTCTAAGATGGTCATAGAACTCAGTCCAACTCGTTTCTTTTCTCATCTTGAAGTTTGAATAAAATGAAGTGTATTTAATGTTATCGGAAGTCTGGAGCCTTGGCTTATACAAGTACTGAAGTTTGATGAGGTGAACCATGCTCTGGAACATCCCAAGTCATTGCTAAATATTATGGTCTGTGAGTAAAAACTGTGATTTTATGACGCATTGTCTTTATATATGAGAGGATTGATCTCATATTAAAAAAAAAAAAATACATTGGTCTTTTAAAAAAATGAACTTATTTATATATTTTTTTTATTTGGCATCTCCAATCCCACCCAAATCTGGAAAGCCCAATTAGAGAACTATGTACAAGGCTTGCTCGTATGCGACCCATGTTGCCATCTCGGGAGAGCGAAGACAGTTTGCGGCTGTCCTCCGAAGCACATGCCTGTCAGCCACTGCTTCTTTACGCTTATAGCTCAAAACTTTGCAAGTTCAGAACGAGGACGGAGGATACCTGAACATGAGCGAGCATAGAATTTTACTGACGAGTGCCCGGCTGGCCAACAGGAGGCGCTTGAGCAACAAGCAATGCTGTAATTTAATAATCCCAAACCAGCAGTCCCTCCCAATTCATTTCCCTGCAGTGCGAAGCCAATTGTGCGCTGCTCTGAAAAGGCTACTGACCACTGCCGGCTGATGTAACCAGGGTTCCAGCCTAGGTCGTGGTGGTCACTACTGCTCTGCAATGTGGCGCATTAACCCAGTGAGCTAACCCGGTAGCCAGACATTGGTCTTTTAAAGGTCTTTTCAAAGTCCTCTAGTTTATCTTAGGCATACAGTGCTTGACAGGGACTTAAAGGTTTTTTTTGTGGTTTGTGGTCCAAGCCGCTGTGTAGCCACAGTAAGGCCTGTGGGTTTAACTGTTTGGTTCATGAGCATGACCTTTAACCCCACTCTGCTCCTGGGGGTGATTGGCCCCTGCTTAGTCTACTCAGCTGTAAGTTGCTTTGGATTAAAGTGTCTGCTAAATATTGTAATCTCCTCTCTGTAATGATTGTTGCCCTATGTGTCTTCCACACCTCCTCTTCTGCAGTACCTGGGCTCCCGTGCCCCAGAACCAGTGAAGAAGAAGGTGCTGGAGGTGATGTACAGTTGGACGATTGGGTTGCCAGATGAGACCAAGATTGCTGACGCCTACCAGATGCTGAAGAAACAAGGTGAGCAATTGTTTAGTCATTGTGTCTGGGTCATAATGACCTGTTTTCATGGTGTAAATAAATCAGTAGTGCAATAAATCATTTTGTAAAATGGTTTTAAATGGGAGGTTCCCTGGTCTTGACTTATTTTCTGTGAGGAATTTGTTAAATAATTAATTTTCATTGAGTATACAAACTTCTCCCCCTGAATATTTACGTCCATACAGTAAATAGGAAGAGGGTTTACAATGATGGTGGCAGTAGTGATATGGACTGCTTAAGCCAACAGGTCACAAAAACTGTCGAATGCAGTGCCAGTAGAGGGAGTCCATTTGCTATTTCTATGACGGCTGTTGTGTTTAACATAAAAAATGTAAGCAATACAGCAGTGATGTATTACCAACATAGTTTATGGTTTGGTAGAGAGATTTTCTGGATTTTTCAGGCATTGTCAAATGTGACCCAATCCTACCTGACGACAGGCCCCTTCCCCCACCGCCCCCGAGACCCAAAAATGCTATCTTTGAAGATGAGGAGAAGTCGAAGGTAGGGGGAAGTGTTTCAGTGTGGGTGTGCTTTAGTGTGGCTGCGCTTTACTGGGAGTGTGCTTTAGAGACATGTACTGTGCGTTAGAGCTGCACTGATACTGATATCAGATATATAGTACCAGTCAAAAGTTGGGGCATACCCACATTTTTCTTACAATATATGTGAAATAAAGAAATAAGCAGCCTTTATTTTGCAAAAAAAAATATATTTCTTAAATTCATCAAATTAACCACCATTTGTTGTCATATTTGCAGAGCATTCTCACTTTTTTTTTTTTTATTTTTTTTTTTTTTAACTCAAGGGCAGTCATATGACTATAATGAATTTGTAGCTGCACGGCTGTCTAACTTCCCAAAGACGTGCTGCACTTGAGGTGGCTTTTCATCAACTTTTGGCCCAATAAGTCCCAAAACCGCTTGGCTTTAATTCGGCTGTTGGAAAATAGGAGTTTATTTGTCTGTATACTTAGCAAAATATGGCTTCTTTGAGAATTCCAAAATTTTGGACACTATTTAGACAAATAAATTATTCTTTTCACTTTTGACTGTTTGCCTTTTAGAAGATTCCATTTGAGATTATATAGAGAAGTTAAGGCGTTTAAATTTCTCTAAAAACGGAGTGCTGTGACATTAGCAAAGCGTGTCTGAACTTTTGACTGGTACTGTGGGTCCGATATTGACTCAAATAGCTGGAGCAGGCAATTGATGACAATTGGTTGATTTTGTATTGGATATATTTATTTTAACAAGTAACAGTTCAGCACATTTATATTTACATATTTATTTTAAAAAGTTAGAAATGCAATGTTTAAGTCGAGCTTTACGTTGCCTTAGGCATAAAAGAATGATCCCAGTCTCTTCCATACAGTGAGGCAAACAGAATATTGATTAAACAATGGTATCGAATCGATACTCTGTATCAATCGATACTCAAATCCCAGTTATTGGTATCGGTATTGGGACTGAAGAAGTCTGATTTGTGCATCCCTACCGTGTGTTCCTCTTTCCCCAGTGACTCTGTTCTTCTCTGTGTCTGTAGATGCTCTCTCGCCTGCTGAACAGCTCTCACCCAGAGGACCTGAGAGCAGCAAACAAGCTGATCAAGGAGATGGTGCAGGAGGTGAGTAGAGCTCTGCCAGTTAATGGTATGTGTGTGTGTCTGTGTCTGCGCATTAGCTTGTGTACACATTAGTGTGCATTACACATGATGCGTGGCATGATGGTGCAGTGGCTAGAGCTCGGACCTCGCAGCATGAAGGTTGTTGGCTCGTCCCACGGCTCAAAGACATGCAGGTCGGGTTTAATGGAGACTCTAATTTTCTCACAGAAGGGCTGCAACTGACAATTTTTTTCATTATTATTTAATCTGCGGATTGTCATGATTAATCGATTAATCTTGTAGTCTGTAAAATGAAAATAAGTAAAAAATTGAAAAATGCTCGTCACAATTTCTCAGAGGCGAGGATAGTCTTCAATTGGCTTCTTTTGTCCTATCAACAGTCTAGAACCAAAAGACTCTTCATTTACTGTCATAAATGGGAAAGAAATGCAGCTAATCCTTACATTAAATCACCCACAACCAGAAAATGTTTGACATTTTGGCTTGAAAAATGACAGACATGATTCATTGATTATCAAAATGGCTGGCAATTAATTTTCTTTTGATTGACTAATCGATTACTCGGCCTCGCTACAGCTCTAGCCTAGAGGTATGACTGTGTGAGTGAATGGTGTCTGAAAATGTGTATGCCCTATGATGGATTTGCAAACACTCTCGGGTGAATTCCAGGCCCTTGCTCATTGCATGCTGGGGTTGGGTACCCATCGACCCTGACCAGGAGCAGGTGTGTTAGGTAATGTGATGTGCTATCACGAATGTGATTCCTATATGGGTTCTCCTGTGTATAGATGTTCAAAATTACAAATGGTGATCTCATACAGAGAGAATAAGGTTGGTTCAGAATACAGCATGTGTGTAGAGCTGTGATCTGTTGGTCAGAACTGGGGTTTACAGTTCCTACCTCTCTGTGACCCTCACTAGGACCAGAAGCGCATGGAGAAGGTGTCGAAGCGAGTCAACGCCATACAGGAAGTGAAGGAGAGCGTGACCCTTCTGACGCAGCTGCTGGGAGACTACAGCCGGGAGGGCGTCTCCCAGACCAATGAGGAGCTCATTAAGGTGTGCGCCGCAGGGAGTGTGCGTACGCGCCCACGCTGGGCGGATTCGGGGCGTCAGCACATTCTCAGTGCTGTGTTTTACAGAGGGCTGACATGCAAAAATACTCTCAACATGCACATTATACTGCAGTGGTGTCACACTCCTGTCCTGGAGGGCTGCAGTGTCTGCAGCCTTTTTCTGTTTTCAGTCAACAGCCAATGAATGCCGTGAGAACAAGGAGTGTGGACTCATAAGCCAATCAGTGATTAACTAAATATCTTCATGCTAACATACCAAAGCATTGTAGCCTTCCAGGACTGGTTTGCCACCCCTGTCGTACGGAATAACATGCTGTATGGATACTACTGTCTGTCATTTCTGGAGTTTGTTCCAAAGAATGATACCCACTTTCCAAAATCGTTGCACCCAATGACACATTTTAGCAGAGTGGATATTTGTGTGTAAATGTATGGGACAATGTCTGGTGACCTCAAAGTGTTCCAAGTCAGGTGTGCATGCAATTCACAAATATCCCACCGTGCTTGTGTGTGCATGTATGTATGTGTGTGTGTGTGTGATTCAGCAAGTTCTTGGAATAAGGTTGTTGGCGTTAGGCAGTGGCTGTCAAACACAGCTTTCTGAAGGTGTGTGTGTGTGTGTGCCAGGTGTGTGTGTAGGGGATATTGGATTTACAAGTACCATGAAATGCAGATCCAGGATCTAAAGGACAGATTCTCCAGAATAAAGATTACAAACACAAACCAGGGCAGCAAATTTACCACCATTGTGAAACAGAGAAGATGAGACCGACCCTGTTCAGACTGGCCAGTGACACAGAGGATAATGTCGCTGTCCAAGCAGGCTCGATGGGGGAAAGGTCCGGACTGAGTGCTGGCCATGGTAATGTGGTGCATGATCCTGGCATGACATCTGGCATTGTCACAGTAAACGGCACAACATGGGGTGCCAAGATGTTGTCCCCCTTCAGTGTTCTGCCGCAGCAGTGATGGATCCACCCCCCATTCTCAGATGCAGCTTCGGGCGCCAAAGTCTCTGTGTGCGTTGTTCCTGACTGTTGATGATGGCGACAATTGGAGTCTGGCGTGACGATCCCTCAAACAGGGAATAGATAAAGGAAATCTGTGCAGGCGATTATAGCTCAAATATTACACTGACCAGATTTTTTTATGATCGTGTGGACAGCAAAGATCACACTGAGTCTGATATTGGACATTCTGATTTATGCCGCCTCCAAATGTGGTATTGGGCCTCTAATGTTCATTTATTGGAAACATTTTCAGTGAAAGGGCTGTTTTGAGTAATTCTGTTGTGAGGTCAGAGGTGAGATTGGTTCAGACTGATTCAGTATCAGGTATAGGCTATATTAAAAGACAAATTTCAAACGTGGGAGGAAGAAATGTGATGTGTGCTGTAAATCTGGATCGGACACTGAGGCTAGCTGTGGGAGTGAGGTCTTCATGCACAAGACCAGGCTGCGAATTAATGTGCTAACCTTGGCTGAACGTGCTCACCCTGAGTGAGTGTGGGGGCCCTTAGTGTGGTAGCTCCTCAGTGAATGTGGTGGCCCCTTTGTGAATATGTTGGACCCTGAGTAAATGCGGTGGCCCCCGAGTGAGTGTGGACGCCCCTGAGTGAATGTGTTGGCCCCTGAGTGATTGTGATGGCCCTGGAGTAAATGTGGTAGCCCATTAGTGAATGTGGAGGCCCCTGAGCGAGTGTGGAGGCCCTTAGTAAATAAGTTGGCTTCTGAGTGAGTGTGGAGGCCCCTGAGTGAATGTAATGGTCCCTGTGTAAATGTAGTGGTCCATTAGTGAATGTGGAGGCCCCTAAGCGATTGTGGAGGCCCTTAGTGAATATCTTGGCTTCTGAGTGGATGTAGAGGCCCTTAGTGAGTGAATGTGGTGGCCCCTGAGTGAGTGTGGAGGCCCCTTAGTGAATGTGGTGGCTCTAAGTGATTGTCTGCTAATTGGTACTCTTCTCTCTCTGCAGCGGAGATCCTGCAGGCCAACGACAGCCTGACGCAGGTCATTAACCTGTACAGACAGCTGGTGAAGGGGGAGGAGGTGAACGGGGAGAGTGGAGCTTTGCCCCGGACCACAGGTGAGGCTGGAGCTGGGTCCTGTTTCACAAAGCAGGATTACAGAGTTAGCTGGATAACTGCAGTGTAGAAAACCAGAACCCTCCCCAGATCTGTCATGTGGACTGTTAGAAGCACTGAATGGCAGTACAAATAGCAGGTCGCATGGTTCGCGTTTCTCGTTTCAGGAGGCAGTACAGCTCTTCTAGACCTGACGGGATTGGACACCTCGCCCCCCGCCCCGCCCTCTATCCCAGAATTCCCCCCACTGGGACACAGTCCACAGGGTGTCCCCCAGGAGATGGGCATCAGCCTTCTGGATGATGAGCTCATGTCATTAGGTTAGTAAGGGGACATGCACATACGGACTCGCTCATTCACACTGTCTCTCTCTCTCTCACACACACACACACACACACACACACACACACACACACACACACACACACACACTCACACTCACACACACACACACACACACACACACACACACACGCTCTCACAGACGATCAGGCCCATTGCAGACTGTCCCCTGTGTGATGCGTAACCCCTCCCCCTCCTCCCTCTCAGGTCTGAATGATGTCGCCCCAAACTCCAGCTCAGCACCCCAGTCTGCAGACGGCTCTGCCTGGAACACCTTCCAGGTGAGACCGGGTGTCTGAGTTCTGTCTGCTCCTGTGCTCTGTGCTAACACAGGCGTAATGCTTCATTTACAAGAGGGCTGATATTCAAATTCACTGTAAAATTTAATTATTCAACTCTGAATAACCAACTTAACAGATTTTAAAGTATAAAATCTATAAAATCTAGTCCACTTGCATGCCACAACTAAAAATGCTTGTAAACACATCCAATTGCTCGTAAATGGCTTAAATTTGGTAAAAAGGAAAAAATCAGCTTTGTTTGTCCCTGCCCATGCCAGTGCTCAATGCCCTCATGCACTTTAGCACTGATTTGTGGAGAAAAATGGATTCTGATAGACTGGTTGAGTTTTCCTCATTGTATAGTTGGATAATACAGTGGTTGAACTTTTCATACTTGAAGACACAATTTTTTTTAAATTGGAATAGAATGTCTGTCAATCATCTATTCCCTGTCAATCAAAGTCCTTCCTTTCATGTGTGTTCTTTCATGCATCACGGTTAGAAATCGACATTATTGCATTCTGAGGTGTTTATTCACACACAAGGAAGGTTCAGACAGTGATGCCCTGTTATAATATTCATTCATTCATTCACTATAAAGATACTAAAGCATTTTGGAGATTGAGGCCCTTATTTGGGAGTAATGATGAAGTAAAACGGTTGTTGGTCAATTCAGTTGATAATGCAAACCGGAGAGTGACTGTAGGGCATCTTTTCGCATTGTTATTTACTTTACCTGCGCACTTTGTCATTTTTTATTGTACTACTATAAACCTATTTAATTTACATAGGCTGTTCCATTATAGCAGGGTGTCTGATTCGCAAAGACAGAGATTGTTAAAGCCTCTCTTCCCCGTGTCGAGTGCTGTTGTGATGTAGAGTGTGTGCAGTTATCTCCTCAGAGCCGAGCACAGGTCTCGCTGGGTCTTATCTCCTGCACCAGGGCTGTGCAGTTAATGGAAAGACATAAATCCTGCCGCACTGACAGAAGAAATAGTCCAGAGGAGCAGTTTTCTGCTAAAAAACATTGTATTTGGAGAATGTCAGCGTTTTCCCCCGTTATGTTATTACAGCTGCACTGAGGCCTCAGGTGTAGAGGGATGTGTAATCATGGCTGAGGGGAGAGGGGCTGCTGTTTTTATCTCTGCTTTGAGTTTGGTGTTTTTATCTCTGAGCGCTTGTAGCCCTGCTGTGTAATAACACCTGATTGCATGTTACGAAGCTCCGCTCCTAAATGTGCGCTTGTGCTTCGCGCCCCTGTCTCACGCGTCCCCTCCAGTCTTCAGAGGGCAGCGAGGGGGACGTGCTGAAGCCTGCTGTGACCACGCCCGCTCAGGCTCCACCCAGCAGTGCCCCGCCCGGACAGAACGCGCTGGAGGAGTTGGACCTGCTGGGAAAGACGCTCCTGCAGCAGTCGCTCCCCCCGGAGAGCCAGCAGGTTAAATGGTAACTGTGCTGCTGCCATCTTTTCATCACTCGAGCTCTTCTCAGCCGTGTGCCTGTCTCTGTCTGCTAACTGTGTGCAGGTGACCAGTCTCAGTCCCGTACAGCCGCAGGGTGAGCTAGCGTTCATTATTAATCAGCAGTGAAGGGGTTCATCAAAAGAGTTTTAAACTGTGAAGTCACCTCACCTGCTTTGTGCTGGCAATACAATCAGTCCTGACACTTTAAATGTTACTTACTGCAGTGGACTTCAGCTTGTGGTATTTGCTTATGCACTATGTGTTGCAGACTCAGGGTAAGAGCCTCTGCTGTATGCCTATAATGAGATAATGTAATGCTTTTTTAAAACGGTCAGTATTCGTGGTGAACATTTAAAGGGGAACTCAAGGATAATGCAAAATGCTGTTTAATACAAACATAATTAGTAAATAAATGTTGTAAAATACAAAAATGTGGAATTTTTGTTTTCAAAGACTAGATAAATGAAGTTTTATTCCCCCTAATTGGCTGTCGTCTGCTACAACGGTCGCGTGATAATGACGAAACGTCGCCCTTCGCCCAGAGGTATGCGCTGTTATTGTGTTGGATAGTGTGATTGTCCCAGTCAATTATTTTTTGACAAATGATCATTCAATATGGCCCATTGGCTAGTTGCACAAGATGGTGTTAAGTACTTTCTGAAATATGCAGGGTTGCCTCAACATTAACGGTTTGCTTCTGTCAGTTATCAGTCTATATCAGATGCAGAGCAGATGACGGGTATATCATCCCAGAAATGTGATTTTTAGCGATATTCCCAGGATTTGGCTTAATTAACCATGAATGATGTTATTCCCGTGAGATGATGAGACTTAATGAGACATCAGCTGCTCCACCGAGAAACGAGTGGGTTTTTAACTAGCATCACATTTCCAGTCGTTCTCACTGATGAGTGACGAACTGGCTTTAATCTACAGACAACAAATGTGAAAATATCTGGGAATTAATTTGTAAATATTCCACAACGTGGAAATGCCGACGTAAATCTAACATGCGATCGACGCATATTTTAATATTGCCGATACTTCGTTTACCTTCCCACTCAGCGTCAGTTGCACTCTCACGACCATCACTTCTGTAGCTATGGTTAGCTGAGCACATCTAAGAAAACCATAACGATGTAGCAGAACTAGCTAGGTAGTTGCATCAGAAAATGTCGAAGTAAATTCAATATGAAACCGAAACAGGAAATCTGGCCCTGGAATATTGGCGATAGCTAAAATCACATTTCCGGGATGATATACCTGTCATCTGCTCAGCATCTGATATAGGCTGATAAGTGACAGAAGCAAACCGTTAATGTTGAAGCAACCCGGCGTATTTCAGAAAGCACTCAACACCATCTTGTGCAACTAGCCAATGGGCCATATTGAACAATCTTTTGTCATAAAATAATGGACTGGGACAATCACACAATCCAACACAATAACAGCGCATACCTCTGGGCGAAGGGCGACGTTTCGTCATTATCACGCAACCGTTGTAGCAGATGATAGCTAATTAGGGGGAATAAAACCTCATTTATCTTGTCTTTGAAAACAAAAATTCCACATTTTTGTATTTTACAACATTTATTTACTAATTATGTTTGTATAAAACAGCATTATGCATTATCCTTGAGTTCCCCTTTAAGTCTGCATGTCCTCCCTCTCTCAAAGACCAGGTTTTGTCACCATTGAGTTTTCAAATTAATAGGGTGCCTGCGTACCTTTTATTCTGACAGTATTCAGTGACAGTGGTGCGTGTGTCTGTGTGTCTGTGTGTGTGTGCGCGCGTATGTAACCTGGGCTGGTGTGACTTTACCCTGCTCTGGGAAAGTGATTTTGGAAGTGAAGGCTTCCCCCCCGTTCATGTAGATGTGAAGTAAACACCAGCAGTAAACACTGTTCATTCTCTCTGCTATCAGGTCCAAACAGGAGCATCAGTCCAAGCCCACACTGAGAGACCTGCAGCACAAATCCAACCCAAACTCCGGCCCGAGTCCCACCCCTACCCCGGCCTTCTCCTCCGAGCCTCCTGGGCCTCTCCTAAACCCCCTGCCCAGCCTGGGGGCCTCGACACTGGGGCCGTCCCTGGCCCCCACCCCTCCCTCCGAAATCGCCCTGACTGACGTGACTGTGCCTCTGGAGTCTATAAAGCCCAGTAAGTGTGGGGGGGAATATGGAGTTTGTCTTCACAAGGTTTGTCTTTATCAGAACGAAGTTAAACTGGCCAGCTATTTTTCGTTTAGGGAAATTATCCCGATGGTACGAATTTGCGTCTCCATTTGCCCGAATGCCCTCCGCTCGAGAAATTAGCCCGAAGTTGACGCATGCGCACTTTGCATCATTTTCAGATAGAGTGCGCGGTTCAGTTTGGCTTTCCCGGTTCAATTTCGGTCTAATGAAGATGCAACCCAAATAGCGGGCTAATTTGCAAATTAGCTAGCTATTTCGTGAACTAGACCAAGATTTATCGGGAAAATTTCCCGATCACATTAGCGGGCTATTTGCGTCTCGCTACAAAATGGCCAGCTCATTTGACATCGGACTAATTTCAAAACGGCAAAAGCTAGCTATTTTGAAACCTCGTTGTAATGAAGACAGGCCTACAGAGTCCCCCACAGCAGATTACACATCCGCAGAGAGAGAGAGAAAGACTGAGAAAGGGAGAGAAAGACCGAGAGAGGGAGAGAGTCCTTCCATGTATTGCCTGTAATATGCCTGTCATATTCATCGTAAACTGCCAATCCATGAACGAATGCCATTTTTAATCTTTCTACCTTTCTATTATTGTCCTCTGCCACAGAGCGGATGGGGGTTAGGTCCCTCTGGGTGTCCTTCTGTCAAGCTTCTTTCCCGGGCCAGAACTCCTAATCCACTCAATATTTCTATGAAGTTTCATATAATAGAAATAATAATAATCTATATAGCGCCTGTCTTAGACTCAAGGTCCCTTTTAATGCCACACAGAGAAAGACAAATTAAAACACAGCAATACAAACATGATACATAATAACGTGCACATGGACAAAGAGATCAATATAAAATTTGGGAGAGAAAAAAGTAATCAGTAAAATCAATAATCAATAAAATTTAAGAAGGATGAGAAGATTGATAGTACTGTCTTATTTCGAAGATGTGCCTTTTCATACTTCCGTCAGTCCTCCTGTCTGTCCGTCCGTCCCTCCGCTGTGGTTTGTTTCGAGGCCAGTTATCAGCCATCCTGTGGCGGGGGATCTGAGAATTTCATGTCATTGGCCGATTTTTCTGTCATCTTCCTTTATGGTCATGTTTTCGAATTATATGAATAATCCACTGGCAGTTGAATTCACAGTTTCCTTTGGAATGAAATGTCTAAGGGATTAAATAATGACATCAGTTAAAAAAATTTCCTTAAGCTCTGCTTTATGGGGAAAAAAGGTCAAATACTCTGGATTGTCCACATTAACATTTGGCACATCTTCCTCTCTGTGTTTATATTACTTTTTTCTGAAAAATGCTCAGAAATGTAGTCCCAAATCATAACTTCACACATTTTCTTTACAGTAATCTGAAACAGTCCCAGTGTTAACCCTTTATATGCCTCCCTCAGGCAGCCTGTTGCCAGTGACGGTGTTTGACAGGCACAGCCTGCGGGTGCTGTTCCATTTTGCACGGGACTGCCCCCCCCTCTCGCCCTGACGTGCTGGTGGTGGTGATCTCCATGCTGTCCTCTGCCCCCACCCCTGTGACCAACATCCGCTTCCAGGCAGCCGTTCCCAAGGTAACGCACTTCCGTAAAAGTCAAGCCCGTTACCCATGACTGACATTATGGTGTATACCGAATTCCAGGGCTACTCCTGGAGCTCTAATATCCTGCAGGTTTTCATTCTAACCCTAATTTAGCTCAGCTGATATTACACATTTACATTTCAGTGAGATCTTTGGTTGTTGAATGAGGTGTACTTCCTGTAGTTGAAACAGCACTATCTATGTTAACATTCAAAGATGGTGCCCTCTAGTGGTCCCATTTGTAAAAGCACAAACTGGGCCATGCAGCTGTGACGGTGCTGGATCTGGACGGTTTTATTACCCGATGGGGGTTTGGAGTTGTGTTTTTCTAAGTGCTGTGTTTTTTTGTAGGTACCATTTGTGCTGTTTTAACTATTTGTCAGTTTAAAATTTTTGAGGATACTGATCAGGAACTCTCAAATGCCATCTTCCTCTGTGCTTTTTGTTTGAGCCCTTTATGGTCTGTTAGAAGATACTGTGATGTGGTTGGTTACTGAGGTTGATCTCCGCAGACAGTAGGTTGCTCTGTGTATACTGCTGTGTGATTGGTTGCTGAGGTTGTTCTAGGAGAAAAGCAGAATGATTGGTTGCTGAGGTTATGCTCCGCAGGTGATGGGATTCGTGGTCAACCTCTGCAAATGATGGGTTCTCTGAGTACATCCTGGGATTGGTCGCAAAGGTTGTCCTCTGTGGCTGATAGGTTCCGCTGAGTAAATACAGTGATGTGATTGGTTGCTCCGCAGGTAATGAAAGTCAAGCTGCAGCCCCCCTCGGGCACCGAGCTCCCCGCCTTTAACCCCGTCCTGCCCCCTGCTGCCATCACTCAGGTCCTGCTGCTGGCCAACCCACACAAGGTACTGTACTGCTGGTGCTATATACAGACAGACACGTACACATATAAAGCACCAATTATTTGTACTTGCATAGTTTTCTGTCAGTGCGTATGGTCAGCTTTACTCTGCAATAAACGTATAGAAAGCCTAGTCTTTCATTTCTTAATGTGCTCTGTGTAATCCATCTCATCTCTTAGGAGAAGGTGCGGTTGCGATACAAGCTGACATTCACCTTGGGCGACGAGGCCCACGACGAGTCTGGTGATGTAGATCAGTTCCCCCCTCCAGAGACCTGGGGGAAACTTTAGTCAAACGGACCTACTTCCTGTCATGTGACCAGCTGTTTCCTCCACGTCATTGTCACGTCCTGCTGTCTTGTGTTCTTCCCTTCTGTACCAGCCGCCTTTATCAATTCATCAGTTTGGTTTCTGATCACTCTGATAGTTTTGCGTTACAAAATCAAACACATTCACTTATTTTCCCTGGTATGTATTTTAACAAACTGTAAATTGCAAATTAAAATATTTCAATGACTCGTGAGAGCATGGCAGGCTTTTACATTGATACTGATTACACTGTATACCATACGGTTGTTTATACTAGTATAATACGAAGTATTGTATTGGTGTCTGTTTTTATTATCAGTGATGGACCGATAGTTGAATGGCTAATGAATGTTTCACGATTATGGGTCCGGAAGGAGTTGCATGGCGTAACTGCAGTAAGCAGGTGATTGGTTGTCAAACCTATGACATAATGAAGTTATTTTTTTACCTCAAGATTACCAGAGCTAATGTGCCCATTGCGTCTTCAAGCCGAAGGGAGCACCTTTTTTCGTTTGGAGAGGACTGAGCGATGTCCTTTCTGTTTAAGTGATGAAACGAAGCCCTTCCCCCATTGGTTTAAATAATGCCTCAGATCAGCCTTTATAGAGCTGTCCAGATGTGCGTCTCATACCGGTGAAATCTTTGCCTTCCCCCCTCCATCTTTTGTTTTGTTGAGTTGAACTGAATCTCCTCCAATTTGTTTCTCACAGGAAATGATTCCTCTTCCTTCCATCTTTCCCTATGTGAGCTCTCTTAAGCACTGCTGCAATGGGAAAATGATTCAGTTCTTTGTCCACTCATGTTGTCTAGTTTGATCTGCCGTATGTGCCTATTCTGAAGTTAAATCTTTTTTCTGTACATATAATTTTTGGCCATCAAAATGTATATCTTCTTTGATTATTTAAGTATAGCCGTTAGTCAAAAAATCTGGTTGATGTACCGTTTGTTTTTGTTGAATGGTTACGGGTTTTTGGTCAAGATAGAGGAAGATTTTCAGACTACATCAAGTACATAGTGTATGTAAGAGTTCCACAGAAAAGATTTTTTTCTTTCCTTGGGGTGGGTGGTTCCCAGTTAGATTTGGCTTTGTTTTATCGCTTTCACTTAATCATAGAAGGCTGGAGCCAAATCCTTCCTTCTGCCCAAAACATTTGCCTTTTCCTATGTCAAATCCACCTTAGCAGCCAGAGACGAACATTAACTCTATAGCTCACAAGGTGTGAAGCCAGTGTTACTGCATAAGCATGTTTATTACGGCCCAGCTCGCCCTGCCCACATGGAGAATCGCAGCTTTCCTGCCTCTTTAATAACGCACCGAACGAGATGAAATCTCGCGGCAATCGCCACTGATATGTATATAGAAACGATAGCCTCGTGCCGTCCAAGCGCTCCGCAGAAAATGAATGGAGGCCATGTCGCGTGTGGATTTTATGCGTTCGGTGCATCTTGGCCCTTACAGACCCCGCCCCCGGCTCTGACTGTAAATATTGTCACCAATGCGATTATGTACATACTCCAATACAAAAACAAATGTGAAGATGACTGGCAAACATGCGGTGCAAATATGTATTTATGGGGAAATAAAGTTATTCTTTCTCTTGGGGGTTTAAAATTTGGTTTGTGTGTGTGTGTGTGTGTGTGTCTGTTGAACTTGATTAAAATTTCAGTACATTCACCTGGGCAGAAATTCAGCATGGTCCAATTGTTCCAACAATTTTCACTTCACCAAAGGCATAAATTTACATCAACAGACACTTCAGAATTAAATTATGAATTTGGTGTTGTAAACCTTCGTCCAGGTGTATATTTAAAAATGAAGAACTTGTTTGGCTTTTAAAAGAGGAAACGGGTCCACAAACATAAATAAAACATTCTTAAGACTAGAATGATTCAAATCTTTATTGAAATCCTGAAAAACAAACTCACAGTATAAAACGTCAACAAGGAAATTGCCCCTTCGTGTCAATCATTTTTAATTGTTGTAAATACACAATCACCTCCAGAGTTTGGGCCAGGGAGGGAATTGATCACCATTCATCCAATTACTATATGGTCTCACCTCCCATACTAGCATGCACCATTCAAGCTTAAACAATATATAAACCACCACAAGGCAAAACACTGAATTTAATGACAAATGAAAGCAGTATTACGTCAGTAATTGGGGAATAAAGTCTGAAAAAGAGTAAAATGATGAATACACAAAAATGTTTAATTAATCTTTCTAGCATACCCTACACTCACAGTTTCTTTGGGATTTCATTCCCCTCCAAAGAGATGGTAAAATGTGCAATTAAAAACCATGTGTTTCTATTGAGATAACAGAAAGCAATTAGATCTGTATGGCAGATATAGGTGCTCACCCAAGCAAAAAAATGAGTTAACTAGCATATCTCCCGATGCACCATTATAGGAATGAAAACGGAAAGAGAACAATTGAAGTGAAACACCTACCTCTTGCAAGATTCAAATGAAAAAAGCAACAAAAAAACATCAGCTATAACAAAATAATACTGTACATATTACAGAGGAAAAAAGCTAAAGTGTGACACCACTTTGTACATGGGAAAACATTAGACACATAGCATCTCAAAGTAGAGGTGTTGATGAAAATACTGAGTACTTACAAAATGCACGAAATCTGGCGTGGTCGGAAAATGGAATATGGACTAGAACATCGCTAAGGTTCAATAACTGATAAAAGAAATTCTTTTTTTCTTCCTTTTGCTTAAGTGTGCCTTTTTAGAACAAGATTGAAAATGCTGGTTTGGCATTAAAACAATCATGACACCTTTGACAAGGGCACTTGCATCTTCATTTTTGGTGCCTGCCTGAAACTTCATTTCCATTTAAATCGGGAAAGAAAGCCGGCCATTTAATGCTCAAGAAACACACTGCAGAGCTCAAAATACCTAGAAAATCCCTAAGCGTGACCCATCTTGACAAATTTGACAAATCAGAAAAAAACACATTGATTTCAGAAATCCTGATGCTAATGTACGATACACTGATTGCCAAAGCCAAGAGATTTTGAGACATTTTGAGACCTTAAACAGCAAGGTGAGTACTTTTAGAAACTGAAGCCTTAAGGAAGAGCTCCAACTGGAAAAAAAAAAACATACGTTCACTGAGACTACCCTTAGAAAAACTAGGTTGGGTTTCTCTGAAAATAAAATAAACCTTAACAACCTAATCCTGTCAAGCCCCTCCTCTGCAGTCCCATAAAAAAGACCAAAAGAAGAATTTTCTACCCAAATAAAGCCCTGGGAAAGACTGGAATCATGTCTACAATGCTAAAGGCTAAAGAGGGGGTCCCACCTGGGAAGATGGATAGGACTCCCCCGCCTTTACTTTCGAGAGGGTGGAGGTGGAGGGGGAGGTACGGGTGCAAATTGGAAGGGGCCCTGAGGTATGAAGCCCATTATGGGTTGGGGGGGGTTAAACTGCTGCGCCATTAGGGGTACCGGCCCTGTCTGGGGCGGCGGGGGCTGACCAGGCCTGCCGAATTGCCCCTGCTGTTGAGCCGCCTGCTCCTGACCACTACCAGTACCCCCACTGGGCACGCTGTTGGTCCCGCCCCCCTGGTGGGATGCCCCCCTGGAGTTGTACTGGCTCCCCCCGCTGCTGTTGTAGCTCTGGTACTGGTCTCCCGAACCCCCGTACGAGGACGAGGAGTTGGACCCCGACCCGTAGCTGCCCCCGCCCCGGCTGTCCCTCCCGCTCCGGTCCCTGTATGAGGAGGAAGAGGATGACCTGTCTCCATCACGCCCGCCGCCCCCTCCTCGCCCGTCCCGGCTGTCCTTGCCTCCGACGCCGCGCATGCGTCTGTCGCACTCCTCCTGGTACATCAGGTTTGGGTTATTGGAGCTGGAGCCGGTGGGCCGGTAACGGGAACGGCCGCCTGAACGAAAGGAAGACACAGAGGCTAAAGCTGCGGGAAATGAGAGGAGATCGAGACTAAAGCAGTGGGAAACATAAAGAGCAGGAGACTTAAGCTGAGGGAAACCGAGAGATTGAGACTAAAGTTGTGGGAAATGGAGACTAAAGTGGTGAGAAACAAAGAGAGACTGAGACTAAAGCTGTGAGAAATGAAGTGATGAAGACTAATGCTGTGGGAGACGAGGACTAAAACTACAAGAAATAGAGATGGAGAATAAAACTGTAAGAAACTAAGAGACCGAAACTAAAGCTGTCAGAAATGAAAAGAGACCGACATTAAAGCCGTGGAAAGCGAAGAGAGACTGACACCAAAGCTGTGGGAAACAGAGAGACGAAGACTAAAGCTATAGGAAACAGAGACGGCAACTAAAACTGGGAAACTAAGAGAGACAGAGATGAAAGCTGTGAGAAACGAGACTGAGACTAAAGCTATGGGAAACTAAGAGACAGAAACTAAAGCTGGAGGAAATGAAGAGCGACGGAGACTAAAGCTGCGGGAAACGAAGAGAGATGGTCACCAGAGCTGTGAGCAACCAAGAGAGAGAGAAACTAAAGCTGTTGAGAAGAGAGACAAAGACTAAAGCTGCAGGAAATGAAGAGAGATGCTCAAGGGCTCGACAGCTGAGTTCTTCCCAACTTCATCTCTCTAGATGCAAGTTAGAATCCCCAACCCCCGCAAAGGCAGTCAAACCAGCAGCTCAAGAGTTCCCAGTCAGACAACTAACCACAAGGGCAACCTGTCCACCCCAGTCAGGCCCGGCCCACTTACCCCCTCCTCCCCGACCCGAGTCCACCAGCTGCAGCAGTTTGGGGTTGATGGCCTGACGAGCCTCCTCCAGAACCCGGACCAGGTCCCGGGCCTGCCGCAGATTCCCGGGGGTGAAGAAGGTGTAGGCTGTGCCCTTGTTGGTGCTGCGGGCTGTACGCCCAATCCTATGGACGTAATCCTCTGAGGAGTTTGGGTAGTCGTAGTTGATGACAAACTTGACATCCTCCACGTCTTTTGGAATGTGGGAGGGAGGATGTGCGAGTGGAAGGACAGAGTGGCAGGTAATTTTAATGAAGGGGGGAAAAGAGAAAAAAGTTAAAACACTGCTAAAGAATATTCACAATCAGTCTACTGACACTCAGCAACTTGCTGAATTTAAACTGTAATTGGAGGGATCGTTTGTGCTTAATTCTAAAGACAATCTAAAGCAATATTTCGTTGAATGAAGTAAATGCTACCAAAGCCGTCCGAAACCTAACCTTTACAAAGGCACTTACCTGTCCACTGAAAACTGCATCAAATTTCTGTATTTTCACGGGTTATTAGCTACCAATTCACTAATATGTTGTATCGTTATTTGCATATTATGTAAACAATATTATTGAGCCAAAACAAGATAAACCCCTTCTACCGGACTGTAAGGAAAACTTAACTGAGCTTTGGTAAGACCTACCATTACTAAATTTACAGCCATATGTCTGCCTTATCTCTGAATGCCAAACAACCACGGGGAATATAGAGTCTATCTGAAGTATCTGAAGACCTAACAATCCTAGCCAAACACACAAGTGCAGAGAGGAAGTCCAGGGAACACTGACAAGATGATCCTGGTGGAAGGGAGGAAATGCACATAAGAACCACTTTTATTGACATTCTTGAAAAGCAAGTGTTTCGTAAAAATTACGACAAGTTTGAGGCTTGAAATTTTTGGAGTTCAACACAAAAATACCAGTTTACAAATAAAAGGAATTCAGGGGTGTTTATTTGCTGATTTTTTTTTTTTTTGCATGCATTGCCAAGACAAATTCTAAAGGGGATGGTTTTTTCCCCTAAAGGATTTGGAGGGTCAGCGGGGTGATCCTAGTATGAATTGGAAATCCACTTACGATGACAATTTGTCATCAGAGAACAAAACAAAGTCTGTTTCTCATTACGGAATGGGCTCTGACAACAATGCTGCTCTTCAGAAGTCACAGGGGTCGCTATTGTTTTCTAACAGAGTAAGGGGGGCATTTACCCCCTGCTTACAGGCTACGCTTTTGGCTGAAAGACAAACACATTACTGATTCTCAACCACTCAGCTCTATATCCACTGGGGTTTAATCTGGATGTTCTAAACTGCAAAGGGGGGAAATGTCGGAGGAAGTATATTAGGGGTGAGGGGGGTAGAGGTACTTACCCTGTTTTTGAGGTGTTTTACAAGGTTAGCTTCCTCTGAACCCCCCTGTTTACATCCCGGGTCACTTGGAGTGGCTGGGGAGCACAGCAAAAAAATTCGATCCTCCCTTCCCCACCCAGAGAGCTCCTTTCCCAGACCCAAGCAGAGTGCACTCTCCCCGCTCGGCAGGAAACAGACCATACCGGACCAGACCTGACACCAAGCCCTTACCACTCTCCTCGTCCATCTGTCCCCAGCAAAGGACAGACTCTTCTCATTACAGTTTTCCTGGAGGAGAGCTTGCTAGTGTCGGACACCCAGTGGTTTAACTGAGGCTACAGTATAAGGGGGTTGAGAACCAGGGGTGGAAAAAATAAAATCTGGGATGTAGTAGCTACTCGCACTACTGAGATACCGCACACTGACTAACATTTAAGTGAACATAAATTTTAAAACATCACTGCACCGTAAGCTGCCTTTTGTGACACTGATAAACTACTAAACATAAGGGGGTGGTACTCAGACACCGAAACTCAACCTGCAACTCAAGTTTAGCGATGATATTTATGTCGAAGGCAACACCATAGCTTCAGTCACAGGCAATGGCTTCCATCTTTTTCCATCAAAGCCATCTTTTTTGCTGACAAAAGCACATACTTCTCTAAAGTGCCTCGACTAATGACGATACCTACCTTGGATAATTAAATGTATTAAAATAGTAAAAAAACGGGGATGTACAATGTTAACTCTGTGCAAGCACAGTGCAGTACTTACGAGGTAACAGCTATCGCTAAAGGGTTTCAACGCTGCTTTTACGGTGCAGATAGGCTGTTATGCATGAACACCTGCATGTAGGGAGGACCCAGCAGTGTGTAGGATTGCAACACAGGAAGGCAGCGAATTCGAGAGCCTCACTTTGACAGCAGTAACAAGAAACAGACAGAGGGGCTTTGACGTGTGGGGGGGGGTCAACCTGTGATCACCTGTGACATCACAAAATCCCAGGCTGAGTAAGACCCCTGGCGGGCAGTCTTTAGCGGGGTCTTGGGGCCCCGACAGTACGTTTGTCATTTTTGTTGCTGTTGTCTCGGCATAATGCACACAAAAGAGCAACTGAACTCGAGGGACGGGTAAACGTGCTGAGGGAGGACAGGAGGGAGCGCTAGGACTGAGTGAGAGAGGAATAGAGGAAAAGAGAACAGAAGATAGAGGGGTTTGGATATCGCTCCAGAAAGGATGAAATAGTCTTCAGAAAGAAAGGCGTGTAGTTGACAGACGGGGTGAGGGAGGGAAGTGGGAGAAGTTGTGTGTGTTTTGTGGAATTCTGGGAAATGATTTCAGAGCGCGACAGACTTCCAGCAGGCCAGGACTCCTGCCAGCCAGACCAGACATGACGCTCACTGGGAGAGAGGCCACACCAGCCACAGTGGGGCCCGGGCCAGGGAGAGGCCTGTGGGAGGGCAAACCAGAGGGGCCAGGGGACAGATCTGCGCAGGGATGTCAACTGTCCTACTCTTACTAAACACATAACCATCTGCCTTTCAATGAAGTCCCTAGTGCAGCGTTTACACTTACTGTAACTTACGTGTGGAGTACAGGTGGCACAACCTCTGTCTCTCACACATGCACGCATACATGCACACACATTTCTATAGTTATAGTTGTGAGGACCTTGTATTGATTTGCTTTCATTCTGTACACTCTTCCCCGAAGCCTGACCAAGCCAAATTATGCCAATCCCAAAACTAAACCTAACAGAACCGTAAACGACATCTTATTTTAACCAATTAGCTGTAATCCCCTGTGAGCATCACTGAACGAGCCCTCACAGCTTCTGGTTTCTCAAAAGTTCGTCCGCCCAAGTATGGCCACACATGCCTACACAAAATCACATACCTATGCTGTGCACATAATCTGAATAAGACAAATGATTTGAGTGGCGTTTTAACGTGATGCTCAGACTGCTACAACCGACTACCTTTCTGACCCATCGCTTTACAAACTAACCTGTTTGCGAGAGGATTTCTTAAAATAAAGAGCGCTGCATGACGGAGACTAGAGCTCAAATACGGAATGAGCTGCCAGCTGCTCTCCTTCCTTTCACGATCTGTGTCTGCCTAGCACGCTACGCTAAAGTGTAAACTGAACATATGGACAGGTCTTCGATGAGAAAGAGCGACACTGCACTGACCCTCTCTAGAACTGCGCGGATGCTGCTGTCGTGTCACGGCAGTGAGCGCTCGGTAACTAAGGGGCCCCAGCTTCCCGACAACGCCTCCCCTCTGAGTTCTCTCTCCACGCCCCCTCCGCCCGGATTCAAATTTGGACTCGCAGGAATCCCAGGCAGCCGGTTTCCTGGAAGCGGGTGGGTTGGATGGGGGGGAGGGGGGGCCTCATTTCTGGGGCCTGTTTTGTGGCTTGGAGAGAGATTGCTGTGTCTGGGATTGATTAATCAGGCCTTCTCCCCTGTATCTCTCCTCAACTCGGGCTTGGATTAGTCATGCCTAGGTCCGGCTGCAGGCTCCAGAGGGCCTGTGCGCTTCTAGAGCCGGAAAGTCTTGGAAGAAATAAAAAAAAAAAAAAAAAAAAAAACAAACACAAAAGAACAGAATAAAAAATAAAAACAGAAAAAATTGGTTAAAAGCTGATTATCAAGTCTTCATCCTTCTTCCCACCTGCACATCTCCCATACTCCTCTTATTTACACTCGTCGCTCTGGCTAGCAACAATACACTTCGCATGCAGGCACAACAATGTTTCTGAGCTTTGTTTAGTCAGTTTCAACCTTGAAATTCCACAAAAAGAGCTATTTTATCAACCAGCACTTGAGTCTTTAACCGCAAATAACATCTATAACATACCTGACGCTCAACCAACAGAAAATAGTGTATCAATGCCGAAGACGGGTAGAAAATGAGAGTCGTCCCAAATGTATGAATATATATCAAATATATTACATTAGCAATTAATATAATGCTAATGTAATATAATCAGGCCAAAGATGACAATTTACATCGTTAATTTTTTTGAATCAAAGGCCCAAGGCGAGGCAGGTCATGGAATTCAGATGAGAGGACAGTTACTTGATCCATATGTACATGAATTGAAATATAAATAAAATCACTTTAGTTTTATGGTAATGTATACCACCATCTTTGAACATGTGGTATCGCACTCAAGAATGTTGCTGTGGATCGAAGGTACTGTGTAATGGCAGACAGAATATGGAAAGACCTGACTGGGTGTGTGCTTGTTTGCGTGTACACGTGTTTCCGCATGTTTGTACTGAAATATTGGAGGCTAAGCGCTGCAGACCTACCAAGACCTCGAGACGCCACGTCAGTGGCAATGAGAATTGGTGCTTTGCCACTGCGGAACTCTGGGAGGAACAAGAAAAAAAAACAGAAATGCAGTTAAGTGACGAATTACCAGAACCACAAAAGGAGGCAATTATTATTTTTGTCTAAAAGAAAACCTGAGAGCAAAACGTGTTGTTGACCGTCAACCCAGTCAAGAGATCGAAACTATCTGGCAAGTTCAAGAACTTGGATTGCCTCTTCCCCCTGGGGTTTACTGGACGTCTGTAGCTGCTGATGCACATTGCATCACATATCGCTCTGGAGAAGAGTGTCTGCTTAGCAACCCTGAGATAATGTGCAGCATGCTGAAGGTGTGTCACCGCAGAGGCCTGCAGAATTTATCCTGCATTCCACAGGCAGATCCTCACCTGTGAGCACCCAGTCTCTCTCCGGCTGGCTCTTGTCGCCGTGGATACACATAGCAGGCCAGCTGAAAGGCAGATTGGAGGAGGGAAATTAATAAGAGACATTCATTAGGGATTTGCATGCACTACCTGTAGTTTAGTGGTTAAAGTCTTTGACTCAGACACAAAAGGTCTGCGGATCAAGTTGCAGGGTCGCCACAACAGGAACCTCGGCTTAGTCTAATTAAGTGTAAGTTGTTTTGGATGAGTGTTAGACATTCACGAAAGATTTGCATTTTGATGGCAAATATTACACAGCCCGAAGAAAACCTGCCGAACAACGCAGTCACACTGAGAGCAATCAACGGCGAACTTTCCAACCTTCCAAATGTTTCTGTTTAACAGAGCTGCAGAGTGAGTCGTGAGGACCTGTCAGACTGGAATCTAAAAGGCGAGGCAGTTATATAAGGGAGGGAAACCTCCTCACACAGAACAGGAGTGTGAGCTTAATATCACTATACACTTCATTAATAAACTATAAACACTGTATTAACATCAAAATGCCATGCTTAAAAATCCCTGACGTAACCAAGGTGTGAACACAGTGCCAAGCACCAGAGTGGAGCATTATTTATTGGTGAGGTATTCCACCATACGCACAAATGGTCAGTGTGGGTGCAGGATTTCATTCCAACCACGCAGTTACACATCTGATTCTGCTAATCAAAGTCTAGTGTCTTTTCTAACAACGCGATCGGTTGGAATGAAAGCCCGCATCAACACTGACCCTTTCAGGGTAAGATTGAGAGGCCCTGATTAATAGTTTAATCCAATGTGGACAGAGGATCTAAGACGAGATGATGAGCCAACACGTATGCATGTACGTATTTTTAATTTATGTATGGTCTCACAATCACAGGTTGACAAGGTGATTGGTAATCTCAAAAGCTCCAAGGCCAAAGATTCATCTGGCATGGACATTCTGTTTCTGAAAAAATCAAAAGGACTCTCTTATAGCTCCATTAGCCAGCATTATAAACACCTCGATATTGGAAGGAGTTTTCCCAGACTCCTGGAAGCATTCAGTCATCACTCCGATTCTTAAATCAGGAAATCCCACCATAACTAGCAGTTACAGACCCATCGGCATTCTCCCAACTGTCTCTAAGGTAATGGAAAAACTGGTGTCAGAACAAATCATTAAACATTTGGACAACAGTCCTTTTATCCTAAATATGCAATTTGGCTTTAGGAAACACCACTCAACTGAGACGGCTGTTTGCTTCCTCCTGGAAAATCTAAAATCTAAGATAGATGCTGGTGGAGTTGTTGGAGCCGTCTTTATTGATCTGAGAAAAGCATTTGATACTGTTAATCAACATATTTCATTGTCCAAATTATCGTATTTCACCTTTTCTGTGAATGTTATGAGATGGTTTGAATCACACCTCTCATCAAGGACTCAGTGTGTTAGAATACACGACCTGAAATCAGCGTCACGTGACAACGACCTTGGAGTCCCACAAGGATCAGTGTTGGGCCCACTGCTTTTTAGTTTGTTTATTAATGACCTCCCAAGTTGTTGTCCTTCAAATGTAATCTGTCAGATGTATGCAGATGACGCAGTTCTATATCTTCACGCTAAAGACAGTGAGCAAGCTGCCCAGGGATTGACTTATGCCTGACCAATGTGTATCACTGGCTTGAGAGCTCTCAGTTGCATCTCAACATCTCAAAAACTGTTTGTATGTATTTCTCAAAAAGAGCAAACAATAACAGTGATCCCAACATTTTTGTACAGGGTAAAAAGATCGAGGTAGTTCAAGAATTTAAATACCTAGGAGTTATTTTGGACTCTCAATTTAATTTCAAACAGCAGGTTAAAAGGATTGTGAGTAGAATGAAATCTAACCTGTCCAACTTTAGATTTGTTAGAAGCATCTTAACCCCAGAATTGGCAAAGTTGTACTCTGATGCAATGATTATGCCACACGGTTTACTGCATGACCAGCTGGGCAACTGCCTGTAAAACAACCCTGAAGCCAGTTGAAACGGTCTATAAACAGGCATTAAAAGTTTTGGATAAGAAACCAAAATCACACCACCGCTGCTTGATATTGGATAAGCATGAGCGCCTAAACTGGGACAACATGATAAAATATACTGATTCTGTACTTGTCTCTAAAATCTTACATGATCAAGCTCCACCACCACTTCAAGAATTTGTAAAAGAAACTCAAGTAGATCAACCAGAGCAGGCCTCAGAGGTGACTGCGTTGTACCATTTCGAAAAAGTACCTCTGGTCAAGCAGTGTTCTCATTTCCCGCGTCCCAGACCTGGAACCAAATACCAAGCTCAATACGCAAACTCCCCACCCTGACCTCCTTTTCCAAACACCTTAGAGCATGGCAGCTGGAAAACCAGATCCGTAATCATAACTGTGTCTAATTTTGGATGTATGTTTAATGGGCTAAGTGTGTTGGGGCACCATCTATAATTGTCCACTGTCGCGTACATAGGTACATCTATGTATGCCATTTTTGTGAATTAGTGCTTACATAAGATATCTATGTATGCTCGTTTAGTGCAATATCTACTCACACATCTGCATGTGCAACCGTGTGCTATGGCATCGTGCAATATTATATTCAACATGGCACTTTATAATCTTGGGCAGTTAGGTAATGCGCAATGCAACATGCACTATATATTTCGGTGCAATAATGGGCAATGTGCAATATAACGAGGACCTGAGCTCCCAGGCAGCTAGCACTTTGCACTTTAGCATTTTGGCACTTTAGCCCTATGGCACTAGGGCACTTTAATTAGCACTCCAGCACGTTATAATTCAGTGTGTATAATTACCAAGGTCCCCCAACTCCCGGCCCGTTCTCTTCTGGACTGTATGATGTTTTTAGGTTGTCTATGGTTGATGTATGTTGCTTGTCTTTCAATACGCTCTGTGTGTTTTTATTTCTATTACGGATGTTTGTTTTGCTTTGTTTTATGTGTTAACACCAACCTGCAAATGGGACTGGGGATGGAAATTAGCCACTTGGCTATAATCCCATGCATTTACATGAAAATGTTCATTAATGCATATTGTCCCATTTAAAAAAAAAAAAAAAACCCAAATCTCAGATGTTAGAAAGGGTGAATGCAGATAAAGATCATATAAACTTCATCCAGAGATGCTCCACATTTACACTGTGAAGGAGGCATCTCTCATTTTTATTCTCAGATCCAGAACATTCCACATACAACAGACCAGAGAACAAACTCATCAATAAACAAAGAACAATGAAACAGCACATGGAAGTGCTCTGTGTATGTGCGTGTGCATGTGCGTGTGTGTGAGTGTGTGTTCCTCGCCCTCACCCGTCTCTCCTCATTCGGCGGGTGAGCTCGTCGCAGCGCTTCTTGGTCTCCACAAAGATGATGGTCTTATTCTCCTTCTCAGCCATAATTTCCTCCATCAGCTGGATCAGTCTGCAGACACACAGCAGGGAGTTACACACTCACACTCTAAATCTAACTTACTATTGTCACATTACTCTTATGTAACAGATTCATCTAGCCAAAGTCACTTACAGTTGACTAGTCTACGTAGGGGCCAGTCTCCCCTAAAGCAATGTGGGGTCAGGGGCCTTACTCAAGGGCCCAGCAGCAGCACTGATCTTACTGTGGCTGATTAAGCCACAAGCTGAGCCAAACATCTCTGTCATTAGGCTACAGGAGACCACTGAAAGTGAACAGATGCAGATTTGCAAAGCAGAAGCAAATATGATAACATATTTTATAAAATGATAGATGCATCGAGAGACTTCCTGTAGTGTGACCAGAGTCCCCTTCAGAATAGATACTGGTTGTTCACTGTTTCATAGTCTCTGCCAGGAAATCTAACATTACCCAGGCCTTCAAAATAAAAGACAAACCGAATGCAGCACAATCACACGACATCCCTGCTGTTTCAAATGATCTATATATACAGTAAGCATCCTTGCACCGCAAACCAGAGGAGCTTCACATTATTGGAGGAGACGCCCTTGCGTTCCTGCCCTGACAGCAAGCCTCACTTGTTGTCCTTCTCGCTCTCCATACAGACGTCCACGATCTGCAGGATGTTGTGGTTGGCGCTGAGCTCCAGGGCGCCGATGTTGATCTGCACATAGTCCCGCAGGAAGTCCTCCGCCAGCTGCCGCACCTCCTTAGGCCAGGTGGCGCTCCACATCAGCGTCTGTCTGTCCGGCTGGGGAGGGTGGAGGTGGGCGGGGTAAGTGAAGTCAGGGGCCTCTACTCAGTCACATTTTAAAGGTCCCATGTCATGAAAATAACATTTTCCCATTCTCTTCAACAGTTTCTTTGGACCTCCCTCAACCAGACATCTTACAAAATATGAGACCATATTGTCCAAGCGTGGGTGCTGTACCATCCTTCCCATGAAATCATATGCCTGAACATTCCATTTCAATATGTGCCCCTGTCTACATCACTAGGGGTTTGTTTGAATAGCACAGCCCAGTGAAGATGGGATTCGGCTGCCTCCGTTTGCATTAAAACTATCCACCGCAAGCACAGCTTTGCAAAATATAAGCACTCGGGATATTAATTTTACTCAGGTAAAATACTGCGGTATTTCTCATATGTGTGCCTTTAAAGATGAACAAACTCCACAAACTTTATGATCCAGGTGACCCCACAAGTTTTACGGGGTTTAGATCAGGTTACCGTTCCATCATGCTATAAAGCAAGGAATCTGTAAGTGTATGTGTCTGTGCGTATGCATGAGTGTCCTTTGCATATCTCAAGAGCCATTCTTCTGATCAACTTCAAACTTGGTGAATGCATTGCTGAAGGCCCACTTAAGCATATTGTCAAGTTTGAAGTGGATTGGCCAAGCAGTTCTCAAGAAATCGAGAAGGCTGCAAGCACCAGGAACGCTCAAGCAACAGATGAATGGCCACTGTGCTAGTAGTTTGTAATTTCATTTCCAGAAGATCACAGGAAAGTTTGAATGCGTGCTTTGGGTCATTTTCTAACTGGAACACTAAGTTTCTTCCACTTAGTCCACATGAAAATCACAAGCGATTCCAAACTTTTGAGTGGAAGCCAATGCACTCCTTTCCTTTTGCAGCTGCTCAGCACAGGAACACCTGCAGTTGAACTGTTCAGCACATCTTGTCTCACCCGGATCTGGTCCACAATCTTGCGGATCTGCGGCTCGAAGCCCATGTCCAGCATGCGGTCGGCCTCATCCAGCACCAGGTAGGTGCAGCGCCGCAGGTTGGTCTTCCCCGCCTCCAGGAAGTCTATGAGACGCCCCGGGGTGGCGATGCAAATTTCAACTCCTGAAACGGGGGACAGAATGTTCCGGATAAGCATACAGATATTCCAGGGGCGTGTCGTCGGGGGGTAGAATCAGGAGGTACCTTTTAACACATGATTACTCCCAACCTGCTCCTATTTATTTTCCTCGATTAGCGATCAAACAATAACAAGGGCAACGCAAAGCGTGGCATCCCCTCGCCGGGTACAAATGTTGTACATGTACATGTGTATATACGTCAGAAGAAGGTACATTCATTAGACTGCACTATATTACTAGGCAAGGAAGTTATTAATACCCGGGGATTGGATGTACAGAAAGTTTACTACTTTATGGAATGGCCCATGAGAAGATCTGAAAATAAACTTTATGTTAATTGGTATGCAGATTTAATAAAAGAATGTGAATAAAATCAGGGATTTACAGAAGAAGATTAAAGCACATATGAGAAGGTGACAAAATGAAAGAAGAGTGAAAAGTGAAAACATAATATGAACGTATCCTTGATCTTTCAAAGGTTAGTACTGTATTAATATTTGAAAGAGTGTAATGGCATGAAAGAAATCTTGGATGTGATTAAGAGGCAGCACTCATGACAACAAAATGATAAGGTCCAATGGGACAGTAATCACGTTATACTGTTAAATCTTCTGGAAACCATTTTCACATATTTAATGAGCTATGACCTTTAACCTACATACTCTGAAATTGAACTTAGGCTGTATTTTCATACCATGTACCTTCAGATCAAATTTCATTAAAATCTGTTGAACATTACTCAAGTTATCCAACGGAAACATTTTCGCATATTTAATGAGCTATGACCTTTGACCTACTAGAGCTGTCACCTTTTAAAAAGAACAACTTCGAACGAATTTAGAATATGACAACGCGATGTTCGAATATATTCGGACCCGCCCCGCACAGCGACCCAACACACGTAAAAAAAAAAACGTCCTCTTCATTAATTTTAATCTTTTATTAAGCTGCACTCAACAGTAGTACAACACAACGACCGAGTCTGCAGAGATGCCAAGTCTCACTTCTCTGGCATTCACGTTCCTGTGCCGTAGTCAGCAATTATTCTATCAACGCGCACTGAAGAAATTCACTTGCGGAATTTAAGTCATTGTTCATTAAGTTAATCAGTTTCACGTGCATTACAGTGAATTTCCCTACTAGTGACACGGAATTCGATTATGACTCGGGAATTCTCAGGCTTGTCTTTACTGAGGGATTGAAAGCCATGGAATTGCAAAAAGACGTTTCAAATGGTCTTATTTCATTTAAACAATTTAAACGATCATGAAACACGCATGCATTGTTTCCAATCTCTGAGTAAACAGAAGCACGAGAAGTCATAATCGCTTTCCATGTTACTTGCGGTGACCGTCCACCTTTACGCAAGTGAAACTGATGCTTCAATGGACAAGGATTTATCTCATTAATAAGCGTTCATTGAATAATTGCGGACTACGGCGAATAAGCCTAAAAAATGCGCGAGACTTACCTACTTTAGACTGCATGATGCACTGATAGAGGGTGTATTTTGACTTTGAACGTCTCATTTCAGTTCAAATATGAAATTTCACCCTCAGGTTCGAATGAATGTTCGAATTTCAAATAAAAAGTGACAGCCCTATGACCTACATATTCGAAATTGAACCTAGCCTGTATTTTGATATAAAGTACCTTCACATCAAATTTCATTAAACTCAGTCAAACATTACTCAAGTTATCGAACGGAAACCATTTTCGCATATTTAATGACCTATGACCTTTGACCTACATACTCCGAAATCGAACTTAACCTGTATTTTGATACCAAGTACCTTCACATAAAATTTCATTAAAATCCGTCAAACATTACTAAAGTTATTGAACGGAAACCAGATTTGTTACGGACGGACGGACGGACGGCGGCGTTACTATATCCCCCTCCGACTACTTCGTCGGCGAGGGGATAACAAAGACTACAGGGTAGACCGTGCAGCCAATTTATATTTAGGAAGCATTACCGTTCCTTAATGTTCTTGCAGTGGTTCATATTTGCATACAATTGTTTTGAATGCTTACTGAAAGTAGCCTTTTCAGTTGAATGCAAAAATCTACAGCAAATTATGTCCAATACTGGTTCAATACCCTAAACAAGATATGTTTCACATAATATTCATTCTTTGCCATGGTTAAACTATATCTAATGCTTTAAATGAATCACACGTAATCTCCCCATCTAAATAAACCCCGAAGTTCATCCCTGAACACAAATTTATTGAAACTATAAGCTGTAACGCGTTAGCATGAGAACAGAGGGAGAAGACAGTCATACACACAAACTGCCGCACAGCTTCAGAGAACCACAGAAGAAAAGGGGACATGAGAAAAACACCAGCTGTGTCAATAGAAAATCTATCTGTTATTAGGCGATTCCTTCCTCCTTGTATCATAACAAGGCCATGAGCTGCTTTATATGAATGTGATCCAAGGTTAGACGCTCCTCCATTTCACTCTATCCAGTCAATTTCACAATGCAGAAGCTTATACATTAGCAATCTGTCCCAAAACTAAAAACATGCATCCACCTTCCCTCTACTTGTGTCCTCCTTTCTGAAAGTATGGAGGAAAGAGATGAGTGAAGAAGAGGAGGATGCATTTCTCCACAGTGCTGGGATGCACCCTAGATCTGACCTGTTGCGTCGGGCGCTCACCTCTCTCCAGGTCCCGGATCTGCGGGCCCTTGGGGGCCCCTCCGTACACGCAGGTGCTCTTGATGCGTGAGGACTTGCCGTAATCGTACGCCACCTGCTGCACCTGCTGGGCCAACTCTCGAGTGGGGGCCACGACCAGGCACTGTGCGCAGGGAGAGGGGTGTGAGACATCTGAGACATCTCCGACATACACACACACACACACACACACACACACGCAAACACACACACACACACACACACACGCACACACACACACACACACACGCAAACACACACACGCGCGCAAACACACACACACACACACACAAACACACACACACACACGCACACACACACATGTACAAACATATGCAGAGAGACCCTTCAGAAACATCACATTCCAGCTGAGAGACATGTTAGCACAGGCTGAGGTTCGCAGGGGTTTTCTCATCCTGTACACTGGAGGTATGTAAGCACCTCTAATACAGCAGTGCTGACTGTGAGGACTTACTATGGGCCCATCCCCTCTCTCCAGGTACGGCTGGTGGTTAATGTGCACTATAGCCGGCAGGAGATACTGAGAGAGAGACAGAGAGGGAGCGAGAAAGAGAGAAGAGTCAGATGGAGGGGGGAGAGAGGGATGGAGTGATAGAGGAGGACAGAGAATGAGAGATGTTATTCATGAGACAGTCCCAAAAATAGAAGGGTCTGCCAGCCAAATAAAGCACAGAGGAGCAAATTTCCAGCAATGAACATGGAGCATGGAGTAATTTCAATGGTGCACATAAAAATACGCATCACTAAGCCAGAAGATTACAGATTTACAACGTGCTTCATTCTGTACACATATCTGCCTGCTTGCAGATCTGAACTTCAAGTCGTATCTCCACAGTGACACCAGCACAAGAGCCCCCCCTCTCTTTGCCCCACTTACCGCCAAGGTCTTCCCTGATCCCGTCTGGGCGATGCCCACCATGTCCCGCCCACTCAGAGCCAGAGGGAAGCCCTGTGATTGGATGGCTGTGGGCTCCTTAAAGTTCTGCTCCATAAGCACGTCCATCACGTACTCTAATGAAGAAGACATGGCCGCGTGAGTATTTTACTGGCACCTTACATCACAATGTCTCTGTCAGAAAGAGTAAATAATAATAATAATAATAATAATAATAATAATAAGTTTTATTTATATAGAGCAAAGGTTCTTTACATAACACAGAGAAGAAACATTAAAACAAGGCAATACAAACTTGATACATAATGACAGGACAAAAAGATCAATATAAAATTAGGGAGGGGAAAAAAATTCCTCAATAAAATCAATAATCAATAAAATCTCAGGAGGACAACAAGACTGATAAATCTGTCTGAAGAGGTGGGTTTTCAGCTGTGATTTGAATTCAGAAATTGAAGATATAGCACAGAAAGTCTGAGGTAATGAGTTCCAAAGTTTAGGAGCCATGATGCTGAATGCCCTGCCACCCATGCTGGAGAGCTTAAATCAGGGGACAACAAGTGAACTGGAAGCTGAGGACCTCAGGGTACGGACAGGAGTGTATGGCTGCAAGAGCTCAGTGAGATATTGAGGGGCAAGGTTATGGAGGGCTTTGAATGTTAAGAGAAGTATTTTATAATGGATTCTGGATGATATGGAAAACCAATGGAATTTATAGAGGATGAGGGTAATGTGAGCAGAGCGACTGGCATGTGTTAGAATTCTGGCAGCTGAATTTTGAACATACCGTAACTTTGTGAGATTTTTAGAAGGCAAACTAATAAAGAGACTATTACAATAATCAATGCGGGAGCTGATGAAGTCGTGGACAAGTGTTTCTGCATCTTTTGAGGACAGTTTAAACCCAGTTGAGTGCAACTCAGAGCAGATGCCCACAAATTACTTCAGATTACTAAGAAAGCAATTTTAGTAACATAGTTATGGATATACAAAGTTCAGGAAGAGGGTTGTGGCTCTTGTAGGAATGCTGTACTACCTAAGCCACTGGCATCCAAATGACTGCAGTTTGTACAGCAGGAGTTTTGCCCTTATACACTGGCTGTTTGTCTCATAAGTTAACGCTTTTTTTCCGACAGTTTAACTAGTAATTATGTTTTAAAGCAATTTATTTTTCGTAGATGAAAGTTCACTAACTTCACGTTAAGAGAACAATTACACTCTTTGATACTCTGTAATTAGTTACACAACACAAGAGAAGCTTCTCTCCACAAGCTTACTAACAGGTGAACAGCAGCAACCAGAAATTACACAATAAAGGTTATTGGCTTCCAGCTGCAAGCTGTGCAACTAAATTATTCTAAAAACTTACTGAATGGTCGTAATTCAATAAAAACCAGAGGCGGGCTGAAAAACCCTAAAGGCAGTATTTGATCACTTCTATTACAAGATTGACAGTAACCAAGCGTATTTAGTGTACATCCTAACTAAAGCATGTCCACATTTTCTACACACAATCAATTTCATTACTCTCATTGGCTAAAGAGTCCACTCACACTGGTCTTATTGCACTAACTATTTAACTCCTGATTGGACAGAGATTTTAATAAAAGCCTGCAGATACTGTGGTCCTCCTGGACTGGAGTGAGAGAGCACTTGTCTATAGCGTGGCTATATGCTAGCTATGAACCGCTCAATGTATTAGCACTCGTTAGCATGCTACACTCACGAGGGAACTGGGCCTGGTGGAAATTGGTGACGGGCTTCGGGCAGCCGGTTCCGCGAACCGTAATCTCCTTCTTCCTGCGGAAATCCTCGATGTCATACTGAAGAAAAACACGGAGAGAGAAAGATGACATGACCCTCTATGCGTGTGTGCGTACAAGCAAGGGTGGATAAAAACGAGAACAGACAGGCCATGGTGGTTCTTTGCCTCAACCAGATGACACCAATACATTAAATTCATTCCGTATTAATGAAATGCTTTTATGCCAAAGGGATTTAGTTTAAACCTGCAGCATTCCAGCTGTTTAAGTCCTCCCAGAGAGTGGGGGTTTTGGTCCTGCTCAGGCCTTTGAACCTGAATCTCTGTACCACAGAGCACCCAGCAGGAAAAGGCTGAAGGCATATTTGTGTTGTTATTTTGTGGTCGGCTAAAACAATGCAGCCTTTAAAAAGACAGGCAAAAAACACTGCACCATCGATTAGCACACCAAACATTATGTGTATCGGTAAATACATATCTGAAGTCACTTTAAGAGATAACATAAAATGACGCAGTAGGGGTATCTCAGTTCTGCAGCCTGTACAGTACAGCACACAACTTCATTATGAGCCGTGATGGGATTGGTTTGAATCCAGCCCCTGACCTAGGTCAATATCCCCCATTATTCCTGTAATCCTAGGCATAGGGTTACACTTTTGAGGATCGTTGGATTACCCATTTTCAAAAATTTAGGAGGGAGAGAAGGAATACCACGTGAATGTTGTTTCTGAATATTTTGTAAATATGGAGTAATAGAAGATGAATATCACTTTCTCGTCAAATGTCTATTGCATAATGACCTGAGACAAAAATTTTTTAATTCTCCATTTCTGTGTATGAGTGAAGCCCATTGAATGAACATCTTACAATCTAACAAGCCATGTGAACTGAACGTCCAGGCCAACTATATCAAAGATGCATTGTCTGTCACTCTTACATTAAAACCATTATTGTAATTGTACATATTGCAAATATGTATCATGTTGTGTTTGTAGGTGGGTCACAGGCCTTTTTGCTGAATAAATGCAAAATGAAATAAAAAAATTATTCCTGTCTCTCAATAATATCCTATCAAGCAAAGCTGGAAAAGCCCTACTTATAATTGAAATAAAAAATTCCAGCATGCATTTTATGAGTTTTTTATGTAAGCAGGCCAGGACAAAGGCAGCTGCTCAGGAAATGAAAATGACATCAGAGTAACACCCCAACAGCGATCGCAAACCTGGGTCATGCGCTGCAGTTCCGGATGCTCCGTGTAGAAGTTCTTCTCGAACTTGGGCAGCTCGTCCAGGTCCCATTTCTTCTTGCGCAGACGGTCCCCAGGGTTCCCGAACTTCTTATTTGGTGGGGGGCCACCCCGACTCGACCCAAATCGAGGCCTGGGGGATACAGTACCGCGCGGTGTTTAAGGACGGGGACAATGGGGGTACAGATCGGCAGCACATAGTAACCAAGAGTCTACCAAAGGTGTCTGCTATACCGTTACACTGAGGAGGACTGGGCAGTAATCACAACCAAGGACTTCAGCTGTGGATAACACAAAGTACACGGCTGGCCTGTCTAGCAGATTAATTGTCAAAAAAAAAATGCATCCGTAAATACTTACAAACGTATTTAATTTTACGTTTTTTTCTCCTGCAAAAAATACCACAATATTGTCCAAAGGTTCCATTTGTTTTGCCGCAGGACCCTGATTTACTCTACAGGTAAAAAATATTTGAACACTTTACCCATATCTATGCTTAAAATTGTAGGGAAATATGAACAGTTTAAAGTCATGTAAATAACCAACAATGGCACATTGTAAGACATGACTAGTGAGAAGTCAAAATTAATCTGCACATTAAGGATAGTGACCAAAATTCCTGAGTTTGTACTTGACAAAATAAACACGTAAACTAATTATTTCTATTCTGAATGCAAAAGCAAACTAAATTGGACCAAAAAAAAAATCAAGAAGCAAACTGGGAACTCCCAGATTAGTGTTAGGTGTAAACCTTCGGAACCGCATGTTTGTTCTTCCACAGAAAAATGCTTTGAATCTGCTCAGCAATCATAAAGGTCAAAGGTTGCCACTACGATAAATTTTATTGATTTTTATTGATTTATTTTTGTAAAACAAAAATCGTTTACATTTCATTTTCATCACTGACTGCTTGAACATTGTGGTGTATGAAAACTTTCAACCGATAGCAAATCAACTAATGCTCGCCCACTGAAAAACATCCGCCACACAGTGCTGCTTTTCACTCGACAGCCCACCAGCTGGGGCAGCCCAGCCTAGCCGCAGACCTCCGTGACTGCATTATTAGACCGTTACGATCACTGGTGAAGTATGGGTGTCTGCACTACGATCATCCACCTTTGGGACCTCGTATCTTATTCCAGACTTTGCGACGCCTCCCTGCCCTTAAAACTGACCCTACCACAGCTGAAGAAGCCAATCAACATTGACTGATTTTAATTTCTACAGTGAGACTTGCTTCGAATGAAAAGACCCTGAAGTGTTCAGGAAACATTCAACACCAATGATTTGTAATGCGTAAAAGTTTTAAGTGATTTGGTGATGGAATTTAGCATATCTGATCTATTAGTGAAACGTTAATGCAGCTGCGTCACTATCTAATCATCTGTCAACACCCAAGGGCTCAACTGATTCAAGTACCGAACGTGCTGTTCCAATCTCTAAACCCAGCACAGAAGTTTTGTTACAGCACAGTTGCACGTTTTATTAATACACAAATTTCTATCTTCTTAAAACATTTTACTAATGATCAAGAGTTGGCAATGGTCCCACTGGAACAGTTGTACACCTTCGCGGTAAAACTCGGGGTGTCATGAGTTTTTTTTAAATGAAAATAAAAGTTGTGACATAAAAGTTAATAGTAGCAACACATAACTTCTTACCCTCGGTCACGTCCGCGGTCCCGATCTCTGTCTCCGTAGGATGAACTTCCCCTCATTGTCACGACACAAAAATAAAAATTATATCTAGCGGTATTTGCCTAACCTTAGCTGACTCTTCGCTTTCTAAATTAATATTCGGCGTTCTCAGCAGTAACGCAGTTTATTGTCGCTTCCAAAGTTAAACAACGAAAACTTGACAGCTTTTGAAGACTTGGAATAAACAAAGAGATCAGTTTTTCAATTAAATTTTGTCGTACTTAACTACAATATTTAAATTGTAATTGTGGTTGTTTTTTTCATGTCCCGTCTTCAGAATCCTTCGCAGAGAAGATGGCGGCATAATAGCCCAACGTAAGATTACTAGTCAGTCGTACGTAATATTGAACAAGATACGCTCAGCGCGCATATATTTGCGTACTGGGGCTAAAGAATCACAAACGGCGCAATCTTCACTTCGACGTTGCGCGCGTTGCAGGCGGATTTGCGTCACATACCTGCAGGCTGTGCGAGGTTGATAGCGAATAGTTCTGTGACATTGGAGACCAAAACACTGCCAAATGACAAAAACGTAGCTACTAAACACACATGAAGCTCTTGAAGAATTTTATTACAAACACACAAAACAGTAATTGAACAGTGCTGATGTGAAAATACAATAAATAGAGGAAAATAAACGCAACACACAAAACTGATCCAATTGCATTCAAGACCGCAACATACAAATGTAAAGGCTTCTGTCCACTATCCATTCCATCTTCCACAGCAGATTTTTCACTCTTTGGCGTCAGCAATGCCCCCTGCAGTTATGGCAAACGTGGCTTCATTTTCTGGCATGTCAGGGCTTTTGAGAGAAAGCGGAACAACGAAAGTCAACAATACCAACAAAGCCTAGAATCCACGAGGCATAAAATCAGCTCTAAAACAATCATCCATCTTGCCCTTATTTCACAGCCGGAATGAGAATGTTGAGACACCATAACTTCAGTTGCCAAAATATCAAGAGCTAGGAAAATATAAATGAAGTGACACAGACTTTAATGTGGGCTATATTTTAAATACAAATGATAGAAAGATTAATATATTTCTGAGGGCAAAATCACAATTCTTCTGTTTATGAATACTTACCATTTCACATAATCATTTTGCACTCACTTTGATGATATAAACGATTGTTTCCCATGCCGATATTTCCCCTCTGAACTGAAAAACTGAACTGAACTGATGAAGTGAGCATGTAACATTGGCAGCAGTGATGAATAATTTGTGATGGAGGACGAAGCTTGTAACTGTTGGGCTAATTTTCCCCCAAGGATATCTAATCCTTGGGGGAAAACAGCTGCATGATTTGGTGACAAAGCTACATAAGCACAATGGAAGCATTTAAGCATATTGGTGTAACTCAATGCGAACACTTCCAGCAACAAACATACCTGTCAAATATTTTAGCAATTCTCATCTCTCCCCTCCCTTTCCTCAAACTGATTCGTGTGGTGGAGGCATGCGCCAAAATGTGCCCACCAATAGGCTTCTTGGGATCCGCCTGAAACCTGAGACAGACAGAGTCATCGACCAATCAGACTTATTCTTCCTCAACTGTGGAGTCTCCCACTGTCTCTAAAGGCCAATCTGACACCGTCACAGAGCACTCCAGTGTTCAGCAGGAATACAAGGGCTCACACAGTGCTTTCTTTATAAAAACACAGCAGGAGCAAGTTTATGAAGAGCTACAGATCGACAAGATCAATGCACTCACGTCATCCCAGCTCCAGGGTCTGCGGTCATTTGGTTGGTAACAAAGACGGCCACATTGTACTCTGCAACACAAACCCAAAATGCATAATGTGTAAAACATAGGACCTGAGTCTTTAGTACAACCAGAGGAGGAAAGTCCCAGATCAGAAAGCAAAGAAAATCCTCACTAGAACTTCATTCCAACCACCTGGCCTTACTTCAGCCAGGAGACAGAGCTCTAATTATGAAAGGACCACTGCAACATCTTAACGAAGGCACTCACTCAAAATCACTGTATCAAAGGCTAATTTCTTCTAATGCAGCCAGATTCAATCCCTATCAAATGTGTATGGAACTATCTTAATCTTGCAAAGAAGAGAGACCTTCAGAGATCTTCTGCAGGCGAGACAGCATCTGAGCCAGTTTCTGCTGCCTCTCTGCTAACTCCCCCCGGCCTGAGAAATCCACTCGGAACAGAGCCATAATGGAGTCGATGATCTGACGGGGAGGAGAGAGGATGGGAGACAGAGAGGGGATGAGTATTCTGGATAGTCACTGTAAAGCACAGAAATATGGGCCTGTTTAGTGTCTGACTGGCTTAGTACCTGGGCACAGGCACATCTGACTGAGACTCAGAAGGTTGGTGGTTCAAATCCCAGAGTAGCAACAAAGATACTAGAGGCATCTGGGCCTTGGGCATTGCCTGATCCCTCTGACTCCAGGAGATGGTTGGCCCCTGCTTACTTTAATAACTGTTACACAGTGCTGTGAAAAAGTATGTGCCCCCTTCCTGATTTCTTAGTTTTTTGCATATTTGTCTCACTTAAATGTTTCAAATCAAACAAATTTTAATATTAGACAAAGATAACCCAAGTAAATGCAAAATGCAGTTTTTAAATGATAATTTCATTTATTGAGGGAAAAAGCTATCCAAACCTACCTGGCCCTATGTGATAAAGTAATTGCCCCCTAATCCTAATAACTGGTTGTGCCACCCTCAGCGACAACAACTGCAATCAAGGGTTTGTGATAACTGGCAACAAGTCTTTCACATCACTGTGGAGGAATTTTGGCCCACTCCTCTTTGCAGAATTGTTTTAATGCAGCCACAGTGGAGGGTTTTTGAGCATGAACGGCCTGTTTAAGGTCATGCCACAGCATCACAGTCGGATTTAAGTCCGGACTTTGACTAGGCCACTACAAAACCTTCATTTTGCTTTTTTAAGCCATTCAGAGGTGGACTTGCTGGTATGTTTCGGATCATTGCCCTGCTGCATAGCCCAAGTGCCCTTGAGGTCACGAACTGATGGTCGGACCTTCTCCTTCAGGATTTTCTGGTAGAGAACAGAATTCATGGTTCCATCAATCACGGCAAGTTGTCCAGGTCCTGAAGCAGCAAAGCAGCCCCAGACCATCACACTACCACCACCATGTTTGACTGTTGGTATGATGTTCTTTTTATGAAATGCTGTGTTTGTTTTACGCCAGATGTAATGGGACGCACGCCTTCCAAAAAGTTCAACTTTTGTCTCGTCGGTCCACAGATATTTTTCCGAAAGTCTTGGGGATCATCAAGATGTTTTTTGGCAAATGTGTGACGAGCCTTTGTGTTCTTTTTGGTCAGCAGTGGTTTTCACCTTGGAACTCTCTGATGGATGCCATTTTTGCTCAGTCTCTGTCTTATTGTTGAATCATGAACACTGACTTTAACTGAGGCAAATGAGGCCTGCAGTTCTTTAGATGTTGTTCTGGATTCTTTTGTGACCTCCTAGATGAGTTGTCGATGTGCTCTTGGCGTAATTTTGGTAGGCCAGCCACTCCTGGGAAGGTTCACCACTGTTCCAAGTTTTCTCAATTTGTGGATAATGGCTCTCACCGTCGTTCGCTGGAGTCCCAAAGCCTTAGAAATGGCTTTGTAACCCTTTCCTGACTGATAGATGTCAATGACGTTGTTTCTAATCTGTTCTTGAATTTTCTTTAGATCGCGGCATGACGTGAAGCTTTTTGAGATCTTTTAGCCTACTTCACTTCGTCAGACAGGTTCTATTTAAGTGATTTCTTGATTCAACAGGTCGGGCACTAATCAGGCCTGGGTGTGGCTAGTGAAATTGAACTCAAAAAATGTGGTTAATCACAGTTAATTCATGATTTAATGGGGGGGGGAAGGGGGAATTACTTTTTCACATAGGGCCAGGTAAGTTCGGATAGCTTTTTTCCCTTAATAAATGAAATAATCATTTAAAAACTGGATTTTTTATTTACTCAGGTTATCTCTGTGTAATATTCAAATGTGTTTGATGATCTGAAAGATTTAAGTGTGACAAACATGCAAAAAAAAAATCAGGAAGGCAGCAAATACTTTTTCACAGCACTGAATAAGTCATTATTGATAAAAACATTAGATAAATAACTTAAGCGTTAGGGCTTTATGTCTCACATGGGGTCTTATTGATAAAGATTTGTTTGGACTTCAAAGCTACCCATTGCGTACACTCAATAAAAAAAATTTTTTTTTAAAAAGCGTATTGTAAAAAAACATCATTACTGATAAATCCTTGAGTAAGTTTAATTGCATGCAATTGTTTTTAGTCAAACAAGATAAACTAGGAATTTTTCATATGCGCATAATCTTATTGATTCAGAGTGTTTTTATAGCCAAGTTTGTTTTTATAAATCCAAAATCCACAAAGTAACTGGCGAACGCATGATTTCTGTGCCCATGCACCATTTATAACGGAGACACCTGGAGTGTAAGGGAGGGCAGGCCCAAGGTGTGGCCGAGATCAGAATGTAAAACACGCTGATACAGAGAACAGGGTCACTTGGACAAGGGTTCGTCCTCTCTTATCGTACCAGCAGTTTAAACACGCCTCCTTCCTCATGGAATTTGGCAGCGACAAAGTCCAACAGCTCCATCTGATGTTCGCCTGCCAGACAAGCATGCAGTTGGACTATGGCCCAAAATAAACAGGAGAAAAAACACCTCGCTTCCGAAAATCTCAGCTTTTGCTTATCAAACAGTCAAGAGAGGCGCATGAACGTCCAACATTGGCAGAGACCTATTGGCATGACTCTTTCCAAAGAAGGTTTACTCAGTAAAAACAGGGAAAGGGAAGCACAAAAAAAGCAAAAGGAAGAAGGAACAGATTAGTCAGAGAATGCTCTTACTGGTGTACGCACGAGCATACAGCACGTTGTCTAGCACAGCCTCCTGGTCCACATTGAACCTGTCTGCTATATCCTTCAGTCTGTCTGGCCGACTGGGATCATGGTGTTAAGGATTGAGAGGACCTCAGGATCAGTGTTCGAAAAAAAATTACAGTACCGTTACATTACAGTCATTTAGCGAAGACTTTTATTGAATAGTAGTGACTTGTGATTGACTGGTTTAAAAAGAGGCCATAATGAAGGGTCAAGGGTCTTGCTCAAGGGCCCAACAACTACACTGACCTTACTGAGGCTACACTGGGGCTAGAACCAAGTACCTTCTGGACCCTCGTAAAAAAAAAAAACCTTATCCACAAGGCTCTGGCTCTGTTCAATTAAGAAACACCACCCCCATGCCAAGACCCTCAGCTGACTTAATACTTCAGCAGCAATTGCAGCATGATTACAGTCATTGGTCAGTGGTTTAGCTCAGTCGCAGAGCACTAACGCTTGAGAAAGCCTTGAGAAAAACATGAGAGGGATACAAGGTGTTCTCAGTGTCGATGAAGATGACTTTCCCCCCGGTGTATCCATCCTCACCCGGGAGCTGGGCCGTCACTGCGGAAACCACGACAGCACAGGATGAAGGGGGTTGTGTGGCTCAGCAGCACCAAAATGATGACCTGAAAAATTCTATTTCCTACAGGGACCATCCATCCTTATGGGAGGAATGGTCATCGAACACCATTAAATTTCTGTTTTCCTACACTGTACTAGCACTACCTATCAGTGCATCAGTTTGCTGGATTTTTATTCCAATAGGTTTAGAACAGAATTCCCAACATCAAATAGATATTTTATGGCAATGTGTTTCACTTCATAAAATTTGCACATGTTGCAGTAAAACAGATTTCACTTCCTGTTTGTGTTGGTCATAATGGTTTTCCCCAGTTAGTTCCCCTTCACTCACCACACAGAGTGTGAGAGAGCTGGGTCTTGCCTGTCCTAAACTCTGTCAAAAAAACAAAAACAAGAGCGAGTGCCTATAATACAGCAAAAGGATTTAAAAAGAAAATTTTTATAGCTCCACTGTTACTCATACTCTGAGCAGTGGGCAACATAATCCAACAGGAATTCATAAGAATAACCCAACATTATTAGGTGAAGTTCACTCAGTGTCTTACCACCAAAAGCCTCTGTAATAGCCATACTCTCAATACCGCCACCAATGAGTTTACTACAGAGAGAAAGAGAGAGATTTGGAGAAATGTAAATATGTGCCAGGGGTGAGGAGGAACACAAAGACACCAACACCTATGTCAACATTTCTTGGACAAGGAATGCATTCCAAAAATCACTTATTTTGTGGCATTTGTGTGATATCTTTGAGTGTAACATTTTTCAGCTAAATACAGGGATGGTGTGTAAGGAAGTGCGTGATCTCATCTGTCTGCCCTTATGAAAATATCCTATAGTTATTTCTTAGTAATACTTTGGCATTTTTTAGCATAACTATAGTATTACTATAGTTTGCATAGCATAACTAGAGTAATACAATAGCCATCACATTATAAATATAGTAGTACCACAGTCAACAGAACCATGATATTAATATAGTCCACAAAACTGTATAGCTGTAGTTTGAATAACCATAGCATCACTATAGTAATACTACACCAAGATGGTGAAAATACGATCCATTTACTATAGGATAACTATAGCTTGGAACTATAGTAATTTTTCATAAGGGTGTTATAACTGGATGCATGTGTGGTGTCAGTGGTGTAGTGGAAGGTGTACACAGGTTTACGGAGCATACCAACCTCTTTTTCTGTAAATTTACAGTGCAGTCACCGATCAGCCAAAAATCCATTCGAATACATGGGCGAGCATACCCACTTTCTCCTTAGTGATCTACCCATCTACCTAATAATATATACACACTTCTCCAGGGACCAGTACACATCTGATGAGTGTGGACGTGTATGAAGTGTTGACCGTGTGTCTTAACTCAAACTCCAGACTGCCTGTAGTGATGTGGAACACCTGCTTCCTTCTCTCGCTGTATTCATATGCTGTCAAAAAGCCATTGCTCTACAAGAAGAACACAAAATCCCCACTTTGGATCACACTGAAGTGAAAACAAGCAGCAGGTGTTATCCAAGCAGCTGACTGTCCACGACACTGCAAAGGGGTTTTTCAAGGCTGTGAATTTGTGCGTAATTTCCCTGCTTCAAAACAAACACGGCTAAAACCATGAGTCATTCATGTATAGTAAATGGGGTAAAAGTGTCACGAAAAATGTAAAAATTTATCAGCAACAGCTTAGCAAACCAATGAGAGCACAAACGGCTGTGAAAATGAGAACACACTGGAGAACAGTGGGGGAGGTCGGTACCAAGAGTTTCCCAGCAGCCTCTTTGATTTTATCGACCTTGGCCTCGGACAAGCCCTTGACATTGCAAAGAGCACGGCGGGTGGTCATCTGGATCCCTTTCACTGTGCAGATGCCAATAGACTTCAGCTTCTTGATGTCTGCCATGTTCTGAACACAGCAACAGAGAGACTGGCTATTTACGCAGTAAAGGCATCAAGAAGTATTTTTTTCAGCGCTAGATTGCAGGAATGGTGATACTCACGATCCCATGCTTCTGTAACAGATCAATGTCCTGGAAAAAGGATTCCTGAAACAGAGGAGCCACAAAAACTACTTGTAGACAGGCACATCTGCTTAACACGCTTTCAAAAGCAATAAATATAATAGTACAAACATGGCACACGTAAAACTGCAAATTCACTGCCATTAGAATTGCACCAGTATGCTGCGAATGGATGTCAGAGCATCAGCTCAGTTACCTCATCATCTTGATAACCAACTTCATTTTCTACCACCTGGTCTTCCATAGCTTCCCTGTTCACTGTAACTGAAACAAGAGAAACTAGCCAATCACTTTCCTCAAAGAGACGTCTTGCACCTGGTATGCACCTTCTGACTTAGGCTGCACCCAAGTTCTCAAAAGAGCAAGGAACCTTCCTCGCAAACGGACATGAACTGGAAATAGTTTGGCTGGTAGCCATGACGAGGAATGCTGAACTGTCTATTTCATGAAGGAAAGGAGGCAATTAGCTCCTCAGTTGCTTCCTTCGGGCAAGGAGACACAGGACCAACCTTAGAATAAACGAAAGATCAAACATGGACCATAATCCTTTGCAGCTATAGCTATTGGAAACGTCAAGCTCATGAAGTATTTAAAGCTGGGACATCCAATTTTTCTCAAACGTGCCGAAGGTATCTTTATAATCTCCGTCCAACTTTCCCTTCCCCTATGTGACGTTTGCTGACGAGATCAAGAAAAAGAGAGGAAAAGTAAACGGCCGCATAGTTAAGAGAAATCGGATTTGCATGTGACCGCAGCTAGGCCTGCGCCCCCAAATCTGAAGATTTACCTAGGTCGCGAATTTCACACTGCCATAGGGAAACCGTCATTGTGGAACTTTTGCGAACATTACCTGATATGTCTTCCAGTCGGTTCATTCAATTAATTAATGCCTACTGCTTTAGACCATGAACTAATTTATTGTCATTTTAGTAGGCTACGGACAGTAAGTAAACGAATTTTACGAAATATTGCCTCCCACTGCAGTTAGCTGACATTATCGAGTTAGATACTTGTCGAAAACCTTCACAAGGCTGATAGGAAGCACATCATTGTGTGTCAATAAACATATCTGGGGCGCGTTTCCCAAAAGCGTAGTCGCTAGCTAAGTTAGCAACTTACATAGTTTGTCCATTCACAGTCAATGGGCCCAACTATGTGAGTTAGCATCTGTGATTTCGGGAAACGCACCCCTGGCTGGCTACAACTTCGCAAGTTCTCCAGTGGAATTGGCCACGTCACCGGTAAGACAAGAAGCCAGCTTAGCCCAGCTGTAATTTAGACAATTAATTTGCCAAGCATCTCCTAAACTGTGCAGCTACTCACAATGAAATTATAATACTTTCTTAACAACATTGAATAATTATTGACAGCTGTAATCCAATATAGTAACTAAATTTGCTACCTGTGTATAGCGAAATCCGAGTGACTCCGTCGTAGTCGTCCAAATTTTACACTTCCCTCGCGCTATCAGGCATTTTCCCGCTTTCCGGGCAATGCAATGGCACAGTATTGATACAATTTTACTCGTGAATTTTACACGGTGAAGCACCGGCGGGTGACCATCTGCGTGGAGTAGCGGTTTCTCGTCAGCATCCCAAGCCGAGAAAAAAATGATCGCATACAATGTATTCAAATCAATTTCATTTCAACACTTGTCGAGAGCCCACCATCGTTTACGTGATAAGTATGGTTGTGTAGCATCTCTTGTCGCCTGGTGGTTGCCAAGACAAAGCAAAGAAGAAGAAAAAAAAAAGATACAAAGGCCATAATTTCACTTTTGGTTTTTATTCCTACACTCAAGTCAGTGACACTGGACTTCAATTTGGAAAAAAAAAGTTTAAGGGTAAAAGGGATGGGTGCCAAAATGCTGTACTCTTGCAGGCAGAGGACCATTATGTTTGCATGAGAAGGAGAGAACTCCAGTCAAGGAAATCCACCGTGTTAGCAGTCGAGAGTGGTCTCCTTACAATTAGTGCCATCAAAACAGGGTGTTAAGGGCTCTTTAGCTAGAAAGTGACATGGAGTGACAAACAGCAAAATCCTACAGATATTGTGGCTCTCCAGGACTGGAGTTTCATTCCTCGCCTTTAAATATGAGAAAATTTAGCAGTAAAATTCCTTTAGAAATAGATTTCACTTTTAGTGTTGTACCTCCAAATATTGCAGAGTTTGAGGCAGTCAGGAACTCCACAAATTTTCATCAGATTTACTAAGGGGCAAAGCTGCACCACAAACAACCAATGTCATTGCATTTCCACCCAACATTCATGCAAACAGGCTCAGTTTACAACCCCCTTCTGCAATTCCTGGCATAGCTAAGAAGTGACATCTCAATGAACAACCTAGTGACTTCTACATTTAAATGACTAATTGTATAGCCAGTTAAAAAAAAAAGAAAGAACAGTCTCTGCATCCTCATACTTCGCATCCTGACATGTAACCCCAAAACACCTTTATTTGCCCACCTTTTCCCTACCCCTTGAAACGCATACATATTTATACATATATAAAAAAGACAGCAGTTATACACCAGTCTCTGCATAGAGCAGTAAAGGAGAGGGCAATCTTGCAAGAAAAGCAGGCTCTGCAGTCCAGAAGAGGATAGCACCTTCCCATTACACCTCCACCTCTGGTTTTGGGATGAGCTTGTGTGCTGACCCATTGCAGTTCCCTCTCTCCTTGACCCGCCTCCTCCCCTCCTCTATCGCTTCGTCAGTCTCTTTCAGGAAGAACAGAGGGAGCTCTTCATCATATTTTCCCTGGAGCAGGCGGCATCATCCCCGGCATCCCACCCGACATGCCCGTATTGGGTCCCAACAGGATCTGTACAAAAGGGAGTAATAGAATTTAACATTACGACTAAATGCTGTCAGGAATATAACGCATAAATAGACAAGAGGACAAACATAAAACAGAACATCAATCAAAATCAGAAAGTGAAAAAAATGCTGAGTTTAAGATGACAACAGATCGTCAGACCTGGAGTTCCCAGATACAGTTGCAACATGAGGGTTCCATAAAATCTGGTCACAGAGCCATTTTGTTTCCATCGCGTTATCCGGCACCATCTCGAAGCGAACGAGTTTATTTTCCCCAGTTTTTTCCCCCTCACATCCAAAAATTTCCACTCTTAAGCTAGCTGAAACCATTGCAAGCTAATTTATTGTTCTCCCCCAAAAATTAATTTTGTTCCCCTCTGAGAAAAGAACCAATAAGATTCAGCGGTTTCCACTGCGTGCAATGGCTCGGTTTCACGTGATGAAAACAAACTGGCTCCTATTCTTGACTTGACACAACTCTCTCTGTCTCAGGACCCCAGTCAGACTTAGTAATGCTCATTCACTGCGGTGAAGATCCACAGGACTTTGAGTTTCTGTATACTGAACAGTTAGCATTACATTAATTCAGATGACTCGCAGGAGACAACACTAAGCAGGGACAGTGTGGGGTTCAGGGTCTTGCTCAAGGCCCCAACAGCTGCATGTCATTGTGGCCACACTGGGGTGTGAAACAACAACCTCCGCAGTACCAGTCAAACGCTTCAGGCACAAAACTATGGACCCTGCCCCCCCCCAATTTAAACAAAGACCAGGAACAGGCCAGTGGCGCTCCCAGCATTAAGACTGACGATGCCCATTTTGACCTCAGAGTAAGAGCTGCGGAGAGCACAGATGTGCAGGTACCTGTCTCTGCTGCTGGAGCTGCTGCTGTTCTAACTGCAGTCTCTCAGTCTCAAAGACCACAGGCAGCACCAGGATCATGAAGGAGGTAGTGCCCACCCACAGAGCAGCACGCGTAAAGCTGAGGGGAGGGGAGGAGAAGGGAGGGGGAGGGAGGGTATGAGGGAAAGAGGGAGTATCGAGATGGAAAGAGACGGATTGAGAGACAAAGGGAGGTAGGGAGTGAGGGAAAAGGAGAGTGAGAGGGAGGGAAAGTAGAGAGAGGGAGGAAGAGACAGAAAGACAATACACATTTTCACAATTTCCAGCAACAGTTATTTTATCAGACGTTATAATTGTAATTACCAAGATGACTGCAGTTATTGTTTTAGTCATCCATTCTTTTCAGCAGAATGTATTATTCAAATGTGTCAAACCTATTAAACATTTGGATTTGATTTAGAGAGAGAACATGACCAAACTGAGCAGAAGCTAATTAAAACTTGTTTGTGTAAACACAAACAACTCCGCCATTCATATAGTCTGTCATGCTAGATTGCATACTATATGAGTCTTCAAATAATTTTACAAGAATATGAACTCATATACTTCCCGCAATACAGAACGCCGAGTGTGTCATTTATTTATTTTCAATTACTGCTTATCAGAACTACGTACAGAAATAAAAATTGTGTATGGATTACAGAAGTAGGTTTGTGCAATATGTGGTAAACCAGGGAAGCCCAAATAGGAAAGTGGAAAAATCGCCAATTTGAGCTCACCTGTACAGTTTCTTAGCGACAGAAAATGAGCAGTTCGCGGATACTTCAGCCGCTGAGCGGAGTCGGTCCGGGAACATTTCAGTCAGTCCCCACAGCCTCTCCGCGAGCGTCTCGTCCAGCTGAGAGGAAGAAAAGCATGAAGGGCAGAGGGATGTGACACAATCATTACAATCACGAACTCGTAGTCCGTTTGGATATGCAAGGTGTTTCATCCGAGCTATCATCAATATAAATCAACATTTCACTGTTACCCAACCTATTAGAGGTGCGTAGTCATTATAAACCAAGCGACATCTCTGAATGTAGCAAATTGGCTGACTAAAAAGTATTAATTTGCAGACTACTCAGCCGACGCTCAGCGTTGCAATTCCGGGCAGCTATTTCAATATTTCTTGAGTGAAGTAAGGCAGTAAACATTTGCTAGCGGCACCTGACAATGAATAGCCATCTGCAATGCCATTGACATGGAGCTTCTTAGCTGGCTAACCTCAGATTGCTAGAAGCCATGCACTGGTTAATCATAAATGAATTCGCGGCTGCATCATATTGGCTCATTAATCCGTTCACTCGTTAAAAAAATGCCAGTTGACATCTAAACAGCAAAATGGCTAAACGTCACAAGGTACGTGGATAGCTAACTTTTACCTCCTCATCCTCATCATCTCCTTCGATTTCATCTTCAGGGGCTCGGGTCTCAGCAGGCCCAGCTGCAGGAGACAGCTCCTGAATTCCAGCCATCAAGACGTTAAATCAAGCACAAAGATGAATTTAACAAATACTGGAGTGAAAACACTACACGTTTGTCCCGTAAGCCGGTCGCTGTGGTGTTTTACTCATGTGTTTTATGATTCCACACCGGCTTGTGTAAGTGGGACTCAAGAAGCGTGCTTGGCCGCTCCGAAGACAGGCGGAGGTCACTTGGCTTGTAACGCATGCGCAGTACATGACAGGAAATGGGGTCATGGACTTCGAAAAACAAAGCTTTCCGAGGGGAGTACTGTAGCTACGAAAACAATATCTCCGCCTGGTGGTCAGGATGACTTATCACATTCTATAAATTGCACAGTCCAGCTGCAGTCCAGATTTTCCGTAAATATCTGCCATCGGAATTTAAACTGAGGAATACTAAAAGTATGTGACCAGGCGGAATTGTACGTTGGCCATAAATGCCTTCAAACTTCTTTGTAATTCAGAATACTATGGGGAAAAAGTAAGAATGAAACTGACTAAGTCCAACTTGTGTGTCTTGTTTCTTAATGTATTTTACCTCTCAAAATATGTTGGCTATATTTGCCTTAATTTATCCTCCGTTTTTGGCATTGATTAATGCCGACATTGTTGGATATTTTCCGCAATTTTCCAGAAGACTATGTTCCAAGTCGTGTTCTCAACTATAACATAAAACAGAGAAATTAGTGCGTGTTTTCCTCGCAGCCAGTATCACACACATTTTAATGTTCGCTGCTGGTGGAGTCCAGGAGTTTTAAGTTGGTGATAATTTCCTCTTCATTTCATTTTAAGCCTGAACAGAGCCCCCCATCTCTCTAAAATCTAAAATTTTTCATTTTTACAATCTGAGTCACTATTTGAGTTCCTTTCTTACTACTTACCTTTGCGGTCTAAATATGCCTTACTGTGTGGGGAAAGAACAATGTCAGGTATTTTAGCCACTTTATATTAAATATTTATGCAAATCAAGATTGTATTTAAGCTAAGAGCAAAACCTTGTGCCTGGCGCCCTAAATTATTCCAAATGAACATCAGAGCTAGTGAAGGTAGAGCTAACTTTATGGTATGGATTGTACATTGTTGAAACAGGTTCAACCAGACACATATTATATAGCCAAAAATGTGTGGACACGTGCGTGGACCACCACCCCAACCCCCCCCCCCCGGCATGTAATTAGTCTCTGTAGGACTCAGTAAGAGAGGGAATAAAGTGCTATATAAAGTGCTACAAAATCCCTATTGTAAAACAGTTTGGAATTGCAATTCCCTCAAAGTAAGTTGGATGTCTTTCCTATCAGGTCATACTGACTTATTGATTAAGAATTCAATTGAAATATCAGGTATTTCGAAATATAAATGTTCATTTTCTTTGTACGCCAATGACGTTTCAGTAAAAGCACAATTTATATGAAAGAAATGCATCACGAGTAAAAGTATTTCTACATTGCTAATTTGGGTGGTTCAAATATTTGGAAATTAAAATCACTCTTTGGAAATTATAAGAAGTAATGATGATCAATAATGGCGAGAAAATAAATTACAATTTATTGCTAAATTACAAGGCCAAGATGAAAAAGGAGCAAATATATGACATTTTAAGGTTGTGACATTTAGCAAAAACTTACCCCTAATTGTCACATCACTATTCATGTGCACTGAGGTCTTATGACTTTGTGATGTCCAGGAAGGAGTAGGATGTTGTTTATTTCAGGAATATTTTTAGATATCAAAAACATTGCTCATTAAAAAGGGAAGTATTCTGCATCGAAAGAGCACATAACCATCAGCTCACATGAATTATGATTTCTAAAACAGCAGAATGTGAAACAAAAACGCAAAACTAGCGTTAACTCATTTTACAGCCGTGTCGACATTATTCAATGATTTTGTTATTATGGTAAAACACTGATTTCACCCTCACAGAAATGGTTTCCTTCTGGGGCCATTATACTTTTCATAACCTTCTGGACTGTCTGTTATAGAGCGTGGGGTACAGAGACACCGCCTTCATTCCTAGAAACTGACGTCATCCTGAGTCTGTTTTTTATGAATGAAAGAATCCCGCTGGTGAGTAATTCCGGGAAAAGCGGACTGACATTTTGTTGCTGCTGTCGCACGGCGTCGATGTGCAGAGCCAGAATTCAGTCTGCCTTCACGCCCATACGAATAAAATAGATTAAACTTGAAAATCAGATCTTCCCAACCATTGGAAAGAATCGGTAAGTGCTTGGCTTTGTAATTTCCTTATTTAGAAATGCAAGACAGCTTACGAAGCACGCGAGGTAGGTAGCCAGCTAGCTTTTCGAGCTAGCTTACTACAAATGTGCGGTATTCAGTTACGCAGGAGTTATTGGCTCGGATGAGACAATAGCAGCAAGCAATAAGATGGCTAACTAGCTAGGTAATGACACATAACTAATCATGTACGATCGTGTTGACGAGTACAATTTTTTATTGTGTGGTTTAAAGATGCTTTATTCTTTAAACGGCGAGTTGTTTGTATAACATTTACACACACGTTACCAATAAAATGGAAGCAGCACAGTTGTGATGGCCTATGTTTACTAGCGCGACCATTTAGCAAACGCTAGCTTGCCTGCTTTCCGTATAACAAAATGGGTGGACTGTGTACTAGATTTTAATAATATCCCGGAATCTGTAAGAACGCAACATTTAGACAGCTAGGTCTGTAGCTGTTCTGGCATCCAGCTATTGAAAACAGCTAACTCATCATACTGACTTTACTTCCGAGTGGGCTGTAGCCTCAGTAAGGTTATTGACATTGGCCAATGTTGGCGAGTTAAGCCGCTTTCACACTGGACGCAAAACGAATTTTTCGCACGACAGATACACGCGTTTCGCATGTATTCGTGACTTTGCATTGACTTTTAGTGTAATCTGTCGTGCGAAAAATTCGTTTAGCGTCCGGTGTGACAGCAGCTTTAGTTCGCGTTGCAGCTATTTTGGGAGTGTTTTAACTTGTTTGGACGCGGAGCAGGAAATTCTCAGAAATATTCCATAGTAAGATGGATGCTGCATGTTTCCTTGTCATTCCTTACGTGATTTAAGGAAATTATACTACTGTTATAGTGTGGATCTTGTTCCGTACTTGAAGACACTGTCAAAGTACACGATTTGAGCATAGCTAAGTACTGATATCCACCTCGCATTAATTTAGTCTGCGGTAACGTTAACTTAATGATTGAAAAACAAATTGAAGTGTGTGCGAATATGTGTCCGCTAGGGCGGTATTGTCACATGGTACAAAAGTCGTTTCGCTGGGACTTGCCTGCTTGTATGCTAGCATGCTAACTTGTTTATGTGTTCTTGATTATCCAGAGTTAAAGTTTACACTTAAAAAAAAAAAAACTTGGATACATTTTTACTATGTCAGCGGCACTTTAACCTGGTTTTGTGGCTAAATTCCGCCTCCGTAGCCGTACCCTGACTTGCTGAACTTGAATGTCGCCAGGACAGCGAGGGCAGTTCGTGTAATGCTGATTCACTGTGACTTTATGAAACTGCTGCGGTCCGTTTTTCTTCCTTTTTTACAGTAGCGCCTCGTGGTCATGCTCCGAGACACACGCACACACACACACACACACACACACACACAGACACACACACGCACGCACGCAGGAAGTCCATTTTCTTGGTGGGTTTTTACAATTAGATGGCTTAAAAGTTAGAAGTATTGCTTAAATATTGGAAGTAGAGAAGCCCCTCCCCCCCTTAACATGCGCTTTCTCTCTGTTTTATTCATCATTTAGTCACAAATGCGTCATGTTGCTTTGTTGAGTCACTTTCAATTAGAAAAGATTTTAGAATTTTAATAAGAGTGTGTTTTTTTTAGTGTACAGCGTTACTCAGTGTATGTAGATGAGATGAGGGTAGTGCCCTGGTTGAAGCAATGAGAATGAGACGAGGGATGTGGTTCATGACGGGGATGTCAAAAGCAACTTTCAGAACCTTTTTTAACTTTCATTTGTGAATCACCATATTTAAAGGCTCTGCCAGAGTTGTAACAATCACAGATTTCATTTTGTTTTCTTAATGTGTACTTTTATCGGAAGAGAATTTATCACGATCACCAGACCGTTTATTCTGCTTAATCAGTGTCTGCATTTCATCGTTTCATGAATATTGTAGTATCCCAATGTTTTCCAGTATTCCCTGCCTGTCAGAGGGCTAGGAAATCATGGCGATATTTACGATGACGTCACAAGTTGTCACGTGGTAGGCAAAAAGGCTCATCTTGCACTCAGTTTACTAGTAGATCTCTGTCTTTATATGTACTTAATTAAAGATCTAAAATAGCGACGCCAGTCAATCGTTGTTATAGGTTGCACGAATACGTTCGCTAAGGGTTCAGGAATCACGTTTTTGAGGATTCCAAGCGAAGAACTAAAGAGGCTACTTGCTATGTTTCTTTGTGGTATGATCACGCTTTCTGCCAACCGCAAAACTGCGCAAGCACAACTATGACGTCATTGTTTATAAACAGTGAATACTGCTATTATATTTATTTATTTAAATTTGGTTGTTTGTTTGTTTTCCATCACTCTGTGACGATCCCAACCCTTAAAATTCTGCCTTTCACGAGTGGCTTGTGTTAAATGGGTTGGCTCATGCAGAAAGTTTACATTGTTTTCTTCTATTGATTTTGTCTGCAGATCGTGGTGAATCTCTGATCGATCCTTGGAGAGCAGCTACACTATGACGTCAGACAGCAGAGTCAGCAAAGCCCTGAAGGTAGTCTGTCAATCAGTCAATGCGCATGTGCGGTCCTTCTCGAAAACCAGCGGGGTTCTTGCCAGTTCATGATACATGTACATCAACACACTTATGTTGCCATTGTAAATGATTTGCTCGTCCTAAGTATTTTAATGCTTTCATTTACAATGTAAATGTATGCTTTGTCAAGCCTGACATATTCAGTATTCTCACTAAAACAATAATAAAGCAAGAAGATGACTCTTTTAATCAGTCATCTCTGAAAGAAAGCTGGAAAGATAGGCCTAATAGAGAAGAGAAAAGACTTCGTTATAGCAGGTAAAAAAAAAAAAAAAACAGCAAATAACAAAAGCCCATTGCCAGGTGACTGTTCCTCATTGCTATTATTCTGTCAGTGACTAAACCCATGAATGTACCACTTGAGTTTTCTCATCAAATAGTTCAGTATCAATACTATTTGAGGCATGATGAACAGAAACATTCTGAAAAATTTTACAAGCTGTGTGTACTTGCATGCCTTAAAGATGGCCTCCTTGGTCAATTCTGGTTATACTGTATGTTGCGGCATATGCAATTTTTTTTTCTTTAGTCAAATGTGGGTTAAGAGTGTCTCAAAATGGTGGTATGTGCCAAACATCTCTAAATATACGCACAACAACATGCTTTCTTGCCATTATGAATGATATGCTTTTCCTCTTTATTTTATTACTTTAAAATTCAACAGTAAAAGGTTTGAAAATGCATGTTTTGTCAAGCTGAAATATACTGCAAAAACAATAATAGAATGAAATATGACCACTGTTTAATCTAGAATCTTCTAAATAAAGTTCCAATTAGTTGGTCTGAAAGAGAACAGGAAAGACATTGTCTGTGGTTACTTGCGTCTTTTCAAGACGACTTTTGTGTTTAGATGCGCCAGATCGGAACTTGAATGGGTTTGCATTAGTGTATGCACGCTTGACACTCCTCTGTGACCTGCTTGATTGGATAATGATTGGAGACCTGCCTGCCCAATGGGGTGCTTCCAAAACGGCACTTGAGGCTAGAAAGAGATGCCTTCTTTTCTGTATATTTGATTTTTTTTTTTAGTGGTGGTCGGGCCCGTACAAGATGCTTTATTTTCCATTGATACTACAGACATGTTTTTGCATAGCCCTGCTTTCTTATTTTGTGAGTGATTTCCTCTAGTATTGCTTTATCTCTGTAACTGCTATCGAGTGTAGCTTGCTCAGTAGTGTAGGACAATAGTGCTATAAGGCAATGGTTTTCAGCCCGTTTTCCTCAATATTTGATTACCTTCCCTTTGCTCTATGCTCCCGGGAGAGGAACTGTCGTGCGGTGGGAAGACGGCGTGAGACCTTGGCCAGATAAATTTTCTGGACTGTCCCCACATGCTGTCCGCACCTCACAGAGATCCGAACATTAAGAGAGTCAGGCCAATGCATGCGGTCTGGGCGGTTGGATCCCATTGCGAGCATCATCCGATGTCGGAGCTCACAGACTTGATATTTAATGCATCCTGGCATGAACAAATGACAAAAGTCACATTAAAAAGACAAGTGTAACCACAGTCTCCAACATAACTGGTCAGAAATCCAGCTAAAACCACAGCCCGTTGCTGAATCACCTTTCAAAAATTTTTTTGCCCACTAAGCCCTTAAACTGTTTTACTTAGGTTTTCCCTTGGGCAGGTTAAAAGTCACAGAGAGCATTTTTTTTTCGCACTGTTGGACAGTTTCACATTCATTTTCTGTATCTGCTGGTTGCAGCACTTCACTGAAGCTACATCGCACTCATTTAGAGAAACATTCAAACCCAGGACGCCATGATTTTATGCCCGCAGCTTTAAATCAAATGGAAAAATGTAGATCTTGCACATCATTTTATACACATCTCCCCCTAATTCAGTTGGACGTGTATGGCATCCTTGGAAACCTTGAGATCTCCAGCAGAATTTAAAATGGGCCTGAAGTTGCGGAGGTTTAATAGCAGTTGCATTGGACAAACTCGCATATGGGTCTGTAGATTTTATGGGGTTAATCTGTTGGTGAATTGAAAGAGTGTTTTAAAATGCTGGTGGGCACTCAACTCCAACCCCTGTCGTGATCTCCCAGGTGAAACGGGAGTGTGGGGAGAACGTTCCGGTGCTGTCAGACAGCGAGCTGATGTCGTTGTCGGTGCGGGAGCTGAACCTGCATCTGCGGGGTCTGTCCCGGGAGGAGGTGCAGAAGCTGAAGCAGAGGAGGCGCACGCTGAAGAACCGGGGTTACGCCGCCAGCTGCCGCGTGAAGCGCGTGTCCCAGCGCGAGGCCCTGGAGCAGCAGAAGCGCGAGCTGCAGCGGGAGGTCGAGAGGCTGGGGGCGGAGAACGCCGGCATGAGGCGGGAGCTGGAGGGCCTGGGGGCGCGGCTGGCCGCCCTGCAGCGATTCGCCAGGGGGCTGGAGCCGGGAAGTGGCAACCACCTGGGCACCGCCCCCCGCCTGAACACCGCCTCAGTCATCACCATCGTCAAGACCCCGCCCCAGGGACACACCCCTCGCGAGCAGGGCAGCTCATAGAGCTGACACACACACACACACACACACTAGCCCAAATGCCCCCTCTCTCTCTCACACACACACACACACACACACACACACACACAGGCACACATTTGCGTATAAATACTCGCGCACTCACACATACGCACACGCTCCAATGTCAGAAGAGATTGAGAGATGTGCAGTACTAGGGGTTGAGCCAGATCCACAAGACCAGACATTTCAGGGGTTGCTTCTATACACACACACACACAAATAACGCACACACACGTACACACACGCACATGCTGGCTTATACAGGGATGCACAAAGCAGGGCTTCTGTTGAGGACAGGGACAGACAGAGCCTCACACAGATCGACTGTTCATTGATCCATAACAGACTCGTAATGGAGCTCATACACAGGGTCTGGGACATTGAGACACAAGCGGAGTCAGTCCTGTAAGCAGTACTGCTCGATAATAGAAATGTCAGGTCAGATGAGATGAAACTACAGACTTGAACAGACACAAACTCCGCCAGTGAAGCAGGGTTACTGGAATCTTAACACCCGCCAGGAAATGATATTTACCTGGACAGTCACCTGCAACGGTCTAAATGTTTTTTTTACATTTCTGCGAACATCCCGAATCCAGCTACCATCATTTGTCACTTCCATGTGTATGCTATAGTACTGTACCTCTGTGGCTGAGGAGAACGTGCACCACAGTCTGTGTATTAATATAATGAGTGTTTTTCAGCTGTGTCAGAATTTATTAAATGAGCCCTCTGGCTTAGCCTTGGGCTGTCTTAGACTGCAATGATTACGCCGGTGGTATTTTTTTTTTGTTAGTTTTGCTGTGAGCTGGTGAATTTTGCGGCACCAGTCAGTTCTGCACAGTCACCGACTTCAGTGTGACCTGTAAGGACCGAGCCTGCTGTGTATATGCAGTGCTCAATACTGTACATTCCTTTGACGTCACCGTTTTACGTCTCCTTGTACAATGGACAAAAAAATGTCCCAACGACATTTATCAGAGTTCTATTTTATTTGTATTTAAGATATAAATGACGAAGCTAATTTGGGCTGTGATGTCCTCCGAGTCCAAAAACTCTTGCGCGCGGGAGGTTTACGGAGCATTTTGTTGTGTGTTCAGTGACGATTATGATGATTATGACGATGATTATTATTATTTTTGTAACGTATACTTTCAATTGTATCAGTTTGATGTGCTTATAAGGCAATGGTCAGTCGTAATATGACCTGTGTGACGCGTATCTGTAATAATTGTAGTGGTTTGACGTAGGGGTGTTTTGCCGTCTATACCTGAACGAACCTCCTTAATGTCTTCACTTATACCGTAATGTTTCCTGAGACAAGGAGGGCATATGTGCTGCTGGCATGAAGGAGAAAGAGATTGGGGAGGTGGGAAAGGAGGAGAGGGTGATGAGAGGGAGAACAAGTGCAGAGGAGGGAGGAGAGAGGGGCTCTTCGAATGAACGAAAGAATAAGATGGATGCTGCACGTATGGACGAAGCTTAACCCTTAGAGCGCTGATGAATAAATTTTCTAAAAATTATAAATTAAATTACCTTGTGCTGTTGAAAACCTCATGTGGCGACTTGCTCAAACAAGTCGCCACATGATAGGTGTTCAGCAGCTTTGAATTTGATATCCTACGCCATTGAGCAATGCTATTTGTATTTAGCACTCTAAGGGTTAAAAAAAAAGGGAGAACGGAGGTGTTAAGAGATGAGAGGTGGACAGAGCGAGGGAGGAGAGAGGAGAGGTGGCAGCCCTGCCGCAGTTAACCAATTGTCATTTTGTCCCCAATTGGCTCATATTTAAACCTTTTAGTGGCATTTTTGTTGTATTTGCCTTAGTGTGAAAATTGTTATCTCATGAGAGTAGTGGATGTAATATGGAAAATTGACCATTTACAGGGGCTGAACCTAATTGATAAGCTGACTGCTGTTTGTAACCAATGTGTTTTTGGAAAAGTGATATTAATTTAATGTTAATATGAATGTAATTTATTCATATGGATGCTCTCTTAAAGTATATTTAGCTATTATAGACTGTCGGGAGCTGATTTGATGTCTAAAAATATTTGGCCCTAGCTATAGGAATGACTAACGAAAACCAACGAAGATTGTCCTGAATTTTTCCTAACTGTGTTGGATGTTTTGTAAAACTCTGAAAAGTTCCTATTTGTATTTATTATATGTATTTTTTCTATGGTAAAATGGAAGTACATCATGTATATTTTATATATTAATAATTAAAATAAACATTGTATATATTGTACAAATAATCCCACTCTTGACCTTATTTTTCGGTTTGCAAAAAATATTTGGCAGTGTACTAAAACTATGCTTAAGTCTTATTAAGGCTAATGCTAATGGAAGAGGCTGTTCGCCCCTCGGCGGTTCAGCGCGAAAGATCAGAGAGCGGGGCGGATTATAAAATGAAAACTTCTTGGCTCAACAGCGGGGAAAATAGCGGAAGTGCTTCTCTTATCCGTCCCACCGCGGTGCGAATAGCAGAACAACTTCTCTTGCGGGCCCGTTTGCAGGGCAGAATAGATGGCCGATCTCTTTTCCCCCAGTTCACCCCGCTGCGAGGCGAATAGCCACTTCCAATGCGGATAGATGATCTGGGTCTGACAGTCAATGCATGATAAAACAGTGTAATTCAACCTACGTGACAGGCAGACCTGAACTTCACCGTGATATAGGATTGAGAGGCCAGGCAACAGAGTCAGCGTCTCTGGGGGAAATTTTTTTTTTTTACCCGCGTTATCGTAATCTCACTCAAAATGAAGGCTACTATTCTAGAAACATTTTGAAATGGCGATAGCTTCACACAGGATGAAGGCAATGAGAGTGAACCAATATGAGTCACGTGGTGAAAACCTCAAAACGATTCTGGAAAATGCCAGCCTGCCTTTGACATTACAAAGACTAGATAATTCCGAGCATTATCACCAGCTGGGGGTGGTCACGAGCTGACATTTCTGATCCAGAGACTCGTACCTGTAATGGAAATCAATCTCCGGTTTAGAAATGGCAGCCCTTGAATTCCGCGCCCCGGTGACGTCAGTATGCCGCGCGAGATAATTTATCCATAGATTTAAAACACTACCTCACGCTGACTGTCAGGATGCGTGTCTACGGCCGCCATATTGGGGCGGTTGCTGTCAGCGGTTTGCACAAACGTAACCATAGGAACAAAAACCCGAACTTGATCCAAATTGGGATGCCTCAGTTTTGTGCAGCGTTTAGATGCGTTAATAAGTGTACAGTGGAGACAAGATTTCAGGGGATCACTTTTTACAAGTAAGTTTACAAACTTATGGAATAGTCATGTCTGTATGCCTATGTTTTAATAAATGGTTGTAGGGTTCGACGATTGTGTTTTAGTGTGGAAATACTAAACCTAGATTTTTTTAATCTTACGTTTTTATGGGCGCCCAGGCTGACTTGTACCGCTCTGATATGGCGACCATGCACATGTGTAAACCGTAATAGACCGGGATGGTGCGTGCGGCATCTAGTGTTTTATATCTATGAATTTATCAAATGCAAGAAAATGACAGCCCATCTCAGGACACACAAAACAAAATGGGAGGGAACTAAAAATTGCGTAAAGATAAGTGCAAGTATTCACAGCATACTTGCTCTCCGATCACTCAAGAGAAACGAATTTGGATTGTGTCTAGCCAATCATGCACAGGTCCGAGCTCAGACCAAGCCTCCGTGCACCCCCAACTTACCGTTTCTGGTTCAAGTGTATGGAATTAGAAGATACTATAACTGATACGCTTCAAAGTTTTAATGCCTTCATAACACTCAGTCCTGACCACTAAATGGACTGCCAGAACAAAAACTTTGAACTCAGGGAACAAGAAAAAAACATTCCCAGAACCTTAGAGAACACAAAAGTTTACATTAGAGTGATGACAAGACACTCAGTCAAGGACAAAACTATATTTATTTTTCTTTATTCTTGGCTTTTCTTTCTCCTTATTGTGCTCATTCAGTCATTACAGAGACAAAAATAAGAGCAGTATCTCTCAATATACAAAGAGCTAGAGAAAAATATAAGACCGTATTGAGCAATGGTGCAAAACTAAGTGTTCGCTTTCTCTGAGCATTACATCATATACCATTCATTTTACTTCAGTATGTCCTTCCAAACCCATATTTACAACCTCATTACACTTCAGGAAAACACACACCATTGAGCCAAAATATTAAAACCACTAATAGATGACGAAAAGCAAATAACTTTGATCTCGTAACGACGACACATGTAAAGCTGTTCAGGTAAGCGTAGTCGATTATTGTATTTGATGTGTTGGATATTAGAGATATGGGCCAAGAGTGACTTTGACAAGGGCCAAATCATAAAGACCAGATGATTGGGTCAGAGCATCTCCAAAGTGGCCCGACTTCTGGGGTGCGCCGTGTTAGCAGAGGGGAAAACCTTCTGACAGTGGCCCTAAGACGGATAAACAATGAACCAGCAACAGGGTGTTGCATGCTTAAGGCTCATCTATGCACAAGGACAACATAAGGACTATCCTGTCTGGTCCAAACCAACAAAAGGGCTACTGCCGCACAAGTCGCTGCAAATCTTAATGAGGTATGAATAATGTGACCCAATACATCATAACCTGCTGTCTAAAGCACTTCGTAGCCATAGACCAGACTAGCCATTTTAACCCCGGTGCACCCTCAAAAGCACCTACAGCAGGCATTGCAACTGGACCTTGGAGCAACTGAAGAGGGTCGCTTGGTCCTGCGAGTCCCATTCTTGTTTACGTCCTGAGTGTCCGACAGCCACATGTGCACCATTTACCTGAGGAAGAGATGCACTGTGGGAAGATTATGAGCTGGGGGAGAGAACGTGATGCTCTGGGAAATGTTTTGCCAGGAAACCAGAGGTCCGTGAATTCAAGCAGCACAAGGGGAACCAAAACAATATCAGGCAGGTGTGGTTTTAATATTGTGGCTGATCGGTGTGAGTGTGCATGTACACATGCGCATGTTCGTAAGCACGCATCGCAAGTATGAATAAATATATACGCAATGTACTGGGACAGGCAGAGCCCAGGATTTATGCGCTTTTCCAAATCCTCTCAACTGTTGGCGTAAGATAAATTAAATTCTTAAATTCTTACAAAATGCGCAAAATATACACCCTGCACTTGCTAGCTGCCCGTCCTCCATCATCAGTGCCTGGGTTCAACTCGTCACCATGACGTTCCCCCAAACTGAAATTACACTCCATCATGGTATGAATAATAGGATTAAGGAAAGGAAAAACAACCTATTTTCAGAACTATATATTGGCATTTCTAAGCGGGGATCGCTATAATGCTAGTGCTCAATGCCTATCAAACTCAAATTTGATTGCTGTCCTCTAGTGGGCACTGCATATCTCCTACATAGCAGAAAACCGCAGTAGCTTGGCTATATAACGCATGTTTAATGAGCTAAATTTTGTCATAACACATGGACAAATACATATATAATCATGGCCAACTCTACAGTAAATGTGCTGACAAATAAGTGAATCTATAGGCCTTATAGAGAAACTGCCCCAGCACTGAAGCCCTAAACCTAGTCTTGCTACACACCCGCACAAAGCGAAAACCATCACAATTTGTGCATGAGATACACTTATAAAGCCCGCTGGCTGAGATGATCTGGACTGGTGTTATCTGCTATGCTGGCAAAAGCCTGTTTAATCTGCCGTGCGCCCATAATGCCCAAGTTACACCATAATAATCCTGCCATCTCAGCCAGTTCCTCTGTATCTGTGACTCTGCCGTCAGGGCGTCCCCAGTATCTCCTGAGGTAAGTCAGCAGCTGTGTGGCAGCTGGCTGGCCTTGTCGCACACCCAGCTCAGCTCCTGCACACTGTACAACTGAGCTGCACACTCCTGCCTTCATGGAGGCACCGAATGGCCGCTGTGTGTTCCCGCCTCAAAAATCGTCAACCAATATAAACACAAGAAAAATCACGGGAGGCAAGAATACACAGTGAGCCGCTGCTCCAGCTCAATCAGGTAAGTGCTGCAGAACAGTGTAACCTAGCTGTTATATGGCGAGTGGAACCGCTCTACTGCTCTACAGTGCAGAACACAGGAGAACACTGCTGGAGTACAGAAAGATTCAGGCTGGAATTTCAACTCTAAATAGAAAAAGATCACTATTAATATTGTGCGGAGCAGAGATGTATGACACACCAGCAGAAACCCAATGCCCAATGTAATAAATAAATCAAAAATAAAAAAAGGAGAGCGTCAAATATGAAGATCCCACTCAGAGATACTCTGGCTCTGTTTGGCATCTGTGTGAGGAGGAGCTTAGCCTGATGGGAAATGTAGTTGCGAAGTTCAATGGATTAATGCCCTACTGCTTTGGCCTTCACGTCAGATCGCATTTAGTCACGACACATGACCACATTGCCCTAAATGCGGACACTTGGGTTTTGGTCTATTCCACTGGCATATGCAGAGATATACTTTGTATGACTTTATGCCGAGCTTTGTGTGTGTGTGTGTGTGTGTGTGTGTGTGTGTGTGTGTGTGTGTGTGAGATTACCTTCCATAGCCACCGCTTTCACTGAGTTCCTTCCTTCTCTACGCAGCTGGCTCAGTGTGATTGAATTCAGCCTTAAGACAGCACTATAGTGCAAAAATCAAGATTTTGTAAAATCATACATCTAAGCAGCACATTGCCAGACAGGATGTGCATGTCTGTATGTGTATGTGCATGTGTGTGCACACGCGCATGTGTGTTGGTGGAGGGTTACAGTTTTTATGTTCTTTAATGCGGCACCTGCATAAAATGTACCACGCTGAGTCCCTAAATAACTTCTTGGCATGTACAGACTCTCCAATACTAATGTGACTGTATCCTCCACCTGCCCGACAGTCCAGCACTGGGCCATCCTCCCCACACTGGAGCTCTGACTGCGAGTATCACTGAGCAGCTGTGTTACACTGTCTACAATTGAGTTCTCACTGAGTGTACGAGCTCAACTACCTACGTTTGCGCAAATAGTTAACATCAGTGTGTAACTGTATCGCACTGCATGCATTTGACTCCTGGTTGTGAACTTCTGGCTGTATAACACTACCTATACTTGAGTTCAGAAAGCGAATATCAGTGTGTAGTTTTATTATACCACTTACATTAGAGTTCTGTTTGTGAATATTAGCCTGTGACTGTACTGCATTGCCAACATTTGACCTCTAACAGAGAATATCAGCGAGTTGGTGTATTGCACTGCCTACATTAGAGTTCTGATAGTGAATATCAGTGTGTAGTTTTATTATACCACTTACATTAGAGTTCTGATTGTGAATATTAGCCTGTGACTGTACTGCATTGCCAACATTTGACCTCTGGAAGAGAATATTACTGAGTTACTGTATTGCACTGCCTACATTAGAGTTCTGATAGTGAATATCAGTGTGTAGTTTTATTATACCACCTACATTAGAGTTCTGTTTGTGAATATTAGCCTGTGACTGTACTGCATAGCCAACATTTGACCTCTAACAGAGAATATCAGCGAGTTGGTGTATTGCACTGCCTACACTAGAGTTCTGATAGTGAATATCAGAGTGTGGCTGTATCATCAGACTCCCTACATGCGACTTCTCATCGTGAATTTCTGCATCATGGTCCACAGCCACTGACGGTTCGCTGAAGCTGAATTTCAGCGCTGCGCCATGAGGGGTGGTCCGGGGGGGGCAGTCCGGGGGGCAGCGGCGCTCAGAACTCATCGTCGGAGCTGAGCAGCAGCGTTTTCTCGGTGTCGTGGCCGCTGACGGAGCTCAGGCTTCGGGACACAGGGGGGCCTGAGCGCTGCTCCAGGGTGGACTGCTGCGTGTACTGCTGATACGCCGGGGAGAAGTTGTGTATGGCGTCCTGCACCATGTCCCCGGGGTTCATCGTCTCCTTCAGGCTACTGGAGATGCTCTTCATAGGGGCACAGCGACCTGGGGGGGGCATGGACAGTCAGAAGGACGAGATAGCTGCGCGCACAGTGACAACAACACACTCTGATAAAAGGCTGTTGAGTGGTGCCACTCTGTTAAGGTGCCATTTGAGTGCATGTATGGGCCCTCTGGCCAAGCACTGGAATTGTTATCCGGAAACACCTGGTGTGGGTGCAGGCTTTAGTTCTGGCCAATCAGATACACTCCTGATTCAACTAGTCAACCCCTATAGTCTTTGCTAAAGACTTGGATCGGCAGTATCAGGTGTATGACTGCTTAGTTGGATGGAAATCCTGCATCCACACCAGCCCTTCCTGGATAAGATTGAGATCCCCTGGTCCAGCATCTCAAAAAGAAATACCCCTTAGCTTGGGAATTTGCTATTTGGTTGTATAACAAATTTATAGACAATAAGATTTGATATCGGATGGTGCGGTTGGAAAGCTGCTCACGGCAAGCCACCCTCTCTAAAGAGGTATGAAATTTAATTTAATATTGTATGAAGAAGACAGCCAAACTGTAAATTTCCCCAGAATTGGGGCTGTACGTTTAAGGTTTTGTTGTAGTAAGTGAATGAGCCCCTGGGTCTGGTATTAAGATTCTATTTTAATAAATTCATTGTCAGGCCCCAAGGTTTGAAATCAAATCTGGACTGGGCCAGTGCCGACTACAGCTAACAGCCTCATAATGCGATGTCCAATCAGGCTCTCATGCTGCCAGAGGAAAACAGGGATTCAGCCCGCTTTCAGCAAACTAGCACTACCTGCTGGTCCAATGGGTTACTGCAGGATTGCTAAATAAGAGGCATGTGAGGCCTGCTCCTGAAGCGCATGTCTGCATGACCCCGCCGGGGTATGCCAGGAAGCGCATCAGGAGAACGGCGCATGCCTAGCCACGCCTCTAAATCAGCAGCAGAGTTTGTGATTGGTGCTTCACCCAGCAGGGCTGGCCAATCAAAACCCGGGAGGCAAAAAAGGAACTGGAAAAAAAGAATAAAAGGAGAAAACACACGTGCTAACACCACTACCATACCACAGGACAAAAATGAACAGCCTCTCAGCGTGCTTAAAATCAGGTACACAAACAGTGGAAAAAAAAAAATGAAAAAGGCTGGAAGACAAAATGAGGGGTCTGTCAAAACAGAGACAGGGAAAGATAACCTACCGAACTGTCCGTATGTGGGAACAGGCTCTGAACCCACGACGCGGCATTGGAGGGGGGAGGGAGAGAGAGAGAGAACAGGGAGTAATGGACAGAGGGAGGAATGAGAAAGAGGGAAGAGCAAAGAAAGTAAAAAAGGAACAGGGGAAAGAATCAGGGAGGAATGGAGAGCAATAACAGATGATGTCAAGTGGGATGAAATGAAAAGTGAGGGGTTATGGGAAAAAGTCAGGAGTAAATTGAAGGAAAAGAGGGCAGAGGAAGGCAGGGGCAAAAACAAGGAGAGATGACGCGCAGGCAGCAGATGAGTGAGGGAGAGAGAGGGAGAGAGAGAGAGAACACATTAGTGAGGAGACCCAGTTAATCCCCAGAGCTGAGACCATAGAAGAGGAGGACAGTCAGGATCAGCTCTGATTAAATGCAGCGCTGCTGGTGACACAGAGCAGCTCCTACAGTGGAGCTCTAACCTGTGAGCGGTACAGAGACAGCACTGCAACAGCTTTAGTCCCCACCACACACCACATCATCACCACACAGCATACACCACACACCACATCATCACCACACAGCATACACCACACACCACATCATCACCACACAGCATATACCACACACCACATCATCATCACACATCATTCAACACATCACAACAGCCTGGGCAAGTTCATCTTTACTGGGCCAATTGCAGACAGCCACTGACACCGCTATACTACTCTTACAGTGTCAGTACCTGCCACACACCACACACACCAGCCCATCCAAGTTCATCTGTACAATATCACCCAACAGCCACAGACAGCCACCAGGCCGGCAGCAGTGCTTTTACAAATGTCTAAAGCCTGGCCCTCATCAAAGGATAATTCATCTGATTTTGAGCCCAACTCCTCCCTTTCCAATGATCTTAAGCCAGATTTCTTAATGGCTCAATTGATTATCTTGACTGATTCTCCCGTGGTGTGAGGTGTGTTAAGAGTGTATCTGAAAAGTCAGAAATGTTAAACATGTTCAGTATTTACAATCTAATATTGAGTGGTGTTAAGGGGCACTCCGAGGGCCGCAGATGAGGCAGTTTGTGGATTCTCGAGACTGATCGCTAACCGGGAGAGGAGCTAACAAACTTGACCGCCATGTCAGCAAGGCAAAGGCCAAGAAAGTAGTGGACTTCTGACATGGAGGGCAAACTCGTAGGTTTGTGGCAAACTGTAATGTTGGTGACAATTTATGTTCACCTGCAGCTCAATCTAACACATAGGCCATATTCATGCCATCTCCAAGACTTAATCCACTTTCTCTTCTTCGTGTTTCAGTACCCAAGTGGGCAACAACTACCACAGCCAATTATTCCTCTCAATCTTCCGCCATGTTTCTCTACCCTACAGACCCACTTTTTCTTGAGCGATTGTGTGTTATGTCTGGTTGAGAAAGTTAAGACTCTGGTTGATCTTGAATGGAACTGGTTAGTACAGATTTGTTAAAACCTTTAAGTGAGTGTGCTGTCCACTCACCAGAGGACCAAGAAACCATGAAACTAGGACTTTATGTCGCCATGTGTGGGCCAGGATTAACCAATCTACATACAAAGCTACAGGGGGCCATAAGGATCGAGCCTCCACATCTCCATGCCCATATTCTGATTCTGGCTTCAGCAGGTAAGGCATGAGCAGAGGCTTAATGCAAACATAATGAGCTTGTGTGCTCAAATACTTCGATATTTACAGTACCTGTCAAAAGTTTGGACACACCCACATTCTTCTTACAATACATGTTAAATAAAGCAATAAGCAGCCTTTATTTTGCAAAAAAAAAAAAAAAAATCTAGTTCTTAAATCCATCAAACTAACCAGCATTTGTTGTCATATTTGCAGAGCATTCTAACATTTTTTTTTTTTTTTTTGAACAAGGGCAGTCATATGACTATAATGAATTTGTAGCTGCACAGCTGTCTAACTTCCCAAAGACGTGCTGCACTTGAGGTGGCTTTTCATCAACCTTTTCGCCCAATAAGTCCCAGAACCGCTTGACTTTAATTCAGCTGTTGGAAAATAGGAGTTTATTTGTCTGTTTACTTTGCAAAATGTGGCTTCTTGGAGAGGTCCAAAATTATGGACACTATTCAAACAAGTCCATTATTCTCTTTCCACTTCTGACTGTTTACCTTTTACAAGATTCCATTTGAGATTATATAGAGAAGTTCAGCCATTTAAATTTCTCTAAAAATGTTCTCAGCCCAAAACTCATTCACCACCAGTCTATAAGCCACACCCCATTTATAAGTGTGCCAATGCATCCCAAGCCACAGCTTATTTCCAGAGCAAATTAACCAAAACTGAGAGAACCTTAGAACCCTGGAATGGAACTTTCAGTTTATTAGTCATACACACGGTTAGGGCGGCAACATTGAAAACATACAGGCCAGACACACACAAGCACACACACACAGACATGTGCGCGAGCGCAGACCGGCACACACACACACACACACACGCGTGCCCCTCTCTCCCCTGCACGTAAGCAGCAGTCTCCCCTCAGCCAGCTCCTTACCCTGGGAGTCCAGCCTCTTGTCCATGTACACTCTGTAGGTGAAGGCATGCCGCAGGGCGAGAGCGGCGAAGAACATCTCCACGCAGATGATGAAGTTCTGGTAACCGGCGGCGACTGTGCCCTCCCCGACCGTCACCTCCACAGAGCTGATCTTAGGGATGGCCCCGCACTTCTCTAAGATGGCCAGCAGCATGCCTGCAGGAGGGGCGAGGTACACAGCCAATCAGCAAGGGAACAGACGGGGGCCCATTATGACATCAGCATTCTTAAGGTGCGTTTCCTCCAAGCACAAAGCAAATTTTCGCCTCACTTTACTCAAAGTGAGATTGACGGAAGGATCATTTATATTTTCTAGCTTCAAAGATTTGCAAAAAAATTTGTTCACTCCTATTCACAGTCAACCTGGTTGATTTTTTTGACACGGCATTACCACTGCCACCCAATAGCAATTGTGTTGAGCCTTGTTTACCCCTCAGGAGCGGTTCTGCCAAGGCATCTTCAGAAAATCAGCAATAAGACGGCAGCGCTAATGTTGCTATGCTAACATCAAAACATTTTACTGTATGTACATTGTGCCTGCTTCAGAATAAAAATACCCATAAAACTTATGTTGTCAGATAAAATGTTGAATTTGACTACTACTTCTTTTGTGAAATTGTGTTACATTGGTCATTTATTACATCCAGCTTGATAGCTAGCTTTCCCATTATCTCACTGAAGGAGATTGCAGTTTAAATGACGTAGGTACCAAAGCTAGCCAATGTAGCTGCCAATAGCAATGATGCTATTCAGAACACTTCTACCCTGAAGCAAATTTCCTGCTCAAGATGAATAATTTCTACTTGCATGATACATAAATTTGGCACCATGCGCCCTATAGCCCACATGTTGCGTCTCTTACGCGATACAGGTGGCTCGGAACCATTTTGCGTCTCCTTGCATTTATTCGTGGGCAACACAAAATATACCCCACGTGTTTGGTGTGAACACACCTTTAAAACTGAGTTTTGCTACTCCTTGTGCAAAGATGCACAGACGCTACGAACCATTATATCACGTGTACAGCATGAGTACGGTTTGTAAAAATCCAGTCCTTATAATCCTCTGAAAAGTTTGCTTTCCCGAATGCTTTTCAGAATCCCTCTTTCAAAATTCCATGTCAGTGCTACAAAACAACTATTTTAATAGTGTATCTCACACTGAACGACCACTGCAGCTACTCACACTCAGTGGAAAATCAGCAAAGCTTAACTATGAGTGTAAGAGTATGTATGAGATGCTATGTTAAGGTCAATGCACCCAAGAATCCATCTTTCCATCTTTCAGGTGGAACCAAAGAGCGTGAAAATACAATGTATTTACATGCATATCTGACCCTTTTAATCAGATGGGCATCGATGTAGAGAACAGATGTGTCCACATGCACGGCATTATACGTGTGCATGTGCGCAATGAACGCGCGTGTAGGGCGCAGGCTCACCCTGCCAGAAGGAGAGGAAGATGACGGACTTCACCATGAAGAACTTCAGCACGGGGCTGTAGGGCGCCAGCAGCTCACGGGTGGCAAAATAGAAGAGGAAGAGGGCGTAGAGCGACAGGCTGACGGAGATGTTGTACACGATGGTGACGTATAGGTACCCGCTGGCCACACTAAGGGGCGGGAACGCAAGGGGTTAAAAATCCAAAACACGCACATGCACGCACTCACTCACTCAAACACACACACACACACACACAGACTCCACACGTGCACACACACTCCACACTCACATGTATGATGCATGTACAGGCTGCAGATGACATTATCAGTGCAGTGCTGTCGAACGCAATATAAACACTGAGTGACAGGTGGTGGTGGCCCGGGGCCTTACTTGAAGTCGCCGTCGCGGTATTTCCCAAACACCTGCAGGATGACCGTGACCGCGGCCATCAGCGGCTTCACCACACAGAACTGCAGGGTTGCCTGGGAGATTAGGACACAGAGAAAGCAAATCAACAGCAGGCACACAGACAGGACATGATGTAACGGCAGGTCAGGCACTAAGGGAAGTGGGGGGGGGTTAGTGGTCTCACTGCTGTGTGTAATGACCCTAACCTGACAAAGGCTGCCAACTCCAAAATGCCTTTACCCTCCAAAACATTTAGCTTCTGACTGATTTTCTCATGGTTTTTCTGTTTGCTTCTTCCTTTAAATACCCCTCTCTCAAAGTGTCAAACATAATAATAATATTAATAATAATAATAATAATTGATCTAACATAAGAGGGGATAGGAGGACATTGCTACTTTTGTTTTGACACAGAGGGAAAGAGAGCTGGAGAGGGCGAGAGAGCGAGGGAACGATAGAGAGAGAGAGAGATGACAGCCTCTCACCTGCTTACAGAACCTGAGGAACCCAATGGAGTATGTCTTTCCCCAGAGACAGCATGTTCCATACACACAGCTGGACCTGCATAGGAACAGGAGCGAGTGAACTGGAGCAGGAGAACAGAGCACTAATGCGGTAATGCTAACAGTGTGAGGCAGCGGCGCAGGTGTGCTGCATGGGTGTGGTCTCTGCTCCGCACGCACTCACTCGATGGGCTTCCCTCTGATCTCAGACATTATGGAGCTCTCCCCTCCCAGGTACTCGTAGCACAGGCTCAGGAAGTTGTAGATGACAAATGCTGCAGGTAGAGGGAGACAAACACACAGGTGGGGTAAAGGGTGGGTGTCTGTGGCGCCTGGCCTGCAGCAGTTTGCCTGTACAGACATTCTGAGCTTGTTAGCTGGCTGCATCTAGCCAGCGGCAGTTATCCTTTAGCAGTTAGCCAACGGCAGCTATCCTGCAGCAGCTTCCCTTCAGCAGTTATCTTGCAGCAGTAAGCTTTTAGCAGCTACCCTGCAGCAGTTAGCCTTTATTAGATATCCTGCAGCAGCAATCCTGCAGCAGTTATCTTTTGGCAGTTATCCTGCAGCAGTTAGCCTTCAGCAGTTATCCTGCAGCAGCTTCCCTTTAGCAGTTATCCTGCAGAAGTTATCCTTTAGCAGTTATCCTGCAGCAGCCATCCTTTAGCAGTTAGCCTTTAGCAGTTATCCTGCAGCAGTTAGCCTTTAGCAGTTACCCTGCAGCAGTTAGCCTTTAGCAGTTATCCTGCAGCAGTTAGCCTTTATTAGTTATCCTGCAGCAGCAATCCTGCAGCAGTTATCTTTTGGCAGTTATCCTGCAGCATTTAGCCTTCAGCAGTTATCCAGCAGCAGCTTCCCTTTAGCAGTTATCCTGCAGCAGTAAGCTTTAAGCAGTTATCCTGTGTGGTGCTCTGGGCTCTTTATTCTTTGCTCTACATGTAGGCCCAGCAGTAGCGCAATATGAGCGCTATACCTGAACTCCAGAACTCAATGAACAGAAACTCTTAAAATCAGGGTGCATTTTGGCAAAGTGGGTTAAACAGTTACCTCATGGCAGGAGGGCTGCGGGTTCAAACCTGGCCTGGGGCCTTTCTGTGTGAACTTTGCATGATCTCCCCGCGTTCGTGTAGGTTTCCTCCCACGATCCAAAAGCAAGAATGTCAGGCTAACCAAAGACTAAATACACCTGTTTGTGTGACTGAATGAAATCTGTGGCCAGTGATGAACGAGTGAACTACCCAGGGTACATTCCTGCCTCTTTCCAACTGCATGCTGGGATGGCCTCCAAGTGAGAAGACCAGGCTCAATCTGATAATGTGGCGCAACGAGACACGTTTGTATCGCCAGACTGCGAAGGCTACACCACAGAATGCATCAGACCATGAGGCCATCCCAAGCTAACAAATGCAGGATTTTACAACCCAGCAGCATTTACGAGCCTCGCATCTGCCTGTGCCTAATTATGTCCTTTCAACCGCTCCGGGAAAACCGCCCACGCTGCCGAACGAAGGGAGCAATAAAAACTCTCACGGCCGGATTTCTGCACTGCTCTCTGATCTTCAGATATAAACACAACCGCTCCATTCACACAACCCCACCCCACTATCTTACAAAATCTCACTGGTCCCAAAACAGACCCCAGGCAGAGGGAGTTAACCATAGTACTTCACAAATAAATTTCAGCTCCATTTTGTCTGAGCCACATCCCTGGGCACCGCACTCACACACAAACAGAGGCTGTGTTCTGATACACCGTAGAGTTAAAAGGCAGAATTCAAGCCATTTACACACTTTTGCACCCTTGTTGGAGTGTCCCACATTTAATTTAACTGCTCAAAAATGTGTCCTTCTGCATGGGATTACTTCAGTAACAGAGGCAGTGCTGCAGTATCTGGTTGTGTTCAGCAGTGTGTGAACCTTACATTGGGGGTGTACGGCATATCTCCATGTGTCCTAGTGCATCTCTATATAAAGCACTGAGCCTAGAGCTACTGCTCTCGCCTGTCAATCTAATGAGCAGAACAGAGCAGCTGTCCTGCAGACGCTATGATATAGGCAGAACTACCAGAGTAAGGCACACGCGCACACACACACACACACACACACACGTACGTACGTACGTGCAATGTGAGAACTCTTGTCCCTACAAGCTCAGCCCATGTAACAATACTCCCAAATTGGATTTTGTACTGTGTACATCAACTACTGGGCACTGACATGCCATTGGAAGCATGGCAGGCATACACGCTGATCACGCAGTGACCCAGGAGTGTGTGAAACTCCTGTAATTAACTGTACCGAGGCCCACCAGATTTTCAGTGCTGTTGCCATGGGGATACAGTAGGTCAGTGCAGCCGACTGGCCCGGTGATTTATAAGTTCATCCTTGTACGAGTGTTGCCTTTTAAACCTCTTTGCTAGGCCGTGGTGCGCATGTGGTTGCTGGGCAACAGGCTTACCCAGCCCAGACATCCCAGCAGGCCTCTGGAACAATGGGAGGACAAAGATGGCCGAACTCGCAAGGGCCGGGAGACCAGGAGGGCCATCTGTCACAGGGGCTGAGACTGAGTTCCCACACACACACACACACACACACACACACACACACACACACACACTCCTTCACATCCCACACACTCACAAACACTGCTGCAGGCTATTATACCTGTGTGTATGCAAGTCTATGCTTGATATCCTGATACCAAGCTGAATATACACTTCCATACATTGTCATATGCAAGGCCTAATAAAACAAGCCAAACACAAAACGTCTCACGTTTAATAATATAGGAGGTCACAAATGTGACATTTAGACTGTTTTAATGGAAAATTCCACTACTGACATAACAGTCGCTACACTTAATGGAAACCTGTGGCAATCATGAACACCAAGTTCGGATTTTGAAGGAAAAAAAACATCCAAACAAACCTAATGTTGAAGGGTTAAAGAGCACTGCTAATTGACTCAATAACTCCGTAACACACGTTCACCTCCTTGTGTTCTGGCACACAGTGATCTCATGAGATCAGGTACACAGTGATGGATAAAGCAGGACTCATCTCCTCTCTGCTGATGGAGATGCACAGCTAACTGAGGCCTCTTCTATTCAGCTGTGCTAACAAAAGCACCTCCCCCACTCCATCTTCTGTTCACCCTCAGGTCAGGGCAATGACCATGACCTGTCACCAGCCTGATCATCTCCACACACACACACACACGCGCGCGCGCGCGCGCGGGTGCACACAGAGACAGACACACAAAGGCCGACCCAGAGAGACGCACTAAGAAACACACGTGAAAACACTGAAACACATACACACACAAAAAGGCAAATACCAGGACACACACAGTCATACACACGTGAACACACAGAGAGGCACACAAATGACATTTATAAAGACAAAAACACAAAGACAACGCACACGTCTACACAAGTTAACAGGGCGCAATCAACCACAATCAGCAAGGCGAGGTTACCAGTGTGCTAAAATAATTTACCAGGAAAATTATTCAATCCATAAAGAAAATTTTAGGAAAAGAACTGATGCAAGAGATGAGGGAGGATTTCACTGAATGAGTGCAAGTCACAAACCAGCAAGAGATTCAGACTGTTGATGTACAAACGGTTCACAACTTCATACTTATGATGTGACACTCGACCCACTCAAAGAGTAAATCAAGATAACATACAAGTCAAGATGGGAAACTGCACTACAGAGTGTCTCCACTTACATTTTCACATCGACCTCAGAGGATTACTTATAGACAGCTAATGCATTCACGGTGAACTGTGCACCAGTGTAGCACAAGGCAGTCTCACAGACTATCACAGTATATGCATAATTATAAGGCACTGGCAGACTGCATTACCTCCGCCGTGTTGAAATTCATTGAGAGGAATTATCATGAATGTGAGTGTTACGGGTCTTGACCCAGTCGTCTTTATGCACACAGAAATTCTTTCTGATCCTTGATCTAGAATGAGTCAGATCCACACCAAAATTTCATCCCTTCCTCTTTATCAGAATGTCTATCAACACACCAAAATTCATTCACACACATCCATTACCTTCTCAGATAACCCTTCATCTAATGAACAAACGAGTATACAAATTAACGCCAATGAAAACATTACCTCCTGGTTGAGGTGTAATTAAAAACAAGACCTAGCAATATCACTTCTAGTTGCTCTTCACTGGACCAGCAAGAAAAAGATCATTTGAACTTGTGAGCATCTTGATGCGATTTCTATTTTCTTTGGCAGGAACTATGAGAAAGAGAGCAACAGATCTAGGCAATTCTTTGCTGGCAAGCTGAATAATGCTACGGACTGACAGAACCAATCAACCATTATGTAACATTTTTGGAGACAAAGATGCAATGAAATTGATTGGGGTGGGGGGGCCTTTACAGTGAGCGCTCTGTACACAGAGGGGCAGGAGGGGGGGCCAGTAAAGTCCGTTCAAAGCAGGTGGAACAGGAAGGAAGGTAGCGAGTTAGCATGGAGACCTGAGCAGCCCTTCTGGAATCTCAGACCGAGATAAACTCAGAGATAAAAGGAAATCGTTTCCGACACGCTTTCTCAGGGCGAGGCTGCGTGCTCTACTTTGCACACGGCTCGGCGGGGTCACATTTCGGGGTTCGGAGAGCGAGGTTTGTGTGCGCCCCATTGTTTGCCCGTACCATTTGATCTCGAGCCAGAGAACCCCCCACACATGCTGAGCTGCAGTTTTCCAGTCCACACGTACAGTAGGGAGAGTATTTACTGACACAATGGTGCCATTTTCATGGATCAGACTGCCAAACTGTTCAAAGCCATTTTCCACCACCGACAATAAGCAAAACATCCATCCCTCCATAATCTCACCCACTTACCCCCGGTCAGGGTGGGTGGGTGGGGGGCTGGATTCTATCCCTGCATGCAGTGGGCAAGAGGCAGGAACACAACTTGAACTGTTTGCTAATTCACTGCAGGGGATGCAGCATTCAGTCATACACACTCATATCTACAGGCAAATTCCTGTGTCTAATTAGCCTGACATGCATGTCTTTGGACTGCGGAAGGAAACCAGAGTACCTGAAGGAAACCCGCATGAACACGGGGAGAGCAGGCAAACTCCGACGGAAAGGCCCCTGGTTGGATTCAAACCCACAGCCTATTTGCTGTGAAGCTACTAATAACTTGGTTTCAATTAATCCCTGCTCAGCAAAGTGTCAGGGGAACATTGTGAATAAGAGTTCATAAAGAAATCGTGGACGTAGCCTGTTAGCGCCCCCTGGAGTCTGAAGCAGAACAGCAGATCGCCGTGGGATTCTTACCCTCGTAGCAGTCCCGCACCGTGTCGAAGTACACATAGTACTGGTCGTTGGTGAAGAAGAGGAGGCTGAGCCAGGAGTCGAAGGCGTAGATGGGCACGATGAAGAGGATCCTCACGATGTGCCGCTGCTCGTTCGGAGAGCTGTAGAACCTCAGGTGCATGTAGATCTACAATGGGAGAGAGAGGAAACATTCATCAGCAACTCACTCTTATACAGAATTATGCATAATGCAGTCAAAATACACCCTGCTACTTCCACATTATTAATACGTGAATCAGTACAACAGAGGATTAATAACAAATTCACAGGGAGGAGAATCAGTGAAAAGTCCTATCATGGAGCGTTCCCACGAAACGCAAAGCCAAATTACACCTCACCGGAGTTCGACCGTAGGATCACCATTTTCGCTCTTTGAAGATTTGGAGCCCTGTTCGCAATAAAGTTACATTCATTTCTATTAGGGCAGTTCTTCCTAGAAATCTTCAGAAAATCAGCAACAAGATGGTGACCCGAATGTTGCCAAGCTAACAACGCAAGTATTTCACTTCACCAACACCATACCAGTTTCAGAATAAAAATTTTCAAAAAACTGATAATGCTGTCAAATACAATGTCGAGATTGACCATAATTTTTTGTGAAACTGTGTTACATTGGTTATTCGATACAGCTAGCTCGCTAGCTAGCTTTGCCATCATCTCTAGCAATGTAACTGGGATTTTGAGCAATATATGTAGCGTAGCTAGCCTATGTAGCTGCCAGTAGCAATGACGCTATTCAGAACACTACCGTACTCACTCAAATATTTTGGTCAAGTCACGCATTTTCAACTTGAGTGATATGCAAATTTGGCGCATTCGCCCCTTTGGCGTCACGTTTGCCGCACCTTTCGGGTCACATCTTCTCGTGTCTATTCGTGTCTTTGTATTGACTTCATAAGCAATCTGTCAGTGCGAAAAATTCCCTTTGCGTTCGGCGGAAAACAGACCATAAAGAAAAAGGAGGAAAAATTCTATTAAAATGAGAACATATCAAATAGGAATAAAATTTTTTTTTTTTTTAAATTCCTGTAAAACTAAATAGACTAAAAACATGGAGGCCATGTGTTGAGGAGCTTAATCCTAAACAACGAGCCCAACAGCCTCACTCAGCAACACAGCACTACAATAACAGCAGCTACCCACCCGAAACAATAACATTATTATTGTAATGACATTAGCCTCACATGACCCACAAACACGGACTGATCTAAGGGACATTAATCCACTTTTTTCTTTAATCTTACCAAACTCAGAATAACTTCACACAATTCTAAAACATGCGTATTTTCACAAAGAATATTGCTTCCTTTCACTTCCGGTAAAACAACTTCGTATTTAAAAAAACATCAGCGCATGAACCAGAAGATGTGGTTTTGATGAAATGCGTCTGTCAATCACCCGTCCGCGTTCAATAATGATGTTTTACACGCAGATTCAAACCTCAGGCAATTTGGAATGCATGCGCGCATTTAATGTCAATCAAATCGATCCCCATCTCCGCGAATATTCCGCCGCACGGATTGTTTAGCTGGATATGCGTCATAAGGTGGCAGTTTGTTCCGCGCGAGTTGAGATTCCATTTCTCGTGTCCTTAAAGAACCCCGCGGAAACTGCCAGGCAGAGCACGTGTGCAGAGGCTCACGTCCCGGGGCTGAGAGACAGACAGGCCTGCTATGTTTACCTTCCACTCATTACTTAAACCTCCTGCCAGAAGGGCTGTTGTGAACAGCAAACCCAGGCGGTTGGAACTAAATACTGGAGAGGAATTTTACTTTCTAAAGCTGAATTAATGTGCACAGAGCACACACCACCGAGACTGAGTTAGACAGACAGAGAGCAAGAAAGCAAGAGCAAGAGAGCACGCGAACAAGAGAGACAGAAACGGAGAGCGAGGGCAAGGGCAAGGGCGAGAGAGAGAGAGAGAGAGAGAGACAGGGAGCGCCTGGGGCCAGACTGGGCTTAACCATACAGTTTCCCCTCAGATAACTCAGGCCCTGATAAAGCACTGCCTCTAACACTCCACCGCTCCCATACAAGCGAACCGCCGCATTCGACTCGCATCAGCGTCACCGCCTTTCATACCGACACTGGCCCACATTGCCCCAGGCAAGCGAGGATGAAAGCTCTACTCTTTAAAAGTGAGGGCTGGGGACCATCTTTGATGGTGTAATGCGCTGCAGAACTGAAATGGGAGCAGAGCGACTTCACGCCCACAATTCCACTCTGATATCCATCTGCATCTTTTATAAAGCAACACACAAATCGACAAGGTAACAAACTAAGGCTGACTGGGGATCTACGACAGGGGAATAGTGAGCTTCTGCAGGCCTGCTGAGCAGCAGATTTAATAATGCAAGTTATCAGTAAAGAACACGACAGGGTGAATGTAGCTTCCTTCCTGCTGAAAGACTGGTTCCTGTCAGCCCATGCAGTAAAGACAGATGATGGGCCTCTTGTCAGAGCACACGTCTATGGAGAATCGCACGCAGAGAACGATATGTACTGCCGGTTGCTAGGCAACCTCTGCTCCCCGATGTCACGGTTGAGAAGGGGTGGTTTGTCGTTATGACAGCGGCCCATCTTTAACCCTTTGAAGGAATGCAGCGATAAGGTCCAGGTCCCCGCCCAGCACTGCCAGGAAATGTTTGGATGAACAGAGGAAGTGAAAGTGATTATCCAGAGGGAAAATTCTTCAGCAAACAGATCCGACACTGCGACCCTGCCCATTCAGGACACGCCAACAAAGGTTTAACAGACTAATCCAGGCCGGGACATAGCAAAAAAGCAGAGAACAGAAAGCCGATCCATCTGTGTGGAGGAAAAAAAATATAGTAAAATAGACCTGGATGCTGATTGGTTGATACAGAGTTCCAGCCCTGCTAAAATGGTAATAGCCGTGACGCGACAAACCAGTAAATGCCTATATCACCGCAAACTCATCAAGGGTAACAACAGCTTGCCAGTTTTGCTGACTGTAATTTTTGTTGCATAGCAACACATAGTTGTTGTTTTCATTTCAGGTACTACACTGTTCGTTCTACCCAAAGGAAGGCACTTGATTTGCTTAATGAAATAACATCTTAATGAAATTTGTGTCGTTGACATTTTTAATATGTACTAAAATGTTTATAAATGCAATAAGCCATGGTTTACAGTGATTTTAGAACAGCTATGGGAGTTTTGAACACTGGACTCCATGTTGTGCCCAACAATGCCCCTTTGCTGATCTTAAATCCCCATCAACCACAGCCTCTCGGGGCAAACTGCTTTAATTTCCTCCCCCAAGCAAATGAATATTAGAACGACCGGAACAAAGCTACTCGATTTCCCAGAGAGGAGTCTTGAGGTGCCCAAGTTACTCAGAACGAATCGCATTTTTTTTTTTTTTTTCGGCCCAGGAGCAGATGCCCTGGTGTGTAACTGTATTGGTGACTGGGTCGAGACCATAGACTGCGCCAGAAAATATGGACCATGTTACTGCGGCTTCAGCCGCTGACATCCCTCAGACTTCGGAAAAAGCACCTCAGCACACTGAAGCTTGTTTAGCAATTTGGAGCCATAGTCTGATACGCCCACAAAGCACATTATATTCAGAGACAAAACCAGCTCCTCATTCATCCACTAATATTTTTCTATTGTCAAAATAGCACAGTAACACACAGTTATACAACACACATATTGAGTGTACATTTACTTGCAGGAAGAAGTTATCGACCACTGAATAAATAACAAATAATCGACCTCTGTCCACCTTATGCACCACATAATCGAGGACGGCAGGCAGGAAGCTACTGAGTAAACAAACTACCATTTCAACATGGCACTCCTTTCAGAGTGGCCCAGCAGCGGTAAACAAGAACAAGACATTTTGTCTATTTTTTGCGGCCATATTGGTAGGTTTACCATCGATTCTTAAAAACATTGCACTACGGTGAGTATAATCTGAGCAGGAAGAGGCCGTCTTAACATTTTGACCTCAGTTATTTTCCTTAGCAGGCTAGCAACGTCCAACATTGTCTTTGTCTTCCCTTGAACTGGGTTTTGTCAAATGGGAAATGCAGTTTCAGCAACATTAGATATAGATGTGAATGAAGTGGGCAGAACTTTGTGAGGTGAATACAGAGGCCAGTCAGGGTGGGTTTAGTTAGTCATGTACTGCAGGGGGTCAGACACAAGACTCATAGAAGAAGTCTCGCCGTGGTGGCCTGGTTAGGATAAAACAAGCCGAATGAGTCTACATAGGGCAAAAGCGCCCGACTGCGCAGGTGAGGAGGGTAACCTAGCAAAGGAGAAGGCGAACAGTCTTACCTGGTGACAGGTGAGCAGCAGGGCCGTCCACACAAAGAATCCGGACACGGCCTGGGCAGTGGTGGTCATGAGGAAGATTGGCTCATCGTGAGAGAGCCGGGGGACCTCCGGGAGCCAGGAGATGTTGGGGCCAGTCGTGGAGGCGGGGCCCGGGGCCATTTTGGGAGGGGAGTGATTCCCAAGAAGCTCTGTGGGGGGAATATCCCTCCTCCACAGTCTGTTCATCTGAAAGAGGGAGGGAGGAACGAGAGTGGATTCATACAGCCGAATCTATCGAGAACTGACAGCTACAGTGCAAACACATCCACCAATTTACCAACCCACCGAAGACTTGTTAACTTGCAACTCCACACAGCAACAAGGCAAAAATGACATTTAAACTCTGTAAAATCTATGGACCCATATGTGGATCCATTGAATGTAGCTGCAGAATTCAAACCTGCAGAATTTTAGGCCCATTTTAAATTCTAGCGGAGATCCCTAAATTTTCAAAAGGTCCCAAATGTGTCCTGCTGAATTTCAGTGATTTTCAAAGGATCTCAAATACATCCTGCTGAATTACAGGGAAATTTGTATAAAATGATGTGGAAGTTGTTGGTGTTTTTCATTTGATGTAATGCTGTGGCCATGAAAACAGGGCGCCCTGAGTTAGTGTATTACTCTCATTATAAGGTGTGAGGCAGAAGTGCTGCAACCAGCAGATACAGAGTATGTATGAGAGATTATCCTGCCATAAACATTTTATCTGACTTTGAACCTACCTGAGGGTAAAACTAGTGAAAAATTAAGAGTTTAAGGGGTTAAGGTGTTTGTATTTACAAACAAAAAATGAATCAATCGATGAAAATTAACCAGAGGCGGGCTTAAGCCAAGTAGATGAGGTGTTGGCCAACGACTCAGATGGTTGGTGGTTCGAGCCCTTGTGCCCTGACTATTATGATCAATACAGTCACAAGGCCCTTAAATACGCACTGCCCCAAGAGGGATTGGCCCCTGTCAAGTCTCATCAAATTTAAGTCGCTTTGGATTAAGAGGGTCAGCAACATGACTGCAATGCATTGAAAATAGACATAGAGGTTCATATGCACTCGGACGACAACATAATTTAAAAGAGTTGAATCCTAATTACAAGGTTTAATCAATGAGGCTAAATGCACGCTGAAATTAAAGGTCAGGCTGTAAGCTATAATTTGAAGGATTTTCAGCCTTTTAGAATAATGTAATAAGGTTATGTTCCACTTTTTCAACAAATTGCACTTGACAGCGGCAGCTTTGTCTTTAAAAAATCCAGGCTTTGAGTCCGGACAGAAGAACGGCCTGAAAACGGCACAGAAATACAGGCAGAGCCAGACCTCCATGACTATTCAATGGCCGCCATCACGAATGCTGGATTCGGCAATTTATTTACAAGCAGAAGTGAAATGGTTGATGCAACAGAGCAGCCCTCTCACTGCTACAGGGAGAAGCGTATGTCTGAGCACAGATCTGCATCTACAACCTGCACATAATAAAACAGAGCAGTTTGGGCGACAAAAAAAAAAACTCCAAGGTCTCCTTCATTTCCACTGCAAATCCATTCCCACTGTCACTGACCAGGAGATGCCCGACGGACAAAACATCCTCAAGCACAATCTGGGCAAAATCTCAGCCAACAGTGTGTAACCCTGCTGACAATTCCCAGGTCTGGAGTAAAGGTATCAGACTTCAATCCCAGAGGGCCACATTCTCCACAAAATGTTGTCATTCCGCTCAAGTGATTAATTTAATTCCTGGGTCATTCCATGTCAGATCATCAAATGGGTCTCACCACCACCTTCTCAATTTTGCCAATTTTTTGTTTGCAGCTGCATAAATATATATCACTGTTAAACCCGAAATTTCAGCTCATTCGGACCAAAAATGAAGTTTTGGTGAATTATTTTCTAAGGGTACTGTCCGTCAGTTTTTTCGTCAATTGACATTTTTCTTGTATTTAACATGGCATAACTTTTTTATTATTAAACCTATAGCTCTGAATCAGAAAATCCAGTCTAATTTACTTTATCTTTCTTGGTTGTGGAGCTATGAGAACACCAAAAGTGCCTTTTGTTCAGGCAGTTCCATGTTTATGTCTCCAAAGCACCCCCAATATAAACCCTACCATAGGCTCTCTGGCAATTTTTCCATTCATTTGTGTCTGCTGAATATAAATCAGGCTGAATTCACCATGAATTCATCACCAACTGCAGTCAGTACCTTGCCAAATGTGAAACAAACGCTAAAATGCCACCTGTTCAAACCCCTGTATCTCCAGGGCACACCTTGGATTTTCTTCTATTTTTTTTAACTGATTCCTCTATTATAGTAGAAAGACCACTCCAAAAATTGTTGATGTGTTTTGACTAATATAAATTTTGCAGGTGTCTGAATAGGGGTGGGGTAATCTCAAGAATCGCTTGGTATTTTCAGCTTCTTATACAATGTTAATAATTATTGAATCACAATAATTTTAAGTTCTCAATTCATCAATGCATGACACATTCACAGAAAGGTAAGCATATGCAGGTTGGTAGATCATGTAGGCAGGGAGAAACCTGAACAAGTTATTGATCAATAATTTTGATTATTGCTATTGTCTTTCATGAAGCGAAACAAAAGGACATAAGCATTAACATGGACTTCTTCTGAAAAATGCTGGGTGCCATTCAATAACATTCTCCGAACTGTTCTACCTCCGGATGTCACTGGACGCACAGCCTGGCAGTATAAGTTGGACAAAACTGGGACAGACAACACTGTTGTGCTCTTTGCTGCAATTAGGAAGCAATAACACTGTTAACATAGCATGGAAAACAAAGTTTTAATTTGACAGTCAGTTTACAAGAATTAGTGTCAGTAAATTTTATTGATGCAAAGAAGTTTGATTCTCAAAAAATGCCTGACCCCTATTTAGACAGTTCTGAAATTTATGTCGTTCAAGTCACATCAACAATTTTTGTTTTGTTATGTCTACTATAATACAGGAATTAGTACAATTTAGGATGTGATTGACTAATGATTGAAAACACTTAAAATGTTGCATAGTTAAATGTGTATGAAGCTTGGAGTGCCACGCGATTCTTGAGATTACCCCACCCCAGTTCAGACACCTGCAAAATTTATATTGGTCAAAACACATCAACAATTTTTGGAGTGGTCTTTCTACTATAAATAGAGGAATCAGTTTAAAAAAATAGAAGAAAATCCAAGGTGTGCCCCTGGAGATACAGGGGGTTTGAACAGGTGGCATTTTGGCATTTTATTGGGGGATGAATTCATGGTTTCAGGGGACACTGGAAAAAACATGGAACTTTCCCTGAACAAAAGGCAGTTTTAGTGTCCTCATAGCTCCACAACCAAGAAAGATAAAGTAAACTGGACTGGATTTTCTGATTAAGCAGTGTAACATTAGCTTAGATGCAAAGTTTCAGAGCTATAGGTGTAATAATAAAAAAGTTATGCCATGTTAAATACAAGAAAAATGTCAATTGACAAAAAAAACTGACGAACTGTACCCTTAGAAAATAATTCACCAAAAATTCATTTTTGGTCCGAATGAGCTGATATTTCGGATTTGTTCATCACTAATACATATTTATCTAATGTGAAAATATGGAAGCAATCTATGACTACATGGTGACAGATGTTTTGAAAATCTGATGATTTGACATGGAATGACCCTCCTCCGAATAGCTAATGAGTCCACACATCTTTGTGCCCAAGGCATTAACTGGACACTGATTGAGAGGAACCCACGAAAACCTGTAGACAATGAATCTCTCCAGGAAGAGGGGTCTGGAAAGGGAGGGAGTGATTTACATATTAACATATTAAGCTGCACTCAGACACAAAAAAAAATCTCAATAATGACACGGGATTGGGCACCATAGGAAGCTTTAAACAGTCACAATCTCAGGGACAGGAAAAAAAAAAACAAACACTTTTAAACAAACTGGTAGTTCACCCTCTGTATCCTCAAGTCACCTATTTGGAAACTGGGCTTATTTGCTGTAGTCGCCAGCCTTGGTCATTTTTGATCAGTCGCTAGTGACGTACGATGCGTGCCTATTTCTGTCGAGCAAAAACAATCAAATGGATATTAAATGACCCGTGAGGTTACGCGAGACGTTTTTTCCGATGTGATTTCAGTACGCAGCAGCAGGACAGCGATCCAAATTCTGAGCTGAAGACAAACACAGAGCCGTAAATAAGCGATTATGAACGCGCGTCAGTAACTCTGAAGGAAGACTGTGGCTAACAGGACTTCACAGCACCATCATTATCAGCCGACTTACAGTGTCCTGATGACAGCTTGGTGTTTACAGCCTAGAGGCTCAGGAACAACATACGAGAGCGACCTCAGAAAACACCGGCTTCTTGTGAACACGCATTCCACAGGCACACAAATAATGCCGTCAGCGGTCAATGTCATCACCATCTAAATTATTACATTAAAAAGTCCCCAACCCCATTGTGATGGAGGTTGACATGGTGCATCTTTGTTGATTTGAAGGAAGGGCTTTCACTGTGGCGCTTGAACCAGCAGAGGTATCATGAGAAAGTAACATCTTAACTGAATAAACGAAAGATAACACTCAGTAAATAAAAGATAATTCCCACGTAATAGTAACCCTTGCAAGTATGTCCACATATTCCACTAGTCCTATTGAAAAACGAGTTTTAAACAAACAGGCGAGAGAGGCATATTCACCCGTGTAGTCTCTGACACATGCGACGGAAATGTGAAGCTCATGTTGTCTATTTGGGGAATTTAAGGCTGCACAGCCCAGCAGTGGAAGAAGACGGACAAGGAACACTGAGATTTACATATTATATTTATCAAAGAGTGTAAAACAATGAGCCACACTGTCAGATAAAGACACCCGAGCATCACCTCCATCAGAAAATATTAGTTTGGAATTGCGACTACAAATTCAGTTCCCTGACAGCTGTCTCAAAGCCTGTAACTTGTTATTAATGGCGTACAACCTCTCATGAATCCTATCGTTGCAATCAGTAACACTCCAACAAATCTCCAGACAACAACAAGATTCAGTTTTCCCATTCCCCAGCGCATCTCCTTAAATTCCGTCCCCGATGACCTCTTCTTCCTCCCAAGTTGCAGAGCAAATATCTACTTGGCTTCAGGAATGTTATGAAAGCCACGGCTCGCAGTGGTCAGCGCAACTTCATAGCGCAAGGGCTCATCTGTTATAACTGAGGTGCAGACCAGCAAATTAAATTAGATATTACCTAACTAATACACCAGAACTACATTAAAGTTATTTCAGAAACTGTAGCGCAATGTAGGAAAACATTTTTGAAAGACGAAAAACTGAGCAGTAGGTGACACGTCACACACATTCACCATGCAACATTGGAATGAAAAGGACGACACGCGTGGCCAGCTTTACTGCACAGCATTCAATCGATGGCTACACGGTAATTTATATTATTTGTTGTCTGACAACAAATTTACCTCCGTTGAAGTTAAGAAATCAAGCTCGGTAACTAGCAAGCCAACTTAATTTCAGATTTGTATCACCCAGCATGAGCTAAACAACCATCCATCTTGAGAACGGTTATGGGATATTACCGAGGATATCTAGCGGGCTAACTGACGTAAGATAGCTGTTCTACTTAAACGGGCTAATTACACGCAGTAAATAACATTAACAGTTAGTGAGCGAAGTTGCATTAGAGATGGATACAAGAGAAAACAGCTATCAAATACAATTTGCACAAGTTTCCTTAAATCACTCATGCTAGCCTCGGGCTAAGCATAATTATCAAGTGGAGCTCAATCGGTTTATCCGTAACTGAACACCAGATAAAATATAGCAGACTAATAACAATTTAACTAAATAACATTAGCCATCTTAGTTGGGGCTTGGCTAGCGAAGAAACAAGACGAACGACAAAAGTTAACTTATTATTACTTGGCATGCAACGTAGAGTTAGGGTGTCATAAAATTTCCTTTTACCGTGAAAAGTCCTTTCCTCGGACAGATGTGCAACCAAAACCTTGAATTGTGGGAACTAACAAAACCATCTGACAATTCACATCAGATTTGAGACTGGACACGATTCCGGAGCGCAGCCCCAAAATTACCTATTAACGTGGAGAGTCCCTGACCAGCAAGCATAGAAATTACTGACAATGGAGAAGCAAATATAACGGCAAATGTCTAATCATGAAGCGAGAAACCGTCGGCTACGCGTGAAGTTTAAATCTGGCCAACGCTTTTTCGACTCGGTCCGGGTGTACCACCAACTGCATACGCCGGTTTCTGTTCCAGCCATAAATTAGCATAAAAGTAAAGACTGTCGAAACGGTCACAACATGTAAACATTACTAAACAACCAAGAATTCAGGAACAAAGCTAATTATAATCACTCAAACCTTTTTTGTGTCATTTTTATTTATTTAGCATGAACTTGAACACCTGTGTCTAGACATCTACTTGGAAGCTTACGGATTCACCACCGTCTTGGAAATGTTGTCCCTTGTAATGCATTTATTTGGAATACAGCAACATTGACATGATATGAACAGTGGGCTTTTATTCTCCATGGATATCTTAACTATTTTTGTCATGAGATAGTTTCAGAGGGTAAACAATCGCTCCAAAAATCAACTTATTAAAAAAATGAACAGCCAGTTGAAATCATTCGATTGCAGTTGAGGTTGGAACAAAAACCAGTTTGGCAATTGCTGGTATTTGCAGCATTTATACAAAACGTGTATCCGTCAGTTTCTGTTGTAATGTATGTTTCTTGATACAACTGCAGTGCAGTGGTGAAAGAACTACATTACAGGTCAGGCATTCTTCACACCAAGAAAAAATTTTAGAGTATCGGTCCAGAATTAGCAAACACTTGTGTCAATCTGCTGATCTGATATGGTAGATGGTTTTACACCGATCAGCCGTAACTTTATGACCACAGGCAGGTGGAGTGAATAACATTGATTTGTCTCGTTACAATGGCACCTGTCAAGGGGTGGGATATATTAAGAAGCAAGTGAACAGAACAATTCTTCAAGTTGATGAGCTGAAGGCAGAAAAGCAGCAATCCTACAGATCTCAGTGACTTTACCAAGGGTCTAACCATAAAATGGCTAGACAACTGAGCCAAAGCATCTCCAAAACAGCCGGTCTTGTGGGGTGTTCCCAATACGCAGAGGTCAGAACCAACCAAGAGTGGTTCAAGGCAGGACAAACAGAACTGGCGACAGGCTCGTGGGCACCCAAGGCTCATTAATGCGCACAGAAAGCAAAGGCTAGCTTCACTGGTCCAATCCAAGAGGTGCAGCTGTTGCACAAATTGCTGAAAAGGTTAATGCTGGCTATGATGGAAAGGTGTCAGAACACTTAATGCATCACAGCTTGCTGCATATCGAGGGCTGACTGCAATAAACAGTTATGTCCAATATAACATCTGAACATTGCAGTCAGCCCTCGATATGGGGCTGCGTAGCCACAGACCAGTTACAGAGCACTGTCCACTTCTGAAAAACAATGGGCAAGAAAGCGTCAGAATTGAATCACTGAGCAATAGAAGAAGGTGGCCTGGTCTGATGAATCACATTTTCTTTTACATCATATGGATGACTGGGTGCAGGTGCTAATGCCTAATTTACCTGGGGAAGAGAGCACCAGGATGCACTGCGGCAATAAGGCAAGCTGGCGAAGGCAATGTGATGCTCAAGGCACCTTGGGTCCAGCCACTCCCATAAATGTTACTTTGACGCATAACACCAGCCTCAACATTGTTGCAAACCAAGTACAACCCTTCAGGGCAACAGAATTCAGTGGTCACTTTCGAGTGGGATAACGTGCCTTGCCACGCAGCAAAAACCGTTCAGGAATGGTTTCTGGAATACGATAAAGCAGGGGTGGGCAATTCCGGTCCTGGAGGGCTGGTGTGTATGCAGGTTTTTATTTCTATCAATTACCCTGACTAATTGAGTTAATTGATTGCACACACTAATATAGATTTGTGCAAAGATTAGATCAAAGAAAAATGTTTTATGTTGGGAGATGAGCAGTCTTTGTTGGCCATTCATGATAATTTAAAGAAATATGCCCGAAATGTCAGATTTCAGAAATAGTTTGGCTAATTTAGATAATCAACTGATTAAAGGCCAGAAGTTGGTGTTAAAACCAGGGACAGATACGGCCCTCGTTGCCCACCTCTGCGATAAAGGGTTTAAGGTGTTGACTTGGCCTCCAAATTCCCCAGATCTAAATCCAGTCAAGCATCTGCGGGAAATACAGGAAAACAAGTCCAATCCCTGTAGGCTCCATATCTCGCGAGTTAAAAGATCTGCTAACGTCGTAGTACCACATACCTCGGGATACCTTCAGAAGTCTTAAGCTGCTTTCACACCGGACGCGAAACGAAATTTTCGCACGACAGATTACATTCAAAGTCATTTCGTGCGAAAAATTCTTTTCGCGTCCGGTGTGAAAGCGGCTTCAGAGTCCACATTTCGATGGGTCAGACTTGTTTTGGCAGCACGAAATGGATCTAAACAATATTTGACAGGTGGTTTTAATGTAATGGCTGATCGATGGATAAGTATCCACGATTCCAAGGTTTTATGGGCATTATCTGTTCGGGAATGGGATTTTCACAGCAGAAGAAATTCCGTGATATTGAACTGTTAAGTTTGACGGCTTAGCTATACAGGATAGCAAGCCAAAAAGTTGGTTTCGCGAAAGGCGAGATTTCCCCAAATGAAATCGCAAAACAATATGCTAAACCTTCGGCGGCACTTATCTAATTAGGAACATTGGCGGCAAAGTAATTATCCAGCCAATCTAAATCGCGAGCTAGTTGTCCACCAATCCAGCGTCAAATATGCTGTTAGAATATGATGGGGGAAAGGAATATAATGGGGGAATAAACTTACCTTGTAACAGGCTCGACCAGGGTCGAAGTTCCAGGGCTATCAACGTGGCTTGAACCCAGTCATTCAGACTAAGTAATAATGATAGGTCGTTTAATAGTGCAGCTATCTTCCCTCAGATTTTTTTGCACAAGAACACAGAATAGCGTTCGAAGCGATAGTTGTCCTTGTTTCTCCCTGTAGCCACCAAAATATGACTCGCTGTTCCAACCATAAATTTCTGTGCCGACTGATTATCCTAATCCTGCCTAGTTAGCTGTAAGCGCAATATTAGCAACCTACCCTCAGTGTTACCACTCTCTAAGCAAACTTATTCCTTTATCAAAGCAAAACGAAATATGAATTTAACAGGGAAACGCACTCAATCGTTTGCGACGTTTAACAGCCGCTTTAGAATGTATAAATCCAGAATTCGTTTGAGGTCCACAACCGAGTCATTTTCCCGTCATCCATATTTGCGTTATAATACGTTGGCAATAGCTAGCTACCTGAACTGTTAGCTAACAGGCAAGCTCGCAAGAGAAGACAACTTTAGAGCTAGCTAACGGTAGCTGATATCAAATCCAGAGTTTTTCAGTCCTCATAAAGTGAAGCCAAAAATAATTTATGTCCGAGAAGCTGGTCAATTTAAACGTCCATAAGTTATGTTTGAATTAGACGGGTGAAACTAAGTCATAACTGCTATCATCCAGATCATTTTATTGCCAGTGTGACGTTCCTTTTCATTCTCCCACTCACTCCCCCGTTAGGATTCTGGCCAGGCTGCTTTTGAGCGCAAGCGCACTGACGGTTCACCCACTATCTCCGCCGGAACAGTGATGTAACCGAGTTTGTTGCGCGTCATCTGGGGCAATGATGCGTGTTTACGTGCATTAACGTGCGTGTAACACATTTAAGTCTTGAAGTGGTCGCAATTAGAATGACAGATATGGCCACGGGTGAACCAAAAATTAACTTAAAGTGTGTCAACGGTGTAATTCTTGTGATTTACTTTCAAAACAGTCATTAAAAAAAAAAAAGTCTCACAAAAAGCCATAACAAACAAGGCACACGCAGATACTGTCGCAAATAGAGTTAAAGAACTGTACAAGATATAAAGAACTGTACAAGATATCAGTACACAATACATACTGACACCCACCAAAACAAAAAAAAAAAAGCCCCCTTTCAACAACCTTCTCTACATCGTTGTTGGGGGCTTGTTCACACACACGCTGCCATCACCTAGTTTGATGTGTTGAATCACTAAAATTAATCAACTTCCAAATCAAAACTGAAGTTAAAAATTATCATCAAGGATGTTAAGCCGAATAAAATACTTCAGATGACCACAAGTTGCTCAATCCACATGCAAAATTCGGGCACGGGGCAAGCACGGGGAAAAGTCAGGTGGCATGAGATTTGCTAACACTGAATTCTGCAAGAACATCCTTACCCCAGCTTCACCCCCAAAATTTCAGAATTCAAGGGATGAGCCCAAAGACATTCAGTAGAACTATAACCGTGACGAGGGAGAGGGTTCGTGACGGTTCCTAGGACTCACAAATGCAAACCCAGCCTTTGAGTGATGTGGCTGTGAGGCAGGTTCAGTCATGTTACGAATTCTAAATGCGCCTGTAGGTCCTCCTGGCCCAAGCCATCATTAAAAATCCAGGAATGCTCAAACTAAGACAGGGAGGCAACCTCAAGGGAATAAACACAAGATGGCGCAAGGGAGAGAGAGAGGGTAAGTATCCTGAGCTGTTCCTGCCTCCCGCGAGGTTATGGGCCATGAGTTAATTTTGTGATCACCATTACTTTTCCCTGGCAGACTTGCATGAAAAAAAAATAAAATAAAAAAAATTCAAAGCACAAAATGACAAAAGGCCAATGGGGCTTGTGTCACCTGGTTTGACATCATAATTCCTTTCAGTTTTGCAGTTCAATAAAGTAAACATCAGTGTGCTGTACAACGTGCCGAGAGTCATTTTATTATCTACAGCAAGTACTGAAATGACTTTACTCCTAAAACTGTTTACGGTTTAAACGCACTGTTAACTTGGGGTGAAGTCACTGTAATAAAAGAAAATCTGTGAAAGTGAGTCAGCCTTGAGAGATCCATACTAAATGGATTTTAATAAAAAAAAAAAAAAACATTTCAGCTTCATTTGGACAAAGACTTGGAACACTTTTAGCAAGTTTGATCCAAATCTGCCCACTGCAACTTGAGAAGTCATTGAAAATGTGTCAGCCAATCAGATACCAGGACAACCATAGTGGATTCTAAATGAAACCAGCAAGTATACAGCAACACTTGGGCAGGGCGAGAGGTGAAAATTTGCGGAAATTTGATCCAAAACTACTAAATGGTAAGAAGTCAAAAATGCTTCGGCCAGTTTAGAGGATGGGGAGGCCAAACTGGATCTTGGATCGACCTGAAAAGAACAACAATTTGGCCAGATCCAAATGTTCACCCTCAGGACTTGCGGACTGAGCCCTCACAAACATAAGTTGTACGTACTGTGAGGTTGACTGAATAGCTCTGCATCATTCTGTGCAGTCTACCAGACTGCAGGGCAGCGAGCTTAAATGCGCAAATGGGACTGGACTTCAGGCCTCGATGGCAATGGAATTGAATTCATGGTGACAATGCCCCTGAGGCCTCTCATCAGTAAGCCCATCCACGAGTGCCCAACATGGAAACAGGAAGTTCTGGTTATTCAGTAACTCAGTGGTTGGAAGGGTCATTGACACCTCAGGCTTCAGTCCAGTTTCTCAATTGAAGGCCCTCAGATCGGGAAAAACGCACACCCCTAGCACTCGGTAACAGACGTATGAATTTCATGCTTCCCTCATCTGGCATTTCATATTGTTCCTTTCTTTTCGTCTAGCACTCTCTCTCTCTCTCTCTCTCTCTCTCTCTCTCTCTCTCGTAAGCATGGAACACAAACAGAAATAGACATTTGGTTCAGCTTGATGCCCTAAGATGGCAGCCACAGTTGGAAAAAAAGGTAATATCACAATTTGATTTTAAGATTGAAAAGAACAGAACTTGCCAAAAGTTATCAAGCAAAATGCACTGTAGAAAGGGACATCCTGGACTAGGTAGGCTCTGGACCAGTTTATTTTATGATATGATAACATCCATTTTTCCCCCCCATGAAAGAACACACCATTCTCTGCTTCACCAGGTGACTCATTTGAAAAGCGGACTTTCCATAAAGCCACAAAATGCTGAAAGTCTGGGACATGTCAAAGAGGGAAGGTGATAATTTTGTAAATAAAAATATTAATTTAAATAATCACTATTTGGATACCTATTTTGTTTCATCCATGTTTAAGTATAAAAAGTGATCAAGAGTGTACTCTGACAATACCTATGTAATAGACTAAAAGTTAAACAGAATAGACAAAGAGTATGTACAAGTGGAAATGTATCAGGTTAACATTTTACAAAATTCATAACCACTAGAACTAGATGAGAAGATACAGAAACTCAAAGTTTGAGCAGTTTGTCCGTGGGGTGCAATCGCAACTGCAGGAGAGATGGTTCTGGAATGAACAACATTCTGGGAAATAAGCTATGAGGACCTGAGCAAGATAATGCGCCACAAGGTCAGGGTGTAGCTGACTTACTCCATGGTTTATGTTTTTAGAGAAGAGGAAAGAAAAGGTTTGTGAAAAGTGAGGAGTTAGAGGTGTAGCCTCCGGCAGGAGAGTGCTAGCATATGCAGAATAGTTTTGATGTTTAATTTCACTCGTAAAGAACTGCATAGGAGATTATGCTAAAAGACCTATATGAAGCTTATGCATGGTTCAATTCAGGGTCTATTTTTTGTTGCGACTTGCCAGACGCGTTCTAGAAAAATAAAATACCATTAAGGACATATTACTGTGTACTGTATTTTTATTCCTAAGTGTGGCAGTCCGAAGGAGGGCCCGGGCGGAGGATTGAGCCCTAGACTCCTGGGTAAGAGTCACGCGCTAACCACATCGCCAAAGAGCCAGGCTCGTTGATAAGGTAACCTGGGTGCACACTTATTAGGAGGCATTACTAGTAACAGGACCCATCAACTGTCACATCGCTCCCCTTCTTTCGGGAGCGTGTCCTCACACTCCATGCTTTACGCATGCTGCCTTCCATTAGGATTCCCTGAGTCCTGCCGATTACGCCAGAATGTGGCAGGCCGAAGGAGGGCCCAGGCAGGGTTTGAACCCTGGACTTTCGGATATGAGTCATTCATACTGACCACATCACCAAAGTGCTAGGCTCTTTGGCAAGGTAGCCAGGGTGCGTACTTATTAGGAGGCATTTCTAGTGACAGGACCCATCAACTGTCACATCAGCCACTCCAATTAACCAATCTAAGAAAAGAGATGGGGAGAACAAGTTTTCTCTTCCACAAATGTCCAGAGGTGTCATTTAAAGAGACATCAGTTGACATGTTTGACACACCACAACAAACACAATTGTGAGTATAAAAATCCAGAAGTCTTTCTATGCATTACAGTAGTTTTTTTTCCAATGGTTGCCAGTCTCACAACTTCCTTTACATACTGGGGCAATGACCAGAAAATGCCTTGCCGGTGACCATATATGATGAAAGCGCCAAACCTCGGTCCCCTGTAGGCCAAAGCATCTACCGGATTTGGGTATGTTTCCAAGCAACATAATCATTTATGTCACTGATTAGTGTATGAGTCCACTTATCTTGTTCTCCAGGCATTAATCGGCTGTAGTTGATAAGGACACCACAGAAGTCAGCAGATACTGTAGGCCCCCCAAGACTAGAGTTGGGCATCCCCATTACAGGCTCTATCATAACTGAAAGAGACCCGCGGAGGTGAGCAGGGGCCCCTCACCTGTCTGTGAGCAGAGATGAGGGCCAAGCTGCAGGGCTCATTTCCCCAGGTGCTCAAATGGCATGCTGACCTGTGGGACAGACAGGGGAGAAGAGGAGCAGAGAGTCCACACATCGGGAGGTGAACATACCGCGTTTAACGCAGGAAAATATTTTGCAGCCTGTTGGGTTTTCATTCAAGGCCCAGCTCAGTTCAAACAAAACAAATAGCCAAGCATTCATCAAAGATTTATACAATAAACATCAATCGACAACACTAAATACAAGTCTCTGTTTGAAGGCTGTCTCACACCTGATTTTGCTGGGGCTCAGGATTTTGTTTAGCACTGCACTGTCATTGTCCTTTGGTTTCACACCCGGTTTTACGAAAGTGAGCCACCACTACAGTTTCCTGGGGCTAAGCTTGACCCTTCAGGAACAGGGCTAGCGGTGCAATCGTGGTCTGACAGTTGCATTTCAGAAACCGAATTTCTTAGCTCCGGGCTTTAGAAACTCTGTAGCTCTCAACCAGGTGAGAAAAGGCCATAAAAATGCTTCCATAATGTTCAGGTAATTTCTGAAAACCTTTCAAAAGAAAATGCAAATTAATGTGTGTGTCCATAAATTAGTGTGACATTTACCCTTTAATCCCAATTTCCATCTAACACTACCCCACCCAAATGAGATGTGAGTGCCATGTAGTACACTGAGGAATTAAAGGGTAAAATATCAGCCAACTGTATGCTAATGAGAGATTGTCACATGGCCACTGAAGTGGGCATCTTCTTTCAATGATTTAAAGGCATGAACATTGAATTCCAGCATCCCACTTTCTTTAACCTGTGGTTTAAGTATATTTGACTCGTCAAGTAAATCACAATTCAAAACAAGGCCAGTTTATGAAAGTCGAGCAAAATATGCAAGATTTGGCAATGAACATGGTTTTTGGGACCTACATTAGAGGTACTTGGACAATGACAATTTCTGTAATTTTGCCTCTGCACACCACCGCAGTGGATTTGAAACAGAGCCATCAAGATGTGACTGAAGTGTAGACTTATAGCTTTAATTTAAGGGGGTCCACAAAATTCTTGCATTCACAGTTCATGAATTACAGCCATTTTTATACATAACGCTCCACCTTTAGGAGCACAGAGGTAATTGGGCAACTGACAGTCAGTCAGTTTGATGACCAGGTATTGCATGTTCATTATTTCATCACAAGTGAAGCAGATAAAAGGTCTGGATCTTGTACACAGAGTGGAATTTGCATTTGGTAGCAGTTAACGGGAACTCTCTTAATATGTGGACCAATGAGCCGTCAATGCAGGTGAAGGAGGCCATCAATAAACAGAAAAATCAAAACTATCGGAGAGCAGAAACTTTACCAAACTTGACTTGGCCGCTCCTATTCTTAAAAAGAAGGACTGTACTGGAGAGCTCAGCAACACCAATAAGATCTGGAAGACCACAGAAGATAATAAAAGCACCAGAGGTGCGGATGCCTCGGTGTGTATTGCTTAGCCACTACTGATGTACAATAGTTGTACAGTAACATAAAAGCAAGCTTGAATACATAAACAGTCAATAGAGTGCGGTCCTTGTGCCAAAATCATGTGGGTGTGGCTTAACATTATGTACACAAAACGTGTATACTGAAACATGAAGTGCTACAAAAAATCGAAAGTGTGCATCATGTGATCTGAAAAAAGAAAGCCAAGAAGCTGAACTGATACTAGGTTTGTGTTGGTATCTCTTCCATAGAGTAGTAATTGTAGTACTATAAGTAGTGCTACTAACTCTCCTGTGCTGCATATACTTCAACCAGAAAGTAGGTAGCTCTTGAACTGAATCCTTTTTCAAAATTCTGGCACATTTAAAATCAAGAGAACAGTGTTTGTCACTTTCGTTGGCATTGTTACTTTAGCTTGGATGCACACGCTGTGTCGCAGTTATGATGGTAACAGACAGACAAACAAACAAAACACAGACTGAGAAACGCCTGTGACAAGGCATAACTATGTGGATGATCACAGAATTATTTCCTTGGTGAAGAAAAACCCCTTAACCACATCTAGCCAGGTCAGGAACACTCTTGAGCTGGTAGGCGTATCATTGTCAAAGTCTAAGATCAAAAAACGCCCACATGAATATTAATACAGTGGGCTTACCACAAGGTGCAAACCACTTGTAATATGCATTTATTTCTTAATAGCAAAAACCTGTGACAAAATATATGTAATAATATGTTGGAGGTCCAAAGAGTGAGATATTTACGAGAAATATAAAAAAATTACATGAATTGCATATCAAGGTATTGGATTTTAAATCAAGTTGAGAGCTGAATAACCCACCATTGCCATGCTTCAAGAGGAAAGATAAAATCTTGGAGGAGCTTTTTAGATAAATAGCTTTGTTTGGAGACCATACAAAAATGTAACGTACCTCACGTCATGTCCAAGCTGAAGCCTTAATTTCACTTCAGAATTTTTTTGAGAAAAACGTAGGCAGCTGTGAGTAACCTTCCTTCAATTTTCTCTCCTGCCTCTATGGCAAACATTGGTAGTATTTTTATTTTTTTTTTTTTTTTTTGCAGAAATACTTGACATATGGGTTAGAAGAGAATTTAAAGATGGCCACCATGACATCCATATTTTAAGTTTGATCAGAAAGCCTCAAACTTGAATATACTACTCATGGGTAGGAACAAGCATGCCAACTTTCAGCTTCCATGGTCAAGTAGTTTTGGAGAAGAAGATTTTGAAAGCTATATACAAAATTCAGGGGTGTGGCCTTCTAATGGAGGTCAAATCAAGATCAAAATGGAATGTATATCAAAACATGGAATGTGTGTGTGTGCAGTCTTACAACTTAGTATCTACACATCAAATTTCAGCTGCACAAATGACAAATGAGTGAAAATGACATTTTAAATATGGTTGCCATGGTGGACATATTTGAAATTAGATCTAGATCTCTTCAGGTGTCCTCATATGTGGGAAGAAAGTCTTAGCTACACAGGTCCAGTGGTTTCAGAGAAGATGATGTTCACACCTGATGGACGACGTACAGCGGACAATGGACAAAAAGACCATAACATAAGCTCAGTGCTAGACTTCATTCAGGTGAGCTAAAAAATTAAGTGATTACCTCTCTTAGCCTCCGCCGGCAATAATCATGCATTAAACATGGCATACACTGGTGAAGAAATTAGCTGAAAGACTATTATTCGATTATATGAATGATTATAGCTTTGCCATGGTCTGACCACAGTAATTTATTAATTGAAAATGCAGTAACAGATTATACTGTTAATGACCATGAACTTTCCTTCCACATTTGTGGTCAGACTTGGCAAGCAGTCCCTGATGTCTGTTGCCAGGCTCCATCCAGTCAAACAGCAAGACGCCATCTCGTTATCACCGAGATGATGATTATCGCACAGAGAAAGAACTAAAAGCAGGGCAGAACATTGTTTGGAAACCATCCTCTCCCTATTTTGCGTGGAGTGGGTCCATGCAATCCTGTCCCTGCACAGAATTCAACAAAAAGGTGACAAAGTGTACATATATCAGAAAGAGCAAATAAGCATTTTGACTTATCAGACTAATTTTTATCATCAACAAACATAACTCGAGTAAACAAAATGCAACTTTTGAATGATCATTTCATTTATTGAAGGAAAAGAGATATTCAAAACCTGTATCATCTATGTGAAAAAATAACTGTCAAAACCTTTGTCTCTCATCAGTTCTTGAATTTTTGTATATTGTGGAATCATGTGCTGCTTTTTGCCCACATCACATGGCCAGACAAGTTTTATTTAAGTGATGTTTAGATTCCACGGGCCTGGCAGGAATCATGCCCGGGTGTGTCCAGGGAAATTGAACCTAATTTTTGATTAAATTTGTTCGATTGTTTGATTTAGTAACGAAGGGGGCAACTATTTTTTTTTTTTTTTCACACAAGGCCAAGTAATTTGGTCCTATTTTTGTCATAGTGTAATATCTCACTACTCATTCATCATGGTGTGAGTCATGCAATAGTTCATGTCTGGTGCCATTTCCACAAATTCAGGTACAGAGGGGAGGGCTCCCAACATTGGCACTGCATCTCCTCCAATCACGTTCTCCTGACCATCTGTGTTGGCTCTGTCCTGCACAGGGTCAACGACAACCGGGATCTGTCCAGTCCTAAACGTTGTCTTCCTTTTGACCAAGTATACAATCAACAGAATCACAGATCCGATAAGCATCAGCGTCAACATTATCAGCCCCATCTTCACCAGCGCTGCTTCCAACAACGGCGTATCCAACCACCATCCCTTCGATCCTCCCTGCGTATTTCCAGCAAGCTCGTGGCTCAAATTCTTCATCCTTTCAAGCACTTTTGCGAACTCTCCCCGTTTTCCCGTGTGCATCGGAATATTATTGTTCCACACTGGATAGCCAGGCATGTCTTTATGCCGATATGGCATGCCCTTGGATCCTCCCTGCGTATTTCTAGCAAACTCATCGCTCAAACTCTTCATCCTTTCCAGCACTTCCGTGAGCTCTCCCCCTTTTCCCGTGTGCATCAGAATATTATTGTTCCACACTGGATAGCCAGGCATACCTTCATGTTGATATGGCATGCCCTCACGTACAGTCCACGAGGGGATCCATACATTGTCATCTTCTCTCCGATCATGTCTTCTCAGTCTGAGGCGCTGACGTGAACTGGTGTCTCGAGCAATGGGTGAGGCAGGCACTCCAGGGCATATCTCCATCAGTAGTACCAACACTGCCATGAGTACTCTACATACTCCCCATTCCTGCACTTGCCTCCCTCTACGTCCCCCTTGTTTCCTCTTCCTCTCAGCTCTCTGAAGGTGCACTTTCCTCAACCAAACACTCCGCTTCTCCCCTTAAACTGCGTGTAATCTTGTCTTGTGAGTGTCCAGTGTTTCTCGCTCTACGGCAGTGATTAAGATAGGACCACAGAGCTTTAACTTTGACCTTAAGGGCAGTGGGAGTCGTCAGAACCACCTTTACGGTCCTCCTGGTCCGGGTCCACTCTGCTTTCTTTTGAACACTTTAGTATGGGGCCAGGCGTATTCCAAATAGGTCCTCGAAGATGCTGCTTGTTCTTTCTTCAGCGGCTTGTTTCACCTGTTAAAAAACAGTCGAATTAAATAACCCCATAAAACCAACTGAATCATATATGGGTCTGTCAAATGCATCTACTGTATTCAAACCTGTGGAATTTCAAGCCAATTTTAAATTCTGCTGGAGACCTCAAGGTGTCCAAAGATCCTAAATATGTCCTGCTAAGTTAAACGGAAATGTGTATAAAATGATGCACAAGCTCAAGATATTTTTCAATTGTTGTAATGCTCTGACAATAAAAAAATGGCATCCTGGGTCTGAATATTTCTCCAAATACAAGTCTGATGTAGCTTCAGAAATTAAGAGAAAAGGTCAAAGTTTAAAGGCTCATGGTTAGATGCCGCATAGTTTGACGAGTCTTTTCCACGCTGCTCAAGCATAGGTCTGTTGAATGGGACCTGGAGCTACGGCGCTGGCATCGGTCTACCTGTAAGCATTTCATGTGGGGTTAGGCGCGAGCCTCTGTTAATTAGCAGTCTCTTGCTCATTAGCGCCAGTAGTTGCACCTTTACCCTCTTGATTTTACAGTCTGCACATATTCAGCTATCTTTACTTTCAAGCAGCTATCCACCCTCTGCACCATTCATTGTGACTGTGGATCGTATGGGTCTTTCCATGAAACTGGATTAATTTTAGTATACAGCACATGGCCAGCTTTTCCACGCCCAATGAATAAAGGGAATTTTAGATATGTTTTCCTCAAGGATATATATATTGAGCTGACCTTAAATAAGCGCAAAAAAAAAAAAAAAAAATTCACTTGCTATATGACCTCCAAAATTAATGCATTGCCATTGAAGTGTCCGTACCATTTTATCTTGAAATCATTAGTCTAAATTACCTGAAATACAGGCACAAATAAAGACTTTGAGTTACACTTGACGCTCCTTGTCAGTTATTTAATCCAGAAGTTAGGGTCTAATAACTTGGGGGTCAAATCAAAGATTTCATGCGCAATCATACGCAAATATCGAGTCCACCGATATTACACGCAGAACCTGTATTTAAACACAAATCAGTCGCAACTGATTTTACCACAGATTTCACTGTTCTGATCCAGTCTGCCTTGCATATCTACTTTGCTTCCCACACTGTACCTATGAGGCGACCTCTACGGCAGACGTGAAAGGAAGTGCCATGATGCCACTCAGAACGCCTTTCCAGTTCAAATCCTCGGAGTGCCCACATTATTATGCACAAAATAGAGGATACGCAAGTGTTTTACTGTCATTGACAGAAAAGGTAGCCACTGCAAGTGTGTAAAAGTTAATTTGTATTGATTATAGCATAATTAGGCAAATTCTCCCAAACTTCCTTCAAGATTATTTGTACACCAGGAGGGCCGGTTCCAGTTCAATTCCATAATGGACTCAGAGAGGTTTCGTGTGCATTAATAACAGACCCAATTTATCACTCTCGGTTCAAATTTTCAGAAAATGTAACCATAAAGTACATTCACAGTTCATTTAGTTTTCCTCTTCAATTGGTTTGGAACAATGTTTTTCTTGCAATATTTCTTTGAAAGCTTATGGTCAATGGAAATTATTTTAAAAAATATTACATCTTTCAGTATGTTGTTGGTTTGCCTGTATCTCTATCATGTGGTGTGTGTTGGCATTTAAATTTGCCATATGAATTTCTGACCCAGCCAAAAGGTTGAAAGTAAAGATGTCATTATGAATTTTCAGGGGACCTACTGACAAAAAGAAAAGCAGTTTGCAGGTTCAATACTAACGTTTTAAGGATTATGAATTTGATTTCAGGATTTGTAATTGAACAATAACCTCAATTAGTTTTCAAATGTTAATCACATTCAGGCTAGTGGCTTGAAAACATTGTAAAAACACATTTTAAAAACCATTCAATTCATTGTGAAGGATTTGTCCTGTAAAATCGGCCTAGGATAAATACTGGCCTATCCAGAATGATTTGACATGTTCAAAAATCACTGATATTAAATATGGTATTCATTATCTGAATTATGGTGCCAATTCTTCTGTTGGGGTAAATATTTGAGATGAAAATGGTTCAAAGGTCTAGAGGGAGAAAATCTCCATTGAAACACATTCAGCTGATCTTAAAGGGGACATCAGTGAATTTATAGGTAATAGCCGAAATATCTTATTCCATGCAAATAACTTAAAAAAAAAACAACTACATGAAATAAATCTACAGTGCTGTGAAAAAGTATTTGCCCCCTTCCTGATTTCTTACTTTTTGCACATTTGTCACACTTGCATGTTTCAGATCATGAAACAAATTTTAATATTAGACAAAGATAACCCAAGTAAATACAAAATGCAGTTTTTAAATGATGATTTCATTTATTATGGGAAAAAAGCTATCCAAACCCACCTGGCCCTTTGATTCTTTGAAATAGAGTGTTGTGCACAAACTGCATATGGCTTGTATGCAATACTCATTTTTAAATCATTGGCAAGCAAAATAATTTTTTGGGACAGGACTGGAGGGTTCCTTCTACCGGACACATGTGTTTCTGGAGGAGGGATTCAATGAAGAAATACAGCTACTTTGGTTGCATTTTGCTCAATGTGGCTTTTTGTTTTGGAATTTATATCTTATTCAACAAAATCAAATGCCAATGTGTTGGCTTACTTATTATGCCAACAGCTCAAGAACTTCGGTATACCCCCTGGTACATTCATTGCACCATTCTGTTCAATCTGGGGTAGAATATTGCCTGATTTTTCCTGATAGTGGAATGTCTGTTCTGTTATAATAAGGTACATTTCAGACATTACTGAGTTAGTGAGTTATACTTGTTTCTTATAAGGTGTGGGAAGTGTTTATATAAGGTTGCGAGCACAGAAGTGGGAATTGCTGGCTTTTCATTGCAGGGTGAATGTTCTGACCGTTAAATAAGCAGTTCCTTTAATGAGTATGTGTACTGGCTCGTGGGACTCTGAAGAAAAATTGACAAAATTCTAAACTTTATCATGAAGAAAAGGTTTGTTTTGTGTTTGGAGAGGTTACTCATGAACACTGATGTCTAACTGCAACTATATTGATAAACTCATGCCAAATTCAACCAGAAAATCATTAATTCATATTGAATTTCATGCGTCAAAAGTTGGTTTGTGTTAAAATATATGATTTTATGATTTGACAGTGCACCATTTTGAGGGATCTGAGTTCAGAGAGCCACCTGGATAGCAGTCTTATTTGGCTCCTAGAGAGTAGGTAATTTGGACAGTAATGCTAAGATGAGTTATACTTGTGGTCAAGGAGTTTATGATCCCAGAAATGTATGGTGTTAACCCCCAGCCATTTTTCAATTCTCAGTATCATTTTTTTTTTTACAACTTCAATGCTGAATTTTCATGAAGATTTTTTTTTAATGTTTGCAGCCCTTTTTCTCTATCAAAATTATGAAAATAAACTGAAATATGATCAAATTCTAAATGCTTCAAGTGTCTTGACTCAGTTGAGGCATTCCCTTCCTCTCTGTGAAGCTGAAATCTTCAATTATAAAGCCTTAAATGAGGTAACACATAACCCCCTTGCACAGAGGCCAAATCTGGCTAAGGGCAAAGTTTGTAGGCGGTTAGTTGATACTAACAAATCCAGTAACTCATTTGAATCCTCACCAGATGGAACCAGCAAAAGGTTGCCTCCGAGGTACAGCTGATTGATTTAAACGGCCAAAAGTTAAGTTTGAATGACAGTAGAAGGATAAAACCAAGTCATACATAAATTGTAATTTTCTATCAGTTCAAATGTGATGTTACACAGGGTGCCTCCTTTCCATTCTCCATCGGCATCCTCCGTTAGGTTCGGATCCAAGCGGTTTTAGTGCGCAAGTGCACTGCCGGTAACCTACTGTCTCAGCCCGAGAGGTGATGTAGGAGTCTGCTGCGCGCGTATTCTAGGGCAATGATGCCCGTGTACTTGGACCAACTTGTGTGGAACACATTCAACTCTCGAAGTGGTCACAAATACAACTACTGGTATAGCCACTGAGAAACCAAAAATTAGCCTGAAGTGTGTTAAAGGTGTAATTTCTACAATATGCTTCCAAAACAGTCATTCCAAGACATGGACTCACCTAGTCAAAATAGACCCGACAAAGAAGCAAAGTAAAACAATGTGTGTGTGGATCTTTTTATTATCATTACTTCATAAAATATACACAAATACTGTTGTAAATAAAGTTAAGTGTGTTAAAGAACTGTACAAGATATCAGTACACAATACATAGTGACCGCCCAAAAAAAAAAAAAAAAAAAAAAAAACCCATTCAACAACCCTCCCAACAGAAATGTCACGCTGCCACATATATAACCGGGGGCTTGTTTACACAAATGGTGCCATCACCTAGTCTGATGCGCTGTGTCGATAAAATGCATCAGTGCCCGAATCAAAACTAAAATTAAGTTAAAATTCATTATCAGGGGTGTAAAGCCAAATAAAATACCTCAGATCACCAGAAGTCTCTCAATCCACATGCAAAATGTAGGCACACTGCATCTATGGAGGAAAAGTCTTGTGGCATGAGATTTGCCATTGAGAACTGTACCAGAACAAACACACAGTACTACCAGTAGTACCTGTACACAAAAGAATACAAATGTGGTCAGACAGCAAGCAAATACTCCTTGTGACTAAAATGACCAATCAAATAAGACTGAGCTAAGACAGCGCTTGAGGTGCACTGGTTTCAAGTGCAGTGATGACCATAAGTAGCACAAATACAAAGATGTTAGGAATATCTAATGTTAAATATGACGACAGATGACAAGGGCAGACGCTGAACTAAAGGCCATGAAGCCTGGAGAGAAATGGTCACAGGAATGGATTACATCTAGACGGCCGAGAGAACCAGTTTCGGGCAAGGGAGGAATACAGACGTTTGAACTCTTTCATTGCATTCAACTCAAAAACCAAATGCTGAGGAAGGAAGATTGCAATGCTGATGACACCATCCTAATCCTCGCTGTGATTGGCTGTATGTACATGCAAGCTTGGTTTGAGTGTCGCCAAAGATGTGAAAATGCTCCAGATGCACCCTTAACCCAGAGAGAGAACAAACTATTGTTCATACAAAAAAAAAAAAAAAAAAACCAAGAGGAGACCGTCAGTGTGGAAACTGCAACTCAAATGGCAGTTTAACTACAGCTATCCCCAACTTCATTCGAACCCCCCATTACACCAAATTTAAAAAAAAAAAAAAAAAAAAAAGGTAAATTCCTTTTCCACATAACACCTGAATACAACCGACCACAGTTTGGCTTTACACAAGAAAAAAAAAAAAACCCCAAGATATTTACAGCGACATTAAAAAAACAAAAAAAAACAAATCCATATTAGAACACCTCCCAGGTCTTAAACACCGAATTCTGCAAGCCCATCCCCACCCCCAGCTTCACCCCTAAAATTCCAGAATTTAAACGATGAACCCAAAGACATTCAGAAGAATTATAACGGTCACAACAGGCAGAAAGTACAATACAGCTCCTGTTAATGGAGAACTGAATCCAAGGGTTTACAAATGCAAACCCAGTCTTGGAGTGATGTGGCACTGAAGCAGGTTCAGTCAAAGTTAAGAATATTAAATGTGGAGGGTCAGTCCCCTTGGACCAAGCCTTTGTTAAAAAGCAAGGAATGCTCAAACTTAGAGAGGGAGGCAACTCCAAGGAAAGGAGAGCGTACACAAGATGGCACAAGGGAGAGAGAGCGGGTAACTATCCATCTATCCCTTGCTCTCCCTTTCTCCAGTTTGATTACAAGTCATTAGTTAATCTTGTGGTCGCCATTTCTCAAGCAGACCTGCTTGAAATAAAATGCAAAAGCACAGAACAAAAACAATTCACAGGTATTGCAGTAAGACACCAATAAAAAAAACAGGAAAAGTTCATGACTTCATGCTCCTTTCCTGCGACTTCTGCTACAGAACGATTCACATTCTCATATTTCTGTCCTTCACTCCATTTGCCCACCTCCATCACACTTACTCAGTCTTCTCCCCAACCCACTCTGTTCTTGCAAATAAAAACATAAAAGCAAGTAATTGCAAGCCCACCCAAAGCAACTTTCTGTGTTTATGAGTCGTAAAAACAAGTCACTATATTTGATTATATTCCTATACCATGAATTGCTAATTGACCTTTTTTTGCATATTGACAAGTTCACACATCATCAGAAGCACTGTAAAATATAGCTTATGTATGCGAACCTTAAATTATTCGCAAGTTATTCTTTACCGGAACATACCTCAAGAAAGTACACGTTATAACGCAAAACCTGTAAACTGACGTTGCTGTATGCACGTGTTAAGGGTTGCTTTCGGTGTTTAGCAAAATGGAATTGAATTTGTGATGAGGATACCCCCAAAGTGTTTCATCAGTAATCGCACCCGCAGTCGGCCAACAGGGGAACAGGAAGTTCTGGTCACTCGGTAACTCAATGGTGGGAAGGGTCAGCTACTCCTCAGGCTTCAGTCCGGTTTCTCCGACGAAGACCGTAAGATCGGGACGAAGCCCACACCCCTCGCACTCGGAAACAGAACCACAAATTTCATGCTTCCCTCTTCTGGAATTTCATATTGTTCCCTGTCTTGCATTCTCCGTCCCGTTGGCATTAAACACAAACAAACAAAAAGAGACATCTGGAGGGGGGGTTCGGCTCGAAGCCCTGCGATGGCAGCCACACTGTAGAAAGAGAAGTCAATAAAATAGTTTTAATATATTAAAAAAACAAAGATTTTGAAAAGGGACGTTGTGGAGGGTATGGTGACTGGAAGAGTCTTTCTAATTAAAAGAGATCATTTGCACCCATCCCCCCCAATGAAAGAACATTCATTAGGCTACACGGTGACTCAGCAGATAATGAAACTTGACAAAAAAGTGACAACATGCTGAAAGTATGACACACGAGAGGCACCATCTGACCCGTTTCAAGTGCCACAACAAACTGGCCAACAAGACAAATAGCCAAAAGTTACACCAAATGTTACAGGAGTTTTCCCAAGGGTCGTCAATACAGGAGCCATGACCGGACAGAACCTTTGCAGACACCTTTTGGGGCAAGGGTCAGACTCCAGTCCTGAATGGCCAAAACATCTAATTTGGGCAAGTTTCTACATAAGATATTTATTTATGTCACTGATTGGAGGAAGAGTCCACATACATTGTTCTCCAGGCATTAACTGGCTGGAGAGGGAGAGAAGACCGAGCTAGTTATCCACCCCTATGAATTGCATCTTCAAGCGCTCATCAAATTTGCATGGGGATACGTAAGGGTGTAGATGCAAGCCTATCCACCGGAACTTATTTCAGACGAATACTGTCCGAGAGACCTGACTGGCTAGTTGATGTAGGCGCCAACTCTTGAAATGAACCTTCCTCCTTCAGCTAAAAGGGATAGCATCAAAGGCTAAATCCACACAGTTCTATTTTTTATTTTTAAACACACAAGTTTTACTGCATTTCTGCACTACTCTGGCATCGTTGAACCCCAAATACGTTGACGCTTGAAAAGACTGCTAACCCTGTTGAATTCTGAAAACTCCAGGGACTTCATATTAGTGTAGACGAAAGTCATTTTTGTTTTAGAACTCCAATTTAAACAGAAAGCATAATAGTCTGGATGTAGCCTAACACAGATGCGTGCTAAATAATAAGGTATGTTTGAGAGCGAGTCCTGTGATTGCAAAGTTCTCCAATCGAGTTATTGAGTTGTCTGTACTCGGACCGAAAACAGCGTGTGCACTTGGTAATGTGCCTTCAACTGATAAATTAGCCTTGCACAATCGACATGCGTACTTTTTCAGGAGACTGGGCTGAAGTTTTGGTCACTCACTGGGAAGTGAACGACGCCATTGCTGCTGTAACTTTGGGGCGCCTCCAGCTTTAGTCATTCTGCTTTGCTACAGTGATTGGTCAGTTTTGTGATTGACAAGTAACAGTAACCAATTGGTAAGAGTGAGAAAACACACCACCGCATCAGTGGTGGATGGGCTGTCCAGACCTTCACAACTCGCCATGCAAATTTGAGGATGGCAGAAAACTGATTCAACAGGGGTTGGATACCAGGCTACAGGAGACCACAAAAGCCAGCAGACAGTGTGAACGCCAGTACGTGGAACCCCCGTTACAGGCCCCATTATAACTGAGACCTGCGGCGGCGGGCAGGGGCCCCTCACCTGTCTGTGAGCAGAGATGAGAGCCGAGCTGCAGGCCTCATTTCCCCAGGTGCTCAAACGGCATGCTGACCTGTGGGACAGACAGGGAGAAGAGGAGCACCAGGTCATGAATATTTTGCATCATAGACAGGACTAAAGGTTCAAACAAACCTGAAACTCAATTGGTCTGTCACCCTGCCACGCCCATTTGGGAGCAGTGTACAAGGCTGAAACGATATGCCAAAGTAGTTAATGTCTCAAAGATACTGCATACAAAGTTTCACGGAATTTGATCAATATTTGTGATCGCCAGAGGTAAGGGGTTATTCAAATAGGTATCTATGGGTGAAGAAATGTGAAAGGTCAAAAAACTGCCATTTTTCAGAAATTGCAAAAAACCCCTAATTTATATCTTGAGAAATGTTGTATTCTACTTACATACGAAGTTTCAGTACTTCAACTATATTAGAAAGGTCTAAAATGAACAACCTAAATTGGTCAAATTAACTTTCTGGGGATGGGAGGCTGTAATGCAATCCAAAAGTAGTTAATGGGCTTAAGATGATGCATATGACCATGTTCACAAAGGACTGACATTTTACACCATTTTAATCACTCAAGCTGGTCAACGACCATTTCAGTTAAAAATATTTAGCATTACTTGGGCCTAAAATCAAGGGTGTTGCGTATTAAGGCCTGCTCAGTTCATGCCAAACAAATAGCCAAGCAATTCCAGGGATTGCAATAAAATTTACAAACTTTCTCTGGTGGCACTACTGCAATTCTCACCAAGTCCTTGCGTGTGATTGGCTAATGCGCCAGAGGTTAAAGGAGGTCAAATCTCCATTTCGAAATGTAAGCTTCCGGTAAACGTAGCAACCGATACTCTCTGCTAGCGACACAATATACACCTTAAATATTTGCTTTGTGTGAACATACACAATTGTGCAATAGAATCCCAGAATTTTACAGAAATGCTAAAAACCTGCTATTGAACATTGTCTCCCAAAAAAATGCAGTTACAGTTCCAATATAGTAACTTGCCTGCATTGCCTGTCGCATGAGCATGCAAAGAAAAAACCAGTTTCGCATGCTGAAGCCACAAGAGTGGATCACTACGCAAATATTCCCGTGCCACCCTTGGCAAGGTTTGGTCCTGTTCTTGCAATCCCTCGAATTATTCACAATTTTCGCATAAAACATCAACTGACAAGTAAGTTAGACGTCAGTAAATACAGGTGTCAGTCGAAAGGCTGTTTCACACCTGGTTTTCGCTGGGCCTAAAGATTTGTTTGGCACTGCAACTGGCGTTGTCTTCTGGTTTTACACCGTTTTGTGAAAGTGGGCTATAACAACAGTTTCCATGGGCTACACCAGCAGTGCCATTGGGAGGGAATAGTTCAATTCTGAGACCAAATTTCTTAGCCCAGGGCTTATCGAACGCTGCGGTTTTCAATCAGGAAACGTCAAGCCAATTTCCATTATTTTTTTTTCACAAGGAAAATGCAAACTAGCCTGTCCATCAACTAGTGCAACATTGATTGCTTACGTCCCAGGTCCCACCTGATGCTACCCTAGCCAACGGAGGCGCACTGTGCAAGTGTATGTTGGGGACATAAAGGGGTATTTAACATCTGGGCGCTAATGAGAGAATTCCACACAGCTACTGAAGTAGGCATCTGCCTGCACTGATTTTTCATGGACTTGAAAGCATGAACACTGAAGTCTACATCCTAGACCCATCCCACTCCCAACCCACAGACGCCCTTCTCTTGCGTCAAGTGCCGTCACTGTATGCCCCATGCAGGGAAACTCTGCACTCTCTACACAAACCCTGCTATAACCACAAACTCATCATCCTTCACCACAGTGCTCAACCTTAAATAAACACATTGCAACAAACCCCATCTTAACTCTTTTCCCCATAGACTTCCCCATCCCTTTCCCCATAATGACTACAAATGACGACCCCAGGGGGAGGCTGGGGAAAAGCTCCATTGATATACAGATAGGTGCCATAAGTAGTCATTGTAGGGAAAACAATTACAGCTGTTGCTGAAGCAAAACTGAAATACAATAATACTATTGAAGTTAAAAGTTGAAATTCGCCAAGGCGTCACGTGTAGTCATTGTGGGGAAAACTGTTAACAGGCATTTTATTCCAATAATGAGCAGACATCTTATTTTTTTCTATGAATTAGAAAATACTGCTAGTTTTAAACTGCCATTTGCTTTACAAGTCAAATATTCTTAATACAAAGGATTTCGTGCACCAGAGGTGGCAGTGAACCAGAAATTCAACTGGTATCCCGCCCTGCCACACCCATTTGGGAGTGGGGTACAAGGCTGAAATGAAACACCAAAGTACCTTATGCCCTAAAGAGGTTGATTGCTAAGTTTCATTACATTTGATCAATATTTGTGACCGCTAAAGGTTAAAGGTGTCCATGGGTGAAGGAATGTCGAAAGTCATAAAACCGTCAACTTTCAGAGATCCTCAAAGCCCGTCAATTATATGTTGACAGGTTGTATACTACTCTCGTACCAAGTTTCAGCCCTTCATCTGTAGTAGAAATGTCTCAAATGAACAGCTTCAGTTTTCTCAGTATGACCACCCTGCCATGCCCACTTTTGGGGATGCGAGGCTGAAACGAAATCCCAAAGCAGTCTACGCGGTAAAGATGTTGCATAACAAGTTTAGTCAAATTTGATAAATATCTGTGACCGCTTGAAGTTAGGGGTCAAATTCTTTACAGACAACAAACGACAGACAACGATGGAGTTCACAATTTCTTAACTCAGAGGGTGAACGACCAGTTGAATAAAAAAATTAAAAAAAAAAAGTAAGTTGGGCATTTCATTTGTTATTTTTGCAGTGAACTTTAACAATGCTAATCCACAGTGCCATACATGAGGAGCCAGAGGCCGGATCGAAGAGCTCTGGCTCATCTCTGTCAGCAGCGGTTCTGCCGCTGGGAGGCTGGAAAAGCAGCTTGGCCGGCCGTACCTGCGATGTTGAGATGCGGTCATGGCGGGCAGCGAGGTCGGACGAGGAAACGTTTGCAGGGGCTCCCCGATGCAGCCTCATGGCCACCTTCCTCTCCCTCTCCGCGCGGGAGATCGCTCGAGGCGACGCGTTTCCTAATGGGGGCGGCAGGACACGTCAACATGATACCATCACTTGGATGACATTCCATTCGGGAAAGGTGTGTTCCGAACATAACGAGCCCTCAGGCCAGAGAGGGATACAAAATCCACAGCCAAGAACTAGACTTGGGTTCCCAACATCGCAGCCCTCAAGGGCCAACTGCTGGTTTTCCACCCACCCTTTACCTGGAAGTCAGGTGAGGTGAGTCAGGCCAATCAGAAGCAATAATTGTTCACTTAATTGTGGGAAGGAAAGAAAACCAGGACTGGATTTGGATTTGAGGGCCTGATTTGGGCGACCCTGCACTCGACCATATATCAGTATCCTTTCAAATGCTAATTCCAAATGTTACGTGAAATTCTTAAAGCTTGGCACACTTCCGTCGGCTAGTGATACCTTAAAGGAGCAGTGTCACAACTACTGTGCATGCTCACAAATTAAAAAGAAGTAAATCCGCTCAACTGCCAGTCAAAATCAAGGTCTTTTTCTTCTGATTATTTGCGATGGCAACCATCTTCATTCTTCGTCTTTCACAGCTTAAGCTTAAAATAGCACTTTGAATCCCTGAATTTCCATGGACAGCTCCCCAATATAAAAAGCATCATGCCAGAGTAACTAAAATATATAAATATAATGCAAGACGAAGACAGACTGGCAACGATGCTATCAGATTATGACTTGCAGATTCACCTCCTGAGGATGTACGTTCAGAGCATGTGCAGTAATCGTGACACAGCTGCTTTAAGATGTTCGCATAATCGTTAAGAGTTCAAGAGACCGATTAGTTTCCATTTTAGCTGAACTCAAACATCCAGACCAGGTCTTTTTTCCCACAAAAATGTTGTTTGAGAACAGCCTGTCTGCAATGACAAATATAAGCTTTGCATTCCATCTATGCTAGCGCTACAGAAAGCCAATATGTTGCTACCAGTGATATCTGCCGCTGTTGGCGCATCGCTATCCGACAGAACCTCTGACCCACCTGACTGCGGTACTCGGGACGCAGGGGTGGAGATGGCCGCCTCCGGTCCGTTCCTGACCCGGTTGGGGGCGGGGGGGTTTGGGCCGGGCGGCAAGGCGCGAGCCCCAGACCCCCGCGGTCCGCCCACTATTCTCTCGTCCCGCTCCTCTCCTCCTCCCCGTCTCTCCCTCTCTCCATCCTCTCCTGTTCTGCTGGCCCCCTAAAACAGAGCGTAAACACACTCACCGAGCTGCAGAAATAGCACAGGAATCTGCACAATCCCTGCGCAATCCTGGCACTCGTCAGATATTACATCTCCCTTAGCAGTCATTGGTTTTTGATAGTGAATTTCAGCATTCAGTGGCTAATTGTGTTACCCTCCTACAGAAGACTTAACTAACAGATGCAGTGCAGTACAACCATAACTCTTGGGACTGAGCTGACTGATGTTTTATATGGACTGTAACTTGTTTGATCAATGTTTTAGAGCAGTTTCAATGAGCCTTCTTAAGCACTAATAGTACAGTGGATAAAATTATCTGCTAAATAGATGTAGATCACCATCCAAATATGTTCCCCACTGAACATACCGTATCACAAGTAGTAATTCAAATTATTTTATTCAGAATGAATTTTTTCTTCATTTCAGAGTCACATTTGTATAATATACTGTAAAAGTTTAGCAAGAATACTTTTAATTCTCCAATCTTTCAGGCACTTCAGCAATGTACTCAAATAATTTGAAATTATTCCAAGGTCTTCCTTAAAAAGTCCAGAATTACGCTGCAAAAGGACCATGGTTTCAGTCATTCATTCAAAATCTTTTGAACAGAAATTCCTCAAAAATAATAACTTCAACTGATACCTATTTTTGCAAAATTGTTTGGAAAAAAGTGCAAAATTCATTTTCAGGAATAAGATCAAGACTTTTCTGACGCATTTCAGTCTCAAGTCAAGCACATAAGTTTCTCTCTCCTGCCTTACAACCATCCTAATGTTTGCCTTTCCCAACCAGAAAATAACATGACCAATCAAACTGAAGGCTGCGAAGGACAAACTGCAACAGGCTGTTTGCACAGCTTCAGTTCATGACACTGCAAAGGAGCTCCAACAATACCCTCAGTGTCAGTGCTAATAATCAATACCTTACACACACACATTTAGCATGAATCACAGATTAACTCAAAGATGCCTGACATTTAACAGATTCTAAAGGTCCCCCATCATATCACCAGGTGCACAGCCAATTAGCCACTACAAACCATTTCAAATCTGTCCTTTGTGACTTCATAAAGGGGTTGGATCGCCCAGAATAATGAAGGAACTGATTAAAGGGTCTTTCACATATGTTGTACGACGATTATACAACAGGTCTACGACAAATGTTGGGCAATTCCCGAGACACTCCTGAGTATGTGTTATGAAATTCACGTATTCTATGACAAAAATGGCTGTCAGAGACTCGTAGAATTTTGATCATGTTCAAAATTTTTTCAGCATCGTAGGCGATTCTCCATGTCAGGCCCATTTCGTTGATCTGTCATGCAGCGCCCTACAAGGTTGTTCGACTGTGTTATGCTTGACCTACGAATTTTGTCTAACTTTTGGGGTCCTCTGAGGTCCTCGTTATCTTTGGAATTTCCTATGATGACCAATGGTCGTCCTACGATAAATCCACGACAGTCCAAGGAATGTTCCACCATTACACATCCTTTCTGCAACTGTCATGGGTTAATCGAACGATTACAATTACATCCTACGTCAGTTGCACAGCTGTCGGGTCATTCCATATGAACTCAACCAAAGTACAATAATATTCCATGGTCACCAACTCAGATTTGGCTCAAATTTATTTTGGCAGTACCTCTATATTCATATTGAACGCATGCAAAATTTTAGGGTGCTACTCCAAGGAGTTTCCAAGATATGGGCCCCCAAAAATCAAGGGCAATGTATAAGCGAATCGCAAACGTTAATTTATAGGGATTTTGGAGGCCAATATTTTAGGAACAAATCATAGGTATGGGCTGAAAATTGCTACCCAGGGTAATTTGAGTCCACGCTCTCAGAATCGGTTGTCAAAATTTATCAATCTCTTTTCATTTTCAAGATATTGGCCTCTCAAATATGAAACTTTTTATGGTTGGAAATCAAAAATTCAGCTTTCTAGGGCCTCCGATGAGGCCAGGACCTTTTCCAGAGGCTAAATTGTGCTGTATTCCTTCTATTTGAGGACAGTTCTGTCTATACAAGGAAGACTGACCGCATCCAAGGCATAATAGCGAAGTTGGGAGACCCTGAAAAGGGTACCATCTGAAAAAGTCACCTTTTTGCCAATTTTGGATTGGCAAGTTCACCATGCGGGCAGTTACCCATGGTAATGAAACTTGTTCTACATAAATTTATATATCTTGGCTTTATTTGCTCAGAATTACAACTTGTTTTCTCATCTCCTTCACTATTTAATCATATTATCAAATAGGCATTTAGGGGTAAAAACGTCTACCACGACTACCAAGACTTATGACCAGAGCAGGGCTTATGACATCATATACTTGGATTTTCAGAAAGCATTTGATATAGTACCGCATAAGAGACTAATTTTTAAAATGAGCTCCATTGGAGTTACAGGAGGTATTCCGGAGTGGATTCAAAACTGGTTACAGGACAGAACACAAAGAGTGGTGGTCAATAGTATCTCATCTGAGCTAGGTATGGTGGGGAGTGGCGTCCCCCAGGGATCGGTGTTGGGACCCCTGCTGTTCCTCATCTACATTAATGACCTTGATAGGAATATTGAGAGCAGACTAGTTAAATTTGCAAATGATACTAAATTGGGAGGTTTGGCAAATAGTTTAGAGCCCACTTAAGTGATTCAGGATGATTTGGATAGAATCCAGAATTGGGCAGAAATGTGGCAAATGAAATTTAATGTAGCGAAATGTGAAGTTGTACATGTAGGTAATAAAAACATTAGACGGGATTACTTCATGGGAGGTTAAAAACTGGAATCTGCTCCACACGAGAAAGATCTGGGAGTGATTGTTGACCAAACCCTCACAGGCTCTAGCCATTGTGCCGTAGCAGTTAAAAAAGCCAATCGGATGCTGGGATACATTGCCAAAAGTATTGAGTACAAATCTAAGGAGGTGATGCTTCTTTTGTACAACACATTTGTCAGACCACATCTGGAGTATTGTGTGCAGTTCTGGGGACCATACTTTAAGAAAGATATAGAGGCTCTAGAAAAAGTTCAGAGAAGAGCCACTAAGCCAATTCCAGGTATAAAACATGAAAGCTGTGAGAAGAGGCTGAAGATCCTTAATCTCTTTAGTCTTAGGAAAAGGAGACTAAGGGGTGATCTGATTGAGGTCTTTAAATATGTTAAAGGGATTAACAAAGTGAATTATGTAGGATTCCTTCGACCAAGTGTTGTTAGTAGAACTCGGGGTCACAAATAGAAGTTGACCAAAGGTAAATTTAGCACTGATATTCGGAAATATTTCTTCACCCAAAGAGTAATTTCGATGTGGAATAGCTTGCCTGACCATATTGTTGAGGCAGAGACCTTGGGGGTTTTCAAGAGTAGGCTTGACTTAAAGCTAGATACCATTGAGTCATTGAGTATCTGAAGGCATATATTCACAATAGTATAAAAAACTGGTGAGCGTAGTTGGGCTGAACGGCCTATTCTCGCCATTCATGTTATGTTATGTTATGTTATGTTACGTTATGGGTATTGTAAATTACCTACCTTATTGCATCATCTCTGGTTAAAACAATACCCATGAATCATGATGCAATACAAGGGAGATCTGATGCAATACCCATGGAAGATGATGCAATACCTGGGAGATCCTAGTTAGGGAATGCAGATGTCAGATTATCTTAGGAAATGATGTAACTTGATCTTATGAGTAGGCACTGTCTATTTAAAACTTCTAGTTGCAGAACAAAGGGGATAATATTGGGCATTTTTACCCCAAAATACCTATATTTGATAACATGATTAAATAGTGAAGGAGATGAGAAAACAAGTTGTAATTTTGAACAAATAAAGCCAACATATATACATTTATGTAGAACAAGTTTCATTACCATGGGTAACTGCCTACATAGTGAATTTGCCAATTCAAAATTGGCAAGAAAAAGTGACTTTTTCAGCTGGGTCCTTTTCAGGGTCTCCTAACTTCACTATTATGCCTTGGGTGCAGTCAATCTTCCTTGTTGAGACAGACCTGTCCTCAAATAGAAGGAATCCAGCACAATTCAGCCACTGTAAGGAATCCTGGCCTCATGAGGGGCCCTTGAAAACTGAATTTTTGATTTCCGCATATAAAAAGTTTCATATTTGAGAGGCCAATATCTTGAAAATGAAAAGAGATTGATAAATTTTGACAAGAGATTCTGAAAGCATGAACCCAAATTACCGTGGGTAGCAATTTTTAGCTCATACCTATGATTTGTTCCAAAAATATTGGCCTCCAAAATCCCTATAAATTAACTTTTGCAATTTGCGCAGGCATGGCCCTCGATTTTTGGGGGGCCATATCATGGAAACCCCTTGGAGTAGGACCCTAAAATTCTGCATGTGTTCATTATGAATATAGAGGTACCCCCAAAATAAATTTGAGTCAAATCTGATCAGGTGACCCAGGGACCTCTGGTTGACTTCATATGGAATGACCCTGTCTTGATATTTTTTTATGACTTATTTTCCTACGACTTTAGTATGACATGTTATGTGACCGCTACTATGCAACCTTCAAATCCTCCTCTCCCTAACGTACATCAATCCCTTCAGTCGAAGACCCGCTAAGATCGTACGACAAAAAAAAAAAAAAAAAAAAAAGTTTAATTCATACGACGTATGTGAAAGCCCCTTAACTGGTTGGCTGAAGTTGATCAGTCCTTCTTGCCTCTGGGCAGTCTCGTCCCCGTATGACATCACAAAGAAATAAACCACTTGTAATGGCTAAATGGCATTACACCTGGTGACATGATAGGAAACCTTTCAAAAAAAAAAAAAGAAAAAGAAAAGTATAATTTTGGCAAGAAAGGACCCATTATCTTCAATCCACTTCAATACACCCAGCTATGGTGACCAGTCAGATCAGAGTCAGTCTGATGTTTCAGTGACTACACATTGGCAGTACTTTTCTCGTCGCATTTAAATAACTTACGAATTTGAGCATGTTCCAGTCGAAGACGTAGTCGTAGGAGAAGCCCTGCCTGTGGAAGAGGTTTCTGAAGAGCTGCCGCAGGTAGGAGTAGTCGGGTTTGTCATCGAAACGCAGCGAGCGACAGAAGTTCAGGTACGTGGAGAACTCAGCTGCAGGGTTCAGAGCGAGAGGACAAGATGGAAGAATCATCATTCATTAAATATTACCCACAAGGGTGGGCATATAGAGAAATAAACAGAGGGAGGTCTTGCTAAGGTGGGGTCAGGGGGACACACTCTTGGGGCCTGATTTACAAAGACCTATAACGAGGACCAAAACCTTAAGCACTCCCAAAACCCACAACACGATCGATGATTGCCATGGGAGTCTGTTTTACACTGATTGTGGTAAGTTTTTGTAGCGTCAAAGGCCCTCCCTGTCAGGAGGGTATTAAGCACCTAGCAATTGAGAGAGGGGACACGCTGCTGAAGAATTTACTTCTGACACTATGCCTGTACTTGCAAAGGTATGCATCTTTCCTAAATTTCTCAAAAGACACACTCCGTTTTGTGAGTTACCGATGGAATACTCAAATTGCCATCACCATAGGCGCCGATTTTTGCTTATACTGCTGGGTGCTCAAAACCCAAAATAACTTATTGCTACAAAAAAAAAAAAAAAAAAATAATAACAATTCATAAATAACTAAGCAGTTAAACGCAACTGTTTTTGCAATGTAGCTAGAACATTACCAGGTATGACCGACATGAACGCCGCGCATGCGCGCACACACACACACACACACACACACACACACACAAATGCACCGATGATACACATCACACAGTTACCACCCAATCTGGGGTGCGTTTCCCAAAATCACAGATGCTAACTTACGTAGTTGGGCCTATTGACTGTGAATGGACGAACTATGTAAGTTGCTAACTTAGCAACTACGCATTTGGGAAACGCGCCCCAGTTCAAGAGGCCCATCTGAGTAAAGAGTGTTGGCCACAATCCAACACAGAAACTGGTTATACTATATGCCAAGCCAGAGAATATGCAAACGCATGGCTTCCCTATGTGCTGGAAGTCATTGAACCATGATGTACTTTGCAGCACCTTACCTACTCAATTCATTCATTCTGCTGTCAACGATCAGCAGTGGGTCAATCCACCTCAATTCAACAAGTGGGTTCTGCTCGACCATCTCAGATTTGCTTCAAATTTTTACCAGATGAAGAACAACCATAATAACTAACTCATGCAAAATATTAGACTTATATATCAAATATATACAGAGAAAAAAATTTGTGAACATGGTACCCCCTCACGTTTTTGGTGCATTTTATGATCATCTTAAATCTACAGCAAAGTTCATACTGCATTATCTCAAAAAGTTTTCTAGGTAGAGTCATGAAATTTTCAGGGCAGAAAGCCTGCTATCTATAGATGTCATTTGTCTTATTTGAAGGAATAGCCTTGGTTTTGACCATGGTGTGACATTGTGAAATTTGGAAAAAAATTTAGCACTTTCACGAACTCCTATATTCACTGGCCCATCAAACACAAACTAAACATGGCAAGTGTCAAATAACTAGAGGTTCTTTTACATAAGTCTATATTGTTTTGATATTAACATAACTGGTTGTGTAGCATGCATATTTCTTGCATTTTTTAAAAAAAATAAATCGCAAAAATATTATTTTTCATTAAATTTCATCTTCCAATTGCTCAGGTATGACAGGCTGTACCAATCAACAAAACATATTTCTGGAATATAAGAAGGGCATCTTATATGCATACTGCATGTGAAATTTCAAGATGGTTCTAGGACTCAAACCAGGCAAAATATTTTTTTGAAAAATAGACATATCGTTGCAATTTACGTCATCGCCAGTATAGGTTTGAACACTGTCACACATTTACCATAACTCAAAGAATTTTATTTATTTGAAAAACACAATCTAATGAATTAATCAACATTGTTTCCAACTATAAACAGACATGATGAAACCTTATTTAATGTTTTTCAGTTGTTCTGTGCAACGTTTTTTGTGTTTCCTGTGGAACTGTGTATCGCCTCCCAGTTGTTGTAACAGGTGAATCGATGATTTCAAGGAGATGGCTCAGCGGAACCCAGCAAACATCATCTTTTTCTGGGCCAGAAGAAGCTTTTTTGTTTGGACCATGTGGATGCATGAACAAAACTTGAACATCATTTTCCTCATGGTCAACGCTTTTGATATTGCCTATCCACCACTCTCGGTCATACATGCAACTGATGTATTTTCCAGGTATCATGTCCTGTAACTTTAGAGTTGGTGTTGGATCAGAGAACACTTCCTGTGATTGCTTCATTCTTTCACCCGTTCCAAGACAGATCTGAATGATATCTCAGGAGTGGGTCTTATTTATACCTGATGATGATCTGATGATGTCAGCGAAATCTGACCTGGTCATGGTGGAGGCTGATCTAATATGCCAGCGAAGCATTTTCCAAGAAGTGTTGGGATTTCAGTGGGCTTATTCCCTGACATCACCAGCCAGCTGCCACATGTTTCTTGGACAGGACACTATCATGAGATCAGGAAATTGAGATATGTCATGACATGTACATGTATGATGAAACAATAGCTGGGATAAAAATGGAAGTAATGAAAATGCACAAATACATGTACTTCAAAAATATACTTTTCCTTGTTGGAGTCCTGAACTATCCTGAGAGAGAACAAACTGAAAAACATTAAATAGGATTTTTCATATCTGTTCACTGTTGGAAGCAATTTTGATTCATCCATTAGATTGTGTTTTTCAAATAAATAAAATTCTTTGAGTTATGGTAAATGTGTGACAGTGTTTAAACCTATGCTGGCGATGATGTAAATTGGCATTTATATGTCTATTTTTCAAAAAATATTTTGCCTGGTTGGAGTCCTAGAACCATTTTGAAATTTCACATGCAGTATGCATATAAGATGCCCTTCCAGGAAATATGTTTTGTTGATTGGTACAGCCTGTCATACCTGAGCAATTGGAAGATGAAATTTAATGAAAAATAATATTTTGCGATTTATTTTTTTTTAAAATGCAAGAAATATGCATGCTACACAACCAGTTATGTTAATATCAAAACAATATAGACTTATGTAAAAGAACCTCTAGTTATTTGACACTTGCCATGTTTAGTTTGTGTTTGATGGGCCAGTGAATATAGGAGTTCGTGAAAGTGCTAAATTTTTTTTTTTTTTTTCAAATTTCACAATGTCACACCATGGTCAAAACCAAGGCTATTCCCTTCAAATAAGACAAATGACATCTATAGATAGCAGGCTTTCTGCCCTGAAAATTTCATGACTCTACCTAGAAAACTTTTTGAGATAATGCAGTATGAACTTTGCTGTAGATTTAAGATTTATCGCAAAATGCAATCAAAACGTGAGGGGGGTACCATGTTCACAAATTTTTTTCTCGGTATATATTTGATATATAAGTCTAATATTTTGCATGAGTTAGTTATTATGGTTGTTCTTCATCTGGTAAAAATCTGAAGCAAATCTGAGATGGTCGAGCAGAAGATGTTCTCTACATCTGTTGAATTGAGGTGGAATGACCCCAGTGCTACCAAGCTTCGATGAGACAGATATGATTATCAAAAGTTCAACAACACACACCAACAAAGTAATTATATCCACAAAAATTGCATTAGTATAAAGACTCACATGAGCATAAATCATAGAGCAAACCGAAACAAATCCGACACCACCTCATTAGCAGAATACTACAGTACACCCATCAAAACACTGCGTAACTGTAATGGTTAAGAGGCCAACGTATTAACATATAAACAAATTACCGTGTGATAGGCTATCGAACAATGTTGCGCTACATCCCAGCACATGCAATCAAATACATTTGACTGATAATCAATGCACAGGCCCACAAAGCTACTACATATTAAAAACTTTTCTGTTCACTCACCGTTGATGTTACTTCTTGATGCGGAAAGTGTTGCTCCAAGCAACCGTGAGCTTAATGAACTGGTTCGCGATTTCATCCACATTCCTAATTATAACTTCACCATTTAGTTAGCTAGCGACCATTCACCTGCTCAAAATGCAACTAGCGAAGTCGGCAAAAAAAGGCTTTCTAGCTAGCTAACAGTTACATTTGGAGCATAGTTTGCTACTCTGAGGTCTAGCCTGCTTAGTTTGGCTTACCTAGCTTGCTAGATATTAATGTTTTGCAACTGGTACCAATTTGCATTAAAAACCAAGTACCTTTGACCAACTTTAGTTAGCGCAAAAACTCCATAGCTAGCGAACAAGCTAACCATCCTTGCTAAAGTTTAACTGACTTTGTTACATGGCTAATTCATGACTAGTTAACACTAGTTAAGTAGCGAAATTATCACGATTCACTGCTGTATTGGTTTATATATAGCAGAATTAGCTAACTGAGCAGGCGAACTAGCTTGCTATTCTAGCGTGTGAGCTTGTTTGTTGGTTTCTTTAGTCAACGTTAGCTGGCAAACTTTATTTTTGATGCCTATTAATGCCAGCTAGCAAGCTAAATGCTCGAGGTTCAATTCTAGCTAAGTTAGTCGGCGAAATAATGACTATTCACTTATGTTCTCTTGCATTACAGGCACCAAATGTTACTGTGAGCTAGCTAGGCTAGCGAACTACCTAACTAAGCAAGCAAACTTATGTTAGCTTGCTTGCTAGCTAAAAAGTTCAGAGTGCTTCAATTGTGCTGACACAGCATTTCTGTTTTTGCAGCGCGTTTCTTCAATTGGAGGTGCTTTTGGTCGTTCCATTGCGTTTTTCCAATTGCAGATGTTTTGGGCTCGTTGCAGTGCTTTTGCCCCTGTCAGCCAAATAAATCAGTGATTCTTCATCTGGGGCATGTTCAAGATTGCGGGGTCAAGCCATAGACTGTACAAACCAGAGTCAAGTGAAAACCCGCGAGTGCCTGCGACTTGAATGATGAAACTACGCTCGGTCTTGCGAGGACAAACGAGAGCATCTAGGAACAGTCTCGCTTTGCTATTCAAGATGGCGTCCAGTATCATCACAGCTTATGCAATGGAATTTGATGGAAACCTCAGTTGGCAGCCATGTTGGAAAACTCGCAAGAACTCAGGAGTCGTTCAAAACTACAGGGTCTTCCCTCATGAGACCTAGGCGTGAGACCCTTCGATCTTGAACATGCCTCTGGTGCACGTCGGTGCGCGGCCTTTTCCGTGGGTGCTCGGGCCCCGAAGCACCCACGGAATCGGCGCCTATGGCCATCACAGTAGGTTTTTGCTTGCGCCAAGACCATTTTAGATCTCGATAAACTAGCCCCTAGCATTCGCTAACAGACAGGGACAGGAACACGGGTGGTGCCACCGCTAGCCACGCCCCGATGGGCAGAGAGCAGGGCTGATAGGACAGCAGAGACCTCTGGCACTGACAGGGTGGGCGGGACTTACAGGGGTAGCCTTTACAGAGCACCTCGATGGGGGTGGACATCTTCTTCTCGCTGATGCGCTCGTACTTCTGCCTCTTGGTGGCAGCCTTCAGGCCCTGCCAGGGCAGGGAGCCCAGGTTGAAGTACATGAGCACGTAGCCCAGGGACTCCAGGTCGTCCCGCCGAGACTGTTCTGCAAGGAGGAGGAGAACAATATTGGGGAAATTAGAACGTTCTATCTGCGCTCTGTGCCCAATTATGATCATTTAGATAAGCAGAACTCAAAGAGTCTGTCACATGTATCCCTGGACTCCCTAAAGTAATCACTCCCAAAATCAATAGGCATCATGACCTTAACATACACAAGGTCTATGCCAAATATGAAATGAATCCATAAAGAACTGCGATCTGTTGAGCGCCCACAAGAAATCTCTGTAAACACAGCAGCCGCGGACACGGCCTGACGATCACTAATCCTTAGAACCCCCGACTCCAGGGATACAATAAGAGTCACGATTTCCATAAATCACCAAAGTATGGGCCATTTTCCACCATACAGCCGGGGAACTTCCAGCTGAGGTACAACACAGCCAGCGAAAGCCTGAGTATACCAATGTTTACCATTGTAAACCCCGCACCAGGGTGCACAGCTTAACAAATGTGCAGCAATTAAACGTCTCGCTTGTTGAGTTCCACAGCTAAATAAATCTCTTTAAATACCATGTCGGCAAATTTATGGTAGCCCTCAAGATCTGAAAAGTGAATGGATGCAGTAATATGTGAACTTAAAGCAATAGGAAAAACCACTGATTATGTGAGCAGTGGAGAAAGCCAGCAGAGGCAATGTTTGTTTTACCCAGGATGTTTACTATGCTAATGGTGACATGGTTTAAAAACAGGCCACATTAGTGGTCAGTGCAGTAATTCAACCATGTCTACCTCGAGGAGCAGTTACATCTACAGTCACAACCAGCTGACTGCAACATGGCACCACATCATCCTTCAGTGTGGATTTCCTGAACCAGGAAAAGACATCACCACTTCACTGCAGCCCCTGCAATTAACAGCGCAGTCAAAGGTCGTTCCGAATGATGGACGCATTTTCGCCAGCCATGCACTTTCTCTCGCTCGGCTGACGCAAAATGAATCGTTATCCGGCAAGATCGAACGAGCGCGCGGCATTCACGGCTCGCTGGCCGTAAAATTCGTCCCCCAAGTGCTCCGCAAGGCGAGAAAATGAAGATAAACGCGGGCACTGCCGCCTGTGCCCGGCTAGTCCCTGCGCTGGCATTATCCGCCCGTACCGATGCCCAGGTGTGTGTTGATGGAGGCGTAGCGAGCAGTGCCCGTCAGGTTCTTGTTCTCCCGGTAGGGGATGTGCTGGTGGGTGCGGGCGTCGCGGTACTTCTTGGCCAGCCCAAAGTCGATGATGTACACCAGGTTTCCCTTCTTCCCCAAGCCCATTAGGAAGTTGTCGGGCTTGACGTCGCGATGGATAAAGTTCTTGGAGTGGATGTACTCGATGCGGCTGATCTGGAGGGGGGATGGTAGAAGGAGAATGACCGAAATAGAGAGAGAGGTGGGGAGAGAGAAACGGAATGAATTTGGGAGCTCCAGAAGGTATATGGCAAGGAAATCTCACATTAACCGCTTAACACAAAAAAAGCAATTAAAAAATGAAGGCCTTGCGAGTCTCATAAAGGGAATATAATCCGATACACTACACAACCATATGGCCAGATGTGTACCGAAGGCCTCTGTGTAAAACATACATATGGGAAATAGAAAACAACAAATAAGTGCAGACCGTTTAACCCTAGTGCTGCCGGTGGCGGATATATAGAGGAACCACACTCATTTTTGCCTGTGTGCTGGTCATTCCCTGTATGCCGGTCCACAATAAGCATTAGCCTAGAGGCAGGACCAGGGTTAATTTTTATAATTACTGGCAGAGACAATGGAAAACAGTCCCTGTGTCTATGTGCAATCACACTGGGCCATCACAGGCAGACAAGACACAGATATAAAACTAGATAACTCGGTCGCCACAGGGACAGAGGCGTACATCTCCCCGATCCCCAAATTTCGGACAAAATGGCCGCCAGCAGCTATACTGGACGTCCGAAATTGCCGAAAATCTGTCTTGAGCATTGTCAAAGAAATATCTTCACCTGTACAAAATTAGAAAAAATTCTTGTAATAATTGTCGCTTCCAGAGCCCGGAACAGAAAATCTCTGCGGGCGCAGTGGTGGTGGCAGCCCCGGAACTAAACCATATAATCTCCCGACTATCATTGTCGGGGAGATACAATAACAGTGAAACAAATTAACATAATTTCTGTAGTATTTCTCACACCTAAATGCAGCTCAATGCAATTTCACACCATAAATTAAAACCGAGGGAAAACAATTTCAATAAAGGATGACAGACAAGGTAAAATAAATAGTCTAGATTAAAAGCAATACCGGCAAAATGTGAGCAGAGACGAGAGAGAGAGAGAAAGTGCAGGTTGTTCACTGGCAAGATTTAAAACCAGGATCCCCAAATCTGGCCCTCAAATCCAAATACAACCCCGGTTTTCCTTCCTTCCAGGTAAGCAAGAGAACAATCATTGCTACTGACTGTCATCGCACCAGGGAGGGTGGAGAGTCAGCAGTTCTGGACCCTTGAGAAACATGATGTGAGGAACAGAGATTTAAAAGAGCCACACATTTTCTAAGTCTGAGGTTCCGTACCATCTGATCAGCCAGCAGCAGGACGGTCTTGAGGCTGAACTTGCGGGAGCAGAAGTTGAAGAGGTCCTCCAGGCTGGGGCCCAACAGCTCCATCACCATCACATTATAGTCCCCCTCCGCCCCGCACCACTTTATCGAGGGAATGCCAACTGCAAGAGAACGTAACACACGGTTAGTCAAGAGAAACCACTGCCAGTGTGATTTAACCTCTTCAGCTCTGCCGATCTCATAGATGGGTTTGTCAAATGCAGCTCCTTCATCCCAATCTGAGGGAGTTGAGGGCTACTGTAAATTCTAGTGGAGATCCCGAGGTTTCCAATGATCCCAAATATGTCCTGTGGAATAACAGGGAAATGTGTACAAAATGATGCTCAAGAAGTAGATATTTTCTAATTGATGTAACACCGGGGCCATAGAAACATGGGGTCCTGGGTTTGAATAATTCTCTCAATTTAAGTGTGATGCAGCTTTAGTGAAGCGCTGCAACCAGCAGATACAGAATATGTGTGAGACACTGTCCTACAATAAGGAAAAGAACGCTATAATTTCAAACCCACTACGAAACTCAAGTGGACATCAGAGTTTGAGGGGTTAATAACCCATTGCTTGACCAATACTTTCGCACAGTTTCATCACTGAATGCGCACAGCTTCAATTTAGACACCTCCATCCCACAATCCCTTCACTCCCTGGGATATCTGACCATTTGAGGAGCAGAATAAAAAAGACTTGGTAATTTATATACAGCAGAGTTACTGACATTAAACGTTCCAATAAAAAAATTTATAAATAAATAAAAAGTCTCTGAGATTTAAAAGGGGACTGATAAAATTCCCTGGCTTAAAATTTCAATTTTCAACAATAATAACCTTGGGTCATTTCAGTGCCACAACTAAAAATTCTGTCATTCATATGAAACCTGTTACATGGTGACCATGTTTAACTGAGACTCTGGAGGCTCAAGCTCTAACCCCAGAGTACATACAACACGTACAGTTCAGCAGTTTGGTCCCGTGAGCAAAGCCCTTAATAACACTGAACTCCAGGGGCCCCGCTAGATCTCATCAAAAGCAAGCCGTTTCGGACAAAAGTGTCATCTAAATAACCGTAACTTCACCATTCTCCCCATCTCACCTCCTCCCTGCATCATCTTGTAGAACTTGCTCTCGATATGTAACTGCGGATGTTTGGTCTTCACACACTCCAGTTTGATGGCCACCTCCTCCCCGGTCGCAATGTTGGCACCTGAGAGCAGACCAACAAGTCCCTCAGTCCCTCAAAACCCCGGTCGCGACATACATCCACTGAGCACCAGAGCACCACAGCATGCATGCTGACCATTCAGAATATCAACTTAAGGCAAACCAAGGCTGGAATTAAGAGAAATAACTCTAAAACTAATTCTACAAACTCCCATTTTCATTTTTTTGAGGACCTAAGTTTTGAAGACGGTCCACTTGACTGGGAATTCACTCAATTAGACAACTGAAAAATTTGTAACAAGACTGCCTACACATCACTCCAGTAGCAAATTGAAGTATTTCTAGGAATGTTTGCGTGCCTATAGAGTGATTTATGTTTTACACCAATCAGAAATGTCAGAAGGGGGGAGGCAGGGTGGATGAATGCTGTTCTGCAGCAGGGGAGAGTGCGCACTCAGCCATACCCAGGTAAATGTCTCCGAATGAGCCGCTGCCGATCTTGCGGCCGAGCCTGTACTTGTTTCCCACCCTCAGCTCCATCACTGCTGCCTGTGAGCTCACTGTAGAACAAACAGGACAGTGCAAAGACAGGCAGTCAGTCAGCGAAGGACGCCCGGTGCAATATCCCCCTCCCAAGTTCAACTCTGCACCTGGCCAGCTATCATCAGCCACAGAGCTGAAGATAACCTGGGGAAAACAGCTGGGACAGAAGGGGGGGCTGGGGGATGTGTGAGAAAAGGCAAACATAAAGGTGAATGTAAACAGCATGACAGTCTGCAAGGGAAGGCAAATGTGCCACAGAATGTTTTGAATGGCTGACCAATAAGCGAATTGTAATTAGGGCGTGCACACTGACCCTAATAAGTAGGGGGTTTACAAGATCCTGAGCTGGAGTTCACCTGCTGATTTAAGCAATTGGCAGCTGTGCACTGCACTGTTGCGCGCGAAGGTATTATCTGTGCCCAACCTGACAGGATAAAAGACGAAATCCAAAATTTTTGAACACCAATCTGCACCTCTGTCTATAGTCTGCCTCGCTGTATATGCAAACCACAGAAACAGCATATAAGCTTTTTAAAACTTCGGTGCTGGTCTAATAGATTCTCTAGATGCACTAAAGCGTCAAAACCAACAGATCAGTAGAGACCTACTCTGTTCCTGGAGATCCATCCAGCAGCTTTTCATTTCAACACCAAATTAGCTCACCAGTCTACCAGTTTCTACCTCAATATGCTCTCCAGCTGCAAAATGAAGGGTGGATTCCTTGGGTCAACCTGAAAACCAGCAAGACCAACGCTCCCCGAGAACAGGGATGGTGGACACTAATATGGATGCCAGTTGATGGGAATTATGCTGCAATTCTAACAAACTTAAAGCACACCTCTGCAGCACCAAATCTGACCTGGGTCAGTAGGATGACTAGTCAGTTCACGTCACAGCTGAAGAACTCACACACTGCCATCAGATATTCCATCAAACTCATAAAAACCTGCTGATTTAGTGTGCGTGAAGGACGCATCTCATCTTGGAGACGCCAGGAGTAACTGGCGCAGACTCCATTACACAGCCGACTTGATCACAGCCCACTGCAGTTGTCAGTCATACCCAAAGGCAAATTAGCAAAGCTTCGTGAGCATGCAGCGAAATGGCCAGTAAACCTTCAAACATGATAAATCCTCTCAACGTTGACCAGTAATGGCAACTCCTGATAGGTGTAGCCTGCGGCTAACGATTACTAAATCCGATTGCACGACGTGCCAGTTTGTGCTACAACCCAGTTTACGGTGGCTAAACAGTTAGTACATCTTATTGATTCGTATCGTGGAGATTAACCTTTTTCGCAAAAGAACTGGACTGACTTCAGGGGCTCAGTATCGTTAATGCACCCAAGCAGACATCCTCGGTGATCAGGCGAACAGTGTTAACTAACGTTTCATCGCCACTGTTTTAAGAGGCCTCATAAAGCTAACGTTAGCCATCACAAAGAAGGCTTAGTCGAAACAAATTAACTTGATCCCGTGCGTCTGCTTGCTTGGTTTGAGCTATTTATTTGAACAAGTGAATAACATCCAGAGCAAAATTGGAAAATTTCCCTTCTCCCGATGAACAAAACCCATAACTGGCAATGTAAGGCCAGCGATTTTGATGAGGATGGAAGATCGTAAATCTCACTGCTACATTGCTGCTATTGCATGGTTAGCAATCCAAATTGGGAACTAGCATGCCCTATTGTAATCAGTCGCAGAAACACAGTATAGCCTGTTAACGCTAATCAAACGAGAGCACGAACCAGCTGTAGCTATAAACTATTCCACCGTTTCAAGAGTAAAACCGCTTTCACACTGGATGCGAAACGAATTTTTCGCACGACAGATTACATTCAAAGTCAATGCGCGTCTTTGCATTGACTTGGAATGTAATCTGTCGTGCGAAAAATTCGTTTCGCGTCCGGTGTGAAAGCATCTTAATAATGCAGTGAGTAGGGCGGATTATCTCTTATTCATATCAAGTGTGAAGTAGAATCCATCTGACAGAAGATGGGTTTACATGCTTATCGTAAAAAGGTATCATTTGAGCCTCAAATAATGCACCCAGCTACATTTTTCCATTTCATTTATACTTTAGTTCTCGTCAATAGCAGCCAGTTCGCTAAAAAGGCAACGCCAATTCGAGTACGGGCCATCGCTAGCCAACATCGCTTGCCATTTTAGGAGACTAGAATAGTGTAGTTAGTTGTCCACCACCTGACGTTGACCAATTCACCCAGTTATTTTTTTATAGCTTAACTTACACCACGTGTTATGAACTGGCTATTATTTACAGTGACTAATTTGGGTAGCCAGACGAGCTAACCGGACAATATGCACTGGTAGTCAGGTAAGTGCAACTGGCATGGCTATAATTAAACCCTAACAGCTAGTGCTAATATTGCATAGTGCTAACCAAGACTGTGGAGTAACCTCTAGACGTTACAAAAACTGGCCTCCATCATCGTCACAGTGAATTCTTGTTTTGACATCTAAACCAGTAGTGAAGATGCAACGTAGCTATATAATCATGCAGTCAAAATAACACGGGCCCAGGCAAAAAATTTTCAAACATTGGCTGGCAAAAGTCAGAAATCAAAGAGCTTGTCAAGTGCTGGATAACGTTAGCCGCGTCACCCTTCGCAAAAAGTCTAATCCAAAATGTTGGCATAATTTCAGTTAACTGGCAACCTAGTCAGTCGTGCAAATGACCGTGCATCTGTCCAATGCATTTAAGCCAAGTGCACACAAGACTCGGAATCGTTCGTTAGTTAACCCTTACCTCTAATAAATGTCACCACAACAAACAAAAGGGTGGTTCTCACACTGCAAAGAATGCAATTGTGCTGGCTAACATTAGCTGGCTACCAATTTAACACCAGCTAGGCTACGAGCACTTGGTCAGCCAGAGTGAAGCACAGACAGTGCCCGACTGTCGTCGCAATGGTATCTCTAAGAAACACTGCAATTAAACAATTCTATGCTTTGGAGACTCGCAGCAAGCCTTTCTCTTGGCTTATTATTTTGGTATTATTCTCACAGCCGCACCCCAACGTACCCTAAACACCCCAGTGTCAAGATCCCCCTCCCCCTATGAATACGATTCCTGTTGCCATTTCACTGCCCGAAACGAACCCAGGCAGGGTTTTCGCCCCTGGTTTCTACGCACCTCGGATCAGCTACTTACCCGAAATGGGTAATTATTGAGAGATGGATGCAGGGCGGTGCTGATCCGGGGGTTGTCAGTCGGACCGAGCCGTGAGTCGAGTAGGATTGGAGCGGATTCTGACGGCTCTCATGCCCCTATTTTCGTTTGCTTTCGGTCGATCACCGTGCTGTTAGTCCCACAGTAGGCTCTATCCGAATGTCCGACTCTAGCTGAGGATGTGTCTCCCCCTCCCGTTGCTGTAGGAGCACACCATCAATGACGTAATTCACAAACGATTACAAAAATACCCGGATCGCCTTAAAGATAAAGGGAATCTCTGTAATAATGCCATCTCCCGACAGGTTGACTCAACATTGCGTTTTCTACAAGTAGAAAGCGGACAGTTTATCACAATCGCAACAATCTGATATCGACGTGCACGCAGTACAAAACAATTGGGACACAGAAATAAGCGAGTGGTATGGACATGACCAAGCCGTCGCAGGGAATGTGAATAATTTCAACATGAGTCTCGAATGAAAACAAGCTCTTTATTTAAGATTTGGAATGGGGGAGGCTGGGGTCTGCTCAGCACTCCCATCCTCACCCCCCAAAGTATTCATTTTGTTTACATTACATTGTACATATATAATTACACAGCCTCGACAAAAAACGTCCCTCAGTGTAATAAAAAAAAAAAAAAAGCCTCACACACTGAGAAAAAACTCCAGTAGTTACTTTAGTATGTTGTCTGTGTGTATATTTATGCAACTGTAAACTAATCCCTGACAAGCAAAAAACAAAACAAAAAAACAACAGCTTAATGGAAATAAAATATATAGAAAATGTCGTAAATGTCTATATCAAAAACTGAAGTTTTTTTTTTTCTTTTTCGGCCAATAAGATCCAGCTGTTAGAAATGTAAAGCCAGGCAGCTAGGCCCATCTCCTGTACAAGCTTCAGTTTCAGGCTATTCTACCCCCAGCTCACTCCATTCCAGCTGCTCAGAACTGCCGGGCCGAGCCCTCGCTCACTTACAGTGCTCGACGGGTCCAGCTCATCTCCTGAGTGTGGATGGAATGGAGTGTGTGAACTGGTTGTTAACACAGTCATGCAGCCAATGCAACAAACCAGAGGAGTTTTGTGGCTGCCAAAACCTGATTATTACAGTACAGAGTGTCTTGGTTAGTGCACTGTAAATGCTGACCACAGCAAACAAAACAAAAAAATAAAATAAAAATAAAAAGAAGAAATAAGTACCATCTTCCAAACTCAACACTTGAAACCATGGTCCCCCGATACTGTTCCAAGAGAGGCAAGGAACAGAGGACGACTGGTAACATCCACAGTTCTAATGGACCGAATGAATGCATTCTGTGCTTCACAGAACCAGTTAAGAGACCTTTTCAAACAGGCTTGAAGCAGGAAACAGAGAACCAGGCAAGACTGTACTGCAGCCCACCGGACACTTAAGGCCGCAGTCGCGAGAGGAAAGAAAAAAAAAAAAAAAGAAAGTCCCTGTATTGGTGACTGCAATGAATAACTATGGACAATGACTCACTCCAAGGCAAGGGCTAAATCACGTTATGGAAATAGCGAAATGGGGGGAGCTAACGGTGAAGTGACTGGACACTGACACTGTCCCCATTAGTAGTGTATGTGTACTTAGGCAGTGCGAGAATTCCCCCATGACCAAAGTCTCGGTAAAAACGGTCACGAAATGGTGAGAGGACGAGGAGGGGGGGGGGGGGGGCGTCAGTCAGCCGTGGCTCATTGGTTACAAAATGCCTCCAGAGGAAGGTGGACTAGAGAATGTTGAACACAGTCCTGAATGATAAAGCCTAGGACCATTTAAACAAGCAAGAAAGACGAGGGGCAAGTATGCAGGGCAGGAGTCTATACTGTGGTCGCAGATAGACGAAGCGAGCCTAGCCACAGACACGTGTGCAAGAGTGGCCAGTCTTTGTGCAGGGTTGGGATCAGGAGACAGGGGGTTTGCACCTCCAGAGTGAACAGATCGCAAAAACACAAATTTGGTTAACATCGAATGCAACGTAACAATCACAACATAGAATTCAACCTTTATTATCCTTCTTCTTCTCACCTTTTAAATTAATTTCTTTCCTCTAAAATCTTTAAAAAAAAAAAAAAACAAAACTCAACAGGAGTGTTAAAGCCTGTCTTAATTTAAAACATTGAAACATCAACAATAAAATAAAACATCGTAACTTTTTTTTTTTTTTTGTATTTTTAGGTGTTCGTAAGCACCCGTCCAGCTCAACTTGGTGTGATAGATTTGGCATCTCTCTACGTGTATGCCCTCGGTTGAATATTTAAAAACAATCTTTTTTTATTATTGCAATGCAGAAGATATACAAAACAAAAAAAGGCTGATAAAAACAAAATCTCTTAAAAGACAAAGAAAATCTTAATTAGTGCCAATGTTCTTAAACATGCATACGACACACACTTTGAATGCACTTTTTTTTGAAGAGCGCTAGCCATCCAAAACCTGCCGCACGCGAAATCACACTCATTCACCTCCGCAAGCGAGAGAGACAGACACACACACACACACACACACCGCACATATGCATCTCACCCCAATGTCTAGTCTTTTCCCTGTGCATACACGCTCATGCCCCTGCCCCTTACTCGCCTCTCGTCGTCACGGAAACGTGAGGATGCCTCAGTACAATTGAATTAAAAGTAACTGCAGCCATAACAGCCCGGGACTTGATTTTGGGGAGGGGAGGCGGGCAGGGGCCAGAGAAACTAAAAATTAAATGAGGTCAATGTTTTTGAAGGAAAATACATGTCTGGATTCCACTGTCCCAAACAGACAAACAAACAAAAAAAAAAAAAAAAAGAACGCAGGTATTAAGATGCAGAGTTCACCGGTGTGAGGAGAGTGGCGTGCATGTGTGAGAGTGTGTGTGGGTCTGTTTCCATCCGTCGACAGGAGCTGTAACAATACAAATCATACGCTGCTCTCTGCCAGGCTTCCCGAGCGATGTGGCCGCGTGATGTCAGGTGTTTTTACAGTGCGAGTGGAAGTGTAAATATCTCTGCAGACCTGCTTGCTTTTCATCGACGCTGCACTAGTGCGCCAACACGCCAGTCATGCCGATCAGCCCGGCTCAGTCTTTGATTCTAATTGGCTTTTTCTTTCTTTCATTCAAGTCTTGCTGTTGAAATCTTCATTTAAGGGAAAGGTTGGTTTATGTGTGTGTTTGTGTGTGTGTGTGAGTGTGTGTGAGAGAGAGAGTGCGCGCGCATTTCACCACCTGCACAGCTGAATAAGCAAGTCTGTGTTCACGAAAGTGTGTTAGGGCGTTCGAGTGCGCGGCAGCCGCGTTTGCATTATCGAGTATCGAGGTCGTGTTGTGTCAACGTACGATACGTCTTCATGCGCGAGTGTGTCAGTCCGTCAGCAAGTGCAGCCGAATGCCTGTGGCGAGGGTGCGGTGAGAGCGTCAGTGATTGTACTTCCTGTGTGAATGTAGCCGTGTGCCTGTCAGTGAATGTAGTTACTGTGCGCCAGCAGGAGAGCACTTCCTGCCTGTCTGTCACTGAGTGTAGTTCCAGTGTGTCCGTCAGTCAGTGTCTGTAGTTCTCGTATGCCTGTCAGTGATTGTAGTTCTTGCGAGTCAGTGTTTGTAGTTCTTGTGAGACAGTCAGTGAGTGAATTTCCGGTATGTGTGCCAGTGATTGTAGTTCTAGAGAGCCAGTCAGTGTTTGTAGTTCTTGTGTGGCTGTCTGTGAGTTAAGTTCCTGTACGCCGGTCAGTGATTGTAGTTCTCCTGTGCCTGTCAGTCAGATGGAGTCAGTTCCCCCGCCGAGCAGATCCCCGGGCAGCAGAGAAGCGGGACTGCCCATCTGATGCCTGTCCTCCATGCTAGGGGCCCCCCACAGGCTGCTGCTGGGGTACCCAGGGGTCATGGCCCCCCAGAGTCCCTGCCGGCCCGGCTCCACACCCCCCGTACCTCCCCCGACCCCTGCCGCCCCGCCCCCGTTACTGCTCCACTGGGCGAAAATACTCAGGCCGGGTCCTTGGGTGGCCGAGGGGTCCGCAGTGCTGCCTGAGCCGTCCAAACTCTGCCAGGCAGAGCCCGGGGGCCCCACGCTCCCTGTGCTAGCCCCGGCTCCCCCGCCGTTCCCCCCGGCCCCGGCTCCGCCCGCTCCCCCGCCTGGGGCTCCTCCTGCCGCGACCGCTCGCTCCCTCTCTCCGCCTGGGGTGCTGCCGCTGCCTCCTGCTCCTCCGCCGGCCCCGACCGCGCCTGTCCCCGAGGGCCCCTGCCCTCCGCCGGCCCCCGGGGCCGCCCCGGCTCCGCCCCCACTGCCGCTCCCGCCCGCCTGGGAATGTGCAAAATAGCGAGCCACTTCCTCCTCACTCACAAACTCCGCCAGGATGGTGGTGTTACCCAGAACGCACCTGTGAAAAATAAAATGAGCAAGATCATTCTTCAGCGTCTGAGCGGCGGATTTGGGTCCATCCATCCATTCAATTCAGGCAGCTTTACTGGCCTGACTACATAAAATACAGTGTTTCCAAAGCATATCAACATAATCTATAGAATTGTAATAATCACAAATAAACCAAATAAACAGTAACAAGGGCTTGGAGAACACAAGCGGCTATAGAACGTAGGTAATAGGAAATATAATCATGCAACAAATGTGTTATTAATGAATCAACATAAATTGTTAGCCGCTGTCTAACTTGATTACACCTGCTTAGGGTTGTGGGGAGGACTAACCTATCCCAGCATGCATTGGGTGAGAGGAAGAAACACATCATGGACAGATTTATCAATCACTGGGATCAAACAGAATATTCACTCGGTAATGCAAGAAAAAAAATATGTAAACATTCATTCCATTACACGAGACACCCAGTCTGAGCAGGGTATAATGTCATCCAGGTGTGTTACTGGCATACTGGGAAATATCACATAGGTCACGCACTATGAGCCTCCTCCTACTTCTTGAAATGATCAGCAATCGAGTTGTAAGTAGAAGACGAGTCTGTACACGACTCCAGGAGCTGAGGGAGTGAGACCAGAGCATGAAGGGTGAGAGGTCAGAGGTCAGGGGGTGACTCACATGTGCAGGGCGCTCTGGGCTTTGGCTGCTTCCTGGCGGGAGCTGTAGCAGATGAGAGCGCTGCCCTGCGTCAGGCCCAGGTGGAAGGTGAGCAGCGGCCCGTGCTGCATGCAGATCGTACGCAGGGTGGAGCCGTCGATCTGCAGCAGGGCAGAGAACACACGTGCGTACACACACACGCGTGAACATGTATGAGCACAAACAGACACACAGGAAACGCAGACAGACAGGGCATTACATTGGATTTCTTTAGCATAGACTCCAATCCAAATTGACCTATCGTAAGTGCGCAGAGGGTCACTCACAGCTACACAACATGAGTCAGGATAAGATACCATAAGCTCACTCAGTCATGATCAGCTAAGGCAGTGCTGCAGATACTGCTGCAGAGCCTCATTCCACAGCATCCACTGTTCTGCTGCATCGCAAGCATACGCACTGATCAGACTATTAATAACCCCGTTACGCTATACATACACCACAGCTTTCTTTTCTGCTAATGGTCAATCACCAGACAGTGTCTCATACATGCTTGTACTTGATGTTTAATTAGAAACCATCTTATTTTGCACACACACATCAAGTCAGAGCAAACCGTCACACAAGTGCGCACACACACGCAAAAACATACTTACATACGCTCAGACATATATACACACATATACATTCATATTTGATGACACACTCACATTCGTGCCGACCTTATTCACTCACACACCCGGACACACACTAATTCATTCAGTCTTGCGCTTGTGCACGCGCACACACACACACACACACACACACACACACTCAAACACAGACTCATTTAGTCAGTCTCACACACGCGCCCGCGCGCACACACTCATTTATTCAGTCACACACATGCGTCCGTGCACGCACACGCACACACTTTACCTGTGGTGTAAGGTTACTCAGTACCAGCCAGCAGCTGCCCCGAGAGGCTCCAGCATCACTCCATGCAGACCCTGAACACAAGAGCACATCAGGCCCTGCAGCAGCTCCACACAGCAGCCTCCCTCCCCCAGGATACACCACCCTCCCCTGCTGCTGACAGCCTGAGGCACTGCTGTCTGCCTCCAGACCCACAGCACACCTGCAGCTCCAGCACTTCACCAGTCACACTGCCACATATTACCATTTACAGCCAAACACAGTCTGCAGTGTACGCAGTCAGCTTCCCGTTGCGCTAGAAATTTCTATTCCTCACCCAGACCAAAGATACTTCTGTTTACCAAAAGGTGCTCACAACACAACTTCAACTTGAGAGCACTCAAACCATTATACAGCTGCAAAGTAACAGTTAACAAGCTTTCAGCTGAAGAATTGTGCCATTCATGTTTATTAGGATTACTCATCCACTTAAACCACACAGTCAGAAATATCTGTGCATGCCCTGAGGAGTCACATTCTCATACTGGGCCATATTTACATTTTTCTTCGTGTATAAAAATGGGAATATTGTATGAAATCAAACAACTGGCTGCCAACTGGTGGAAGTGTGGACTCATTGTCATTGGTCACTGAAAAAAGTCATTTTATGACAAATTAAAAGATCAGGCAAATGATAACAAGCCAAACCAGCATCATGTTACAGGTAAGAAAAGTCACATGTTCAGTGACATAATTAGGACCCCATTGATAATCGGCAGAATTCAAAATGATTGTTCAAAAACTGCGTACCTTTTTTGCAAATGTTTGCAATAAAAGCACATTTTTTTTATCCTAAAAGGCATACAGCTATTGCCGATTCAGACATAGTGGACCAAGGGGGTAAATAATCCTTTAAAATGACCTAATTAAAACAAATTAATGGCTATTAAATTGCAGTTGCTGCAGGAACCAAAGCCAGCATAAATAGGGGGTCCCCAGGACCGCGGTAAGATACACTGATTGAGAGTGTTACATGACTCAGAGCAGAGGTGAAACGCTGGGATAAACTGGGGTACAGACAGCTGGGACAGGGAGCAGAGAGAGGGCGACGCAGTAGCAGTAACACACAGATCGTACCTGGCCCGTATCTGGAATCCTGGCCCCCAGAAGACCCACCCCATCCCCTGGCCAATCGCGGGCCTCCCCCCGCCCACGAGGAGAGGGCCGGCTGCTTCTGATGAGAGAGCCCCGGAGGAGGGCGTGGCATCTGCGAGCTGTTCCGATTGGCCTTCCAGGGCTTGTTGTGTCCAATGGGATCAGGGGGCCAGCTGGGTTTGTACTCCGTGTACTTTGCTGAACGGAAAGGAAAATAAATCGGGATTTGAGTGAGCACGAGCGAGAGGGGGAAAAAAAAAACGCAACTGTTAAAACCACGCAGCACGAGTGGGGGGAGGGGCCGGGGCAGGGCTGGAGCCGGGCAATACGCCAGCACTTCAGAGAAGCGTTCAGGAAACTAGCCCTCTCTGCCCGTCTCTCTCTCTCTCTCTCTCAAACACTAATTCCCAGCCGACAAACCGTTGTGTACATAGCGCATTTCTCACTATTCATGCAGCCGTTTACGTTCTCACTGCAGTTTTCTAACTCACTTTGTCTTCAATTGCGTCAGGATGGGGCGCTGTTCTGTACATTTTAACATCATTCAAGACTTCAGTTAATAAACGAGTGTTGGCTGAATGACTTAAAAGATAGGAAATCGAGAACGCTGGCTTGGCAGCAACAACTCAGCAGTTCAAGTCAATGTATTTTCACACAAAGACCATCCTTGAAACATTTTATATAAGAACGAAAAACAAGCATATTGCCATTCCCAATATAGCTGTATGTAAGCATATTGTTCAACATACTGTAACTTGGAAATGCAGAAGAGATTAGCTTTAGCGGTTTTCCCCATTGCAGTGTACAGTACAGAAGCTGAGGTTAGCAGAGTGGATCTCGGCTCACCAGAGTTGTGTGCATTGTTGAGGGGACTGTCTGAGGCACTGTAGGGCCAGGCACCTGGTGAAGGCAGCAAGGTGTTGAGGGAGGGGTTAGACTCTGAAACACAGAGAGGGAGAGGTATGCCGTCAGAGCGACCGGCTCTGTGCAGGGGAAACGGGGCTAAAAAGGCTGCTTCCTGCTTCCTGGTGCTGCTTCTTCATGGCACCAGTTATTAGCATTTAAACATTTACCTTCCAATCTTAACAAATATTATGCACAAAGAAAAACTGGAGGACAACAAATGCGTCAAACAGTGCAAACAGAGCTGCACGCACTCTTTAGCTAATGCCAACAGCAGCCATTAAAATGTGTTTAGGCAGCCATTTGAGTTCGGAGACATTAGGCCACAGACAAAAGCATATTGAGCCTGTCTATAGCAGCAACTGTTCAGTACCTGGATTGTCTCTCAGTAACTGGTGTTCAGTACCTGGACTGTCTCTCAGGAAACTGCAGTTCAGTACCTGGATTGTTTCTCAGTAACTGCAGTTCAGTACCTGGATTGTCTCTCAGTAACTGCAGTTCAGTACCTGGACTGTCTCTCAGTAACTGCAGTTCAGTACCTGGATTGTCTCTCAGTAACTGCAGTTCAGTACCTGGATTGTCTCTCAGTAACTGGTGTTCAGTACCTGGACTGTCTCTCAGGAAACTGCAGTTCAGTACCTGGATTGTCTCTCAGTAACTGCAGTTCAGTACCTGGATTGTCTCTCAGTAACTGCAGTTCAGTACCAGGACTGTCTCTCAGTAACTGCAGTTCAGTACCTGGATTGTCTCTCAGTAACTGCAGTTCAGTACCAGGACTGTCTCTCAGTAACTGCAGTTCAGTACCTGGATTGTCTCTCAGGAAACTGCAGTTCAGTACCTGGACTGTCTCTCAGGAAACTGCAGTTCAGTACCTGGACTGTCTCTCAGTAACTGCAGTTCAGTACCTGGATTGTCTCTCAGGAAACTGCAGTTCAGTACCTGGATTGTCTCTCAGTAACTGCAGTTCAGTACCAGGACTGTCTCTCAGTAACTGCAGTTCAGTACCTGGATTGTCTCTCAGAAACTGCAGTTCAGTACCTGGATTGTCTCTCAGTAACTGCAGTTCAGTACCAGGACTGTCTCTCAGTAACTGCAGTTCAGTACCTGGACTGTCTCTCAGGAAACTGCAGTTCAGTACCTGGACTGTCTCTCAGGAAACTGCAGTTCAGTACCTGGATTGTCTCTCAGGAAACTGCAGTTCAGTACCTGGATTGTCTCTCAGGAAACTGCAGTTCAGTACCAGGATTGTCTCTCAGTAACTGCAGTTCAGTACCTGGATTGTCTCTCAGTAACTGCAGTTCAGTACCAGGACTGTCTCTCAGTAACTGCAGTTCAGTACCTGGGTTGTTATTCAGTAACTGCAGTTCAGTACCTGGGTTGTTATTCAGTAACTGCAGTTCAGTACCTGGGTTGTTATTCAGTAACTGCAGTTCAGTACCTGGGTTGTTATTCAGTAACTGCAGTTCAGTACCTGGGTTGTTATTCAGTAACTGCAGTTCAGTACCTGGGTTGTTATTCAGTAACTGATGTTCAGTACCAGGACTGTCTCTCAGTAACTGCAGTTCAGTACCTGGATTGTTTCTCAGTAACTGCAGTTCAGTACCTGGATTGTCTCTCAGTAACTGCAGTTCAGTACCTGGATTGTTTCTCAGTAACTGCAGATCAGTACCTGGGTTGTTATTCAGTAACTGCAGATCAGTACCTGGGTTGTTATTCAGTAACTGATGTTCAGTACCTGGGTTGTTACTCAGTAACTGATGTTCAGTACCTGGGTTGTTACTCAGTAACTGATGTTCAGTACCTGGATTGTCTCTCAGTAACTGCAGTTCAGTACCTGGGTTGTTATTCAGTAACTGCAGATCAGTACCTGGGTTGTTATTCAGTAACTGATGTTCAGTACCTGGGTTGTTACTCAGTAACTGATGTTCAGTACCTGGGTTGTTACTCAGTAACTGCTGTTCAGTACCTGGGTTGTCTCTCAGTAACTGGTGTTCAGTGTCGTTCAAGCCAGACGTCCCGGAGGAGCCCAGCACACTGCCCGGGGTCATGTAGGGGTCAGATTCCGGGTCAGCACTCTGAATTCCTTTCCAGGGCACTCCAGGCTGGAACTCTGTCACCGTAGCAACATAAACAGTCAGCCCCAGGTTGATCAATGACCACTGACAACAGGAGCACTTCTTATGCATTACCACATATACATGTCTACATCAGCTTTGAGCAGGAAGGTCCAAGTCATCCGTTTTAAGCAGAACAGACTGCATCCGAACTGTTTTTCGTACAGGACAACGCCATTGTAAAAAGGTGGACTAATGGGGACTAATCACTACCCAAACTCAGACAACATTACTAACATTCAAAGCGAAGACATTTGCTGCATGCAGACCTGCTTCCACATATGACTGCATTTGGGTTCAGATACTACTCTGTGCTCAACTGCTCCTGCCTGGTGTATTCAAACTGCTAATAGCTGATAGGTGGGATTTACATTTCTAGGATTAATTCACTCCTTAGAATAGATCAGGCAAGAGGAATCAAACACAGAAAGATTTTTAACTCCATATATAAATCACAGCACGCAGGTCTGCCCACACAGGAAGCGATGTCACTCACCCGGCGGCCAGCTGGAGGAGCCAGTTTTGGTTCCCATTTTGTTTCCGGGGGTTCGATGCCAGTTGTCGGACGGGCCCTGAGGGGGGACCCCCAAACCGTCACCCCCGAGCAGCTCGTACTGGGAGTAAGGGGAACTGCCCCTCAGCTTCACTGGAGCAGAGATCGGACCTGCGATCGAGGAAGAGCAGGAATTTACTGCAGAACCAACACAGCAAACTGTTCATTCTCACCAAACTTAAGCCAGCTTCAAATGGCCTGGGTACGGTGACATCACAGCATTCATTACGGAAGGATCAGGGCTGTGATTGGCTACGCATAAAAATGCAGGAAAATACAAGGGCTGTGGATGCAGCCTTATGAATAGTCATGAATTCAGGTAAAGGAACGGCCACGCGCGCTGTGATTGGTCAGAAAATAAAATTGGTCACATAACTCAGAAAATCTGGAATTCCTGCATATTCAGGAAGAATCACGGCCCTGAAGGATCCAGAGTCATGATATGTTCTGATTTTTACAGAGGAAACTTTCAACCCCTTTGCGCAGCATACAAATAAATACAATTTTTCCTGTTATGCATGTGCCGATTTAGGATTTATAACTCAGTATTTGTGTCACAGGGACTCTGGAAAATTATTCCAGTGAAGCAAGACATTAGGAAATTCAATTACAAAATTATTAAGGAATTAAATTTCGGAAGTTACAGATGCTGGCGTCTATATCTGCGCAAAGGGGTTAATCTCGCGTCTTATAATTGTCCGCACATCAGTACTTACAACAAAAACACGCTCAAGACAAAACTTAAAACCTGTAAACCGAGGAAACTCTTTAAGAATTACATACCTCCTCATAAATCTCATATATCCACATATTCAGACCAACTGCAGTTCAGAACACGTTTCCTAAATTTTACATCCAAATCAACTCCTCTCAATCCTAAAATTTGCTCCAACTCAGCTATACATCAAGCAGAGGTGAGCTGTTCTCTGGCCTCCTTTTCAGGATTAAAAGGAGAACCGGACGGGTACAGTCGTGTATCGTGGGGGCTCATCTCTCACCGTTCTTGTGAAGTGCGCTGTCGGGGGGCGAGGGAGCTGGGGAGTGCCCCTCCATGATCCACTTGAAGCGGGACTGCTGGCCCCCGCTGCTGTCCTTCATCCCGCCGGGACCCCCGACCATGGAGCCCATCTCCAGCCCGGACAGGTTCACCCCCGAGCCAAACCCTGCGGGGGAGCACCCCACACACACACACATAAAGATTTTAAACCCGGGCTGAACGGAGCTCCCAACCAAGCAAAAGTGCAATTTACGAATAAAATAACCCGAACGTTCCATTCACCGTATACTTTTCATTTGAAACCCCAGCGTTTACACCCTGCTACAGCCCTTCTGCGCCAAAAACTCATCTATGGCTTGGTTTCAAATACAAAAGTGTGATTCGTCACGCATCGTGTTCGGCTCTGCTGAAATCTGCTGAAACGTCATGCTGCAGCCAGTCAAGGATTAAACTCAACTGGATTTAACACTCTGCAGAGTGAAGAAATGGCAGAGAGTCAGAATGGACTTATCCAGAGACCCATCAGCAGGAGCACAAAGAGAGCAGAGAGTGTGACGGAGCCGGTAAAGTATCCCCACAGCAGGAGATGATGCAGTCCACCCCAGGGAAATATCACTCATTTGTTTTGCTTGCTATTTTCAGAGCCAAGATCCCTCCGGGAGGGGTGGCCTGTGGTGAGGAGGCCCTCTTTGTGTGATGGGGACAGGGAGGGGCTGAACTGAAAGAGGTGGAGCAGAGGAAATGAATGACAGTGAAAGGGGCGTGGCTGAAGCAAGAGGATGTGGAGCAGAGGTAGTGAATCACAGGGAAAGGGGCGAGGCTGAAGCGAGAGAGGTGGAGTCGAGGAAGTGAATGACAGTGAAAGGGGCGTGGCTGAAGCAAGAGAGGTGGGGCAGAGGCAGTGAGTGACAGTGAAAGGGGCATGGCTGAAGCAGGAGAGGTGGAGCAGAGGCAGTGAGTGACAGTGAAAGGGGCGTGGCTGAAGTGATTAAGGCAGAGCAGAAGGGACTCACCAGAGTAGCCTCCCCCCTGCGCTTTTGAGTGCAGGTCGGCCAGCGTGCCCCCCAGCCCGGGGTGGGAGAGGGGGTCAGCCATGGTGGGCTTTGGGGCGACCCCTCCCAGGTGAGAGGGGGACAGTTTGGAGCCCCCGCCTGGGCCCCCACCCTGCTGCTGCTGTCTCTGCTGCTGGAAAAGCGCCATGATCCTCGCCACCTGAAAACAAGATGGAGGACAGCGCATGTTCAACCACAAGAGACTGAATTTTACAGGACAGAGGAACAGAAAAACACCATTACAGGCAAGTGATACTGTAAACAACTCCCCTGCAGTGAGAGCAAGATTACCACCAACCAGCCATAACCCAGCTTTTTTCAGGCTCATTTTCCTGGTCTTCTCAAGGGACGCTGCCCTAGTGCCACTGCGTTTGGAAATGTAGCTCACTGAGACCATGTTCTTCACTGCACCAAAGTCAACTTTCATGTATTGATACACAAACGTCTAGGAATTTCACTCTAGAGAAAAGGTAAACTCGATGTTTATTATCCAATGGTCTCAGTCTGCACTGATTTGTTCAGCCCAAGATCTGCGTTAAACAGAAAATTGTTTACCAAACAAATCAGGGGCAGGTTACGTCACTGTATCTCACAATCTCTGAAGATGACTCAGACTTGACAGAACTTAGACTCCAGCTCAAAGTGTATGACATAACCGGCGCCTGTGAAGTGACCTTTCAAGCGTCAAAACACGTTTACTGAGCTGCAGGGCGGTTAATGGCTGAAGTGAGAGTGACAGCATCCATACTGTCCCTGCAGACTGAGAGCAGTACCTGCTGGGGGTCGGGCTGCGGCCGAATGTTCTGGGGGAACTTCCTCTGATTCTGCAGGATCTGCTGCTGCGGCTGCTGCTGCTGCAGGAGCAGCTGACAGGCCTGAGGGGAGGGAGACCCGCAGGCCCGTCTCAGTCAGGGCCCAAATACACACTCACACACATCAAATCTGTCCCAAATACACCCCCAACTAAACCCACAAATACACCCCCACATATACACCTAAATACATGTCAAATACACCCACAAATACATCCCCAAATATATTCCTAAATACATCCCAAATACGCCTGAAAAAACTCCCACATACTCCCCCTAGCAACCCCAAATACAACCCCAGACACTCCACATACACCCCAAAATACCCCACAATCATCCCCCAAATACACCCTGAAATACACCACCAAATACCCCACATACACCCTGATGTATAACCTTGCACAAAACCCAATATATACCCCAAAGTGAACCCCTAAATACGCCTCTAATACACCCTTAAAAACACCCAAAATATACCCCTACATACACCCCTAAATACAAACGCAAACACCCCAAAATACACCCAAATACACTCACTAATGCCCACAAATACCCATTAAAACCCAAGAGAGCCAGTCAGACTCAAAATACACCCCCGAGGACACAACCCGAATACAACCATAATGAGCCAGTCTGGACTGAAATACTACCAAAACAAGCCAGACTGACCCCAAACACAGCCTAACAATCTGGATGTTTATCAGAGAGAACCAGATGTGAGGGGGGTATACGCAGAAGTGCAGGGTATTCACCAGCTGGAACTGGATATGAGGAGGATAGATGCTGCTGAGCATGGCGATGTGCTGGGGAGAGAGCTGGGGCGGGAACACGCCCCCTGCCACGCCCCCAACTCCGCCCACCCCGCTGCTGGGAGGGGGCATCTGCTTCAACATGGAGCTCGGCAGCTGCGGAAACAACAGAGCAAGTACACAGGATTTCAGCAACGCTGCTCTGCACGCACTCCTGAAACAAACTACCCGCACAAACCTGCTCACCTGCTCTGTGCGAACACAAGCACAGTGCATTTATGCAGCCCTGCGCAGTGTGTAAACCACTGCAGTGCAGTCACACAGCCCAGTGCAGTACATTCACACCCACACGCACAGGCCACCCTTCCCGATATCTACATCATACTGCTTAGTGCAGTTAATATTAAGTGTCAATGACCAACTTTACATGTGCTTTAACTGATTTTGAACATATTTAATTAAAGAGTGACTGTATGAATCGAGGCATTTTGCAGACATTGCGTGATAAGCAGATGGCTCCATCTGCTGGACTCTGATAAGGTGACAGACCAGCAATTTTACATCAAACAAGATAAGAGCTCACATCATAACCCACGTAACTCCCATAATGACCTTCCACCTCTAAATGACCATTACAACTCAATGCACTGGTGAGCTCTAGGAACATCTGAGCAATTACCTGAGGCGACAGGAACTGATGAGGCACTTGCGCTCGTATCCCTGGGGATGGGTTAATGGGTGGCACACCGGGCTGGTGCACACCTCGAGACTGGGCCATCCCACCACTTCCACCAAACATACCGTGACCACCCGTCTGGGAGAGGGGGAAGAGACGAACAAGAGGATTTTACACTCAGGGACATCAGAACTTCAAATACAGGAACACTCTACTATCATGACTCATCTCTACTGCCCCCCTCAAATTCAGGTCCGATTTAAACCTGACAGAACCATCTCAGGGCAATCACTGACTGTCAGGCAGGAGCGGACATCAGCCGTACCCCTGACCTTGGTGGCCAGATTTGAGAATCCCTGATAAATGGCCAGGGTCAATGACAAATAAGCCCTTTAAAATTTTTTTTTTTTTTTTAATGAATCTTTAAAAATGTACAGAATACATTTATTTGAAGTTGGAAGAGTGTGTTTAAACAAGTCTTAATGGCTGCACAACATTTACAGGGTTTTAGTACAGTTTTAGACTATATTTGCAATTTCACCAGCCAAAAAATGTCGGGTGGCGCAACCAAAAGTTTCTTGAAAAAAAAAAAAAAAAAAAAACACACTTCCCTCTTTTTTTTCTAAGTGATTTTTTTAATAAGTATACCTGAGAGTGTCTACTCTGCCTAAAACATTACTATTTTGTAAATGAGCTGGGTATTAAAAGTAGCTTATGGATTCTTTATTGTAGGGGGCGGGTAATTTGGTTCTCCAAACAATTTAAGAACAATTAAACTTTGTTAATTTGAAAGGTTTTCAATATAAATTATGCCCCTATTTTAATATTATATTAATTCATATTTTAAATTACATATTTAATACACTTCACATAGTGTTAAGTTGCTCAGACGTTTGCGTCACCTGACATTTTGAGGGTTTGAGATGGCAAAACATAAAATATATATCATTTTTATGATAAACTGGAAATATGTCCAAATTAAACAGGTTTTATAGAATAAAATGATGCTGATAATGAATCATTTAAAATTATTTTAAACCAAAGTAGTGCGCTTGGACACAAAAATCTGCATGTCACATCACTGACCCGGAGGAGCACAAAGAAATGGACAGTGAATAGGACTGAAGTCAAAGCGCTTGCCAGAAAGATGGCTGGCCATGGAGGGAAAGAAAAGAGAAAGGGGGGAGTATACAGAGCATCTGCTGAAGAACTAATCCACTTTTGAAGACAAAAAGAGATTTAGCAAAAGACCTAGTGCTGCGATGTACACTTGCATGCAAAGTACGCAGAAGTATTGGGAAATGTTCCGGTGAGCATGTCGTAATAAAATCGCAACAGCGCCGAACAGGCAAGTTTAGATGAACCTGAGAGAGCTTTCACATCATTATAAACCTTTATGATTTATGTTCTTAATTCAGGAAGTATTCCAACTTCAATTCAATGTTTTTAATCTTTAAAGTTACCACTGCATCACACTGCAAGACGTTAAATAAAATTTTATGATCAAGAATTTCATAACCATGGAGGAAATGAGCTTCAGAGCACGCTTAGTCCGATTAAATACGCAAAGAGACAGTTGGAAAGTCTTGAAACTGTACATAAGCCATTAAGCTCTGTACTTCAATGTGCTCTTGTGCCAGCAGCAAGACAGCGCTGGGCCTCCGCTCCAGAGAGTGGAGCTGTCAATCAGGTGAAGCCCCGCCCTCCCACGCCCATACACCTTAACTGGCTCCAGGCAAGGTCAGCTGATCACACCAGCAGCCAATAGCGCCAGAGGACAGAGATTTAACCAAAAAAAAAAAAAAAAAAAAAAAAAAAGGTGGAGGGGTTTAAAAAGAGAAACAGAGAAGATGGAGGAGAAGAGGAAAAAGAGAGGATGGTGAAAAGTGAGCAGGACAGAGGACAGGGGACAGTGTGGCAGGTCTGAAGCAGAGAGAAAGCCAGTGGCCTGTAGGCTAATGCACGCTGAGCATTACCTTGTCATAGTAAGGGCCAGGCTCTCCTGGGCCCACATCTTTGGAACTGGGCGAACGGAAGACTGTTCCCCCTCCACCTCCTGCCCCTCCGCGCCCACCTTTGCGTATCTCTCCATTATAGTCGCTCAGGCTCATCCCTCGCTTATCTCCTTCAAGCTTTTTATCCTGGGGAGGGCCTGGGGCCAAGTCCAACGACCGACCGCTGGGGTCCTCGCCCTGCCAACGAGAGCCCTCGTTACCTCTACTGGTCACATTAAATTACAGGTACAGCAAGCACTCACCCCACCCGCACACAAGCAGAGCAAGCACTCACCCCACCCGCATACAGGTGCAATAAACATACATTAACCCCACCCACACAGAAGTACAACATTTATACATTAACCCCACCCACATACAGGTTCAACATGCATACATTAACCCCACCCGCACACAGGTACAGAACATTGACTCCACCCACACACAGGTACAAAACATTGACCCCACCCACATACAAGTACAGCATGCACTGACCTCACCCACACACAGGTACAGTATACACTGACCCCATCCGCACACAAGTACAGCACGTTAACCATGTCCACACGCAGGAAAAGCACACACACTCACAGACTGCACTCACCAGGAGCGCCATGTTTGAGAACTGTCGAGTCATTGGGTTCATCCACGAGTCCCCACCCCCTCCTTTCAGGGCACCCTGCGAAAGACACAAACCAGGGAACCTCAAATTCAGGGGAGCCAAAACACAGCATATTTGGCCTTCATGCCCACACTAGTAATACACCTTCCAATAATACGCCCCGATACTAAATACTACTCCTGAAGCACAGAATAGGACAGGCATACACAAGTATGCTAGCGCTAACAGATGCTAACCAGTGCTGGAGGATCAGCTATCCCAGCATACCTTGCTGTTGCCCTTCTTGCCCCAGGGCCCCTGGCCCCAGCCGCCAGAGTTGTATGAGGAGCTGCTGCCCTGCGACCCAGCGCTGCTCCACACGCCGGCTCCCTCCTCCTCCTCCTCCCAGCTGGAATGACGGGAGGCGCTGACCGAGCCTTCGCCCTCACCCCACCCCTCTTGCATAGACTTGGCGCCTGCGGACAAGGAGACAAAGCAGAGTCAGCAACGATGACCTCACATATGCGCAATCCAGAATGTAATGAACACAGCAACAATTATTTTTTTTACACCCAGAAGAAATGACGCAGCGGTCACAAGCCCTTTTCAGAAAACGTCCATTTTATACCCCCCTAATTTTCCACTAAAGAAAAATGTGTCCGGGTTCTTACGGGTTAAATTTAGCATCTCAAATCCCACCAGAGTATGTAATGACCAATCAGCAAACTATGCACAAGCAGGCTTGTACTTGACTCGAGCTGCCATCTCGAGAGATCACGGACAGTTCACGGCTGAGGTCCAAAAAAAATGCATCGGTCAGTCGCCACGACTGTCCACTTGCAGCTTCAAACTTCTCAAGCTAAGAATGAGGGCAGAGCAAACCCAAACGTGCTTGCTTGGAATGTTAGTGACGAGCCCGTGGATGTCCAGTGCCAACAGTGCTAACCCAAACTGACTGTATCCCTCCCATATCCCCGAGCAGCGTGCAGACAGTTATGCACTGTTCTCAAAAGGCTGAAGGGCAGAGACGGTACTGGTGTGGACGGATTTGATCTGATGTGGCGCCTAAACCAAGTGAGGGAACCCAGCGAGTAAACAGCAACAATTTTAAAGTGCTGTAATCCCTGTCCAATTCAATAATTTTCAATTTCTTTTATCGGGCACTGGCATTATTCTTTATGCAAGTAGGTGGTTTAAAACAAGAGGTTCTCAACCCAATCCAGAGAGGGCCGATTGCGGGAGCGGGCTTTCATTACGACCAAGCAGTGGCACACCTGGCTCAACTAATCAAGTGCTTTATCAAAGACTGTAGAGGTTGATTTGAAGAGCCAGATGTGTAGATGTGAAGTAGCAATGAAACCCACTCCAGCCCTTTCTCGATACGACTGATGCTCAGACGCCTACTGAAGACCACAAAATATCAAATATGGAAAAACTCCCAGAAGGGAGCCACGCCTTCAAATAGAGGTGAAAGGAAACCCCCAAAAAGCGAAGAAATCTCAGGCGGTACCCGCCGACAGACAGACAGCCCATCCTCCACTGACTGATTAATGGTGATAAGTTCACTCTGTGTTAATGAAAGAAACACAAAGAGCTGGCTCTGATTTAAGGCCGCTAACAACCATAAGGACTCTACTGCATTAATATCACAGCCATTTTAACCCTGACAGTGCTAATCACTGCTGCAATCGCAAAAGGCACAAAATATATGAAGCAAAATTTCAGATTTCAACTTTCAAAAGGTCAACAATTTTGTACATTTTTAGTCGGCAAATTAGTTGGCAATGACCTTCAGAAGGGTTAACAGGCACCTGCGAGTCCTTCTGAAGGTCATTTGTCAACTAAATAATGAATGATTAACTTTTGGAGGGATAGGGCAAGTAAAAATCAAGCACTTTAAGGGTTAAAATACTCCTAGACCTCACTGTACAGGGCAGTTATGCAGGACAGGGGTAGGCATAGCTGTATAGTCCAATACAAAGCAGGCGAGTGTATTTTTCCCTTACCAGATTTGATCGGGTTGGGGGAAAGGTTGCCCCAGCCCGAGGCCTTCCCAGAATCCTCGGGGTCGCCCCAGCCGGAGTGAGTGTCGGTGGGCTTCCCCCAGCCAGCCGTGCCGTTGTCCACGGAGGGGCTTGGAGGAGGAGGACCACCGCCTCCCCAGACTGCAGCCGGACGCAAGCAGGGCAGTGCAGAGGAGAGAGAATTTTCAGTGTCTCTGATCACCTGTGCATTTCACACACTCTTGGCACTGATATCCACTCAACTGAAACTGCACAGAGTTCTCTAGCGTCAATCACCAAATTGGATAAGCTATAAAAACGCTGGTACAAATTCCAGAAAATGCATGTGCACACATGCAGCAATACCATCCGCAACCAAAAATGCTCTCACAAAACGGTGGGTAACCAAAGCTTCACCCCATCGTTCATTATAACTGTAACCTAAACTCCAATTTTATATCAATTAGACATAATTCTCTGTAAAGCCTCTGTGAGGATCACCCAAAATGTTCTCACAACCCCAACCGTCCTCACAACAAGAGTTGGTCTCTTAAGAGTTGCTTCTTACAAGTATAGTAATACAAGCCCATGCGCGCGTGTGCGCGCGCACACACACACACACACACAAAAAAGCACAGACATTTCATGAAGCAAGTTCACCATTTGCCGTTTCTCACCCATTCCAGAGGGCTTGCCAGGCATATGTCCAGGGTTCATATCCCGATTGCCGGGGGCGCCATGCTGATGGGCGGGCCTTCCCGGAGGCGGCTGGGCGGGGCCAGAGCCCGGCGGTTTCGGCGGCTGCTGCGGACCTGACGGCTGTGGCGGTGGCTGGCCAGAGGGGGCGCCGTTCTTGTCCCACAGGTTGACGCTCTTATAGTTGTAGTGGTTGGGGTCGCCCCAGGCGGAGGTGCCGTCGTCGATCTCCATCTTGCGGCTGATGGACTGGGGCGAGGGCTCCTCCCAGCCGCTGGGCTCGGACGCCTCGCCGGAGAGCCGCGGGACGGGCCCCGAGCACCAGCCTGAGCTTTGGTTCTGGTTCTGGTTGATTGGGCCCCCGGGTTTCCCCGCCCAGCCCCCCGGCTCCACCGACGGCGGCGGCTGTAGTGGCCCGGAGGGCTTCATCATACCGGACTGGCTGTTTGGTATCTGTGTCTGGTGCCCTTTGCTACCCCCCCAACCCTGGTGAGATTTACCCCCGCGTCCCCCCCAGCCCCGCCCCACCCTCGCCTCGGTGCACCCTCGTCCCAGCTGCCCCACGTCCCCACATCCCCATCGCCCCCTCCTCCGACACCCTTCCCTTCCCCCCATCCTCCAGTCCCAGCCTTGGCCTCCCGCTCCCCCCAATCCACACCTCCTCCCCCACCCCCACCTCCTCCTCTCTGGCCCCAGCCGCCCCCGTCCCGGCCCATCTCCTTCCACCCTCCCATCCCCTTCTCATCCTGACATCCCCACCCTCCACCGCCACCACCACCACCACCACCCGCTCCGGCTGGGGTACCCTGTTGCCCGAAATCTCCCCAGCCCCCAGCTCCTCCCCCTCGATTCTCCCTCCAGTCCTGGCTCTCGCTGCCCCAGCCTTTTCCGTGGGCCTCCCCTGGACCGGAGCCCCCCCAGCCCCCACCGCCACTGCTCTTCCCCTGGGGGCCGGCGAGGTGCCCCGGGGCCCCAGGCTGTGGGGGCCCAGCGTTGCGTACTCCAGGCCCGCGGGCGCTACCTCCATTGTTGTTGTTGCCGCTTTCCCAGCCGTCTCCTGCCGCGTTCGGCCCGGACTTGGGGCCCCCAGGGAGAGACGGGGACGCCGACAGGTCAGTAGTTGGCGGGTTGGCGGCGGTATATGGGGGAGCCAGGCCAGCGGTGTTGGATGCTGAAGACGAGTTTCCACCTCCGCTGCTGGCTTCCAGATCCCAGGCCACGTTCTGGCGGATCTGGGTCTGGCCCCAGCCAGTGTTGGACAGCACGCGGGGGTCCAGGTCCGTCCGGCTCAGCAGGCTCTGTAAGGCCGCCTCAGGGTTGGGGGCGCGGTGGTGGTGGGCGTGGCCGTGGTGCTGATTGTGGGCGGCACCGCCGCTGCCGGCTCGTGAGTGCCCGCCCCCGCTGGACGACGAGGTGCCCACCCGGCCGGAGCCGCCCCATTCGCCTGTCTCCGCGACTCCGCCCACCTCGCCCGCGCCCTTCTGATTGTCCCAAGCTCTTGTCATAGCAGATGAGTTTGGGGAGGAGGCCGGAGGATTGCTCCCCTCGCCGCTGCTGCTGCTGGCCGTGCTGCAGCCGCCGCCCCCTCCCGGATTGTTCGGCCCCCCCCCCACCCACACTCTTGCCCCACTCCCCCACCGAAAGCTCTGCCCCTCCGGCCCCGCCCCACGCTCCCTGAGATGCCCCGGGGGTCTTGGCCCCGCCCCAGGCTTTTCCCCCTGTCCCCTTCCCCTCCTGACTGCCGAATCCCCAAGACCCCCCTCCCTCTCCAGGCGGCGTACCCGGCCCCCCAGACGGGCCCTCCCACGGGTCAGTCCTGGAGGAGCCCGCTTTAGGGTCGGAGGAGAGGGGCTGGGCTCTCCACGATGAGGAAGAGGAGGAAGCCGTCGATGAAGAGGAGGAAGGCGGGGCATCGCCCCCTCCCCCAGTCACGCCCTCCGGCTCCTCCTCCCCTGCCTTTTTTGGTCCTGTTCCGGTCTCGGGCCCCGCCCCGGCCCACTCCCCTTGCATTTGGTGAAGGTGCTGATGAGCGGAAGGACTGGCGGATGATGGGGGTTGATTTAGGGGAGGAGGGGTCGAGCCCTCGCCCCCGGACGTCCCATCCTGCACCAGGGCGGGCCAGGCCGCGGGGTTGGCGCTGGGATTGAAGTTGGCACCAGGACTCCCGCCGCCGCCGGCGGAACCTTCCAGAGTCCCGGGGAGAGGGCCGGCTTTGGATTTGGAAGGGGCGGAGCTGGCGGCCGCGATTCCCCCGCTGCCGGCCAGGGGGGCGGAGCCCCACACACCGCCGACAGGCTGCGTACATTCGCCAGGCGAGCCAGAGGAAGAGGGCGGGGACGGGCTTCCAGATCCGCCCCCTTTCCCCGCCGGCCCCGCCCCCTTTTGCTGCTGCTGGAGCGGCCTATCGCTCCATGAGGCACTGCTGCTGCTGTTGGGGGCCACGCCCGCCCCATCGCCCGTCCCCGCCCCGGCCCCAGCCCCTGCCGCGATGCTGGGCCACTCCTCCAGGTCAGACCTGTCCACTATCACCTTCTCCCAGCCCTGAGAGAGGGGCTGGCTGCCAGAGCTGGCCCCCCACGTGGAATTTGCATAATTTGAAGAAGTAGTAGTAGAAGAAGCAGCGACTGATGGGGAGGTGGAGGAGGGGTGGGTCAGTGACGAAGGAGCCGGACCTGGTGCCCCAGGACTGGAATCTGCACGCAGACGAAAACAAATTGCACGTTTGTCCTGCAGCATGTTCCCCGTGCACACTGGTTCTGTCTTTACTTCTTTCCCAACACTGCCAATTCACGAGACCACTAAATAATGTTCTAGAACAGTGGTCCCCAATCCTATCCCTTAAGGCCCCCAGCCAGATCCAGGGATCTGTGTTCAACCTTAAGCATACCTGATTCACCTAATAAAGGGCTCCAGGAGTTATATCAGATGTGCTTCAGGTGGGTAACAAAAAAAAACCCATATCTGACAGGTGTGCACCAAGGAGATGTTGGGTAACCACTGCTCCAGGACACTGTTTTGAATAATCGCTTAACAATGCCCATGCAGGAAATATAAATTTGTCTAACAGCAAACACCACATTCATATCTTAACTTATTTATTTATACAAGGCAGTTCAAGCAGAACCAAACACGTGGGTGCGCACTCGTCTCCTGAGTCTGCATCCAAATCCTTTTGTCATTCCATCCATCCATTATTCCTCAACCAACCATCAAACCCACTTATTCCTGTTAAGGGCCACAGGGTGGGGGGGGTTGTTTGGGGTGGTCGGAATCTATCCCAGCATGCAACGGTCCAGAAACAGGAAGACACCTTGGACAATTTGCCAATCCACACCAGGGATCAACACACCAATCTGCTAGAACATTCCTTCATGCCTGAGGGCAATTTAAGATTCAGCCCAACACGCATGTCTTTAGACAGGAGGAGGAAACCTGGGCACCCAGAGGAAATCCATGCAAAAACCCATGGAGAACATGCAAACTGCACACAGAAAGGCCACAGGCTGGGTTACAGCCCCCAACCTTCTTGCTGATAGGTGAGCACAAACCACAGCACCACCATGCCTCCCTGCTTCTCCCTCTCATTCCTAAAATGTAGCACATTATCAGCATGCAGCTCAACAGTTTGTTCAAACTGACTCATTGCAAAAATCAACCCCACAATTTTGGAGCAAGCTACTGAATATAAGGACACTTTTCCAAAGCACATCATCTACACTTAGGTGCAAGAGGACGCACATCTTCAAAAACTGAAACTTCTACAAAGTGCGGGTTTTATTAACATGGATAGCCGATGAGCAACACCACAGCTTTCCACCAGAGTGACATTCTGGGAAGGATAAATATTAATGAAACAGAGGGAAAGGGGAACACTTTTAAAGGATGCAGCACCCAGCACAAAAAAATTTAGGAGCTTTTCGCAAAGCAAAGTGCATTTCCCCTCTGTAGTGCACAACAAGACATTCGCAATGTCCACAGAACCCAAAGGCAGAATGCTAATAGGGACTGCTGACTCGGGCTCTACCCTGCTCAGGATGCCAGCCCAGTCATCAAAGCACCAGCCCACACTGAGCTATGGCCCACTCAAAGCAACGGCCCACACTGAGCCAGGGCCCACTCATAGCAACAGCCAACACGGAGCCACGACCCACTCATAGCAACGGCCCACACAGAGCCACGGCCCACTCAAAGCAACGGTCCACACAGAGCTACTGCCCACTCAAAGCAACAGCCCTTTCAAAGCAACAGGCAACACGGAGCCACGGCCCACTCAAAGCACCGGCCCACACAGAGGCACAGCCCACTCAAAGCGACAACCCACTCAAAGCACCGGCCCACACAGAGGCACGGCCCACTCAAAGCAACAAACCGCTCTAAGCACCGGCCCACACAGAGCCACAGCCTACTCATAGCAATGGCCAACATGGAGCCACAGCTCACTCACAGCAACAACCCACTCATAGCAACGGCCCACACAGAGCCACGGCCCACTCAAAGCAACTACCCAATCAAGGCAACGGCCCACATAGAGCCACAGGCAACACAAAGCCACGAACCACACAGTGCGCTGGCCAACTCATAGCAACGGCCCACACAGAGCCACAGGCCACCAAAGCCACGAACCACACAGTGCGCTGGCCAACTCATAGCAACGGCCCACGTAGAGCCACAGCCCACTCAAAAAAATGGTCCACATAGAGCAACAATCCACACTGAGTGGCAGCCCACACAAAGCCACCGCCAACAGAGCGAGAGCCCACACACAGCTCCAACACCTGCTCCCTATAGACCCAAGGCTGCCACATACAAGCCGCACCCCTCCCACCTGCCCTCACCTCCTGGGCCCTGGCACTGACCTGAGACAGCAGTTGTTGTGGCCCCGGAGGCGTCCCCCTGCGAGAGAGGGCTGCCCCCGCCGCCACTGCCCCCTCCCAGCAGCATGCAGGACAGCGGCGGCTGGCCCCTCTTCAGTAGCACTTTGTGGTCCTGCTGGCAGCGGAATCGCGGGGGCACTTCGCGGGGCATGTAGCGCTGGGGCACAGGAGCGCTGCTGGAGGGGGGCTGTCCGTTGGCCACCGCCGGCCGCTTAGCATTGTTCCCGCCCTGAGGGGGGGGCCCGGCAGCCGCGGCGGCGGGGGAGGAGTTGGGGGACACAGAGCTGGGGGAGGCCGGAGATTGGGCGGACGTCGGCTTGGTCAATTCTGGCACTGAAATAAAAAACAGAGCAGAAAATACGCGCCCTTAGCCTCCAAGGCTTCGCTTATCCAGACCTGAATTAGAACTGCACACAATCACCATCCTGCAACATTGTAAGACAGATGGATATCCATGACTCTATATGTTGCCATGAAAAAAAAAACAATAGGCAAACATTACCATCACACAATCACCAAAACTATTTATCCTACTCCAGGGAATGAAATGCAAACAGAAGTAGAAAATGAAACCACTTCACATGGGAATTACTGAAATGAAATCTGCGTTGACAGTTTCAGGAAGGCCACAGTCTGTACACAATGACAAGACAACAGCAGGGCCATCTGAACTCGGTAAAACACGAGCAAAGGACAAACTGCTTACCTTTTTTTTGTTCTGCGACCTGCAACGACAAACAAACATTGTGAGCCGCCAAATTCAGGCAACAGCGGGAAATAAACAGAAAAAACTCAAAAAAAAAAAAAAAAACATCTGCAGAAAATCAGGCAAGTTAAGGACACACAAACACATAACCCTTCACTCAGTCACTTTCCAAATAACATACTGACGAAGAAGCTCAATGAAGCTTTATTTTTCCAAGTCATTTTTTTGAGGGGGTGCATCAATGAAGCCATCAACCGTAGGTTGAACGGGTGAAGAATTAATGGTCCCCCAACCAACAGGGCACATAACTGTTAAAAGCCAACTGCATCAATAGACATGTCTCCCAGTGCCTACAATGGAAATCAATATTAAAAAACAACCGTGTGCCCACGTTACCTTCTGGGAATTCTCCCTTTTCCTTTTTTCTTCTTTCTTCCTTTTCTTGTCTTCCATGAACTGCTGTTCCCTTTCCTGATACGCCTTTCTGAAAATCATTAAGGAACATAACAAAAACCTAAGGTCAAATCCCATGCATTATCTTTGAAAACCTGCGTGATGGCCTTCAACCTTGGAGATAACATCTTCATCGTCGATTTACTACCCATAGCATAGACTTAACCTTTTCAGATCTCCAAGTTTTCTAATGACAAAGTATATCAAATAAGTCAAAGCACTGGCCCGGTGCTCAGAGTTTCTGCCGAAATGTGTAAGCAGAAACTGAGGCCATAACTGTACATCATGTCATTGAGTGCTCAACATGCATATCCTACATAAATGATCGAACTGAAGTAATGTCTATTCCACAAATTCTACATCAAAATAACCATTAGAAAATACGCATTCTTCAAAATGTCATAATAGCTCTCACATATGCAAAAGGTCAGCAATACATAACTGCAGTTCCTTTTTTTTTTCACACAAACAATCCAAATCACAAATATTTACTTATCCATGTTGCACATTATGGCAATGAATACAAAATAGGTCTGAAGGTTAATCCGGGTAGGGCTAATCTTCTGAAACATTCTGCTGAAGAACTACAACCATCTATACTTTCCTTCATAATTTCTTTATTTCTTCATATATTGTGATGAAATTAAGAAATTATGAAAGAAAGTATAGATGGTTGTAGTTTTTCAGCAGAATGTTTTCAGAAGATTAGCCCTACCCGGTTAATCCGCAAGATGCGAATGTTGATCTTGATCATTATATACGCAGTTGGTTAGCAGGTTTAATATACATAGCTACGAAAACTAGCCAACAATAATGGTCGCAGACCGCGGTAAGCAACACAGTGAATGTTCAACTTGTTGGTAAAAGCCAAAATGTTAATCCAGGAGCAAATCCTGTTAGCTATCTGGCTAGTTATTGGCTTGCTGTAATTCTCGGCGCAGCACAGCGCTGCAGTACGGTATAATCCCACCGTCTGCAGTACTGTCACATACTTGGGGCTTCACTTTGCCGCACAAACGCGCCGATATACTTCAAATATGTCCCAAGTTGCACATCATGCACAAAGGGTGTTCAAGACAGAGGCTCACGAACTAGCCAGCCCGCAATCTTTTTCGGACTTTAATTCAATTCGACCTCGGCCGCGCTCCATAACTGTATTTAAAGCCTCGGGCTGGAGTAGCAGCCTCATTCAGGGGCCTAAACACTCCAAACACTGAGGACGCCTCGCCGTGTCTAACCACCCTGGTCAATGCACGGTGTGAATCCCTCGATAACACACATCTGACTTACTATTATGTTGCAGATCATTGCCCGGAATCAACCGCTTATGAATGCAAAAATCCCACCTGCAACTGAGGTTAGTGTTGCACAGGCGGATACCGACTATAATAACAATGTTAAGCCGCTTTCACACTGGACGCGAAACGAATTTTTCGCACGACAGATTAGATTCAAAGTCAATGCAAAGACGCGTCTTTGCATTGACTTTGAATGTAATCTGTCGTGCGAAAAATTCGTTTCGCGTCCAGTGTGAAAGCGGCTTTAATGTGGGAATTCAGACTAGCGCCCGGTATATCCGCATACGGCGTTACAATACGAAACGCAGTAGCTAAACTACCTCAAAATCATCGCTCGCTGTGGTTTCAGATACAGCACAACGCAGAATGTGACACAGTCCGCGAACAACCCGACATCAAGCGCTACACAGCTAGCCATTCAGGGGTAGGGCTAATCTTCTGAAAACATTATGCTGAAAATCTACAACCATCTATACTTTCCTTCATAATTTCTTTATTTCTTAATATATGGTGATGAAATTTTCACCAGTTATTCTTGAGATATATATCTATCAACATCTAGTTGAGCTGATGGAAAAAAAGAAGAATTAGTAAGCGAATTTTCAGAAGAATGTTTTCAGCAGATTAGCCCTACCCACAGTAAGCTAACCAAAACGTAGCTAACGTTAGCTATCGAGACGGTTAGCGAGCGAGCTAACCCCGCTAGCGCATATTTGCCATTTTGAAAATGCAGGCTACCTCGTCCACTGTGTCGACGGAACTGTCTTTGCGCCAGAAATGGCCACAAACAATTTAACACGTACAAAAACTAGCTAAACTGCGACCAGTTGGTATCCCGCAAAAAATATCAAGGATTACTCGGCTGCGGAGCACGCAAAATATGCGCTATAAAATAGAAGTAACGTAACTCACCTCAGGAATTAGCTTAGCAAGCTACATATGAAATAAAGTGCTTCGGTGCGAAATCCTAGCTTTTCGAGGCATTCGAGGCGAAACGGGACACCCCAAAATGCAAATTACTACAGAGTGACGAAAAATACCATTTAAAAGCCTCTCGCGTACGTTTGTTTAAAGATAATGTAAACCGAGTATGCAGAATCTCTTCGTTTTTAAAGCGCTATAAAGTCAGTTGGTTGACGGTCGGCCATTTTGCTGCTCGATGTATGTGTCTCCCCACTAAGCCAGCTACACTGGGAGGGGAGGGGAGAGGAGGGAGCCTCTTTGACCTTCAATATTAAAAGTCTGCACGGCCAACTGTTAAATACAGAATTAATGTAAGTAAAATAATGCTTTCGTAAATACATTTAGTTTTCTAAAGATAGTGCCAGTATGATAATCCATTTTAATGTCAATGCATCCCATTTCAGATAACCGAAATCAAAATAGTCACTGTTAATTTCTTTCATTCATAAAATATATTTTTTGCTATAGTAGCTTACAATAACAGCAATTGAAATATATGGTGACACCGTATTGTTTAAAAATTGAATTCACGACTTTAAAATGTGACGCTACAATCCACGCCAAAACACTTCCATGCAGAGATATGCCTGTTGACAGTCGATGTTTTGGCTGACTGTCGGGTCAGATAATCGATGATTCAGAGCTTAATCGAAAACTTCTCAACGAATAGTCTTCTGTGTCGATTCTGTGTCGAACGTACTGAACAGATCAATTGGTGTATTGCCGCCACCTACTGAATATGTAAAATCACGTTAAATCATTTCCGTATGCCTTTCTGCTGCATATATAATAGAGTAAGACTTAATTCTTTTATCAGTCTTTATCATGCAAGTAATTTTTCTCCCCAGAATTTCTGCATTCCTTCTCGCATCAGAAACACCGAATTCCCCATGCTGTGTACCCCACAGGCAAATCTCTCTGATTTCGCATCAATTTCACTTGCTCGGTCAACATTAAATCCCAAAATCTCCTTGTGCCCTAATTTATGATTTCTTTTTTAATCCCTCCTTTGTTCTTTTCACTCACACTCTTCTGGCTCTACCAAGTTCAGTCCTTACTCCTCCATTTCCTCGCCCTTTTTGTCACTCTGCTTATAGCATTAGACTTTCACTGTAACACATAATGCACCCCGATCAGCTCACTCCATGCAAAAGCATAAGGGATTTTAACAACAATGTTTTGAGTAGTCCAGACACAAAACAAAATTTTCACCTATCTGACTGCAGATTTTTTTCCAATTCAACCTATATATTTTTTTTAAATCATGCAATTCAGTATTTTGTGCACGGAATTTTATCTCAGAAAAGTAGAAGAATGTGCATTATACGGCAAGGAGCGGGCATATGCTAAACATTTTTTCTATTGATATTTTTTGATACAATAAAACTACTAGATGGGCCTTACCTCCCATCTTCGTTCATTCACACTGAGGTGTCCCTAGTTCACAATTTCCCCCACTGTGAAGACATATAGCCTGCTCTTTAGTTAGCTCACAGTGTTTATTACATTCATTTTTCCCACACCTTGTACACTTGTGCACCCCTTTCCTACAAACTACAGTGAGATGTCCGAAATCCTATACCGCCACGGAACCCTTTCTTATGCCCGCATTCGCTAACTGACATTATCTAAATAAACCATTGGCGGCAGTTTCCCATCAAATTCCAGTAGCATAGTGAGGATCTCTTGCTTTTCTCCATTCCAATGACTTTTTAGTCATCTTGCCCACCCTCCCCAGACTCCCTGCACATTCAAAATACATTTAGCCTCCATCGGTAGTGGAACCCCACTATCAACTCCCTTTACAAGTGCCCTGCCCCTCATCAAAATACAAACAACTCTTGTACCATCAAATTTTATTTTCAATGCCTTGTCTCCCCATTTCTTTGACCGACACTCCACAATTACCAATCAACTTGTAGCAACCGTAACTGCTCCAACATGATTCCATTTTCAACAAACCACCCCACTTTATGGGGATAACAAAAGACAATGGTTTGATTCCCATCCTTCAATTTCCAGCTTCATTTCCTATCCATATTTTACTTCTTCCTTTCATATTCAGTTCCTCATATCCTCCTTTTCTTTTGTCCCTCTACCTCTTCATTCATTTTCAACAACCACATTTCTGTGATGTGAAATCTTGATCTAAAAACGAAACAAAAAATGTCAATAAAAATCAATCAGCATCAAGTCATTATCAGTGAATCCTCTCAATGAATCTTTATTATGAAAAGACCAAGCACGATGTTAATAAATCATAGGCACCAGCTTGGTAGGCTTGATACATCACAAACTTAGAAGGACACTCTCTCATCTTGTTTCCAAAGGTGGAATACTGCCTCTAATACTGCCCAGTCTGGCAGTTAATATAAAAATATTGGAGAGTCACCAGCTCATTTCTATCTCCAAAATAACACAGGAAATGAGTTCCCACAAACGCTGTGATGAGCCAGAGGTTGATTTCAGAGCAATCGTTGGATGGTTTGTTCTGTAGATGAGTAGTCCGCTAATGTAGTGGTACTTAAACTCAGTCTTGGGGGAGCTATGTGCATGCTGGTTTTTGTTCCAGCCACACTTGCAATCCCATAATTTAAACAAACAATTAATATCCCATAGATGTACCTTAATCATCACTATGCCAGAAATAGATTTGCAATTACACAACAAATAAAATTTTCAAATATTATACACATTGCTCTCTGGGTGGCCGACAATTACAGAAAAAAGGACGCAAATACTAAAGTTAATTGTCTCCTGACATGGTTGTTTAATAAGTGATAAATTAATTAGTGATGAAATTCTATGCAGGTTTACCTCGTTATCATTTGCTGTCTTTGAATTCTTCACCCTTTTCCAGATGGTTAAGTTTTGGTGACTTGGTGTCCACACTTTCACCGAGTAAGAGCTTATTGATTTATCTCTGTCTTTATTATGATAGGTTAGAGAACTTCCTTCTTTATAGATGATTTAATAAAATAAATTATTGAGATAGTTTTGGATAGACCGCAAATGATTCCCAGGGACATATTTTGAGCACTACTGCTCAAATGAACAGTCCGAAATTGCTCATAAGCGCGGAACATGCAATTCTAAAAGATCACTGTGTGAGGCGCTGTCATAAAATGAAAGCGTACACAGTGTCTCCAGGAGCGCTGCTTTTGAGCGGGCGCGGATTGTTTCCCATTACGTATTGCCTGTATTTACAAGTTAAAACCACCCATTTTTAACAACTTCGGCCGTCTTGTTTATCATTCAAGCCACCCAAAAATTGCGGAGAATTGACGTTAGTATCGCTATCTTGCATTATGTAATATGGCGGAATTATATTATGCTAGCTAGCTAATTAGTTCGCAGATTGATTGTTCTATGGCTGGTTAACTAGAAAGTTTATTAGTCTTGTAACGATAGCTGCTCTCCGCTAGAGTTGCTTCGCTTGTCTCAATATCTGGCTAATTAGATTAGATTTTAAAATGAGAATATCTGCATCTAAAGTGTTCTTTGAGGGATGTAACGTTAGACACTAGATAGACCGTGTATGTAACGTTAGCTAGTTGGTTTACGTCGGCTAAAATCACATGCAAGCCATATGTCACTGATCTCAGTGCTCATTTGATTCGAGATGAGAACTGAGATCAGTGACGCAGGTGCAATCAGTCTGTGGTTTTGGGAGTATAAGTGTTGATCCTCAAACTCACAAAGGTGAAGAAGCTTGTATTACCCCTTGCGTGATTATAAATCGTCATTCGTTTGTGGATAATTGGGTGGTTTAAACATATTTCATATTTGGGCTTTAGAAGGTAAACTCTGTTCTTCTGTTGCATTCGGTGCATTTTTGCACCTCATTGGTGATCCTGTAGTTTAATATTAGCCTGTTTTAGCGTTCTATTTGTTATAATATACATTGTATTACAGTAGTTTACAATGCTCGTTTGCAGAATGTCAATGTTGCATTCGCTCAGCCCAAGCCATTGATCGCTGTATTCCTAATTCAGACTAGTGGCCTATCGCACAGTTAAATACTGTCCAGTCCTTGAATCAGTCTTTTTGCCCAGTTAGGCGTTAGAGTCATTATGGGTCCGAAACGGAGGGCAACAAGGAAGAAGAACGCAGAGGAAGAGACTAAAGACTCAGAAGTGCAAGAAGAAATTGGAGGAGAGGAGCCCAAGAAAAAAGGGAGGAAGATAAAGACTAAGGAAAAAAGAGGAAAAAACAAGTACATTGGCGCTCATGTCTCCATATCCGGTAGTCATGGCCCCTCTCAATGCCCTGATGTGTTCTTAAACTTGATTTCCTTCCGTTCTTTGATCTTGCCTTTCTGTCTTGTTTAACTCTGCCATCATATTGATGGCACAACTCTTAATGGTTGATGTAGCGTGGCGTAAATGAGCTGTGGAACACTGACAGAAAACGGTTTACTTCTACGGATGGTTTGCGTAAGCTTAGTCAGTGTCCTTGTTGCTGTTTAGGCGGAATATGGAAGGCGGTAGATGACTGCTTGGCCATTGGGGGGCGCAGTTTTGCGCTTTTTCTGGGGTCGCAGCGCTCCTGGCAGAGGCCGCCCCTGGACGCCACCGCAGCTGAGAAGTTTCGGCAGGCCTGCGCCGACAATGGGCTCGACCCAGTGCACATACTACCGCACGGGTCCTACCTGATGAACTGCGGCTCCCCAAAACAAGGTCACTCAACCACAAATACCTGTATTCACCCACGTGCTGTCTGTATCCGAGATAGAAAATTCAGGTTTCAGAAGGTAAAAGTTCTCCTGGCTATTTTGTTCCAATCACGTGGATTTTCTAATTGACTCAGTTCTGCAGTTTAAATTATTCAAGGTAGGAGTAATTTGTGAAATCAGTTTGGTCAGGAGATGCATGGGAGAAAGCCATAGGATGTTTCCTTTCTGACCATTGGACTTTCCACTTCTGGGCAACGCTGCATTTATGTTTATAAAACGGTATTGTTGTACTGTAAATAATTCCGCAGTTGAAGGGTCCAGTGCAATAATGTTGTGTGCCAATTTTACAGAAATCAAGATTTAGCTGGTTTTGAATATTGCTTTACTTTATTCATGCAACAACAATACATATACTTCTCAATGTCATCATGACCAGTACACAACATGTACCAATGCGGTGTACTGGTCAATGTTGAAAGTATATTCTGTGTAATATCATAAAACATGAGATTGGCATTTATCAAGTTATGGCACTGAACCCTTCAATTATAATTGTATAAGACTTCATTCACTTTTTTTTATACTATACTTGGCTGTTCCTTTATGTCGAGTGTGAGATTTTTCTATAAGAAATGATTGCTGGCGTAGTGTACCACAGTCAGTTGAGGTCCCTCCCCCTCCATATCTGGCAGACGTGTTTGAGAAGAGTCAAGCCATGCTGGTGGATGAGCTGAGTCGCTGTAGTGCCCTGGGCCTTTCCCTCTTCAACCTGCACCCCGGGGCTTCCCTGGGCTCCATCACCACAGAGCAGTGCCTGGAGAGGATCGCACAGGCCATAAACCACGCCCACCAGCAGACTCCAGCCGTCGTTACTGGTACAGTTTGCTGTCACTCAAACCTGGCCGCCAATGAGAAGCCCTCCTTTGGAACTGCCTTTGTCTCCTGCCTTGAGCCCTGATGTACTTTGGCCTATAACGTGCAAAACTTCTGAGTGTATGTAATGTAACGTGACCTATGATTGTCCCTCTTGTGTGTTTTTCGCCAATCATATGTAATTGATTTTCAGAGGGCTGTTAGATCTAGTCTGTGGAAGAGCCATTTGGTGCAAAATATAGCTTATTGCCCCCAGTGTTAATGGATTTGCTTTAATTGGGACTTGGAGCAGGTTCTCTCGTGGTAATATGGCAGTTCGGTGGGTTGTACCGAGTCCTCACTGTAGGAATGTGATGGGCCTGAATCTGGCCCGGTTGTTGCATGTACTAACCATGTTTGCATGGGTTTCCTCCCACAATCCGAAGACATGCATGTCAGGCTAATTGGAGACTCTAAATTGAGGATGTGTGTGTGTGTGTGTGTGTGTGTGTGTGTGTGTGTGTGAGAGTGTGAATGTGAATGGTGCTTGCACCCTATGATGGATTGGCAAGCTGTCTAGGGTGTGTTCCTGCCTCATGAGCATGGCATGCTGGGATAGGCTCGAATCCCCCTGAGCCATGACAAGCAGAAAGCATGTTAGATGATGGTCAGAGGGAGGACTATTTCTCTCTTCTGCTGGGTTTTCTGTTTGGCTCCTATCCGTGAATATGGATGTGCGTGTATTGTGTGTAAATCAACAAATGCACTGTGTATATGATTGACTGAAATGTTCTGTGTGTTGTGCGTCTGCAGTGCTGGAGAACATGTGTGGTCAGGGCACCACAGTGGGGGGGCAGTTCGGCGAGCTGCGGGGCATCATCGACAGGGTGCGCGACCAGAGCCGTGTGGCCGTGTGTCTGGATACCTGTCACGCCTTCGCCGCGGGTACGTGTGAGAGCAAGTGATGTCCCGCGAGAGCGGAGTCTTTTAAAAACTCACACATTAACCTGCAGTCTCCACTTTAACCTTTTGGCCATTGTTTTCAGATCTAGTGCAGAGCTAAAAGGCAATTCCAGAGTCCAGTGCTTAAGGTACTGAAAGTCACATTTTCACACTCTGTGAGGTAAGGATGGGAAAAACTCTCATATATTTACTCAAGTCGATTTTCTCGGTTATCCTCAAAATCAACGTTTTGTGACTTAAGTACTTTTAGCACTGGGGTCTTCATCATTGTCCAAAATAAATACTGCCTCATCTGGGGTGCATTTCCAAAAATCACAGATGCTAACTTACATGGTTGGACCCATTAACTGTGAATGAACAAACTATGTAAGTTGCTAACCTAGCTAGCAATGACGCTTTTGGGAAGCGCACCCCTATCTGACTCATCATAATGTTTATGGGTGTGAGGTAAAGTGTGAAGTGAGGTGTGGTCCCGTCCCCTCAGGTTATGACCTCTCTGCTAAAGGAGGGATAAAGAAGGTTCTGGATGAGTTCGATCAGGTGGTGGGACTGTCCTACCTGAGGGGTGTGCATCTCAACGACTCCAAAGGTGAGCTGGTGAACCTGGCACAGTGATGTAAGGTTCTGTGCTGTTTGCTGTCTGCCTCAATGACTGCACAGGTAACAGTGAAAAGCCTGCTACAGTGTACAATTACTGAGTTCAGTTATCGGTGAATCCAATGATTTATCCACCTTGGACGAGTGATATTCTGCAATTTGTTTCCAGGCCAGATATCAGCCACCATGTGGAGGGGGATTTGAGTATTTCATGCTTGTTTACCTCTTCAACTGAATCCTCTTCTGCCTGTTTCTACAACCCCAATTCCGAAATAGTGGGGACAAAGTGTAAATTGTGAATGAAATCAAAATGCAATGACTTTCAGATCACATGAGCCAATATGTTATTTACAATAGAACATAGATAACATTTCAAATGTTGCAACTGAGACATTTTACATTTTTATCCACAAAATGAGCTTATTTCAAATTTTCTGGCTGCAACAGGTCTCAAAAAAGTTGGGACACAGGCAAAAAAGGGCTGAAAAAGCAATTAATATATAAGAGAATCAGCTGAAAGAACATTTAACAAGTAATTAACTGCCATCAGGTGTGTAACATGATTGGCTATAAAAGGGATGTCTTAGAGAGGCTGAGTCTCTCAGAAGTAAAGATGACCAGAGGCTCTCCAACCTGTGAAGGCTTGCATAAAAAAATTGTGGAATATTTTAAAAACAATGTTCCTCATCGTCAAATTGCAGAGGCTTTGAAGGTCTCATCATCGACAGTGCATAACATCATCAAAAGATTCAGAGAAACTGGAAAAATCTCTGTGCGTAAGGGACAAGGCCGAGGACCCTAACTGGATGCTCGAGATCTTCGGGCCCTCAGACGCCACTGCATCACTCGCCGGCATGATTCTGTTATTGACATTACTAAATGGGCCCAGGAATACTTCAAGAAACCATTGTCTGTAAACACAGTCCCCCGTGCCATCCACAGATGCCACCTAAAACTCTATCATGCGAAAAGGAAGCCATTGTTGAGCATGATCCAGAAGCGCCGCCGTGTTCTGTGGGCCAAGGCTCATTTAAAATGGTCTGTAGCAAAGTGGCAAAGTGTCCTGTGGTCAGACGAGTCCAAATTTGACATTCTTGTTGGAAATCATGGCCGTTGTGTCCTTTAGGCTAAAGAGGAGAAAGACCACCCCTCCTGTTATCAGCGTTCAGTTCAAATGCCAGCATCTCTGATGGTATGGGGATGCATTAGTGCATATGGTGTGGGACACTTGCATGTTTTAAAAAGCACCATGAATGCTGAAAGGTGTATATAAAGATTTTAGAGCAACATATGCTCCCCTCCAGACGACATCTATTCCAGGGAAGGCCTTGTGTATTTCATCAGGACAATGCAAAACCACATACTGCAGCTGTTACAACAGCATGACTTCATAGTAGAAGAGTCCGTGTGCTGAGCTGGGCTGCCTGCAGTTCTGATCTTTTACCAATTGAGAACTTTTGGCGCATAATTAAACGAAAAGTCCATCAAAGGAGACCCAAAACTCTCCAGCAGCTGGAAGCCTGTATTAAACAAGAGTGGGATCAAATTCCAATGGCTAAACTCAAGAAACTTGTCTCCTCAATGCCCAGATGCCTCCGCTCTGTGTTAAAAAGAAGAGGGGATGCTACACCATGGTAAACAGGCCACTGTCCCAACTTTTTTGAGACCTGTAGCAGCCATCAAATATGAAATGAGCTCATTTTGTGGATGACATTGTAAAATTTCTCAGTTTCAACATTTGCTATGTTATCTCTGTTCTATTGTGAATAAAATGCTGGCTGGTGTGATTTGAAAGTCAATGCATTTTGATCACAATTTACACTTTGTCCCAACTATTTCAGAATTGGGATTGTATTTTTCCACAATTCAGGAAAGCTGGGCTGCCACCTGGACCGGCACGAAGACATAGGTCACGGCCAAATTGGGATTGCGGCGTTCCGTGAAATTGTGAACGAGCCTCGGCTGGACAACATTCCCATGATCCTGGAGACCCCTGGACGGTAAGCGGGGCAGGGCTGATACCTTGGGTTATGTGAGGAGAGTATGTACGAGGTACAGGGGTGCTGTGCATGTTCCCAGCTGCCCTAGACAGCTTTTGTGTACACTGAGAAATATTTGATATATTTCAGACTGTTGCTGGTGCCTTGTCTGCTTTGTTGTGGTATGTACAGGGTAGTCGTGATTTTGTGGGTCCATGCAAGAAAATCTGCTTTGAGTTACAACAAAGCAGTTTTTTAGGACTGGGGTTTCTAAGCCTTATCCAGACAGGGCTAGCGTGGTGCAGACTTTCATTCCAACCAAGCAGTTACACGCTGATTCTACTAACAAACCCCTGGAGACTTTGTTATAGCCCTTGATTGGTAGAACTGGGTGTGTCACTGCCGGGTTGAAATGAAAACCTGCATCCACACTGGCCCTTTCTGGGTAAGGTACAGAGCCCCTGGTGTAGTAGCATTATGCCCCTAAAGGTTGCGTCTATGCTGCACTTTTTATCTCAAAATGTACTCAAATTAACCCTAAGAGCGCTATAGGTAACTACTAGCCGATACCCGTGCTACGCACAGGCTATATGCGCGGGCATTGTTTTTCGATGCAATGTAGGCAGACTGGGTTTAAAAGTTCATAGAATTTCCTTGTATACAACATTTGTGGCGATTTTTTTTTTTTTTTTTTTTTTTTTTTTTTTTTTTTTTTAAACACGATAACAGCTGATTGAATTAGCCGGTTTTACTTGCAAAAACGGCTTCAAAATGAGTTTTCACTTCATAACTAAGTTCGAAACCCGGCGCATCGTGTTTCACACAGTAAAACCGGTGTATGCGGAAAACAGACTCATTATTCACGGTGGTTTCGGAGGAGATGTGTGAAATTACGCAAATCGCCAACTCAGTAATAATATATAGATAGTTGCCCAACGATGTAAGATATCAAAATCAGATGCTGTTGGAAACCTATCATGTGGCAACTTGTTTAAAAGAGCTCCCGCACATGATAGGTTTTCAACAGCTCAGGATAATTACATCTTTAATTCCTTAAATTTATTCAGCACTCTAAGGGTTCATTTTTGGCACCATTAAAATGCACATGACTGCTAATTTTGATGAATCTGAGTTTTAAAGGCCTACTATGCAGGATTTTAACTTGGGAAAACTTAGTATATCTTGTGCTGGTGAAAGCGAACTAAAAGAACTTGCTTAAAATTGAAATTGGAATTCTCCGGCAGCAGCTGTGGATAAACTGAGATCAAGATAAAAACGGTAAAACTGACTTGGTCTCTAAGGGTGGAGGTGAGTGGGTTTAGTTGGCGAGGAGGTTGGATCCTTCCTTCAGAGTCTAGCACTGATAGAATAATTCTGAATTTGGGCCTTATACAGTTTATACAGTGAGCACCATAATTCATTGGACACTCACACATTTATTTTGGTTCTGTTTGCCGGGTCAGTTACCTTATCTGAATCCAATTAAACTTGCTTTTCATGTGTTGAAGGGGAGACTGAGAGCAAAAAGTCCCTGAAACAGCAGGAACTGAAGATGCTGCAGTACAGGCCTAGCAGAGCATCACCAGGGAAGATACTTAGTGTCTGGTGATGTCTATGTGTCACAGACTACAAGGAGTCATTGCAGGCAAGGGATATATGACCAAATATTAAAAATAACTACTTTACTCAACGCTGTTATTCTCTCCAATAATTTCTTTGCATCTCAAAATGGGGTGATGGGGCCGCGGACAAAAGGCTCAGTCATTTCTAATGGTTCATTAACTGTGGATGAAAATGCCCTGAAGTTAAAGCTGACAATCTGTACTTCAGCCTGATTGTCGTTGCTACCTTTCAAACTCAGTGCTAGAGTACAGAATCAAAATGATAGCCTGTAATCCATACTTATCAAGTGCTGGTCGCTCCCAACGGTCACGGACTGATCAGTCTGGCCTCAGTCGAATAGCCAGCGTTTAGCCCTTACGTCACTAATGAACTTAATATATGAATATTCATGTTTTCTGCTCTTGGCTGATTGGGCGACCTTTTGGCGGGAACCACCAATTGAATATGAGTTAGCTGGCCAGCAACGGCATTTGTGAATGTTATTTGACATGAGCTTAAAAATTAGATTGTGGCTTGCTTGCGTTTACTCTTGGAGTGGTTGTTAGGTTTTGAACAGGATAATGTTTGGCCATATCTGCATTTTGTTTATTTCATTGGGATTCCACGGTTTAATAGAGGCTAAATTAAATAATACTCAAATTACATAACGTATTTCACTGTAATTGGCATTGGCTATAGCTCGAAGGGCACGATTGCATCAGCTAGATTAAAGTGATACTCCACCCAAAAACTATAATTTGTATATCAATTACTCACCACTAGATGTCTTGAATGGACGAAGTTGTTCTTCACCTGGCGCAACTTTATGGCCACTGGAGAGTTTTGAAAAATTATCCAAATTCCTTTTTTGCTGGAAGCAAATGGGGTCACTCAGTAGCAATGGGAAAACTCCACAAAACGTCCGTTGACAAACTTTCAAACCATCGTCCAACGCATCGTCCAGTATAATCCAAGTCTGCTTTGTCCACTCGTATCCTCACAACTCTAGAAACGCAGTTTTTTTGCACTAAAATAATGAAATACCACAGTTATGCTTCAAGTAAGCTCACGCATTCAACGAAGTCCCGCCTCCCGGCTCGTTCACTGCCCAGAGACTCTGCTGTCACTCAGATGAATACTCGTATTAACACAAGCCGGGAGGCGGGACATCCGTTGAATGAACTGTTGTATTTTTATTTATTTTTAAGTCTGTCTAAAGGGGGGAGGGGGGCACCCTTGCGACTGTGAGCCATAGATCTCGCATGGATTTTGTGTGAATATTTGAAAGTCAAACGCTGGTCTACCGACTGAGGCCAGACATACAAGCAAGTGACCGTTGGGAGCGACCAAAGCTTGATATGGATGGATTCCAGGCTATCAAAATGAGTCACTGTCCATTGAATTTTGGTGCTCACTATTTATGGGAAAAAACAGTGTATTGACTGAGTTTGGTCTTTCGTGATTTACGAACAAATGAGTGGTTGTTAGTATTTATATAGCACTTTCTCATTGGTGCTCAAAGTGCTATACAGTGATTTGGGGGGAAAATTCCCTTTCCCATCGCCAATGTGTGACTCCTTTCCCGTGTGATGCTTGGGAGCCATTTCGTGCCAGAACGCTTGCATCAGACCCTCGATGGAGAGGGAGAGGAAAATGTTTTTATTGCTCATTAAATCAGGGGTGATGAGCAGGCAGGTTGAAATGCCCTGGTCTTCCAGTGATTTAGAAAAAAATATATTTCACCTCTTGTGTCTAATCTCTCCTCAGCCCAGGGTTCGAGTACAAAGAGCAGGTCGAGCTGTTATATTCCCTCTGTAAGGACTGAAGTTCAGGGGTCACCGTATTTCTACAAACTGACCCACATGCCCCTTGTCAGAGACCAAGTGCCTGAGGCCCCTCCCGTTACCAGCGGTTCTTTGCTAATGGTTTATGACCGTGTTGTGTTGTTCATGTTGAACATGTTATTGTTGCATTTTTATGTTTATAAAGGAGCATTTTTGAAATAAATGAATTTTATTTTGAGCCCTCCCATCATTTATTATCCCCCCACCATATAATGCGGGGAGATGTAGGTATTGATTTGTTCGTCCTTCTGTCTGTAAATGTTTTTGTCTGGATTCTAACTTCAAAACTTTGATATTTTCCACTAAACTTGAGACTCTCGTCAATCAGAGCAGTGCCTTTCACCATTTTGGAATGTTTATATTGATTGACCACAGGGTGGCACTGTAACAAACTTTACATTTTGGGCTGTAACTAGGGAAATTCAAAACCTGTCAATCAACAGACTTAAGCTTGATGATCATATTTATCAATTTTATAGTTTTATCCCAAAGAATTACTATTTGGGCTGTGTTAACAAACAAATGTGTGTGTGTGTGTGTGTGTTTTGAGGCTTACTGCTTAATCATAGCATAAATCTCTATGGAGGGTGGTGGGAATTGATAATTTATCTAATTCCGTCCATAACGCATGCCATCTTCTACATATTCAGACTGATTGTAAATAACTTGATTATTTTTGTTTATACTGCAGAGGTATCCCAACTTCTATCATCATGCATACCCCACCTACTTTTAACTCTCACACTATTTTTGATGGGACTTATTTTTTCTGTCCAAAACGCTGAGGTTTTGGACCTGATCCTACTTCTGAAACATGCAGAATTTCTCTTACTTCTGGATTCTGTGGGTCCACAAAAATCTGCATATAATTCATTCCATTTTCATACAGGTAGATTTTGTGCCATTTTGAATTTTTTCTAAGACCTTTAAATTCAATCTCCTCCTGCATTTTGAGACCAATTTGCACGACCTTGGGCACACATCTTCTGACCAAGATCTTTTAATGTTACATGCAAAAATTGCTTTGTTAAAAGATGTGGTTGCAGTAAGCAAATTACTTTTGTGGATGTGTCCATCATTATGATAATGAGCTGTAATTCCTGAATGGTATGTCCAATCATCACCTAACTGGAGATCCCTCATCTACAGGCCATTAAACTGAAGGCTACCTAATTTGGTGTAAATCCATCCTTAGCTGGGAGTAAAGTAAACATATTGTCATAACTCAGGAAGCCAGTTGCTCAATCAGCTTTAAATTTTGCATGCTTCATGTTCGTAGAGGATCATGTGGATACCTGAATGTGAGGTGATTGCTTTAACAAGATGGCTGCCATCGACCTATCACATTCCAGCATCCCTTCGCCACTCTGAACTACTTTGTTCCATCGTGAAACTTGGCTGGATTATTGGAAATGTTTATCAGACCAAGGAACTATATGCTGGGGCACTGCCTTTTGATTTAGTGGAATTTTTTAGGGACCAGGGGACATGGCACCATCAGATGGCTCTTCTTTGCATTTGCCTTCCTTCGTTTTTGCATCGGACCTAATATTCGGTCAAGGTCTTCCACATTTGGGAGAGTCCAAGTCATTGAGTGGGGGGGAGGCGCATGAATGACTGACACATCCATCTCTCCATATGGGCCATGCTTATATCCAGTGTTCTAACTGAAGTTCTTCAGAGCGAGGACACTCCATTTAACTCATTAACTATTCTGTTTCTGCCTTCACTTCCTGTCCTACTTCCTTTCCTCTCACTGATGGGCAAAGCTAAGGGCCAGAAAAGAAAGGGGGGGGGGGTAAAGGCACTGTTTCATAAAACACAAAGTATTTGTGCTAACCTAAAGCTAATCTGTGATTCACTGAAAGGTTATACAGTGATTTGGGGGGGCAAACTCGCCTGGACCTCCTCTAGTGATTAGCGCCCACCTGAGCGATGCACGGCAGCCTTTTTATGGTATAAAGCTCACCAAACAGCTGAGGTGAAGGGGCAGAGGGCAGTTTTATTGTAGCCAGTAAAATTGGAGTGATTTGGTGGCGGTTTAATATTCCCATCTGTCCCTGTGATTTTTTTCTCTCCCCCTCTTGTGCTTGATCTCTCCTCAGCCCAGGGTTCGGGGATGCCGAGCAGATTGAGCTGTTATACTCCCTCTGTAAGGACTGAAGTACAGGGGTCACCACAGTACTGCAAACTGACCCACAGAACTCCCTTATCAAAGACCGAGTGACTGTGGCCCTTCTGTTTCCCAGGATTCTGTGCTTTTTGTTTATGAATGTGTTGTATTGTTCATGCTGAATACATTATTGTTGGATTTTTGTTTATAAAGAGGATTTTGAAAATAAATTAATCAGAAGTCTCCTAACATGTCACCAGGTGCACTGCCAATTAACCATTACAAGCCAATTCAAAATCTGTCTTTTGTGATAGCTCAAGGAGGAGAGAGGGAATGTGGGGGATGTGATAAACTGGTCGGCTGAAATTGATCAGTCATTTTTCACTGTGTGAGGCCACTTCACTACATGATGTCACAAAGAAACACATTTTGAAATTGTAACGAGTAATCGGCTTTGCACCCAGTGACAAGATATGGGACCTTTAACAACCCCTCCAGTCATTTATTTTCCTTACTTTGTTCTCTGCATCTGACTGTCAAGGTCTTTCATCTTCAAGGAGGTTCCAGTTCAGTAAAAGAATTGAGTGTGGAGGCAAGAGTTTCCCAAAGATATCTTGCGCAAGGTTACGCAAGTTTGTGGTTGTCATTTTTGTGAATATGTGACAAATTATTGACCTGCGCATCCATTTCTCCCCATGTACTGCGTCTCTATCTTTCATCTCTACTAACTGAGGCTTGGAAAGGGAGGATATTTTGACAATTAACTTTATCTTCACTTCTTTTTTTACTCATTTTCCTTGCTTCTCACATACGGATTGAGCTAAGAGTATCTAACTGAAGGAATAAGATGGAGAAATGAGCAAGTTGATTGAGACTCTCTTCTCATTGAGGTCATTTTTATATGTGGTACTCACTCGGAATTAAAAGAAAATCCAAATGAATCCTAAGTGCTGGCGCCGGAAATTAGTGGACGTTTGCCTATTTTACCAATAGAGGGCGGTAGAGATTGAGATAAAATGAAAACGGCTGCTTTCACGCAGAGGTTAATCTGCTGCAGTTCTGGTGTTTCATGTCTTACTGCTGGGATGCAAAGTCCTTTTTTGAAAGGTCTTTGAATAGTGACCCCTTCAAATATGGGCTTTTTTGTAATTTAAATAAGATACCCCAGTGATATATTCTCAAGAGGCTCGAATAAAATAAGGGGCGCTGTAATCTATCCCTCTCATCCTGCACAATGCATGAGCAGTAACTAGCCCACTTCCTAAAGCAGAGATGAGCACTCAAGGTTCAGAAGGTGAATGTCCTGCCCATGTATTTGTTCCAATGACCTGAATGTGCTCCACACAACAGCAGTTCAGCCAGGAGGTACAACTAATGAATGGAGTCAGCCAGCAAAGCTCTTGGTTAGAGCTAAAACATGGCAGGACGTGTACTTCCTGACTCTTGGAATGTCCACCTCTGTCCTAAAGACCTTCCTAGCGACAGGTTTTCATTGCAATCTTTATTGCACCTGACTAAACAAGGATCTTTAGCTTTTTATGTGATGTGGGGTTTGTTAGGCTTGGAGGGCTAAAGGCGTATTACAGGATGGGCTGCTGACAGGGCCGGCGACCTCTTATATAAGCCATAACACCTACTCTACTCTACTTTAATACTGGCAGCTGCGAGCAGGGTACTGCTGCCAAAGTATGGAAGCCTTGTCTTTGGGAAGTCCATGGTAAGTGTGGATGGGAGAGTGACTCCTGTGACACGAATGAGAAGTGTAGATTACGGTCTGTCTACTCTTACAGAAACGAGAAGTGCAAGTCATTACAGAGGGTTGCAAGTGTTGTTTCTCAGCACTGAGCTGGGGGCAGGACATGTCATTCGTCATGTCGTTGGATGAAGCAGGAAGCTGTGAGGTGGCCCTCAGTGGAATGTCAGATGAGTCTAGGGGACTGGAAATACTGACTTGCTGCATTCTCATTGGTCGCTATGAAAAACATGCCCCTCAGGTCTCGGTGTAGATCAGAATTCCTATCTCTTTATCCCCATGTGATCTGTGTTACCTGCTTTTGGTCTGCCACCTGAATAGTTCTCGTTTACATCCTGAGGTAACAAACACCAAAGGGTTTGCAGCCTCTTAAAAGTGTCTGTCATCCTGACTGGTTTTTTTTAAAGTCTTGTTCTATTATGTACGTCTAGCAGTCTGTCTTCGGGCTGCGCCTCAAGCAAGATGTCTGCTGATACTGGAGCTGACTCACCCTCTGTGAAAATGTGCCCGTTTCCAATTCTTGTCTTTCAAAAAGAAGAAATTTGGGGAAAAAAAACCCTGGAATCTTATTTGAAAAAATTTTCATGGATCTGCAACGTAAATATTGCATTCATTTTGCGTAGGAAAAGAAAAGTGATTTATGGGGAAAAATGACCCAATTAATAAAACCATGGGTAAGCTAAACTTCATGCAATTTTTATCTTAATCAAGGATAACGTGGAATTTTCCATTTGTACCCCTCAGCCGACAAAAGTCGTGGAGGGGTATTGTCGTGGCGAGCGGCGTCCGTCTGTCCGTTAACTTCTCGTTTCCAGACGATAGCTGAAAAACACCTTGGCCAAATGCTGTCATTTTCTGGTGGTATGTTGGAGGTGGTTAGAGGAAGCTCCCATCGATTTCTGTCCCGCTACGATAATCAATATGGCAGCCACGGCAAGGCAAGCGCAAGGCTGAGGAGTCCCGCTCGTGACAGCGCGCTATTTTTGCATAATCTTATTAAACTTTTCATGTTCTTTGATTTTTTATAAATCTAAAATTCATGAAGAAATTGGAGCATGCATCATTTCTGTGTTACGCACTATTTATAAATGAGAATGCAGGGTTGGTCTTTCCCCATTTATAATCTCTTCAGCACTCATAGGAAAGGGAATCAGCTCTGGCCATTTTTACAAACTGAGAGCCTCAACTTAGAATCCTCAAGGTTTCAGAATTGCTGCTGGCTAATTAAAATGACTAATCACCTTGTTAATTGGCACCTGGCAGAAAGGAAAATCAGGGCTGGATTTCGATTTGAGTTCCAGTTTTGGTGATCCCTGCCCATGAGGAAACGCAACACTCATTAGAGAGTAAACGCTGATATGGAGAAGCAGAGTTTAACTCACCCATACCTGGACTAAACTCAGTTTAAACTTTGTCAGTTTCGCCCTTTTAACAGCTGGGGTCTCTAGCTGAAATACCGGAGGGCTGCTGTGTTGGCTGGGTTTTGGTTTGTCCCTGCAGTTAAATGCTGAAGTCATTGATTGGTTTAGGGGTCTCCACACAATGTCTATGAGGCCTGAGTGCACTGCACATGTAACAGAAATCCCAGGGACTTCGCAGCCCTCGAGGAATGCAGTTTGAGACCTCTATTATAAAGAATGCTCACAAAGGCGTTTTACAGCAAGGATCATCAAAATCTGGTCCTCAAATCCAAATCCAGCCCTGGTTTTCTATTCCTCTGGCCAATTAGTCTCTCTGATTGGCCAGACTATCTTTACACACGACTCCCAGGTAAAGGGAGGGTTGAAACCCTGCAGTTCTGAGGTCCTGAGTTCTGTGATTCCACTATCCCTGCTTAGAGAGGTCCAGGTGGCCAGAGGCCTGACCAGAGTCCCAAAAACAACAGACTTATTTTCTGTCTTTGTGCTCATAAGCACAGGAAGCGTGCTTATTTCTCCTAACCAAGTTGGGGTACCCCTTCCGTTCTGAGCCACACTTCATCAAATGAGATTTTACCGACTGGAATAATAAACCAATCAGACTGTACATGACTAGAATTTTCCCTAACTTGGTTATGAAAAATAATCTGGCGTACAGGAACCCTACACACATGGACACACATGCACACACACTACAGTGGTGCATCCCTGAAAAGGTAATCAGGGTGAGGGAAGGCTGCGAGGTTGTTTTACAGCAGGAGTAAATGAGGTGCTTAACGAGCATGTTTAATTAAGCGGCACTCTGAGCTGAGGGTCAGCAGACAGGCTGAGGACTGGAGACCTGGGAGCCCCACTGTTTGCTTTGGCAGGAGACACCTAGTATGCGTGGCCCCGCAGCCACAGACCGGCCCCTGAGCACAAAACACAGCATTATACCCCACTGCTGCTCTCAGGGGCTGAGGATGAAGTTACTACACACACACACACACACACACACACACACATATGGAGGCAGTTACACAGACAAGCCTGTGCATACACACATACACATGCACACATATGTAGATACAATCGTACAAACATGCATCCTCAAACACATGCTCACACAATTGATGCACCTGCACATATGCGCATGCACACACACACTCATACACCTATACTGAAAGATGCCTCTTGTAAACCCAGGGCTTTTTTTTTGTTTGTTTCAATACTTTATTGAGAAAAAGAATCCAACATTGAGTGAACAAAAGCAGCAGACAGGGAATTTTATGATTTTAACCATCCCCACATTGAACAAATAATAAAATAAGCTTGATGACATGAGTAAATTATATAGTAAAGATATAATCATAAATAATGCATAAATTCAAATAAATGAAATCAAATAGCAAAAAGTACAATACAATAAGTCGCAGATTGGGCACATCTGAGAGTTCAAAGTTTGTGCAAGCCAACACGTAAATACGCGAATACCCGCAAAGTTAAACAACTAATGAAGTGACTGAGTTAATAGCTATATAATCACATAGGCCACAGTAAGGTAAGACATCATCTAGCCGTTAAAGTGTCGCGAGGGGCTGGCTGCAGACAGGGTACGATGCACATGCACTGCAGGCAGATTTAGAACATAGGCCTGTAACTATGGTGCAATCTTGTCACTGGGGAAGCTATCTATATAACTAATCAGCGGTCGCCAGCTGGAGTGGAACTTGTCAGAGGACCCTTTCATAGAGAACTTAATTTTTCCCAGTTTCAGGAAGAGCAATAAGTTCAGCAGCCAGGATTTGAATGAGGGAGGTGACAGGGACATCCATAGAAGGAGTATCCTCCTGCGCGCGAGTAAAGAGGGAAATGCTGCTACGTTCCTTTGGATATCTGAGATAGTCCAGCCCTCGGCGGGTTTCCAAAAATCGCGACATGGGGAACACTGGGCTTTTTACTGATAAACTGAGAAAGGCACACCCAGTAAGCACATTCACAGAGTCAAAATGCCCCAGTGGATTATAGGAGCGGAAAGAGTGTGTCGTGGAGGACAGCGGATGCCAATAACAATCCCGTCTGTCTGTCTGTCTGTCTGTCTGCTCATGTGATCTTCTCCAGCCAAATGAAGCAGTGCTCACACAGTAGCTCCACGCTCTTCCCAAATAAGTCTGTGTGTGTGTGTGTGTGTATCAGTGTGTGTGTGTGTGTGTGTCTAAGACCATCAAAGGCACAAGCATGCACGTGTGTTTTTATGCAAGTAGTTGTTTGAGCATATAAGTGTGCATGCATATATGGTTGTGCGTGTGCTTGCGTGCATACACGCATGTGTGTGCATGTTTCTTTATGTCTGCAGGTTTACAGTCAAAGATGTGTTTGTGTATGCAAGTGCATGTGTCTGAGCTTCTCATAGCCACGTGTATTTTTTTTAATGCAAGAAGGTGTTTGTTTTTACGCAAATAGGTGTTTGTGTATGCACAAATGGATGTGCGTATGAGTATGTACTATGTCAGTGTGCACTGGAGTTCTGAAATACTTCAAAGTCTCTGTCACCCTCTTCAAGGTCACAGTAAGGTCAGCGAGTGTCCTCATTGCCCCTGTATGTAAACAGCAAACCGCTGCTTTATGGATGTAGCATTATGGCTGTGCTCTGCTCTCGGTCCAAACTGTGGAATGTGGCCGGGCTCGGAGCCATGGGTGGATAGGCTTTTGGGGCAGCGCTGGTACCGCTCAGGGCCTGTTTCCCATCAGCCCCGGCTGCACTGCCTCACCGACGTGCCAGAGCCGAACCACCCTGCGTGCCCGAGGGCTAATGAGGAGCGTGGAGCCACTGCGAGTTAGGAAAGCAAACAAAAGCAGTTGCCCATGGTTATGCGGGCCCTTTTTAGGCTGAGTATTCAAAAATGAGAGCTGTCTGGCTGTTGCCCTCCATTTCCTTCCTGTGAGCTGTGGGGTTCGGTCTTATCTACCCTCCTCCAAAAAAACATGCATATGTGCTGAAAAGAAAACAGTGGTAAGAGGTGGTTACCATGTAAAATCACTGAACATGTGAATGTGTGCATGTGTGTGTTAAATTTGTGTCTGTTTATCTGTGTGTGTTTGTGTGTGTGCGTGTGCATATCTGAGTGCGTGCGAGAGCATGCTTTTATATGTGTAGTACGCGCGAGTGTGTGCACGTGTGAGTCCGCTTGAGTGTGTATAAGTATGTGTATGTGGTCAGCGGGTTTAGTTGCGACACTAAACTTGAGCGTGTGTTAGCCAGACTGAGCGGCATTTCAAAAATATACGTTAGCTGATTCCCAGGCTAATGGTTTCTGGGCCACTGCCATAACATAATAGTGCAGGGTTTTGTGTTTAGTCTACCATATATGAAATCTGACTGGTCTCCACAATTATGGCTAATTCTCACTTTGGCTTCTTGAAAAAAAAAAAAAGTAAAATTGCGGCTTTTCAAAAAAATATATCATTAGCATCAGCTACTTGTAGGGAAAAACAGTCTAGGTGAGGTAAATGCAATGCGGTAGAGACCACTTCAGTTTAGAGAGCTCAGGGAGAGCATTCACTGCACAAAGCAAGTTTGGCAGATCAGCTCCTTAAACATTGTGGAGTAGAAAGGCATTGTGGAGTATCTGTAAACACTGAGGGGTTGGCTGAGTGTTATTGTTCAAACCTTCGCACGGATCCACGTCAAGTCCCCAAATCATGCTTTATGTGACATGCCCCAGGCCAAATCTCAGCCCAACATATGTTCAAAATGTGGAATTACAATAACCCCTGCCCACTCAACATCAATCAAAACTACTGAACTACTGACAACCAATGCAGGTGATGAAGAGATCGCAGTGTTTAATGTGACTGGTGTGAATGAGAGGCCACTTTTTCCACTGCTTATAAGGTAATGCAGTCGTGTAAGCCACAGGCAGAGCCTGAATGGTTGGGAGTGTATCTGATGAGTAATTTTGAGTCCTTACAGGCCAGGACATTTGACTGTGACTCAGAGCAGTGGTTCCCAACCCAGTCCTCAAGGACCCCCTGTCCTGCAGGTTCTTGTTGCAGCTCTACTTTTGCACACCTTATCTATTTAAGGCCCAATGAACCTTCATGCACACCCTGTTCACCTTTTTCAACCAATCGGCATGACGCCCTTAAATGGATCAGGTGTGAAAGAGTAGAGCTGGAGCAAAAACCTGCAGGGCAGGAGGTCCTTGAGGACTGGGTTGGGAACCACTGTCTCAGCGGGACAAGAGCATGTATTTACAGTTCATTTGTCTGTGCTGGGGACCAATGCCTCCCAGAGTGATGTGGAGTTAAAGGCCTTGTCTAAAGCTCACGGGTTTGGTTCTTTGGTTCGGGGGGGGGGTTGGTTCTTGTTTAGCCTAATCAACTATAAGTCATTACGAATAGCAGTGTCAGCTTAAATAATGGCTGCATGTATTGATATTTGAGAGTAATGGACCAGTCTTTGAACTTTCTGAGCCTGAACATCAGGAGCTTGATTTATGACAGGAAATTCCCCAAAGTTAGCAAGATTTTACTGTTTTTAAAATGGGTGTTTTTGACTGCAAAAATGGTGGTAATCTAAGCGTAATTCATACATCATTTATGAACGTAGGAATTTGTGGATGCTTACAGCAGGAATAAAAACATTCCAACTTGTGGAACAATTGTCACTGCAGTTGAAAGACTGTGAATGAATTTAGAGATTTACAAACAATGAAAAATATACCCAGACTGAAACGACAAAAATTTTTTTAAAAAAGCCCATCAGTCTTCACAGAAAAAAGCTGACCCAAGCAAACTATTTATAACTCGTTACGCAATCATGATATAAATTATCGTTCCCATTCAAGTTTGCACGCGTCTCTGCATGCAGTGTATCTGCATGTGCAAATCTGTCCAGATCTTTTTCTGTAGACAGCTGCACACTTGGATCTGTGCGTTTCTGTGTGCTGAAGGGCAGCTTCCTGTTTTAGCCTCTCTCTGGCCCAGCCCCCGCAGCACAATGCTCTATTGTCTCTGGGGCTGGGCCGCACTTCCTAATGGGCCAGAATTGACGGAAACAGGGACGCGGTCCAAAGAAATACCACAGCTTCTCCCTCCACCCTGAGCTCCGGAACATCGCCCTCCGAAGAGGATCCGAGCACCAGAGAGGCCTGTTCCAGCAGGAAGCTAAATAGTGTTGCACCCTGGAGGGAGTATGAACAGACCATAGAGATATATCATAGAACCAGAGAGAACGAGGAAGTACCTTTGCTTCAGCCAGTTAGCATGTTAGCTTCCTGCTTCCGCGTTTCCCAAGGATGCAATTTTGTGGCCAAAGATGCGGCAGCTCCATAGACACCAATAGAAAAGTGCGCATTTTTTTCTTGCCAAATAAAGCGAAAACCAAAAAAAATGTATTCGGCAATCCTTCATTATTTTGCTCTTTGTCTGACGCAACTGTTCGATGTTTTCAAGAGGGCCTGTAAAATAAGAAATGATACTTAGAGCTTGATGACAGCTCGTGCATGAGTTTGGTTGTCCAGCTGTTGCTCTGGCTGCAGCAGTTCAGCCAATGAGTGTATAGTGCATGCGCGTTCCGGATTAACAGCGTTGCTCGCCATTTCCCCTCGAACAAATTCGCCAATCCGCACAGACGACACATTTTCTTGGCCATTTGTGCTGTGTAATCAGATTGGCAATCTTTTGAAGTGGTGCCGGAAATAAGCACCCATGGAATGCCATCTATATAGATGGCGTCGAGATGGCGTCGGTCAATTCCGTACTTCCTTGGCTGAAGTAGCTAGCCTAGCATCTCCCATTGAAAGTAATAAGGGTGTTACCTCCTCACTCTCTCCAGTTCTATTATATGACCTCCATGGAACAGACTGGTGACTGGTCACCACAGAACTCCATATACAGTTATTACTCAGTTTAGTGGTGTGCACCTGACTGCAGTGAGGGTATTGTATGAGACCATGTACTGTGTCTGTTTGTAAGTTTATTTGCATTGCGGTTTTTGAAGAAAATGGACACCAAAACCTACATTTAATGTTTTTAATAGAGTTTTTAAAATGTTTCGGTCAGGACAGTTACGTCAGATTTAACCATTTAATGCAGGACGACCTGCATTTGAGTTTGGCGGTGACTCTGCTCGAGTGATGCTCTGGAACAATCTGAGCAAGCATGACTCAGACAGTCCCTGAGATCACAAACCCCCCAGCAGAGCCTGAGATTCAGGACATTTTGATTAAATATATGAAGCTTAGCGAAAGTTCAGTCAGGAAGACTCTCTCTCTCGCGCACGTCAACTCCGTTTATTTTATTCACACATGTTCACTCATAAATCTCCACAGTCAATGTCCGGGGCTGTCAATTGAGCTGTCAGATAGCATAGCAGCTGATCTCTTCTATCCAACTGGGGCACACCTCAGTCGCGTCGCTAGCCAATTGTTCTGCTGCTGTCTTTTTAAAAAATGTCATTCTCTCTACTCAAGTTCACCCATGCTGCTGTTCACTGACCCTCTTCCTCCCCAATGCCACCCTACTCATCGGACCTCCTGTACTGCCGCTCCAGCTCCACCAGCCATCAGCCACCACCGCCACCAGTGTCTGGACACTTCAGGGGATTTTCCTGCTGCTGCTCTGAGCAGTGCTCCTGCTCTACGAGTCTTCCCGAAGAGTCCAAGCGCCAAAGACTTGTTTGATTCTAAGCATGTTACCCCTTTATGCTCAAAGCATTATAAATATTTTCCTGATTTCACTCGAGTCTCTCCTAATTGAAATGATGTGAACAGATGCTGCTGGTGATCAACAATATCATTTATGAAGGAAGAGGCTGGGGATGTGCAGGAGATGAGAAGCAGATTTGTTAGTCAGGGCAAGGAGCCAAAGAAATCAATGAACACTGCCTTGGTTATAAACGCTCACCAATTGGGTGGAAGAAGCTAATGTCAAGAATGATTGGACAGCCACTGGCTTGCGACCAGCCTGACTATCGAGCCTGACTGAACTCACGCATAGCTCATTTAATGTTAGGGACCCTGCTTTTTACAGGAAAACAAAACCTAGTGATTTTGTCAAAAATTTGCTTTATTATACAAAATATCAATTCATATTTTATGCACAGATAAGGCCCCAATTTTGGGCCAAGCATGGGAATGGGCACTGATCCAGGCAGTTCTGATTGGAAGCTAATTTCAAATACATGAAAACAAATCAGGCTTTGTTTTGACATAGCTTAATATGTTTTTATGTTTTCCTTGGCAGAAATAATTCTGGGCCAGTAGGAAAGTTCCCATTTCTAGGCCCATAATGCTGTCGCGTAGCACTGCATCTGTATGTAGGTGCAGCATCAGTATGTCATTGAAAACGTAAAGGTCTCTCATATACCAGTCTGTGACCATTCTATGCCGAATAACCGCATAGCTTTGGTACTATAATTTTGATTATTGCTTACTGATATGAATACCACAAAGTACCGTTCTAGGCCTACAGGAGATACATCTGCAGTTGCAAGCAACCAGCTTCTCTAGTATTGAATCCATGTTGGCTGCAGATTGTGCTGTGATGCCAATATTGAATCCCAAGGTAGAGGTCTGGCCCAGAAACCCAGGGATTCTGGTTCTGGTCTGCGCCAGTTCTGGTCCAATGGCAGCAATGCTCAGAGAGGGTGCTGATCCGGCCTGGAGTCAGTGGCTTACCAGTAGGGTTCTGGAGTACAAATCAATCCCTGAGCATTCGGCTCTAAGACTGTCCCCAGTTCTCAGGAAACATCTGGATTTCATCAACCAAACCACGGCTCCTTCCCAGCTCTTAACAGACTTCAAATACCACACCAGTCCGCGGCTTTCGGTCCGTTCCCTGACTGCGCAATTACACAAATATTTGGCTTTGCAGGGAAAAAAAACTAAAGAGAGGGTAAAAAGAGAAAAAATAGAGAGAGAGACAGGGAGAGACACAGAGTTCAAGGTAGGGAGAGAGGCTCAATTCAATTCAGATTTTTTTGTTTCACCTTTAAAAGGACTCACAAAGATGCTTTACAATATGGAAGACTTGCCCCACCCGTGCTCCGCAGGAGGTTGATTGTGACCAATAATCAAAACGAATAGTGATGTCACCCATTGTCATGCTAATGAAAGGCAAAAATGGATAAAATGGCCCAAACTTCAGTAACGGGGCGAGTTGGTTCGATCCCACATAGCGGAAGACAGAGGCAGGCTTGTCTGGAACACATATGCCAGAGGGCGCGGGGATCCGTCGGGCGGTTTGGGAGGAGATACGTCGCTATGGCCGGGCAAACTGAGAATTAATATATAGATGGGTAGATGCCTGGACTAAAATGCCAAAATAGCCAAATGCAGAATAAAATAACTTCTGGCAGAGAAAAAATCCTAAAACGGTGATGAGAAAAAAAAACTCTCCACTGGGAAGAAACTGAAAGAGGAAATCGGCCATATTGGGGGAGCCCATCCTCAGCTGGCCAACCACAGGATTGCATTCTCTGCAGAAATAAATAAAATTGATGAAACAAAAGGCAAAAAGACAGAGGGAGAGAGGGAGAGAGAGAGAGAGAGAGAGATGACGTTTGCAGCTAATTAAGTTTTAGCATGCCCACACACTCATGCAATAACAATGAAGAAAATGGAACATTACCTCAAGTGGAAACTATGATCAGGAAATGTATTTTAGCCAGTAGTACAAACCTGCTGTGCGCACAATAAAATGTTCAGTTTTAATTCGACTCAAATTAAAACACATAAAAACCCAACAGGGCTGATGTTCTGTTCTCTCAGTAAGAGAGGGGTACACTCTAAATGTCTTACTGTGTACATGTCTGAAAAGAACATTCAAAGAAGCAATCGAAGGTCACTTCCTCTGTTCTAAATACTGCTGCCAATACAGGCCGTGCTCATGCAGTGCGCTTGGGCCAGAGAATTAATACACATGTACTGTGCGCAATACTCCAATCATAGACCTCAGTAGCTGATTGATTGCAGGAAATGAGAAATATGATTTAATATTCAGTCCTGGTGCACATTGTGGGAAGACATAAGAACATGATCTCAGAGCATGATTGTGATGCACACTGATTAAACTGTCTTTATTTCCTTTCCCACATCCCTCTCTCTCTCTCTCTCTCTCTGCTAACAGAACATATTGTGTCAATAGAGAGATCCGGGGAGGAGAGGAAAAGTCTGGAAACAGGCTTTATAAAAACAGAACTTTTGATTTTCAGGGCGGCGATAATTTACTGGCCCGCGACTGTTCCCAGCTCCCGGCCCGGGCTGCCAAAATGTCTTGTAATCTGTGAGAAACAGCACCTGTGTGTCAGGCTTTCCCCTGACTGTGTCGACACACGCGGTAGCGGCTGTTATTTTAGCTGGTAAGCCTGGAAGGGGCTTTTACAAACGTGCTTCTTTGTGCTCTTTAAAACACATTAACACTGTCCCGAAAGTGTCAACAGGCACTAAGGCACCAATTCTTCAGACGAGATTTTCCATTGATTAGTGGAGGGACTTGAGATTAATCCATTTTCAGCCAGGGTAGACAAACACACAAAAGCTGATACTGGTCCCTGATTGATGATGCTGTATGAGTGAATGGACTGTGTATGGGAGAGTATAATAACTATACCTCAGATCCCACAGCTAGCTAAAAACAGTTTGCACTTCCTGGCAGGCTGTGTAACCTGTGCAAAAGTAATTTCCTGAAAAGACAGTGTTGTTCTATCTGGGAAATATCTCATCCTGTTTTACTAAGCTCCCAATCTTCCGATTATCACCTCCTCTCTCCTCTGCTTCCTCCTCTCGTACACCCCCCCCCCTCCTCCCTGTCCTTGCTGATGTATTTCACAAGATGATTAGTTATATAGCTGTCACTTTCATCCAGTGTGAGTAACAGATTGGCTGTGCAGGTGCTGATCCCTCCATGGGGGGTGAAGGATCTTGGTCAAGGGCCCAACAGCTGCTGCTTAGCCGCTAGACCTCCCTAGAAGAGGCCTACCTGTTACCATCCGTCATCTCACTCACTCTTCTCTCATTTTATCCTCTCAACCCCCTCCCTTCCCACAACTGAAATTCTCTCTCTCTCCCTCCTTCTATACCTCTCTGTTTCTAACTTAATTAATCATCTGTTCCCAGTCTATCACACAATGGGAACACCTTAATTCTCTTATTTGATATTTCCTTGCTGCTCAATCCTCATGTGAACCGGGAGTAGCTCTGGACCTGCCATCTGACAGGCAGTCTCAAAGCTCTTAGTCCTGTGGCAAACATTATCAGAAATGGACCTCGCTTCACCTGAAGCTTCAGAGGAAGGGACATTTTATTTCTATAAAAATATCTCCTTGTTTCTTCTCTCCTTGCATGTTTTCTTTGGGTCGCTCCATGCTTGCCAAAAACAGAGGACTGAGACGCTGTAAGAAAAGACGTGACTGAGGAAAACTTGGATGCAATTTAACAGAATAGAGACGTATCCTCTCTTTTTCTATAACTCTCTGTTTCAAAATTAATTATCCCTCTGTTCTCAGTCTGTCACACTCTGGGTGTGTCCCAATACTCAAAATAATGAGCCTCCTTTCCTTCACTCCTCCCATAGTTTCAGACAGGAAAAGGAAATGAGAGGAAAGAGGAAGGATGGATTTTTTTTTAGAGTACTGGAACTTAGGCTATCATTGTCTCCTTTATCTTGCATTAGCTCTCCATAAACGTACACCTAGAGTCCATGATCACGTGGGTCCTTTCCCAGCATGCAATGAAGGAGAGGCAGGAACACACTCTATACAATTCAGCAATCCATCACAAGGATACACACCATTTACTCACACACTCATGCCTGGGGGGTAATTTAGAGTCTCCAGTTCAGTATTTCATGCATGTCTCTAGACTGCTGGAGGAAACTCTTTCTCTCTCTACCTCTCTCTCTCTTTTATTCCCTCTCTCTCTCTCTCTCTCTCTCCACACCTCCCTTTCCTGTGCACCCATTACAGTAATAACCCATCATTCCGAACAGGAAACTTTATGGTGATCCGTATCTCCATATAGGAATGATGGCCCAGTCTAAACACTGTGCAGGAGCCATCAGGGCAGTCTAACCGCACTCCGACTCATCACTCTGACACCAAAGAAGATGCCTGCAGCGAATGCTCAGATCGTGTTTTCTGCTGCAACTGGGGGTGGCACATTACAAAGCCATGAAATGAAATATCGTGCTAACTCTGACAAAGCTCTGTGGATCTAATACCAGAGACCCTTTAAAAGACCTCCAACACTCACAAAAGGAAATAGAATATTTGCACTCAGAGAGAGAAAGTCCCCTCAGGTAATTTTATTCCTGTAACCAATTAGCGCAGTTTCTCAGCCAAGAGGTAAAACTAATTTCTGTGAGTAGCTGGCAGAGTTTGTAAGCGGAAACAAGACTAAGTCGAAATCTAGTGTATGTCTGGAACATTTATATTATCCTGATTGTGATGCTAATTTCCGTTAGCGCCTTCAGTTCATGTTAGCATTGAACATTCCCATTTGTGTTCACTCCATCGCTGTCAGTCAGTCAGTGTTGACTGTTGCCGAGAGTCACTGGATTGGAGATCTCCTAAAAAATCTGGTTTTTATGGAAAGTAATTTTGATTACCCAACAGCCGCAATAATACATAAAGGAACATGTACTGCAATTGATATTCTGACACACTTTGATCATTTAACGACCCAGGGCTGCCCCTTAAAAGAGAATGAGAAGCAGCTGTGGTTGGTGTTCTGGTCAATTATCCTTTCAACGGGCCAAACAAGTCAATGGCAGAGTGTTACCTTCAAAAGAGAAACGTGCTATTTTATTGACGTCCAACACGCAAAAAAAAAAAAAAAAAAGGCTCCAGCGGCCCTCAAGTGATTCATGTGACACTCGAAAACTCTTCACCTATGATAAATTAAGAGAGAGGTGTGATTTTACACGCTGGTGCTAATGGGGCCATCTGTGGGAGCAGCAAATGAGCTTTCAGCAGGTCACCCAAGCTTTGAATACACATCTGGTCTTGTTTTGTTTTGACTCGGTTTGCGTTGTTTACAACATGAAAATTTACTAGGGGGAAAGTAATTGTTGAAGTAATTGAGGGCTCAGCCGCTGGTAAACAACAAGTCACACAAAATGGTGCCCAGGAAGGGAAGCCCCAGGGAAGTGGCCATGATATTGGCCAAAAGATAAGAGTCAATTAAAACTTCCTGGAGATATTTTACAAACCCTTATCAGCTGTAATGTAAAAATCTGTTAATCACACCTTTCTGGCAAAGATATGAACCAGATTCAGTCCTGGATCGCAACCAGATCAGTGTCTGCAAAATGTGCCTAATTGCCCCAGAAAGACATAAAAAATAACTATTTCAAGATGGAGCACGGCTGTCTGGCTTTAGCTCATTGTTTGCTTTCGCAGAGTTAAGAAGTCATGCCTTGGGGGAAAATTCAGTTCCAGAAGATTAAACGTGTTTAAACGCTTACGTGATAAACAGAAATCTATATTGGGAAAAGTACCTCCGAGTATTGCTCAATTGTGCTTGGGCGGAAAAGAACTGGGCTTTTAGCTCAGCGCTCAAGAGGCCTCCGAGCTAGCGATATCGCTTAGCCACATTTTGCGAAAGCGCTGGCAAGGGCTAAAAGGAAGTAAAAAATTACCCGGAAATTCAAACGGGGCAGGAATCGAGCAGAGGGAAAAGAGATTTGGGAGCTGAGGCCGAGTATGGATGATTTGTCCCTCTTGGCGGACACGACGATTTCCCGCAGGAGAGGGAATGGAAGAGTGGCAGTTGGAGGAACAGAGGCCTGGCCTGAGAAAGGAGAGGGGGAGGTGGCAGACAGGAGGGAGAAGGTGATTAGAGAGAGGGAAGAGGAGAGTATGGGAGGAGTATGGGTGTTCCACATCAGAGCATATGAGGTTAAATCAGAAGAGACTGGCTGCATCTCAAAGCGTAGGCTGCAGCCTTCGAAAGCTGCATTTTTAGGGGTCGTCACTTAATTTCATCCATCAAACTAAAATTTAAGGCTTGGGATAAGGTTAAATTTAGGGTTAGGGTCAGGTTTGGGGCTAGGTTTAGGGTTAGGGGTTAGAGTTAAGCTTACGGCTCAGGAAACCCGTGACAACTCGGTTAAACCAAATCTGTATAATGGAGATGAAATGACATCATGTCAGTTTGGTGGATGGAATTAAGTGACGACCCCTAAAAATGCAGCCTTCAAAGGATGCAGCTTATGCTTTGAGATGCAGCCAATGTGTCAGGAAGGCAGCCATGAAAGGAAGGGACAGCAGTAACTCTGGCGGGAAGGGAGGGGGGAGGGGGGTGGTTAGGACGGGTAACACGGTCGGGTTTGGCGGGGGGGTGAGAGGCTAATCAAACAGGGTGGAGCCCAGCGCGTGAAAAATGTGTAACAGCTCAGATCAGCTGCAGGCGGCAACAGGATGCCAGCTGTCACACTTTCTGAGAAGAAAAGCGAGTGGGAATGAAGGAGGGGGAGAGAGAGATATTCAATCTTTTCTCTCTTTACAGGCGCAGTTCTGAACGGCTTCCAAATGCAAATGCTTTTTGACCGAATAGCTGTCGTGCTTTGGCAGAGATATATTTGCCTTGGGACACAGTTGAGGGGGCAGAGAGAGAGAGAGGGAGAGAGATGGAGAGATAAACAGAGAGAATGAAACAGAGAGAGACTATCAGGATCTGCTCTTACTCCTTCTACAGGCTTTGAGGAGAAGATCCGAATGACATCAAGCTGATTTCAATCGCTTATTTTTCACTCCTCTATCCTTCCTAGTGTTTGACCCCAAAATTGATTGATGTCTGCCGTCATTAAGGAGAGTCCAATCAGTAAAATGAGTCAGAAAACGGGAATAGAGGTTTATCCGAGGTAACTTTGGTTGAGAAAAGTCGAGACCATTCTTAATGGAAGTTTTTTTGTCCCAGAATGAGTAACGTGTAAATGATTGACCTAAGAAACTACCTTTCCCCATTTCGCCTGGCATCTGCCGCACCTATAACTCTGTAATGGCCGTCACTTCAAAACGACATCTGAAGGAGTGAGCAGCGCGTTCCATATTGCTAGTTAACGTTTTTTCGAGCCCTACCTTTTCCTCCTTTTCTTACAATCTTTTCCCCCCAATGGGTGGACTTAAGAGCGAGAAAATGTAGGAAAGAAAGAAAGAAAGAAAGAAAGAAAGAAAGAAAGAAACATAAGGAGTCTGAAAAATAAGAGATCAGCATGAGCCCATTTTCTCTGAAAATCCAAAGACTCAACAGCTCACGTCTCCGCCAGCACCACCATTTCCCCTTAGGAGCGCGACAGCGTCTCCTGTCTGTGCTGCTCTTTTTACGACCACACCCAGTGGGCGAAGGGTCAGTTTCACCTTAAAATAAAGTTATTACTTAAACAGTAAACACTCACAGGCTTCACCCACAGTGCCTACACTGAAAATAGTACAGTGGCTGCTGTAAAAATGGTCACTACCTCAACTAGCGGGTATTCTGCTTGTGTACCATGCAATAGCGGTAACAGTATACGACTGTCAGCGTTTTTACTATGCAAGCACAACTCAAACCACAGTGGAAACTATTCGTGTACATATTTACGGTTTCGAGATATTTCTGAGTAAACTGAAACAGTGTTCAGTACAAAACCCTTTTTACTTAAAGAGCAGTTTTTAAGTCTGCTCTGCATTTCCTACTCTGCAAAATCCTGGAATGGGCCTGTGTATGATAGACTAAAACCACCAGAGTTCAGCATGGTCAGCCCCCCCCTCCCGCCACAAGCATCGCCATCCCCGCTCGGCGTCCCATCTTACCAAGGGCAGTACATCGGCTAGAGCCAAGTCAGGCTATAATTAATTGAAGCCCAAAAATGTGTTCAATGTAGCTGGGAGGAGTATGGCCCCAATGGTAAGCACATAGGCTATGATTAACTGCATGCCCCTCAAACCTCTTCCCCAGTAATATTTTTATGCCTTGCAAATCAGAATATAGGAGTAAAGTGAGACAATATATTCTTTACTCAATTAGGACAACATCTGATCTCTCCATCGATATGCGATACCACTGCCAGGAGTGATGCATGAATTCTCTCCTCAATGGACATCCAAAATCATATTGAGACAAATGCATAATGCGATTCAGCTTCATACCAATGCGACTGGATCGGACATGTGGGTTCTAAAAGCGTTCAGAAGATATTTGATGATGTACCTCGTGAATGAATAATGGTCAGATGCCTGGTAACACGGATGCAATAAAATTCCCAGTGTTAATTCAACTCCAGAAGAGTTTATACCCCTATGAAAATATCCTATGGTTATTTCTTAGTAATACTATTGTATTTTTTGGCTTAACGATAGTATTACTATAGTTTGCATAGTATAACTAGAGTAGTACTATAGCCATCACAATATAAGTACAGTATTACCACAGTCCACAGAACTGTAGTTGCAGCAATGCTGTAGTTTGAATAACGATAGTATGATTAGTATAGTGATACTATACTATGGAGGTGAAAATACCATCCATTTACTATAGGATAACTATAGCTATAGCTTGGAACTATAGTAATTTTTCAGACGGTTATGAGTCCAACCCAGCCTTCTTGGACTCAAATAAACTCTACTGCAGTTGAATTAATACTGGGATTTTTACTAATTGCTTTTTATGTGATAACTAATTGTATAACAAGTGCATGCACAATACAGACATTGGGATCACATCGAGGGTTTGGAGCACAGTGGTTGTATGTCCAAATTTTGGGGTTTTGAGATTTTTACTCCCTGTCACAGCTTTCTATCGGCTAATCCTTGGAGCACAATAACTATATGTCCATCTGCATTCATTTTTAATCAGAATTCAGTTCACATTTTCATTTTGTGATTTGTCCAACAAAATCTGCTTAAATGAATTAAACATTGGCATTTTGATGAATAAACACGAATTTTAATACAGAATAGTCTGTCTTCCATTGCAAACGAACTTACCTTCAACCAATCACCATTGTGTTATGTCACATCATGAGCTAGAATTGTTGGAGCAATGAGGTGACGTCCATTTTTGGCAATTTCGACCATGATGTTGCGGTTACACTCCTCTGAAAACTTAGGTGTTCGATATACTTCTGAACCATGCAGCAAAAGAGTGACTGGTAGAAAAAAAAAAGATATAAAATACCTTATTTAATAGAACACTTGGAAACCTAAAAATCAATTTTTCTCAAAACCTCTAAAATGGTCATATAACCATTGCGCTCCAAACCCTCGACATGGCAGTTAAATTCATAAAAATGGTCTCACAGTTATTTGTGGAAATGTTAACATTTTCCGTTACTTGTAATTGTGGTATTCCCCAAACATCCTCGTGAAAATGTTGAGCAATAAATCACACCTCACAATGAGCCTGCAAAACACCTTGTCGAAATTAAATAAATGACCACAAACGAAGAGGCAAACCGGCACATAAAAGGGAATACAATGCGCACTGACGGGGCTGCATGAAACTCATCGACTTGATAAATAAAGAACTTTTCCTTGTAACGTCACCTCACTGGCTTTCCTATTCGACAACTTCTTCGTCAGTTTCTGAATGCCGCCCACCCTCTTCCTCAGTCACGCACCCGGCTCGAGTCATGCCGTCACCGATGCTGTCTGTTCGGTTTGGAGACAGAAAACCTGTCTTCGCACGTTTGACAGCGAACTACAGGATCTAAGTTAATTGGTATAACGGAGGTGCGCATTTGACTATTTTGTCCGTTTTCCCTTGTGCAACACTATCTCCAGTCTTAAACGTAAGTTCCTTAAATTTAAGTGTCCAATGTTTCAAATTAGTTTTAAAGTACTCTACGTGATTTTTGGGAAGCGTTATGTTTGATCATGTTATTATTAGGCTTGTATCTGAGACTGTAATTATTGTTTGTACAAAAATGTAATTGTAGAGTTGTATAGAATTATATAGAGTTTGAAATTTGCCGCAACTTAAGTTCCATGACACGCAAGTTGAACCAAGCTGTTGACAATTACACATTGTTGCATTTGGACTCTGTATAGGCTATATCTTTGACATCTTCCACCAGAAAAGAATTTCGATGCTGATAACCTATGAAGGAATTAGTTATTATTTGAACGTATGCCGTTTTCTTATTTGCCGGAGGAGTTTCGATTTTGCGCGCTGAATGGTACTTAGCATTGAAGCAAAATTTAACCGACTGAGCAACTTCTTGACAACCTAGCTCATGCTAGTACGTGTTTTTTATACTTCATGGAGAACTTAAATAATTGTGAAATCAATTATGTAACTCGATGGCTTGCGGTTGGATTTTTTTTTTTTTTTTTTTTTGACGGCAAATACGATATCTTTCGGTAATGATGGTTTTCTCTTGCCCACTGCGGCAATGCCATACTTTACTTGTAGCCTACATGGATTTACATTTTGTCTCTTGCATATGGTTGCAGATTTTAATAGTACTGGATGTTTGGTGTTTTTACTTTGCTCATGAACGTGCTGGTTAGCTATTCGGAGGATAATATCAGCTCCCTAGTATGTCAGTGAGTGCACGCGCAAAGTACCACAGAACGTGCGCTGACTTGCCCGCACGTTGGCTTTCGGCGACGCGAAAAATGCACGCTCATGAAAACACTTGCCATATTTTCAATTCATATTCCATTAATTCTAGGCAGTTTTAAAGTATTTTTTAACCCTTATTTAACCAGGGAAGTCCCGTTGAGATTGAAATCTCTTTTTCAAGAGAGCACTGAGGGTTGAGGTGGGGAGGGAGAGGGCAATTTGCACAGCCAAGTAGATCAGGGGATGATTAGGTGGCAGGTCAAAAGAGCCAGGTTGGGACTAAAAGGGCATCTAAAGTCGATTCCCATTGTTTTTGTTTATCGGCCAATCAGCGAGCCGCACCTGCGCAAACCGAAATAGAATAAGCATGCACACAAAACATTGGTTTATATGAATGAAACTGGTCATGTGACAATGCAAGGTGTCAACAAAAGCAAGTGATTTGTTTGTAAACATTGGACGTTCAACGTCCAGTCTGAGAATCGACTTAAGATTCCATTTAAGCCATGACACCGGGGAACCCCCTACTCTTATAGATGAGTGTCATAGGATCTTTAATGACCACAGTGAGTCAGGACCTCGGTTTAACGTCTCATCCTAAAGACGGCGTCTCCTTCAGTATAGTGTCCCTGTCACTGCACTGGGGCATTGGGGATATTTAATATCAGTACTTTGTGTACAGCCAGCTGATCAGCGTAACGAATATAGATATATTCATTTCAAATTTGATATAGTGGAATAAAACCTTTGAAATATGATCAAAGTGCCCATTCACAGGTTAAAAAAAATAAATATTTTATATTGATAAATGTTGGTCTTCCAACACAGAAATTAAAGCACTTTTTTGTAGCACTGTCCCCCTATTTCAGGGCACCATGACATACAGGACAAATGGCTTCAAATTTATTTCTGACTGGTCGGGTGTGTTCAGTTTTGTCTTAAATGAAAGTATACATGAGCCTTCAGTGCATCTAGTCTTGATGGCGGGCATTTAATTACTTTCAATTTTTATTACTATTTTTCAATATGAGGACCAGAATTCCACCAATGCAAGTTAAGAAAGCAAAGAAGCGACTGAGGAATAGAAAGCACTGTGGACAGGCTAGACCTTAGGGTTACCAAATACAATCATTTGAACAACAGGAAGTGGAGAGGGGGCTTTGGTGAGCTGAGTTATTGCAGAGATCCTCGTTGGCCTAGGATCACCTCCTGTGCAGTTAATGGATAATTGTAACATAATGAAGGAAGGCCTCCAACCACCCGTCCAACAGACCGAAGACGCTTCTCGTGGGGCAGGCACAGATATGCCAGTGACTGCTGTCCTCTGACTATTCCTCAGACAGAACTTAGGAGTCCACAATGCAAGATGCAAATGACCTGAAAAAAATGGGATTGCCATGATTTAAGCTATATTCAACCATACCCAGCAGAGCTTACAGAGGGCTGGAAGAAGTTTTTATTGACAGATGAGCACAAGATTTCCTGCTATCAAGACTTAGGTGTAAGGTCAAAATTTACTGCCTGGGATCCAATGCACCCCGCCGCTCTATATCAACAGAATGGCAGCGATATCTGCTGAATCACTGGATCGCAGGGGCATCTCATACTGCAGAATGGTACTGATTCCTCACACGCACCCCTGGAGCAAAGCAGTAGCCAATAAAAGACAAAAACTTGGAAATTCCCGGCCGGACACGCCACTCAACCAATCTCAAGTCAACCAAAAAAGCTTTTATTATGGCGACTTTTCATGAGAGAAAACTGACCCCCAAAGTTTCAACCCACAAAACGGGTCAGGACTGAGGACTGTTGCAGTACTGGCTTGGAATGCATCAGCAGAAATATTCAGGCCCTGTTTACACTCTTCAAGCAGTCAGTACATGCAAGGCAAGCGTGAGGAGGCACTAAATAGGATTACTTTTATTTACACATAATTATTAAGCCGCAAATGTTATTGTGCGCTATAATTGGGGGTGGGTGTGGGTGTGTGTGGGGGGAGTGGGTTCGAATTACGCTGATGCACGAGAATTCTCAGCACACCTGGCGCTGTCAAGGCAAACCTCGATTACTGACAAACATACAAAGGAATTATTATTTATACCTTATTTCTAGGAAATATGTGCACAGATGAGTGGATGCGCCCAAAAGCTCTCAAGCAAGTCACACATTGGAGAGGCTAGGCATATAAAGTGCTGCAATTGTAGAGTTTGTTTCCAAAACGCAATATATCCATTTTACTCATTTTAAGCAAATCAGCTTTTTCTATGAATGAATAGGGAAAAGGAGCGCGTCTTGGGTAGAAAATCAAAATCACAGTACCAGGTGCTCTTAGGCAAGGGGCAAAGAATGTAACAAAAATACTTAAAAAGAGTCTAAGGCACTCTGGTAGTGGAAAAAAGTAAAAAGCCTTTATTGAATGGCTAATACATCGGCAAGATTAAAAAAAGCGCACCTCTGGCGTTATGGCCTGATGAAGGCCTTCATCAGGGTGAGGTCACTTTTTTTAATCTTGAAGATGCATTAGCCGTTCAATAAAGGCTTTTTGCTTTTTTCCACTACCAGAGTGCCTTAGACTCTTTTTTCGTATTTTTGTTACAGCTTTTTCTATGTTGGTGCCTATTGCATTTTATGGAAAAACACAAACTTTGACCATGAAAAAATACACCTTAATACAAATTTCTAAAAACTGACTTTTGCACGATGTGTAAGCAGCACGGGGCTATCGCGCCATGGCATTATCTCAATTTTTGTAATTTTGGCCTTTATTGCATTTTGGAAACAAACTCTTCAATTTGTACTTGGAGAAATGGAACTGTATTGTATACCATTAAATATAAGATTAAATGGCTGCACTATGGTTCGAGCTGGTGCTGTACAAGGAGGCAGCTCTAGATTTGACTGCCAGCTTGATGGATCTTTTATGGGTGGAGTTTCCATGTTCTCTGTGTACAATAATGCTGCAACAAAAACATCCCTGATTGGATTTTTAATTTGCTGTCCTCTAGTCATAACTTCCATCCCTTTTGTAAATAACATTGTGGTTTCACTAAAAAGGTTGAAATGATCAACTCTGACACAGTCAATTGACTTCTACAGAGAGCGGAGACACTCTTTCCTGTGTTGGATTAAGTTGACTCTGTAGGAATTTTTGTTTTTCAATTCTGGACATTATACTGAGCACTAATTGCAGTTCATGTAGCTATTTGTTCAGTGTGTTTTGGTAGGTTGAAAATGTATGATCTGTCATTTTGAAATGAGCACAGTATCATTGCCAACAGAGCTAGCAGGAACTGACCCACTGTAATAGAACAGAAAGCTCCTTTGTAATTTCAGCTTTAGTCAGTGCCAGCGGGTCAGAACCCACAGAACCCGCAGCCTGTATTTTCACTGGCTGCGAGGCGGAATGAAATTAAATGAAACGTCAGAGACGTGGGCTATTTATTAATTGTGGAAACCAATTTTTTTTTTTTTTTGGTTCGTTCTCTTTCAAGGGTTCTAATTGCACACGGTCCCCATCAGATTTTGCTGTGTAAAAACACATCTGAAATTTACAGAAAAAGTCCATAAAATAGTGAGATGACACTCAAACCCACAATTTTTTGCCTTAGGAGGCCAGTGCCTTATCTATTAAGCCAGGGGTGCTGATGAGATCACCAAGGTCACAGTAGTCGTCAGAATAAATCATCTCTGGTCTTTCAAGCAGAAAATAGTAAAAATTAATGGATTCCTAGTCATCCTTTAGTAGAGCAGCATAACTGCGAGGAGCAGTATTCCTGAATATCCAAATTATGTCTCCCCCCCTGAGGGAAAGGGGAGACGTTGTTTTAGGCTCGGTTCCTGTTCACATTCACGTTCGCATTCCCACATCATTTCCGGGGCGTAACTCCAACACCGTTTGCATGATCTTACAAAACTTTGCATACTAACTACTCAGGTCCTGAAGTGGTACCTTTTGGTATGTCCCTGTCTGTCCGTCTGTCTGTCTGTCCATCCGGATGTGATCAATTTCTGTCCGGAGCATAACTCCTAAACCGTTTGCATGATCTTAATACAACTTTGCATATTTACTACTCAGGTCCTGTAGTGGTGCCTTTCGTTATGTGACTGTCTGCCTGTCCATCCATCCTTCCAGTGGGTAAGGTAGGGAACGGGGCCAGGGGAGAGACGTACGTTTTACGTTCTAATTATCTTTCTGTTGCCCTTTCAAACATCACTAAATATTCTGCAATAGATTAGAGAGAGAACTTGTCGAAGCAAGGGAAGGACTGTGGTCCAAATGATATTGATTTCTGAAAGCTTGTTGAGTTTCTGCAAAGGCTGGTCTTTTTAATTAGGCTGCGATGTGAACGAAACAAGTCCCACGAGTGGCTAGATACGGGAGTATATTCCTAAGACCTAGTCATAAAATTCCTCACCTGTCGTAATAACAGCCGCTGACACCAAACTGACTGGCTGACTGAACTGCTCAAGGATGAAAATTTACTCGTAAAAACTTCCATGAGATGTTCTGAAACTCAAGAGGAATCCTGACAGAGAACAGAATAGTCTACTCAACATTTCCAAGTCTAAGGAATAAGAGTGAGGTTTTAAGATGCAAAGAGATGCAGTAGTGCAGTGGTTAAGCGTGTTTGACTTGGGATCAAAAGGTACTTAGTTCGAGTGCTGGCCACGGCCTTCGCAGGGCGTTCTTGGGTGAGGCACTTTGCTCCCACACTGCCCCACTCCACTCAGGTGTATAATTTGAGTACTGGCAAATTGTCAGCGAAACCTGATTAAAACCTGGGAGAGTAACCTCCGATGGAAGAGCATCCCATTCAGGAGGAGTAGCAATACTCCGTCACTTCATGCTGTAGAAATTGGAGTTTAGCACAGAGTCTGATGGGTCACTCAGCATGGAACAGACCTACGTTTAAGATGCAAGATTATGCAGAGATTGTTCAGCTGTATAAGATTAGAAGACGATGAAAAAGTGGTTGCTAAGCACATTTAAAGCCACAGCCCAACAGATGGGTGCTGTAAACTAAAAAAAAAAAAAAAAACGTGATTGGTTTCCTGGTGTGGAAACGGACAATGCTGAACCCTGTTATTAAATCACAGAACGTCTTTACTGTTGGAAGAAAGTGGACAGTTCCTTAGTGCCTTTTTGTATAAAGAGGCAGCTGCTTCCTCAGTAAAATTCATGCTGATTTCCAGTTCAGACATTGCCTAAAATGCAGATGGAATGTGTTTGTCCCCTGAAGTGAGGGGGAATGATTAATCTCCAAAGCCATCCTCTGCACGTGGCGATATCCTCTGTTTGGGATATCCAGCTCAGGTTAATTTCTGTGAGTCTTTTTTGTTCAAAGTGGTCAATAAACTCATGGCAAGCCCAGTACGCGTAGCTAACAAATTGCCTCTCGTTTACCCGTCCATCGCTAGGCAATGTTCTTAGGTGGTCGTCTGAAAAGTAGCCACCTGTGCCTCTGTAAACCAAAGCTACAGTCTGTTTCATGGCTCTTTCTCTCTCTATACCTTTCTCTCGTTTTCTCTTTTTCTCTATCTTTCTGTCCTTATTTCTATTATTCCACTTTCTTTTGATTGTTCAAAATGGAGAAAGGTTACTCCTTGAAACATTACTTTTCTGTTTTTAACTAGCAGGATTTTGTTTTGCTTTGCAGTTGTTCTGCGTTGGGTTTATGGTGTTGGCGGTGTATGGTTTGGAGTGGGTGTTCATGTTTTGTTGAGCCTTGTGTTATTGTCACAACAAATGCATTTGAAAACTCTCTCTCCCTGTCTCCTCCAATCACAGTGCTGTTCTGCCGAGTAACAGCTGCTTTCCCTGGATGAAGCCGGCAGGTGACGCTCAAGCCTGAATAATGGCGGTACGCCGGAAGGATGAAAGGATTGAAGGAAGAGGACAGAACGAAGGGAGGAGGGAAGACAGGAGAGATTAGGGTCCAATCCAGCGGTTGACCAATTCTTTAAGCTGCCCCTCCAGTTTGAACATCAGCTGCTGAACCACAACAGTGATTGTCCTGTTCAGTTTACAGCCGTAATCACGCAATAAAATTTCCTCGTTTTATTTCTCCTCTCTGTTTCATCTGAATGGAAGCGCATGCTCAGTTGTCAAAACTCTAGAGCAAAGTCTCAAGTTGAAAAATGCAAGCAGCGAGGACCGAAAAGACAAACAGGAACAAGGGGAGATACCAGGATGTCCTGTCGCTCTGTAGGTTCTTGCATGGAGAGCCCAGATAGCCAGATTGCCTGGGGGGAACCTCTGAGATTCACAGCACCTCCTTCAGGAAACCATTCCTGGGTCTTATGCCTGATGGAAATGCTGTAGTGCACCTAACAATATAGCTACATGCCGTCCTCAGTTATACATAGAGGCAGTTTCTGTCCATCACCCTTTTTTAACAACTTTGGGGCAATGTAAAACAACAATTTAGTTGTTTGTTTATTCAATGATTAAGACTGACAGAGCAGTTGATGGCATTTCACAACAGAAAATTGATATTAATCACAACATCAGCGCATTGACATGAGACTGTTGCAGCCAAAGGGTATGGTGTGGTTTCTTGATATAATCCAGTCAAAACCATCTTCAGCGGTCTAAAAGTGGCCGAGTATTTGCATGTTTGCAAGTCTTGTCAGTTCTTTTTAATGTGACCAAGTCCACATGTTTGATTTTAAAATACTTATAAACTGAAACAATACATGTGGTAGATTTTTCCATTGCAGAGACCTTTTAAAAGGAGTGGCTGTTTCTTAATATATACCACTTGATAAAACGTTTTGCAGGGAATATCAATTACTCTCGCCAGTCTCGAATAACAAGCATGAACTGCATTTCATTGGTGACCTGCCAGCAGACAAAACAGTTTCTTTGATGAAGTGTGCTAGCAGACTGCCTTATCTCAATATTTTAAGTATCCTGCCAGCTTTTTAAAGCTGTGTTTAATCTGGTGGAACATACTTTGGATATTTGTAAACAAGGGCGCAACCTGCATTTGGAGACATGTCCATGCTAGAGAGAGGGGGTCCCTGCCTCTCCATCCAGACAAAAAGACATTGTAGACGTTTGAAATCTTAGACGAAGATGTGTAGTTTTGGTAGCTGGCATGTCATAGTACAATAGAAGACCGGGGACTGAAAGAGAAAACTTTAAGCTGCCTTACATTTGTTAGGGAAGGGAAGAACACAACCAACAGCTTGCCGTGGGATCGTTAATGGTGTTTTTTATTTTCTTTTTTTTGATGAAGACTTTCTAAACCATCTGAATTGGCCCCAAAAATAAGGCATTGAAGATATGACCACAAGTTATGTGAATCTGATGTAGTCTCTGAGTATTCTCTTAATAACAGAATTTTGGCCACTGCGTGGAATTTTTGAGTAGGCCTTAGACTGTAAATAGTTGAGGTGAGGAGTCTTATTATGTATTAACCTTAAGGTTCGAGTTTTAGTGAATGGATGCGCTACGTACTCAAACCGCTGGCATGAAGAATGATTAATATTTTTTACCTTACAGACAGGTCATTCTATTGTAATTATAAACCCACAATAGATGCAAAACAAACAATCTTTTCTAAATAAGGCCTGAACAGTCCCAGCCGCTGACCGCGAGACCTCGTGCAGTCGTGGAGGAATATATTTCTGAACCGACGTTTTATAAACCAAAATTCAAAACAACTGTGGAATCCGAAATCTCTGGCCACATACCGTACACTGCTTTTCCAGGAACTTGGGATGTATAATTTATACTTCATTATATTTCGACTGAAGTAACGGACCTCTTGACAGCAACACAAATCAAAAGGACCCAAGACTGCAAGTTTGCGAAAAGAAGAAATTTGATAAACGACGCATTCGACATAGTTTTACCAGTTCAGCAAAGCTAAACAAACTTCACTTTTCTGTGTTTCCCTGGCCCCTGATTGCTGTGGATGAACGACTCACAAAAACGAGGCGAAAAACTAAGGTTTGGGTCACGCAGCTGCAGCATGCTGGTCAACTCCAATCCAAACCATCAGAGGCATTAATTCCTGCTTCTTTCTCGAGAAAGTGCTGTGGCTGTTTCAGGTTACCTGCAAGCTATACCACATTGAGTAGCCTATTTTCTATCACTGGATTTATTGGAGGAATTAAAGACATTTTAAATCGCATTTATCCATCCACTCTATAAACATGAGTCTTGGGAAATTACCGAGCATAAAAAGCCTGGTTTCCTCGTCGCAGAGGAAGAGACGCTTTCGGAAGGACCTCACCGCGGACATGATCAGCCCCCCGATGGGCGACTTTCGCCACACCATGCACGTGGGTCGCGGTGGGGACGTGTTTGGTGACACCTCGTTCCTCAGCAACCACGGTGGCACTGGGAATGGGGGTGCGGGGGCTGCGCCCGATTCTCCCGCGGTGAAGACCCCCAGTCTCCTCTCCCGTACGCTGCGCCATGTCCGCAAGACCCCGACCCCACAACAAGACTGCACTCCGGATCTCTCCACGCCTCCCCCTGCCGTCTCGCCCATCATCAAAAACGCCATCTCGCTGCCGCGGCTGGACGTGGACGCTCCCAACGGCAGACTGCAGAGGGCACTGTTCCCCAGCCCACCCAGCTCACCGGAGGGCTCCACCAGTGCGTACGGTGAGTGTCGTCCGTAAGATCCGCGGCTGCTGACATACCCTGTTACTAGTAAAAAAGAAAGGCTTTCGCCCACCTCTTTTTTGGGGCAGGTGCGTAGGAGAAAGCCCAAAAAGGGTCACATTTTGAAAAAACTCCCGCGCACTGTCCATTCCGCATGCAATTAGGCTATTTATTCACAACTTGTCATACCCTGTTACTAGGACTGTTGTTGAGTAATTTGCTTTTCAATGAGATCCACAGAAAGCCTCTCCACCGCAGTCTACCTCCTAATGCAAACAAAAAACCTATGTAGCTATGGCAGTACTGGTCAAACAATGGACTGCTTACAGTAAAATATTGGGTGTTGATTTAACGTCGCACTGTGCATATATGAGATCAATGGCACCTATTGTATTATTGAGAGGTGCTAAATCAACACACAACCTTTTATTCCAAGCAGAGATTAATGGCGTGGCCTGCGTTTCACTCTGCATTACCCAGAATCCTCTTTGCCTTTAGATACTTGATGATGTTACAGCCTGGGTCAGGGTTACGGGTGGGGGCTGGGGTGCAGTTACATCTGTTCATAACAGAGGGGAATGACTGAACCATTATCGAAAGTAAATGCATCACCGCCAGTGTAATTATCCAGACTGATTCTGTGAGGGTCATGCTCATATACACAAATACACAAGCACCCACGCAGCCACACACACACACACACACACACACACACACACACACACTCAGCTTTGTAAGAGGCGGTAAGGTTGTCAGCAGGGATTGGTCTATTGTTTTTCTTCCTGAGGGGAGATAGTGGATGGGTCAGGAAACTCAAGTTATCAGCTGTGACTGTGGATCTGGTCAGGAGGCCATGATTGCTACAAGGGTGGAGGGGTTGAACTTTGGGTTGAGTTTGTGGACTGAGTTTTGCTGACTATCCTGAACACAACACATGGATTTTGTTTACCTCCCCATTTGATGCCCTGTCTGACAGTTACTGCCTTAGGCGACTGTCAGGGCCTACAACGGGCCCCTATCACCAGTGATCCTTGGTATTGATTTGTTTGGATACTGTACGCAATCCAGACCACACTGCTGAGAGAGCGAAAGAAAGACAGACCTGTGGGACTGCTGGAATTTCCCCTTGGCCCAGCGATTGCCCAACTGTGAAGGAATTTATTGACATTTCTGGGCAGGAGGTACAGTTTCTCTGGGAAAATCTACAGGGTAAACAAGACAAAACAAAACTACCCTGCATCCTTTTTCTTCTCTTCCCATCCCTATTTTTCCTGAATCCCTCCTCTTCTAACCCTCTTGCTGTTTTTACTCAAATGAGCCTTCTTGTTCTACCAAGGCTCCTCACAGACCTACCCTGTGCGCGTTTAATTCAAACCCTGAGAAGACAACTCGGGTCATCGTGCGACAGTGGAATGCGTGTGGGCAGCAGGCTGCAGGAGACGACCATTAGCCTCGTTTTTACTGTCACCTGGTGGTGGATGGTCAAAATTACAAGTTGAAAGCCGTGCATTCGGTCCGGTGGGTTGCAGTTTCTGAAACTAGTCGTCCCTCAAAAAATTCCGGCTCCGAGCCCCCAACTATGGAACCTAGTCAGCCGTGATCCCTTTTCAGGAATAAAGTAAATCAAGGCAGAAAGCCGACCGTCCGCACTCCTCAAAAAATAAAAGAAATATGGAAAAAATATTTGTATCAGAACATTGCCTTCCTTGCCTGACAAATCAGTGAGGATGTTATTGTCCTTGGATTATTACTTCTGACAAAGAGGTTATATTTTGCCAGCATTGGTTTGTCTGTCTGTCTGTTAGTGTTCAAGATAACTCAAAAAGTAATGAACAGATATCTCTGAAATTTTGTGGGTGGGTTGCTATCACATCAGGGATGGACCCTATTGATTTTCCCCGTGATCAGTCAAACCATATGGCCGACACAGCAACCATCTCGAAAACCTATGTTGCAGATACCTTAAATTTCTTAATATGAGCCATGATTTTGACTGCTGCTTTGGCGGAGGTTTGCACTCTCAAAGTGCCTCTAGTTATTGTATGTCGTGCACAACATATACACTGTTTTACTGAATGCCATTAGATAGACTTCAGCTTTTACCTATGTCTTCATTACCTACCCTGCTTAAGGGTCAGGGTCAGGGAGTTAGAGCCTGTTTTTGCAAATTGGGGCAAGAGACAGGAATCCACCCTGGACTGTGCACCACTCGCATCTCAGGGATACTTTCACTCACTCTTATACTATGGAAATTTAGTGTCTCCAATTAGTTTAACATGCATGGATTTGTACTTTGGGAGGAAACCTACATGAACACGGGGAGAGCATGTAAACTTTGCACACATAGGCGCCAGGCTGGATTCAAACCCACAATCCTCCTGCTGTGAGGTGGCAGTCCTGCCTGCTGCCCCTTTAGTTTTAATGTGATGTGTGTGTGTGTGTGTGTGTGTGTGTGTGTGTGTGTGTGTGTGTGTGTGTGTGTGTGTGTGTGCGTGCGTGCATGTGTTTGTGTGTGTGTGTGTGGGTGGGTGTGGGTGTGGGGTGTGTGTGTGTGTGTGTGTGTGTGGGGTGTGTGTGTGTGTGTGTGTGGAAAGTGGAGCGGTGGGGTCCCGTAGCTTATGGGGTCACTGGTTGTGGCTGATGTCTCTATCCCCCCCTGCAGGTGTGGAATCGGGCTTCGTCACGTTGCCTCGACTCTCTCGGGCCGATGGCTCCGGAATATTCCGCTCGGAATTCCGCCGCAGCTCGGTCCCGGACGACAGCCTCTTCCCTCTTCTCCACTGCGACTCAATCGCCTCGTTCACCGTGGACCTGGGACCATCCCTGATGAGTGAGGTGTTCGGAATCATCGACAGCCCAGACAGCCACCATGATACCATTCGCTTCTTGGGGGAGGGACTGGAGCAAGGAGTGGAGGGGAAGACAGAGCTGTGTTCGCCTGTAGATCACATGACCAGCACAGGGACCACCCTGGTTACGGGCTCTCTGCTGAGCGAGGACCTGAACATGAGAGGATTTGGTTTCCATGGCAAAGACTGGGAGGAGGGGCCAAGTGCAGATCCACCCAGAAGGGCCATCCCTGACGTGCTGATTGGCTCCACTGTGAGGGCGGAGCCAACCATGGAAGCAGGGAGGTTCAAAATGGCCGCCAACGTGCTGGCGCGCCATTACGGGGGCGAGGGGCTTTCGAACGGGAAAGAGGAAGCTTTTGGAAAATGGGACGGAGGACAGTTCAGCCCAGACGCTTTGCACTTCACTGGACATGCCAAGAGAAGAGGGCCTCGTGCCTTCGCTGAGGAAGAGGATGAAATAAAAGTTTAATAGATGGGTAAAGCAAGTGCTTTGAGAGCAGCTGTTATATGTACAGTTATGTAATATCGGACATGTTTGTCAATGTGCCTTATGTATGTGTGGGACTGAGGACCTGATGAACCTCTAATAAGGTTCTCGAGACTAGGTGCTGGAAAACCCCGAAATGTTGCTTAATCTTATAATGCATTCTATTATTCTCCATTATATGAAATTCTGAGTACATTTATGGCTTATTCTTTAGGCATTCAGTGTTGATTCCTGGTTATATCACCTATTTAACCTTTTAACTGCCGCTACCTTTTGGTCGAGTACATTTTAAGTCACTGTATCTAATTGTAGCCCCTGGACGAAGTCAGGAGGCCATGAATTCATGCTTGTCGTCTGCGCATCTGCTTCTATGGACACTTCCTTGTGGATGCTGTACAGGCTGTAATTTTTGACCGATTACTTCCATATTTGGAATGGACACGTGCTACACTTAAGTTATGACACCTATCGATTTGGTTGCCATGGCGACAGTATTGGCCGAATAATGCACAAAAAAGGGGAGAAGCGCGCCTTCGGGGGCTACACCCATGCGATTGCGGCTGACCGGACTGTCTAGTTGAAAGATTTGCTGGCCGTAACATGATTGAACCATCTGGAAGACTCAGATGAGGGATGTTATGCTGAAAAAAATCCACTCAGTTAAGTCGAACACATCTCGCAATGATACAGTGACTCAGTGTGCTGCCAAAAGGCTGAGCAGGAGGGAAAGGATCAACTTTATCCATTGGATGGAAATCTAATACTCAGAAGAGACAAAATTACTTTGTCTGAAGGCAGCAAAAATACTTTATTATAAATGCCCCCCAGCCACATCATCTTAGGGAGTCATATTTACAATACTGGGTGCATGAATACTGTGCAAAATCCGAGACATTAGGACAATGCACCACAGCAAAGTGAAACGTCAGGAAAAAGGGCACTGATTGGCTAAAAGTCCCGTTAACCCAGTTGGGAGTTAAAAACAAGATGGTGATTGAGCAGTATATGTTGGACATATTTCAAAATTTGTCCTAAAACACTGACCCATGGTAAATGGCATGGTCTCTGTATCAGTGCACCCAATACAAAGACATATGACAGGGGTGGCCAACCCTGGTCCTGGAGAGCCGCAGTGTCTGCTGGTTTTTAGTGTTACTCAGCACTTGATTGATGAATTAAAGCAGTTGATTACACACTTCACCTATCTCACCAGGTGTCTTAGGTTTAAATCGGGTGGAGAAAACCAAACTCAGCACATCCTCTGGCTCTACGGGACCAGGGTTATCCACCCCTGTTCTATAAACTTTTATCTGTACTCTGTACTTCTACTTTGTCTGCGTTACAACTACGCTAAATATCCAACCACATTGACAAATCTTGGTTTCCATGTAGACTGCTGTCACAACCTGCAAGTCTGCTTAATTGGCTCTTGGAGTCTGGTGGGTTGTTCCTGCTAATTGCTTGATTGGCTCATTATTACCAAATTAAACCTGAGACACCAGGTGAGATCAGTTAAGTGAGTAATCAACTACTTTAATCCATCAATCGAGTGCTGAGTAACACTAAAAATCAGCAGACACTGCGGGTCTCCAGGACCAGGGTTTGCCACGCCTGACATATGAGCCTGCAGATCTGACTTCCTGTTTCCTGTGGGTAGAATGCGGGCGTTTGCTCTGACGTGGCATCTCACGAACCAGACATATCCAGGATGCCACACGATCCTCACAAAAGACGAAACCTTAATATGACTGCCAAATAAAAGGAATGGGATGAATATAAACAGTTATCCAGCATGACTAAGCAGATATGACTTTGTGGGATTTGTGGACAATGAATGTGCAAGGGCTGCTTCGACTGAAAAAAAAAAAAATCACTCAGTGTTTTTATTGTATGTAATACGATGAGCAAGGACATTGAGTGAGTCTGCAGAAATGGATTGAGAGAAATAAGGGAGATTAAACAGATCTTTTAAAATGTTTTTTTCAGTTATTAATATAATTTTACATGTTAAAAAGATATTATGCATGTTTTCAGTGATTTGCATCTGACTCCCACAGTATCCAGTTTATGTGGAGTGAAAGTGAGATAATTTGGGTGTCAATAGTTTCACTGCACTGTTGCAGCCGCACGTCCTTCATGAAACCCTCCTGTCACCCCTCTCTCAAGCGCTGAGACACACTAATCTATCCCTGGTGGATTTCTGTAGGAGGGTTTTATTTCTGACTGCCTTTACATTTATTACATTTGAATAATGTTCATAACGTTGTTGAAATGTTTGTCTTTTTTCAGTTCAAGGTGTTTTAAGGCATCTACTTAGTTCAACATTCCTCAACTTAAAAGCAGGTTATAATTTGACTTGGCTCAACTTCTCATTGATTTGTCAACATAAAACATGTTGAAATTTCAAAAGCCTCAACCGTTTTTACAGTGAGAGAAACCAAGGCATACTGCTATAGAGCATTATGTTCCTTCCAACCTTCAGGACACTTCGCTAATGTGCGCCTTCACTAAAAAGATCAATGCCTCGCACAGTCAAGGTCAGCCGACTCGTAAATGTACAACACAAATGTATGTGGTGCACTTAGAAATAGTAACCATTATGTTGTGTAATGAGTACATAATAAAAAGTATTGTTTCTCAAAACATACATTTGTGCATGGGCTGATGTCTTTTCTTGTAGAGATCTTTGCCAGCACAGTGGCACTATCTTTAATACATCTTACTTTTAGTATACCCATTTGCACCTCTCATTTCATGCGTCCAATATCCAGATAAAACAGAGATAGCATTTTATTCAATTACATTTACACCAAGCCATGTATAGGCACCCCCATTACACAGATTAGCAGTCTGATAGCACCCATCATGTTTTTTTTTCTGTTAGATGCAAATTCTGGGTACTGGCCCTGGACCAGAAGGAGGTGGTAATGCACCTAAAGCGCATAGAAATATTGAATTATTGAAAATTTCATTCTTGTTATTGACTGACATTATGACAGGGACCCTACCGGAAGTGATAACTCTCACATACTGCTTACTGATATAGTCCCACCTTGAAGGAATACAGATTATGTTAGATGCTTGGAGAGAAGGATGTATTTACACCTCTTCAACATCTGGCTAGAATGCCTCCCAGACCATCTCTCGACGTGATTTGAACAATCGGATAGCAATTTGTCTCAAATGCTTCTTGGTTGCGATTGCATATAGCTGTTTCGATACCCAATTGCTCTCAGATTTGCCCACGACGCCTGAAGGGGGTGTGTGTAATTGGGGCTTATATCTACACGGATTGTTTTATTGATGCATTTAATTCCACAGGCAATCTAGCCTCAGAGTCCAACTAATATCGCTGTGGTTCCCTCTGGTAACCGGAATGATACTTCCCTCTGGAGTTGGAGTCATCGAATAACAATCCTCGAGGGCTGAGAACTGCATGTTTTCCACCTTCTCTTTACCTGGGAGTCAGGTGTAAAGACAGTCTAGCCAATCAGAAGCACTAAAAGTTCAGGTAATTAGTTAATTGCCAGGGCTACATTTGGATTCAAGGTCCAGGTTTGGAGATCACTGCCGCAGCGTATTCAACACTTTTATACCTGCTGATGCAGATTGTGTTGTATGTTGACTGTAGATAGGTGCATCAGATAAATGTGAGTTACGTAATGTAATAGAATAAAACATAATGAGCTTGTGGTATATGTGAATGTCCTGCACAGTTCCTGGCCACACATCCTAAAGGCTCTTCTGCTCTTAATTGGGCGCAATGGCGGCAGGACAAACAGGTTGCCATGGAGACGGGCCACAAGTGTAAATAGCGAGAAATTCCCAAATGGAATTCTGGGTTCCCCTGAGTTCATCGGATGGTGGAGGAGACCTCGCAGGGGGGCGGGGGAGGGGGGACTGCGGGGGCCCGGATCATCGCTCTCCTGTTCCCGCCCCGGCTGGGGGAGGGGTCCCGGGAAGATGCAGGAGACTTGGACACACCTGGGGACAGAGGCTGGGCTGACAACAATGAGGGGGCGGGGTCGGAGGTGTCACTCGAGAAGAAGGGGGCGGGTCTGGAGGGACCATGTTGTGGGCTCAGCCTTGCAAGCTGGGGTCTGCGATGTATTCTCTCTCCTGCGAAGAAAAACAAATCAGTCATCAAGTTTATTTATTTTCTTATTTTTCCCCTCCCTGAGCAGAGTATGGCTGAACTGTTTAGTCGACTACTGCAGCGAGCTGCTTCCATTACCTCAGGAGGAGGCAGCTATGACGTGCAATTCATCCAGTAATGGCGTGGCTGGGATTCGAACACCCAAGCCACAGGGATCCTAGACAAATGTGTTTCCTGCGAGCTGCTCTTGGGCCACTACACATGGGAGATAAGGGAATACCCTACCAGCCGTAAGCTTTTCTCCTCAGGTATCTTTAAGTGTAGTGATATATTGTAGGGCTGCTTGCCTCAAACTGACCTAACGCTTGTAGATGGGACCATAACTCTTTAGGGATACAGTATTGCTGCACTTATGAGCTTGAGGTGTGCAATTGTTTCTGTGCATATATATTTTTACAGTTATATTTGAATATTCAGGAAAAAGATGAAGACATACTTATTTTATTACCCCTATGTAATCAAGATATTGGTCCCCAAAGCTCAGCTTTGTAAGAACGCTGATGTAGGATCATTTTTGTGTTCGCTGGATGCAGTGAAAAAACAGGCAAGGGAAACTGGTCTGAGATCAGTGGTTTCTTTTGAGAGGCTTTATGAATACAGGTCATTACCTTCTTGGGTCCCAGAGGCCATCGATGGAGAGGGGCAGGACTGGCTTGGGCTGTGTTCATGTGTTCGGGCAGAAGTGGCAGTCAGGTCCCCGTTCTGGTCCAGGTCCTGGTTTAGCAGGGATTCCTGGCTCACGGTGATAGAGGGTGGATTTTGTCTCTGGGTTGCAGAGGTCGAGGAGGTCGGAGAGTCCGTGACAGCGCCAAGGGACACTGAGGAGACTGAGGAACTGCTGATGCTGAAAGGACAGGGGATTAAAAGCAAAACACACACACACACACACACACACACAAACATGTGCATTCACACGCCCCATACACACAGTCGAGGCAAGAAGTGAGAGATAGAATCACCAGGTCAATCATTTACACGTCTCACATTCCAAAAAAGCAATACTTCCGCAAAGGACGGTCACACCAATCCATAATTGAAGGTGTCTAGGGGGAAACCTCTTTTACTTTCTCCTAACTGATTAAACAGATTGAAGTCTCCATAATGATGGCAAACCTCCATCAATCTCTGGGTCAGATGCTAAAATCTCAGAAACTGTAATGAACCACCAGTCAGGAATCTCCAACACTTCACATCTATGACCAAGGCTTCCACAAAGAACTAAAAAAGGCTCTATCAGCAGCCCAAAGAACCCTTCTCTCTGACAGAGTACCCCAGCAGCAGTGTGGTCGGTGTTGGGGTCAGTGCCATACCCATCAGCGAGGGAGGGGGAGGGCGAGAGACTGGTGCCGTGAGTGTTTATCAGCCATGAGTCCAGCCCCTCCAGGAGGGATTCGCTCAGATCGGGGCGTCTCAGAGCGTCGGGAATATCGAAATCCTCCTCTGAAAATGGACAAGAGGACATTACCTATTTCCATTCTTCACATCATGGATGACAGTGCTTTTGCCCTAATCACATATTTATATATTCTAACGCAGTGCCCATTCAAAATATATCTGTTTTCACAACACATTGTCATCCTGACTGGTCATATAGTGAAGCTACCTGACTAAGCGTCAATACACGACAAAAAAAAGAGACGCTTTTGGCATCCTTATTTGATGTTTAGGGCTAGGGTTCAGGTTAAGGGTCAGGGGTTAGGGGGAAGGGTTAGTGTCAAACTAACGTCAAATAAGGACACCAAAAGCCTCCTCGCCTCCTCCTTCTTTTCGTCGTATATCGGCACTTGGTCACGTAGTTTCACTATGTAGCGAATTGGGATGAGGCTGGGCTCGTTTGGAACGGGCAGATTGCTTAGTCTCTGGTACTGCTGTTCGCAGTGTTCTCAAGAACCACTAAACCAAATACCTTCACACTCGACACTGCACTTCCTTGGGTCCTCAGCAATACACCCGCCAAGTGTGAGGTCGATCGGGTGAATGACTATCAAGAAAATTTTAGGACAGATACACATATTATTATGTGTTTTGTTTATTATTATATGTTCTATTTATTATTGGCTTTTAGGTTATTTAATGATTTATTATAGGTCTATTTTAGCTATTACACAGCATATTGTGATTTATTCTGTACTGCCTTCATTTCCCTACATGTTTGAATGTCAATAAACTATACTGAACTGAACTGAACTGAACTGCACATACATCCATATAAATACATAAAGAGTCTCTGTTTGTACATATATGTATATATACATATATATGCATGAGTGTGTGTGTGTGTGTGTGTACGTATAGACAGAGACTCTTTCCTTTGTAGTTAGATGAGTATAAGAAAAATAAAGCTACATACAGTATACTTTCTCTATACATACACAGTATTACTGTATATGCTGCTATAAGCTACATAAAATGTACCAGTGGCAGCTGCTGTGCTGAAATTAGAGGCATAAAACATCCCTTTGAGTCATTTATTGAAATTAACATTATATGAACTCCAAAAACATTCAACACTATCACACGTGGCCAGTTCTCTGCATCGAGGAGAGATGAAAAATAAAACGCCACACTCTGATGCGAAGGTGCGTTTCAATCAACATTATTCATAATTGCTGATACATGTTGCTGATCTCCATTTTCTTTATTGTTATTTGAACAATCATGGAGAGCAGGTCAGATAGCCTGCATTGCAGAATGTGCAACGAGTAAAAACAGAACATTCACAAAGTAGTTTATCTTTTATGGTAAAGCATACTCAGTAAATGAAATATTGTTTTCTGAACTGAATTTATCGATATAATCACCATAGTGTTGTTTTAGGAAGGAAGCTGCCTGTTAAACTCTTCTTGCACATTACAGAAATGTTTTATTTCCTCAGAGGGATGACAAAGGAAAAAATCTGAATAATGGCACGTGCAAAAGTAATGAATATACAGTGGGCGCTTCTGTTCATTTTTCTAGCATGGTTTGGGTCTACTCATCCCCCTTTCAGGCCACTTTCCCACGGATTATCCTAATTATTGGAAAATATGATAATCAAGGAAAATGATTGAAAACGGGTCAAGAAAAATCAGTAGTCTTAAACAATGTTCCAAGCCTCCTCTAATGTCAGCCTAGCAGCCGCCACTGCAGTATGTTGTATTTAAACTCATGTATGCATTAGAACTTCAGACATCCCCTGAAATGTAACAGAATAGACGTCTTGCAGGGTGTTTCTGTGCTATGCTTCTTACAGAGTTTACCTTCTGGGAACAGGTTGTTGGCATACTGAATGAGGGGCTCGATCACGGAGACCACCTGGACAGAGTATGCAGACGCCATGTCCATGAAAGAGTCCTCCCTGATGGAGACAGAGAGAGTGTTTCCTATGTGCATGTCCAAAATATGAAGATATAAGGAAAAGATATTTCCCGAAGTTTGAAAAAATGATACCAGGCTTTACTCTGTACCCCGATGACTATAAGCTTCCATTTTTACTGGGGGAGGATATACAGTGCCATGAAAAAGTATTTGCCCCCTTGCTGATTTCTTCTTTTTTTTTTGCATATTGGTCATGCTTAAATATTTCAGATCATCAAACAAATTTTAATATTAGACTAAGACAACCCGAGTAAACACAAAATGCAGTTTTTAAATGATGAGTTCATTTATTAAGGGAAAAAAAACTATCCAAACCTAGCTGGCCCTATGTGAAATAGTAATTGCCCCCTACATCCTAATAACTGGTTGTGCCACCCTCGGTGACAACAACTGCAATCAAACGTTTGCAATAACTGGCAATGAGCCTTTCACATCACTGTGGAAGAATTTTAGCCCACTCTTCTTTGCAGAATTATTTTAATTCAGCCACATTGGAGGGGTTTTGAGCATGAACGGCCTGTTTAAGGTCATGCCACTGCATCTCAATAGGATTTAAGCCCGGACTTTGACAAGGCTACTCCAAAATCTTCATTTTGTTTTTTTTAAGCCATTCAGAGGTGGACTTGCTGGTGTGTTTCAGATCATTGTCCTGCTGCATAACCCAAGTGCGCTTGAGCTCGAGATCACAATCTGAGGGTTGGACATTCTCCTTCAGGATTTTTTGGTAGAGAGCAGAATTCTTAGTTCCATCAATTATGAGAAGTCGTCCAGGTCCTGAAGCAGCAAAGAAGCCCCAAACATCACACTACCACCACCATGTTTGACTTTTGGTATGATGTTCTTTTTATGAAATGCTATGTTAGTTTTACACCTGATGTAATGGGACGCACACCTTCCAAAAAGTTCAACTTATGTCTCGTCAGTCCACAGAATATTTTCCCAAAAGTCTTGGGGATCATCAAGATGTATTTTGGCAAATGTGAGACGAGCCTTCATGTTCTTTTTGGTCTGCAGTGATTTTCGCCTTGGAACTCTCCCATGGATGCCATTTTTTGCCCAGACTCTGTCTTATTGTTGAATCATGAACACTGACTTTAACTGAGGCAAGTGAGGCCTGCAGTTCTTCAGATGTTGTTTTGGGTTTTTTTGTGACCTCCGGGATGAGGAGTTGATGCGCTCTTGGAGTAATTTTGGTAGGCCGGCCACTCCTTGGAAGGTTCACCACTGTTCCAAGTTTTCTCCATTTCTGGATAATGGCTCTCACCGTGATTCCAGAAGTCCCAAAGCCTTAGAAATGGCTTTGCAACCCTTTCCAGATTGATAGACGCCAATTTCTTTGTTTCTCATCTGTTTTTGAATTTCTTTGGTTTGCGGCATGACATGTTGCTTTTTGAGATCTTTTAGCCTACTTCACTTTGTCAGACAGGTTCTATTGAAGCAATTTCTTGATTCAACAGGTCTGGCAGTAATCTGGCCTGGGTGTGGCTAGTAAAACTGGACTCAAAAAATGTGGTTAATCACAGTTAATTCATGGTTTAACAGGGGGGGGCAATTACTTTTTCACATAATGCCAGGTAGGTTTGGATAGCTTTTTCCCCTTAATAAATGAAATCATCATTTAAAAACTGTATTTTGTATTTTCTTGAGTTATCTTTTTCTTATATTAAAATTGGTTTGATGATCTGAAACATTAAAGCGTGAAAAATATGCAAAAAAGTAAGAAATCAGGAAGGGGGCAAATACTTTTTCATGGCACTGTAAGTCCAACATGGCTCGCAGCCAAGTATATTTTTTCCTGCCTTAATATGAGGCTAAATTCCTAATTGTTGTATTACATTAAGAGACAATGCTTGGTGTAATTTTTTATTCATTTATGAACACATTTATGTATTTATTTATTTATTTATTTACATATTACTTTTATTTATTTATTTATTTATTTATTTATTTATTTTTCTTATGCTTTGGCAACGCAGATGTATTGATTTGTCATGCCAATAAAGCAAATGAAATTGAATTAAAATTGAATTGAGAGAGAGAGCGAGAAAGAGAGAGGCCGTTTGTAATGTATTTCAGGAGAAGTCAGCGCTCTGGAGCTCCGTCACTTGCAGTTACAGGTGGGTGATTGTCACAGTTAAAAACATTTTCATCACATTCTGTGATTTCCATTCATGAAGGGTTAAGGGAGATCCACACAGTTAAATGCGCAGAGTTACAGATTCTATCTGATTTCACTCAGGGAAAACTAGGAGTTGATTTAAGAGTTAATTTGACTAAGTGAGAGTTCATTTGGGAGTTAAATTTTTGAAATGAATTTGACTTTGCAAGATTTGATTTTACAGTTAATGACACTCTGAGAGTAATCTTAACAATTAATTGGACTCCCTAAGAGATCATTTAAGAGTTAATTTCCACTGTAAGAGATAATAAGGAGTTAATTTCACACTGTAAAAGTTCATTTAAGAGTTTATTTGACTGAGTGAGAGTTGATTTAAGATTTTATTTGACTCTGCAAGAGTTAATTTAAGAGTAATTTGCCTCCTCAAGAATTGTTTAAGAGTTAATTCGACTCCGTAATGGTTGATTGAAAAGTTTATTTGACTCTTCAAGAGTTATTTAAGATTTAATTAGATTGGAAGATCTGATTTAAGAGTTACATTGACTCAGTAAGAGTTGATTTAAGAGTTAATTTGACTCTGTAAGAACCACAGCAGTGGGACTCACTCTTCAGTGGGGGGCCACAGCAGGTTGGGTCCCAACACAATGGCAATGTTGCTGGAGCTCATCTTGTTGTTGGCCTCATGCTTTGATAAGTGAGCCAGGAACTTCATCAGGTACCTGGAGCACAGAAGAAGAGGGCAGTACAAAAATTAAATGTGTGTCCATCCATCTATTACCTAATATCTGATTCTGGTCAGTATCTGGGGGGCGTGCTGTAGCCCATCCAACCACTCGATAGGCCAGAGGCAGCTACACATCCTGTGATGTTCACCAGTTTTATCACTGGGATAACACACTATTTCGTCATACCTATAGACAGTTAAAACTAAGTCTCCAATTAGCTCGCCATGCTTTTGGACTGTGGGAGGAAACCGAAGCACCCAGAGAGAACCCACACAAACCCTGGGAGAACAAGCAAACTCCGAGAGGCCCCTGGTTGCATTTGAACCAACAACTTTCTCATTGTGAGGCAATTTGCAGCACCACTGTGCCTCCCAATTCAACATTAGTATCGCTGTTATTATTTTCTATGCATGAAATACCCACTCAAATTTCGGGGAGCACCTTACTGTAGAAAAACATACATCTAGTTGCAAGAGCTTCTGTTTTTCGATCACGGTGTTTGTAGTCACTTTCACATCCTGTGTATATACACAAAGGGAAACTAAAATTGTAATTTTTTGAATGATACTATTTTGTAAAAGGTCATAGCTCTGGTGTTCCTGTTTAAGAGCATAACCACTAGCTCTACATTGTCTGTCAGGGTTGTTCTGTTGATGCTTTTGCGTCAACGAGTTACTTCATAGCTGTGGTCACCAAGCTCATTTCTTGAGATCTACCACCCAGTAGGTTTTCACTCCAGCCACAGCAAACCACTTCTCACCCTAAGGCAAGAAATTCTGCTGAATTGAAAAGAAGTAAAGGCAAGTGCATTAGATTAAGGCCTACAGGACTGTAGATCTCCTGGAACAGGGTAGGCGACCAGTGCTCTAAGGGACCCAAGTTCTTACCTGCAACATTATGTTTGCTTTGGGGACATAGATCTTAACTTCTCTACAGGGTTTCAACACTTCTGTACCTGCAATGTACTTAGTGTTGTTCATCTCTGAATGATTGAGTTGCCTAAACGCCAGTATTGTAATGTGTTAAGGTGTGGACTTTGATTGATAGGGAGAAACGGACAGCAGGACAGGCTCACCGAAGGTTGTTGTAGTTCTCTCTGGGTAATTTCTTCAGCACCTCCTTAAACTGCTCCAATCGATCGGACACCTCCCTCTCTCTGGGGGGAGCACAGAGACAGGGGAACAGGTGAAGGAGGAAAACAAAGGTCATAACTGAAACAGAACTGAGTCAATGTGCACTGAGCTTTGCTCATCGTTAGATGGCCTCCCATTAAAGGACTGAAGTCAGTCTGGTGAAATTATGAAAACAAATCCTTTTTTAATAAAGCTATATTCTACCAGACATGTACATTATCTGCCCTGGAATTACTACAATAAATAAGTGCAATATAATCACAAAATGTCTAAAACTGACCAGTTTGTTGATCTCTGTGAGTTGTTTTGTGATGGAATATGTCATGTCATACATTTGGCCCTCAGATTTTTTATTTATTACACTTCTGAAAATTACAAATCTTGAAGAATGGTCTGTCCTCAGTCAACCTGGAGCTACAACTTTCAAAATTTTGTCATGCTGAAAGATGTTATTCAGATAAAAAAACACCACCAATAAAAGTTTTAAGATGTCATCAATTGATTAAAATATGAAATTGAACATAAATTCTGCAAATAAATAGCATTATACAGATGCCTCCATGTTTCCATTTTGTCCTGTCAGGCGGAACCATTACAAAAAAGTACGCAATACACTTCTGAGGTGATGACTCAGGGGAAGTGACATTGTATGATGCTGACAGTGATCGAGGATGAGCTCTATTCTTGAATAGTATGCTTTTATTCTTGTTCATGCATTTTATTGTGCATGTTTTTTAGGTGGATAAGTTAAAATATCCCGGAAAAAAAATGAAATTGTTGCAACTTGAAAAACGTCAAAAAAAAAATTACTTAAATTCCTCGCTTGCGTGCTAATAGTTTTGATTCTGGCATGCTAACAGGCAAATCAATAGCAGTTAGAATGGCAGACAGTCAGGCCCTGTCACATCAGGCCCGAGGTAGGCTGCATTTCGAGGCTGCTACGTCATCGCAGGCTGTGAAGATGCTTTTCACTACAGCCAGGAAGTGCAGCCGTCACCTTACCTGCTTTCAGATCGAATTGTCAACTTGTTCACACTCCGTTTCAAATTCGACAGTTCCGTCAGATAGCAGGCAAAATGACGAATATATTTCTCAGCTGAATTCAAAGGAGCCATCACAATGGAACGGACTGCAACGACGTAGCAGTGTAAAAATGCGGCCTACCTTGACTGCGACCTACGCTTTGAGAAACAGCCCATTTAACGGCTTTACAGACGTCCCAATCTTCCTCACCCTGCTGCTTTGAACCAATCATTGTAGAGGTCAAAAGTCATCAGGGGTTCCGGCAGCTCTCTCAGGTAGGACTTCAGCGCCCCTGTCAGATGCAGAAAGAGAGGTTGAGATACCTAATTTTCAGTATCTATTTGTGTTTAAACAATAAATAAATAAATAAATAAATAAATAAATAAAAATGTAATGTAGTGTTTATCTTTATTTCCTTTCCTGCTTGCTATTTGCTTTCCTTTTACATTACTTAAGGCGACTAATGCTCTTTTTGGATTGTTCCTTGTCTGGTCGGTTATGTTACAATCTCAATTACATAATTCTATGCACTTACTGTGAGTCGCATTGGATAAAAGCCTCGGCTAAATAAATGTTAAGTAATGTAAAATCTGATTCCATCCTATAGGAACAAATAAAAGAGACATGAATGCGCCTTCTCGAATGATTAAAATAATATTTGAATAATAGGTGACAATGAACCTATACTCTAGGTTGTTCTAAAAGCTTCGTTAAATTCTTTTTCACTTAGTAATGCAAATGGTTTTTCTGCGGTACCACTATTTTGAACAGTAAGTCATGTGGAATATTTTGATCTCTAAGCACTGAATGAGGAAATTGTGCTTCACCCTTTGAGTCATGATAAGAAAAAGGGGTAATATAGTAAATGTTTCACTTGCATTCCAACAGGGTCATCTAGATCTCTACGTTTTTTCGCACCAACACACCAATGAATATCTTCCTCTTGATTTAAGCACTGGCTTTCATACCATAGACCACCATATTATTCTCTGCAGGCTACAAAATTCAGTTGGCATTTCTGGACATACTTGAATGTGATTTATCTCTCCTCTCTCTGCTAGATCTACGTTTGTTAGGGTAAATAACTCATCAAAGGATCTGTACTGGGCCCTTTGCTTTTTGGGCTGGGCCGAGCAGCAGCCTGGCCCTGATAAATGTGAATGTCGCTGTCTGAGTTACTGCGTGAGTGACTGACTGACTGACTGACTGAGTGATCAAGTTCAACGGTTGGCTGGCCTGCGGGGAAGAAGTTCAGTGATTGGTCGGCCGGTGGGGAAGAGGCGGCCCAGCCATATACTAGGTGCACCTAGTCTTGTTTCTGTTTACACGGTTCCCTTGGAGACATCAGAAGTAGATAGTGTTATGCAGATGATACGCAGTTCTAAATATGCTCTAAGCTGGATAAAAAGAACCAGCTGACTAGATTAGAGACATGTCTTAAACCTGTGAAACCTTGGATGACCTGAAATTTTCCCTTATTAGATGCAAATAAGGTACATCAATAGGTCCAAAACCACTTAGAGACACATTCCCTCAGTTTTCAACTTGGCATCTCTATAGCTGTCATGGTTTGTGAGGTGTGTGTGTTGTTTGGACTTTTCTTTGCAGATCTCGTCCCCGGACGATATCGAATTCCTGGGCCATCGAATTCTTTACCCAGCTGGTTGACTGAGCTGGGGAGGTGCTTTCCCAGAATCTATATAAGTAGGAAGTCCGGCACGCCTCCTTCGCTAGAGTGTCTGAGTTTAGCTTCACACTATAGCCGAAGATATCTGTAGTCAGGTTTTGTATGACTTTCTATCTTCTAATTGTTGGAGTTTCTTCTCCCTTTTTCTATCTCTCTTTGCTTCAGTGGTTCGGACTAATATACGTCCTTTGGAAGCGCGAGTACTTGCGTTTGGTCTATAGTATTCTCTGTGTTTGTACTGTGTTCGTGCTACTCTCTTTCTCTCTGTCGTTGCGCTTGGCCTCCGTATACTACCGGCCATTACAATAGCGTGTTTCTGCCAAAGCTGTTGTTAAAAACCTTTGAGTCACTCTTGAGTTAGTACTTTCTTTTCAAGTTCACAGTAACAACATCATGAAAGTGGCTTTTCAAACATATCTAAACTGAGAAAACTGTTGTCCTGAAAAAGTGATTCACGTATTTGTGACCTCCCAGCTGGATTAGTTATACTTTATTGCCTGGTTGCGCTAACGCTGCCCCAAAACATCTTCAACCTGTCCACAATGTTGAGATAAGGGTTCTTATTCAAACTAAGAAATGTGAGCACATTAGCCCAGTGCTCAAAAATCTTCATTAGCTGCCCTGTCAAATAGAATATCTAACTGTATTGTGAACTTACAAAGCACTAAAAGCACTTCTAACTCCTTACTCCACTCCAAGTCTGCTTTGTCCGTAAGATGCTGAGTATTTGAAAATTCCAACTATATCACAACTGGAGGTAGAGCGATCTCTTACAAAGCTCCAATTTTACGGAATAATCTCTGAAGACATGTTCAGGCTTCAGACACACTCTCTGTCTTGAATCGTCGGCTCAAAACACACCTCTTTAGTCCAGCTTACATTTAAGTAATATATCAGTAGTTATGTAAATTTTTCCACGACATTTTATGTAGTGCACTGTTTATTTAAACAATGCATAACCATCTCCTCTGTGTCTTATGCTGGGGATCCTTGCCCTCCATTACACTGGGTCCTAGGGCCACTCAAGCCCTTTAACTCACCATTTGGTTGCTGGCTGTTGTTCTTTTGATCCAGTTCTAATTCTAGTTCACGCCTTGCCACATCCTGATGCTACAGATGCTTCTGCTCGGATTTCTTATCAGAATTTTTTATATTCGACTTTAATCCAACTTGCACAACAATTAGCCAGCCAGTAGAGGATGGGCTCCCCTAAATACACCGATGCCTCCAGCAATTTCTTCCCATTGGGACTTTTATTTTTACTTCATTTAGGCCTGGTGCTGACCACCTTCACTCTGTAAATTGTCTTTGTAACAGTCCTTCTGTGAAAAGTGCCACACAAATAAAATTGAATTGAACTGAATATCTCTATGTTCTGCCCCTCCCCCGACTCTGCCTCTCTCACCAGCCACAGCGTGGGGATCAGAGCTGAACTCATCAAGATCACTGCACCCACAGTCCAGACTGCTCTTCAGAGACTTCACTGCAGGAGCTGCTGCAGCCACCCTGAACAAACCCTACAGAGAGAGAGAGAGAGAGAGAGAGAGAGAGAGAGAGAGAGAGAGAGAGAGAGGGAGGAGAGCAACAGAAAGAGAAAGAAAGGGAGAAGAGATAAACAGAGAAATACAAACAGGGAAACGGGATAAACAGTATTTTGAATGTATTTAATTAGTTGCTTGTTAGTTTGGAGAAAATATATTAGCATATTGTTCGAAGTTTAAAAAAACAGCAGTGCGTCTCGGTGTCTTGTAATGGCTGATCTCCAGAATGATAAGGTGCGGTAACAGTACATGATGCTGAAACGCCCATCTCAGTGCCTCACCTCCTCTAGCAGGCCCCTCTGCAGCAGCACCTTCACACAGTGCTGTATGGGCCCCGCAATCTCCTCTCCACTGTCCAGCAGGTGCGAGAGCAGGGGCCGACCGTACACTTTACCTGGGGAGCTATTCTGCCCTGTATACACACACACACACACACACACATGAAAACACACAAACACATACATGCATGCATGCATATGTACACACACATACACATACATGCAAACAAACATACACACACATGAAAACACAAACAAACACATACATGCATGCATGCATACGCACACACAAACACACATATGTAGATATTCACATGCATACACAAATGATCCACACAGTACACACACAATACAAATAATAAAGAGACAGAACACATACTTACAGGATACAAATTTGCTAATTAATGATATGTAGTGTTTCTTCCACTAGATTCCTAACGCATTCAATACACAGCAAACGGACAAAGTCCACATACAGAAATTGCTTCCAGGATTGAAAAGCAATTCAAATTTGCAGCATTCATTGGTTTGTTTGGTAAACTGGAGAGTATCCTCATGATATTCTTACAGATAAAACAGAAGAGTAACTCTGATTTTAAATACACATTGTATTTGAATGGATGGGTGGAATGCAGGACCTTGGTTGTCAGCTTGGATGCAGGTCTCTTTCAGCTCTGAGATGTTTCTCTCCAGAAACCCTAGGGATGTGCGGTGATACTCGGCCTGCAGATCTAACAACTGAAAGAGAGAGGCTGATTAACACACACACACACACACACACACACACACACCCCCGCAGGCATTAATTTATCTACGCATATGCACATGCATGGCAACCCAATGCATCTAAGCCACACTTACCCGAACAAAGTATCTGGTGTAGTCATCTTCTTTAGAGGCGAAATGATAGAGATCTGCAGAGTACTGGTCCTGCACGCAGAGCACATGAACTGTTTACTGACACAAGCCCTATACATTTGAAGACGACAATGGAAAATTGATCAGTCACATTTTCACGTTGTGGAGAAAAGATGAATTAAAAATTCAAAACGACCTCAGAAACAAAGCACTGAAAAAATATGCAAAAAATCTAAAATATATAAAATATTATTATAATATATAATATATAAAATATACAAAAATGCAAAATTTGGACTCTGATCGTTTGTCCTTTGTGGTCTTCATTTACATAAGCTCAGTTACATATCAGAACTGCACACAACAACTGGTAAATTAGGTTACTCAAAAGGCCAGAGCAAATTTCACCCTCTGTATTTACCACCACATTACGGTCACTGAGCCTTGACATGACTTTCTGGTGTTTCTTTCCTGTCTAGTTGTAACATTGCTTTCCAACTGCAACTGTGCCAGTAAAAAAAGCCAAGCCACTGATGCTGATGTGGGGGACATGAGCCCTTGATGCTCACCTGATCTCTACATGTGATTGTCATGGTAACGGTGATGTGAACAGGATGTGATCTCTATGTGTAACTGTCGTGGTAACGGTGATGTGAGCAGGATGTGATCTCTATGTGTTATTGTCATGGTAATGGTGATGTGAGCGGGATGTGACCTCTACATGTGATCGTCATGGTAACAGTGATGTGACCTTGATGTTCTCCAGTCTCCTCCAGGCCTCCTCCATTTCCTCTCGCAGCCCGTCCTGTTTGGCCTGAGGCCCAGAGCTGCTCTGGCACCTGAGTGATGGGGGGGGGAATCCTTTAATGCGACCCCATAACATAACATAAATAATTACACAATGAGATGTTCCAAAAAATCTCAACTAAGTGGATGTTTTCAGAATAATACCCCTCAACCAATTGCTAGTAAAGGATCACTTGGGTAGAGTTAAGTTCAACACAACTTTCAATTAGACAGTGACTCAAATTGTACTCCACCTAAAGGTTGAGCAGGCAGTTAAAGGCTTAATTTACAGTCAGTTCTGATTATACAGAACATAAAAGCGTCAGCTGAAATAATGGTAATCCGAAATATGAAAAAATAGACCTCATACAGTGACCCAACACATGCCTTCGCAGTAATGAAACGCAGACCGTTTCAGGTTTTGGAAGATGTAGTTTATGTTTCACATATACAGCCAATGCTCGGGTGGCCAGTAAGCAGTGAAGCTCGACTCACCTGTTGCGTGCGTTGTGCCATTCGGTCCTGAGCTTCACAAACTGTTTCTTGTTCTTCAGAATTTCGGCCAGAACCTCCTGCAGACAACACAAGCGTGAAGTTTGGTCTTCCGTTGAGATCTTTGCTGGATAATATTTAAATGTGCGAATGATGGCCAATCAAGTTGTCTCTCTGTCCATCTCTGTCTGCACACAGTATGTATTCAAAGGGTAAAAATCCTTGTAATGTTGTTTCCCATTTCAATGTCTGTCTCTTCTGCTCAAACAGACTGAAATGATGTTCAGAAATCAGTTTAGAGACACCCCATGCTACATGCTGAACTTGTGATTATAATAAATAATGGAGAAAGGCTAAAAAACCTGATTTGCACCTTGTCCATTGACTTCTATTCATTGTTATCACAAGATAGTCATGCAGCATGGAGTTTCCTTAAGGACAATGATCACATTTGCTGTGCACCTAGTCAAGATTCAGAAACTCACCTCACTGAGTTTGTTTAGTGGCTCCAAGACCTCCTTCTCCAACTGCACTTCAAAATCTGCCAGTGTCTTTGCTAGAAAACTCTGCATGAAGCAATTCATCTCAAGGACCTTCCTGGGAGAGAGATGGAGTTTGAGCCATGGTGAAGTTCAAATATTACAATAACTTGAATTAGAGGAACAAATTGCTGTGTTAGGAACGATCCAACTAAAATTATGTGATTATTGTGACTCTGATTTCTCTCATTAGCTTTCTGTAACCAATGACCATGTCTTTTAGCATTATACTGTGACAGCCAGCTGAGGATGGACTTCCCCACTATAGTCAGACACTTCCCATGATTCCATTGGGCAGCATTCCCAAAACTTTTTCCAAAGTGGCCCAGTTCACACATTTATTCAACCTCACGGCATGTTGCTCGCAAAATCGAGAGATACTGACATTGATGTGACCTGTCAACGGCACGTCTGAGTGTTCTTTGGGGTTTGATATAAGCAATGTGTATTTTAACAACATTCAAACTGGCCTCGGTGAATGAGATTTTTCAGTTGGCTTTATGAATCTGCATGATCTTTAACTCCTTGAACAAATAATGTTTACACAGCACATCTCACAGAACTCAAAATCATACTGCAGGGCTGCGAAGGGAGATGGCGTCATGGGGACGTTTGTCTCTCTAAAGTTTCACGATTTTACCTCCACCTCACTCTCATTTTTTGGGGGTTCAGGCCTCTTTAATTCAAGTTTCCTCAAAAATTATTACATTTTAAAGAGAGCTGAATCCTGGGTTATGACAGTGGTAGGGCAGGAGGATAGGGCAGTTTGAAAGGTCTGAGCCTGTATGAAAGTTCAGGCATTTTGATGCCCTTCATCTCAAACCTGAGGGGAGACTCTCCGTCGAGGTGCTTCAGGCTTTCGGCCATGCTGACGGACAACGACATCAAGGGGAGCTTCTTCTGTGAAGAGGAATTTTAAAAATCATGAAGAAGAACAATGAAAACAATTAATCAGATCTCAATACAATAAATCCTGTTCAAGGGGAAATAGAGGGGAAGTCAAAGATAAAGTGTCAAAAAGTGTGAAAAAAAAAGATCAACCCATAAACATCTTGGAGCTCAAGAAATGATTTAACCTAACACATGTCCCATGGAGCAAGTTCAACATTATCCAGGCTTTCTTTGCCTGAGCTGGCATCCTAAACTCAATACCATAAGCTACCATGGCCAGGTTAAAGAGAGCCACCTTTGTGACATTGAAAACCCTGGCTTCAGGCTCAACATACCTCGCTAACCCACCAATTTCACTCCATAGTACATCCCCCAGGAATAATTTCAAGTTGGGCCAAATCATACAGAGAAAAGAAACTAGTGGCAGGGACTTAACCTCTCACCATCCCAGCGCATAGAAACTGAAAAAAAAAAAAAAGAACCAAAATAAACTTACAGGTTAAAAACAGGCAGGTAATTACAGTGGCGGAGCCGCGAAAGAGGAAGCTACACAATTACCCAACAGACATATGAAGCTACAGCAGGAATCATCAGAGCGAAGCCATTAATACCAGCTTTGCACAGCCCAATGACGTGAAATCTTTGTTTAGTCTGGTTCAGATGTAGACTGATTCAATTCTGAGGTGATTTTTTTTTTTATTTTGACGGCTGCAGTTCTGTGGTTTTTAACAAAGAATCTGTTCCAGTGTCCGTCTGTCCCAGTCAGAGAGCTTTGAAATGCAACTACAATTTTGTTTTGCTGCTGGCGTATGGCATATATCGACAAATTTGGCTTTTTTGACAGATGATCAAGCAGTTTTGGCACAAACTACACTGCCCGGGCAAAAAAAGGTCGCAATTTGGGTTTAAATAAGCGAATACTTAAGAACTCATGACTGGAACATTATTGTGATTAATATGTTTCAATTGGCAACACTTGTTTTAATTCTAACGAATGCAGTGCGTAACTCGTTTCTTAAACAGCCATGTCGGAGGAGGTGTCCCATAGTCATGTAAAAGATGTTACTGTGTTTCCAGAGGGGTAAATTATTGGCCTGCAGCCACCAAAGAAAACAACTAAGGAGATTGCTGAAATCACTGGAATTGGGTTAAGAGCTGTCCAACGCATTATTATCCCCGCTGATGGTTTTTGAGATGTGCTGGAGAAGGCTTTTTGGAATGATTAAACTCTCCTATCATCAATACAAATCAATGCAACACTACATGGAAATAAATGTTGGGACGCTGCATAAGGTTGTTGTAATAATGCCAGGACAATGTGCATGGTCGCTTCAATGCAATCAGACAGATGGCTGCACACATATCGACAATTAGACAGACACATGGGAACACAGTTATTGGACAGTTAGATAGACAGGTAGGTGCATAGTTAACATTCAGTGAGATGAATGAGAGGTGCATTGTAACAATACAGCGAGATTTACAGGCAGGTGTGTAGCTATTACACAGATAGATGGATCATGGATGGGTTGCTACTCAGTTACCAAGTTGCAAGTAATACTACACCCAAAAATAGAGAGGTGTAAGTGTAGGCACTCAGCTGAAAGATGCAAAGGTAAGATTGAAGATACTATGCAGTAACATAGACTAGGTGTATTGTCACTATGCAGTGAGAGAGACAGGTATGTGCAGAGTTACTCTGGGTTTTATAAACAGGCAGTTGAGTAGTCACCATGCGCTTGTCTGCATCCAGACCCTGCTCACTCATCAGACAGCCAGTCAGCTTTTTGTAAACAATCTGGGCGGTCCTCTTAATAGGCTCCACCCTCTGCTCCACCTGCAGCCAATGAGATTTCAGACTGAGGATGGCAAGATTAGCCGGGCACACAGGCTAATTATACTTATACTTAGAGTAAAAATGAGCAGATACTGTATATTTTAGGCATATAGGTGCATTTCAATTATTGTCCTACTCACAAATAATCATGTATAGACCTCAAGAAAATGCTTTTTGCAAAAATGTGGTCATCTACCTTTTAATTTTGCGACTGAAAACTATGAATTCCACATGGCAAATGAATAATGGATTGCACATTACTGTGGGTAGTGTAATATTCTTCCAACTGTAAAATAAAGGCTACTCCAGGCATCACTCACCTGGACCAGATCTTCAGGAAGAAGCTCAGCAGGATCTTGTGTCTTTGAGCTTCATAAAATAGATAATTTGGCATAATCTTTATACACAGGTGAGATCTCAACCCAAATGAACTGAACAAGAGATAATTCATGCATCTCTTATGCACACATAGCACTAGAAGCGCATTCAGGAAATCAATGACAAAGAAATATCTCCATGGTAACTGCTACTGCCAATGGCATGTAAAAGTTCCCAATTTACCATAAAAATCCTTTGTGGTTTTTACTCGTGCAAGGCTGGTTTATGTCTTGGCGAATACTCCAATCAGAATCGCACTCAAAAATTCAAAATAAGAGGATTATACCGTATAATCATATTTTTGCATTTATTGGCACACAGTAACAGAAAACAAAAGATGCAGCCAGAATTCCATCATAAATAAATAATTTTACAAAATTTCACAAATAAGCAATGGTGCAGCAAAAAAAATCATGCACATTTCAGTGAGAGGTGGGGTGAAATCTCTTGTGTTTGGCATATCATATTCATCACAATCAGGAGTTGAGAGCGTGAGATGGGATCACCTCACTGATCATCACGAATCGTGTTTGTTGTGTTCAGAGATGTCAGGGAGTTTATGGAGAACTGTAGATGTCAGAGTCAGTGTTCTCTGCAGCAAGACTGGGCCAAAACCTAGTATATGGCTGGACAGTGTATGGTCAATGTGCCAATTTGTAGCCAAATGGTAACACAAATTGTCTGTGGTAATTTATTGTATATAATTTGATCATTTGAATTCTTGGATATAATTGAAGAGTTTGTTTCAAAAGCGCAATAGTGCCAAAATTACAAAAATTGATTTAATGTCATAGAGCGATAGCCCTGCGCTTCTTACATGGCGCACAATCCGTTTTTAGACATTCATACTAGAAGGTGTATTTTTTCATGTTCAAAGTTTGTTTTTCTATAAAATGCAATAGGTGCCAACATAGAAAAAACTGATTTACTCAAATTGAGTAAAATGGATGTATTGCGTTTTGAAAACAAACTCTTCAATTGTTCATCTGCAATTTGAGGACTGTCTATGCCTCACAGTATTAGCCTCCTGATGACATAATTGATGACTGTTGGCAGCTTTTCATTTTGAAAGAGTAATGGCAGGGGTCTGAGGAGCACAGCGTCCCCTCACAACAGACATATGAGGGGAAAAACTGTGCCAGTTTGGATCGTGCTGATTGCTCAACCTTCAGTGTTGCAGCTTGCAGATTTCTCAAGAGCCCCTCATCCAAACAACTTCATACTGAACACCGCACTTCCCAGTGTCCTCAGCAATACACCCTCCAAGTGTGAAGTCAATTGGATGAATAGTTAAGGAGAAAATAAAAGGATTGACATGCACACATACAGGCAGGCAGGCAGAGACTCCCTCCATTTTAGCAGGATGATGATGACGCTACTGTAATTGGATGACAGGTTTGTCAGAGCTTGTGACCACCCCGGTTTCAATTTTATCATTTACAATTTAAAGTCACAGCTTTTGGGGAAGCAAATACACAGAAGTCTGACAAGTGCCAAAAATATCAGTGTTTATAAACTTAGAGCAGACAATCTTCACACTCATGGCTGGAGATAATGTGTGAGCTCCTGGCCAGAGTCAGACAGCTTTGTGTTGATTTGTACGAGCCAGTCTGTAAAACAACCCTCAGTGCAAACTTAGAGATAAAAATTTGATACAAGAAGCCATCTAATGATGGGATCACAGCTGCTCCTCCTACCACCCTACCTCAAATGCCCTTGCTTGGACCAAACAAACCTTCAGCTTGGTTCTCATTTTGATCTACACTACACACCTGTAAAGTTTTGTGACTGCATCTTGCAAAGTTGTGACACTATTGCCGTGAGAAATTCTATCCACAGACAGACAGACACGTAAACACCTGGCAAACTACTCAAAACCACTTCTGTGGTTGTTCCTGCTACCGTAGGTGTCTCCAGAATCATGATGAAGGACCCACAGATTCACAAGAAGAAAACGACACTGGTCGACACTTTCGTGGCCGGCAATCAGACCCACAACCTTTCTTTTTTTTTTTTGTGGAGAAACTGGCGTGCATCAAATAATGCAGCCACTGGCACAACACTTCCCACTGTGCCTGCTTGTGCTTTATCACAGCTGTATGTTAGATCTACTTCCTTTAATAATGGGAAAGAAAAACAATAAAAAACCAAAGCTAAAAAAAAACAAAACAAGGGTTAATTTTAGTTCTTACCTCCCTGCGGAACCAAACTGCTTCAGAAGGCTGAATTGCTTCAGCATGGCTGTAGTGGAGAAGACACGCTTATCTTGCCAGCTTCAGTGCTTCATAAGAGTCCAGTGTAATCACTACTGGAAAAAAAAAAACTGGAGTTTTCCCCACAGTGTTTCAGTTTACAGTAGTTTCCATGGATACGGAAGACTTATTACATTTTCCCAAATTGCTTCACCGGGAAGATTCCGCGACAGTTCGTGATCGAGCAGCTTCAGCTTGTGTTTCTGAAGAACTTTCCAGCTAAGTGTCAGCCACAATCACACGCTCGTGGGTGGAACGCCTTTTGAGGTCACAGATAGAGGAAGTAAATTTTACCTGATGGAGGACGGACATGGTTAGTTCATGCTTCTACTCTTGCACACTGCAGCTTAACCCACGCACACTAATGAGTATGGCATGAATTTCTCATGGTTTCGCATGCGAGTGATTGTGAACATATGCCAGCTTTACAAAGTCAGGTCAAATTATGTTTTTGATTTTTCCAGCTGATAATGGCTGGTTAATCAGTTGCTTAAAAGCTGAAAAAACATATTTTCAAGGAGTCCACGAGTTCAGACACCAGCTCAGCCGACTAGTTTAGCTCAGACCAGCTGGACACCAGCAATACAACAGCTATGACTGGTGTCAAAGCCACAGTTTAAGCCAGGTGGTGTCAGCTGCAATTTAATTAACAGTGTATACCGTGGACCTCTAAGCTGCCAAAGCCACACACTTGGTGCAATCAAGAGGTAACCAGGGCTACTGCTGCAAGATTAGCTACAACTATTGGGCAGGATGCTAACGCAGAGATTGTGTCAGATGTGTGGGTGTATCAGATCAGGCCCCTCTGAGATGTGAAGATGTGTTGTTGATGGGTCATAACATAAAAGGGAAGTGACTTAAAGCTATTTCGTCCAGCAAAGCTTGCTATCTTCCTACCTAAAGGACAGCGTGTACTAACTCTTGGCATACTTAACCCCTCAAACTCTTAACTTTTCATGTAAGGTTTCCCTTATGTAGGTTCAAAGTTAGAACAAGCAATTTTTTTTTTTTCGTATTGCCGGGCAATGTCACGTACATACTCTGTATCTGTTGGTTGCAGCACTTCATTGAAATGATATCACACTTTTATTGAGAGAAATATTCAAACACTGGACACCATGTGGAAAATATCTAAATCTAGTACATCATTTAATACACATTTCCTTGTAATTCAGCAGGACTTATTTGGGATCACTGGAACCCTTGAGATCTCCACTAGACTTTGAAATAGGCCTGAAGTTCCACAGGTTTGAAGTTCCACAGTGTTCGACATACTAGTTCATGGGTCCGTAAGTTTTATGGGATTAAGTACTGATCTGTGGTCACTTCATCTGCTCAGCCCTAAGTCTTTCTTCAACAGTTTAATTATGACAACATCCAAGATACTTGCAAAGATATATAAAATAGAGCAGGCTGGCTTGGTCACTGAATGTCCCATTATTCAGGCCACAATATTCATCCTTCTCAAAAAGGCCAGGGAAGCACCCTCTGCGAGCCACAGTAGCCATATATGCAGGTAAAACAAGGCCTGTCTGGAGCATTTTTATCCAAGCTGTGACGTTATTGCAGAAATTCAGTCCTAGGTGCGTGTTTTATTCTGTTTGCATGTATGTGGTTCGCTCTTGTTTGACAGTTATCTTTTGATTCACTTCCTGAAGGCTTATTATTCAGAGGGTCGTCCTCCAAACACAACACAGGCCACACATTGCATGCCAAACAGACCCAGCTCATGATGATTCGCCACACTTTTCACGATACATGATTTCGCAAAAAAGGAAAAAAAAAAAACACCAACAGATTGCATCAGTATGAGGGAGACAGAACTTACCACAGCTAAACGTGATGACGTTCTGGTGTGCAAAGTGCTCTAATTTGTGTACCTATCTATAAGAGGCCCTACAAATGCACTAATGTTTACTCACATTTCTCTTTGTGAAATAGAACTGTGTGAAAATAGGCACCACTGACATGTCAGTGGGTTCTAGATCGAATTAGTAAATTGATCAACAAAGGAACGCTTAGAGCAACATTAATTTTTACAGTCTGCGTTCTAACTAAGTACAACCATGCAAATATTATTGTGGCCCAATTCAGATCTTTCAAAGATGCACCAGATAGAAAAACATAAGCTGAGGTAATGCCACAATTTGCAAGGATAGCAAATCATTTATGGCTACCATCCTTGGTCGAGGCATTTCTGATGTGGGACATGACATCGCTTGAGGGCTAAAACAAGCAGAACTCTATGGTGAGCAGAAGGAAGCTGACTTTAAGTGTGACGTTACACGCCCCACAGAACTTCTGCTTCCACGGCAGAGTTAAGACATCTCATTGTGAGAAAAAAGACAGTAAATTATGGTGTAAAATAAACTGGATTACAGTTGATTGAGTGCAAAGTGATGAGGTGGTTTTATAGTGTCCCTGAGGGTGGATGGAAAGTGTTGCTGATTGTAATGGAATGAAGTTGGTTTTGTTCGGCCAAAGCAATAAGTAAAATGGTCAATGGTTTGAAAGCCTGGAAAGATTAAAGAAGCAATACGTATTTATACTTGAGGGGGGAAAAAAACAAGGTTTGCAACAGGATGCATTAAAAATAAGCAGGGCAGTGCATGCAACTGGATTGCAAACCAGATTCCCGCCCACACAGCGCAAATTCAGGAAGATGACAATTTTTGATGCACATCGCAAACCATGGCCCCGCTAAAGTCTAGTAGCCGGTACAAGCTGACTGAAGCCAGAACCACTGCTCTGGATCAGGACTTACTGAGATGGGTTGAAGTGGATCAGAGCAAATTGTCATGAAATGTGTTTGTGGATCGTGGTGTTCTGTACTGAGATGTTTTGGTGCAGATCAAGGCTAACTGCAGTGGAATGCATCAGTGTGGATCAGGGCTAACTGTAGTGAGATGTGTTATGTGAATCAAAGTAAATAGTGAAATGTATTGGAGTGGATAGTGGCTAACTGTAGTAAGATGTGTTAGTGTGGATCAGTGCTAACTATTGTGAGATGTGTTATTGTGGATCAGGGCCAATGGTAGTGAGACATGTTAGTGTGGATAAGGGCTAACTGATGTGATGAGTTAGTGTGAATCAAGATAATGGTAGTGAGATGGGTTATTGTGGAGCAGGGCTAACTGTAGTGAGATGTGCTGGAGTGGATTGGGGCTAACTGTCATAAGCTGTGTTATTGTGGTTCAAGGCTAACTGTGATGAGATGTCAAAGAGGATATGGGTTTATTGTAATGAGATCTACTGACAAGGATCAGTGCAAAAAGTAGTGAAATGTGTTTGTCCAGATCAGGGCTAAGTGTACTGAGATATGCTGGTGAGGATCAGGGCTAACTGAAGTGATATTTACTACCTGAAAGTGGTGGCCAGTTTGGAGCCCTTGCGGTTGACAGGAGACCACAGGCTGATGAGACAGGAAATGAGCAACAGGAAATGCAGGAACTTACCCGGCACCTCTTAGAAAGTACCCAGATATGTAGATACTCATTAACTTTTAAGATTAAAAGCATAGCAAATATTTTCTGCTACCAACGAGTTAATTACATGCATTAGCACATTGGCTTCTTAATTTGGGATGGGAAAATTATTACTTTGGCCAATTATATCATGAACATATTCACCTTTTTACACAATGCTAGTTTTCAGCATTTTAAATCACATACGCATTGTATTGAATGGTCAAGATGAATTAAATAATGCAAATTAAATCACAATAAGTGAAAATATCAAGGCAACCTTTTGTTCACTGAAATTCGTCGGGACAGATGTGTAAATGGCTTATGAGTAATGCATTTCCAAAACTAATGCAGCAACCACTGCCACCTACTGGCAATTAATGGGACAGAGAAATTGTCGGTGGAGAGCGTCATGAAATGGTCATTTAGAACGATTACCCACAACATCAAAGCCGCTGGCCTAATATTGTGCAGGTTCCCTTGAGCCATAAAAACAGCTCTGACCCATTAAGAGATGGACTCCTCAAGACCGCTGAAGTTGCCCACGGTATCTGGCACCAAGACGTTGGCAGCAGATCCTGTCAGTCCAGTGAGTTGTGAGGAGGGGCCTGTATAGATTGGACTAGTTTTTCCAGCACATCCCACAGATGCTCAATTGGACTGAGATCTGGGGAATTTGGAGGCAGAGCCAAAACTTTTAATTTTTTTTTTTTTAATCATATATATCCAAAAATAGCTGCACTACCGCGGGCGGGACCCCTTAGCCCCGTGCATAGTTGAAGCGCGTGTACCTATTGTGTTAAAATCTCCACACCAGCATCAGTGAAGATTCGTTTGCTGAGAGATTTAACAAGGAGGCCATTGTACAGCTGAGGAATGGAGTTTGCTGAATTTTACCTCTCAAGGAGTAATCGCATCAGTGGCAGCCATATTTGATTTCGGATCGTGACTGAAATCGATAGGCTTGTGTAGTAACTCTACCCCAATGTCCTCACCAAAAATCGTGATGATCGGTGATGACGTTTTTCAGTTATTGCATGGAATCAAATGTGGACGGACAGATGGACGGACGCTGTGCGTGATAACAATACCCCACAGCCTCTTTCAGGACTGAGGGGTAAAAATCATTCTAGAATAATTCTAGCATTGTGGCTGGGCTGGAAGAGATCACTGCCATCATGGACTCCATTCCCATGAAGGGATGTGCCTGGTGTGCAACCATGTTTTTGAAGTAGTACATGTCAATGTAGCACCATGTGAAAGGCAGGACCCAACTTCCTTGGGACCGTTTTGGCAGGTGCCAACTACCGCATACTGGGAACACCCCGACAGCCGCAGCTCTGGAGATGCTCTGATCCAGCTGTTCAGCCATCTCAGTTTTGCCCGTGTCAGTCACTCACATACGTGCACTAGCCTATTTTTCCTGCTTCCTACACATCAAGCTCCAGAACTGACTGCTCACTTGCTACCTCATATAACCACCCCATTGCAATGAGATGTTTTAAACATTACCAGTCAGGGGTTTTAATGTTGCGGCTGATCTGTGCACTGTATCCATTAACATTTTGCCCGAATTCCCAGCTTGAATTCCCAAAACGAGATTGATTTCGGATTGTGACTGATGTTTTAGTTTATCTCACTGTCAGCTTTAATATTGTTCTGTTCCCAGTCAGTGAGCCGAGGGAAAAATTCATACACTCAAGAAAGTTTAATAAAAAAAATTATTTTTCATCATACTAAAAAACTTGCTAGAATTAAGCCTGTAGAATTCCTGTAAGAAACCCAGCCTTTCAGTCTCTCACAACATAAGATTGCCATGGTCAGCAGTCAGTGCTATTGCACCAGATTGCATCAGAACACCAGTCTGAGAAAGCTAGTGATAGGCAAGGACTACATTTAAAAAAAAAAAAAAAACACTGCAGAGGGATGCAGGTTGCTGGGTCATTTGGTTTGGATTTCATATCGCTTTTACGTTTCAGGGCAAACCCCCATCTGGAAATCCCATGAAACTGCTTAAAAAATGAACAAAATCAAAGGACAGATTTAAAATGAGACCACAAACACACACTCACATCAGGATATCCATTTAAGTATTTATTTATAGTTTAGCAAATCAAATCAGTTCAAAATTTCCAAATGAAGACAGTCATTTTCCCCGTTACTGTAAAAACATCATTGAATCCTTGAATCAGTCACATGACGCAACTACACTTTCAGAAGGCAACACTGCTTTCCCCCGCCTTTCCCGTCGAACGGCCACACCCGCGCGAGACCGACCGCGAATTGGTCCGGCGATATGATAAAGTGCAGCGTAAAACTAATGATTTTTTTTTTTTTCCCACTTATATATGAAAAACACAAGTGAAAAAAATTACGCAAAAAATATTTAAAATTCTGTCCTATGGCGTGACATGAATGAAGAAAAGCACCAGAGGGAATCCGTCAGGCGCGCCGAGATTTACCCTCCTTACGGAGGCGCTGCAGTTCTATACCCGAGTGCAACATATTCACTCTGACCCACCCTCGATATAGACAGCCGTCCCAGCCTCTGGGTAACACTGAACTGATGTTTTCGCCGGGCGAATAAGCCTCTAGACGCACTGAAAACCTTCTTGGCGCTCTCTGGAAGTGACATGTAAAATGCAACAGGATCCTGACGGCCTCGCCCATGCGCTAGGGCGAATCTAAACAGCGAGTCCAGAGAGGAGAGGCGGTTAAGGAATGATTTTGATATGAAGGGTCGTGACCTCCTTTTAAGAAGGCGGCACAATGGAACAGGATCTCCCAAATGGCTGGCCAATCTAAGACAGAAGATCACGACAAAGCCCCTCAAACATCAAAATGGTGGCATGTCAATGGCATTTCGGAGCAGTGATATGGATCCGTGCAGGTTGATTCAGCAGTCCTGTGCAGAGATGGGTAATGTGTGCGCTATGGACAGAAAAGCAGTGAATGTAACAGTATGGCTGTGTCAGTGTTATTCAATCAAATGTATCCCAGAGTCCTGGTTTGTGTTCCTACTCTGGACCCAGACTCTACAGAGGCCAGGCCAGGACAGGGAAGCACCCAACACCATCCCACGGTAAACTGTTTAAAATGTAAAAATCAGGAATGACTGCAGCAGCAATGACAGAATGGAGGAGCACAGGGGGATGAGTGTGGAGGGGTGTTCGCCGTGTTCATACCCCTGTAAGAGATCCGCACTCTGGCAGGCAATGCCCTCACCCCCACCCCCGCACCCCCACCACGTCCCAGCTTCTCCACATGCCCGTCTCCCTCCCCTCCCCCGCAGAACAGGGGCGGGGAGACCCGGACACCCCTGAGCTGTCTCTCCAGCACCCCCTCCCCCCCGCAGCCCATTGTAACCCCTGACCCCCCCACAGCACGAGGGAGGCGGAGTTAACGCTTCAACTTGGCTTCCTCTGCTTCTTTCTCTGTAACACAGAAGGGGGGGGGGAGAGAGACGTCAGACGGGAGGATTCAAACCGATGCTTCAAGCCCCGCCCCCTGCCCTTCATCATACAGCAGGGCCTCAGCCAGCATCACACGCGGCACTACAGGCCTAAACATCACGCTGCCCGAGACAGGGGCTTGTGTGCGGCAGCTGCCTGCATGTGTCTGTCTGTCTCTCTGTGTCCGTCTCTGTGCATGTCAGTCCGTCAGTGTACACACATCTGTGCGAGCAAATCCACATCTTTTGGTCAAATTTTCTGTCTGTGTGCGCGTATGTGTGTGTACGTGTGCGCATGTCTATACGTGGCTCAGGGTTCCTGTGATTGTATCAGTGCCAACTTGAGGCTAAAATTAGGGACCAATTTCCCTACAAACACATTGGGGAGGAGAGTAAAGTGTATCAATGCCTTCTGTAGCATCTGAACAGTATCAGAGCGAGTCTGGTCGTGTTTAAGAGCGTTTAAGCACGCTGTAACTCATGCGGTCCGCTGACACACGCATGAGTCCCTGACCCCTGACCTTTCCTGAGCTCCTCCCTCTTCCTGGCAGCGTCCTCCCGCTGCTTCCTGATGATGGCGAGCCGGGCGAGGTCAGCGCGAGCCTGTTCAGTCTTACCCTCCAGGTGCAACTTCATGTAGCGCTCCTTCGCCCTCTGTTTCTCGATCTCCTCTCTGAGAGAGGGAGGGAGAGAGAGAGATGGGCAGTAAGAGAGTGGGATGGAGAGATAGGAGAACGGTTACAACCTGACAGAATGACCCACAAATGCATGCAATATAGTCTCTGTGATTATGTTAAATGCACTATCTGAACTGAAAACCACTCCATTCACTGGGGCAGGTGCTGTGGGCTTCTGTGCTGCTGCCTTGGCCCACAGGCGTTGCACAAACACGATCCCTTCACTATGTTACCATTTACTGTGGGAGAACACCGTCCCAATGGGCCCCATCAACACAATACATCACCAAACCCATTACACAGGAGGTCAAAACTCGCATATCTTACGTACGAGTTCCCATACAATGATTTAACTTTACAGAAGCTTCCAGATCACATCGTAACTCGCCCTGATAATGCATGATGACTCAAATCCCAGACCAACTATGTCAGCAGGCAACACAGTGATCATTAGTGTTCACCTGTCTGTTTTAATCGAAAGGCGAGGAGAAATGGATCAGCACTGAGGAGGCACCTCACCTCTCCCGACGCGAGAGCTCCTTCGGGGCGCTGGTGTCCAGCTCTGTCACCTTTTTGCTTTTGTTAGAAATTCGATTGGGATTCTCAATCTCTATCAAACCCTCCACTCCCTTCTTCTTTTGCTGCTTGAGAGAGTGCGAGAAACAGTAAGAGAATAAGAGTTCATGTATAAGACCACATACTGAGTTTAACTCATCTCAATACACCCCCCCCTCCTTCCCCGTAATGACTACAAATGATGACCCTGACCATATCAGTGAAGACGACATTTGACGCTTTGGGGAAACCCCCGTTTTCAATCAATGGGAAGGCTAGGGAAAAGGTCCACTGATACACATGTGTGTCATATGTACTCATTATGGGGAAAAGTGTAAACTATGAGGGACCGCTTCACCCAATACTGTACAAGCAAAGCAGGAATTAAGCATAACCCACAAATATTCAGAACAATGCACCAAGCCCCAAAATAGTTCTGACAAGCACTTCAACCAATAGCAGAAAAACACAGGATAGCCCAATCACACAGCTCCACACCATACATAGGTGAAAATCCTGTACTGTAACACTGTCTCCAAGACCCTGTTTACACTTGGTTCTAAAATAAGTCTTGGGCAACTGGATAACAAGTGGACAGCACTAATCAAAAGTGTAAACAAGCACAAAGGTGTGTCATTGTCATCTGGTCGCTCAAACCGCTTACTGAGGATGTCCGGCACGCATCTGAACTCAGTTTGAAGAGTAAACACGAATGTGTCCTGATGCGTCCCAGACAAGGACTTAACATGAAAATGCATCATCAAAAGCATAAGCAGTAATGACAAAAGTGGTCAGCAAAGACCGTTTACAGACGCACAGCAGAACAGGTGTAAATGGCAGTCTCGACTGTCCGAATGTGTCCGGATCACAAAAACGCCCCTTAAACCCAAGCGTAAACAGGGCCTAAAAGACATCAATCCTTTCCAACATCTAAAATTCAGTTAGTTACACATTTATAACAGGACAGAGCAAATGTAGCCCACTGCAATTGTTCAGCGATCATGCAGCCTTGTGAGCATTTCGGCAGGCTGGGTCAGCTCCACTCACATCACACTCTTCTTCACTGCTCTCTTCCTCAGACTCCGACGAGCTCTCGGCTTCTGCACCATCATTGGCCTCCTGATGGAGACAGGTGTCCTTAAGTTCATCTTTAATTACCTTCCTATTTTCTACATCGTAAAACAGCAAATTAAAGTAGTTACATACAAATGGCGATTCTTCATAACTGGTTCCAAATTCTGATTTGTAATCAGAACATTTTTCAAAAATTAAAGAAATCACTGAATATTCTATGCAAACTTCATGAGAAAGATGATATACACTGACCAGCCACAACATTAAAACCGCCAACATAATACTGTGTAGGTCCCCCTTGTTGCTGTCAAAGCAGGTCCATCATACTGATATCCACTTGAATTCCCTGACCCAGGGTTTCACAGCAGATCATTGCTCAGAGTATCACATTCCCTCAAACAGCTAGTCTTCTTCTCACAGCGCATCCTGGGTCCATCTCTTCCCAGGTATATGGTGCACACATACCCAGCCGAGACGCAACATGTAGCAGAAAATGAGACTCACTGGACCAGGCGACCTTCTTCACTGCTCCAAAGTCCAGTTCTGAAGCTCACATGCCCATTGTACGCACTTTTGGCTGAAGACCAGAGCTTCCGAAAATAATGGTCCTCGAGGGTCAAGAGCTGCTGATTTTCTACCCTCCCTCTACCTAGAAATCAGGTATTGAGCCAGCCTGACCAGTCAGAAGCAATAACTGTTCAATTCATTGCCTGGAAGGACTGAAAACCAGGGCTGGTTTTGGATTTGAGGGCCAGATTTGGGCGGCCCTTCTGTAGACCAAGGTTGGAATGGGCTCTTTGAGTGGTCAGCAGCTACACAGTATATAGCAGGGTGTGATACGCTGAGAGAGGTGACACATTCCTCATATTACTATTCACAGTAACTTGTGCCACAGCAGCCCTTCAGTCGGTTTGGACCAGACGGGATAGTCTGTCGCAACTTGCTACAATGACCCTAGTGCCCAAAACCTTGCCACCGGTTCATGGATTGTCCTTCTTTGGTCCGCTCTCAGAAGGCACTCATCACTGCTGGCTGGCAGCACCCCAGAAGCCTTGCTGCATCGGAGATGCTCTGACCTCCTCATCTGGCCATTACAATTTGGCCCTAGTCAAAGTCGCTCAGGTCCCATTTCTCCTTCATCCAATACCTAAACTACAAGATCCATCCATTCACTTATCATCTATGGTCCGCCTGCAAACTTTGCCATGTGCCACAGTTATGAGGCAATGAGTGTTATTTCCTTCATCTGCCAGTGGTTTTAATGTTTTGGCTCATCAGTGTATGTGAAAGGCCTAGGTAAAAAAAAATTGCGACATCCGATACCTAAACAGTGATTATCATGATGAATCAACGCAAATTCAAAAATACTGACGCGTCAAACGCGGTGATTCAGTTTTTTTCTTTTTCTTTTTAATATCCCCACCTTTTCCCTTTGAGCACGCATCTGCCGGTCAATCTCCTCCGGGTTACTGAACTGCTTGCCTCGGCCCTTGTGTCCTTTCTTTCCTGAGACACCGGGAAAAAATGCAACCAGGCCAGGGTAAACGTCAGCAAGTATACTCAGTCTAGACTTTGGCAGCGATAACCACTGAGCTACTATTTTACAGCGACCGATGCCAGTACAGCCGAATTCATGAACTAAAAGTTCAATGTTAGTTTTTATTAATCATAATCTCCAAACCGCCTCTGAACACTGTGATATATTAGTACGAAAAACCTAATTTGAATTAATACATTTCACCAAGCATATCCAAAACAGCAGCGAGTCTCAGATAGTAATGTATCCATGTGGCAAGGCAAATGGCTGGAACATTATGTGCCAAATGGCACCAGACGAAAATCACTCTTTAAAAATGTTGCCAGTATGAACACACACTAGCCAACGTAAACATATATGGTTTTAACATAGCAGACAATCCAATCTTAACATTACTAATCATCATACTAAATGAACAAAATTGATGGCACGGCTTAAAAGGCAACGCGACTCACAGCTGAAGACGGTATGATGCGGGGACATATTTCAATTGTAGCGAATCCTGTAAAGCCGCTTTCACACTGGACGCGAAACGAATTTTTCGCACGACAGATTACATTCAAAGTCAAAGCAAACAGGCGAATAATTCGCGTCTTTGCCTTGACTTTGAATGAAATCTGTCGTGCGAAAAAATCGTTTCGCGTCCGGTGTGAAAGCAGCGTAACACGCCGCCTGGTCAGCATGCTGGGTCGCAAAACCCAGCTAGTTCAGCCTTAACAAGCTTACAAACTAAATAAATCTGCTGGCTACATGATAAATCGACAAAGGTGAATCCTTTATGTGTACGATCTCAATTAAAATACCATCTAATCAATAAGAATGTAGTCAGGAAACTTTATCATGTTTAACTACCTACTTAACCAATGGTGGCTAGCAGTGCTATATGTTAGCATCAGCTCATGTTTCCGATACTTACCGCCTCTCGGCATTTTGAAGATAGATAGCAGCTAAACAATATAAAAACGACAGACGCTCTATCCAATTCTCGTAGCGAGGTAAAGTTATTTGTTTAACAAAGCGATTAAGTTCAACGAGATATCCTGAGCGCTATAAAATACACCCGTTTCCCCCGCAGAGGATTACAGCTATCGGTTTCTATTTACAAGAAAGGCCTACTCTAGCGCCCACGGCTAAGCGTCAGTACGAACGTGCCCTCTTCTTCTTCTTTTAGTTTGTGGCGGCCGGTACAGTTGTCTTTCATTGGTGCATGCCGCCACCAACTGTATTGAATTTCGTGCTGTTTTTTTTTTTTTTTTGTTAAACTATGAGCTTTACTTTACTGCACTCCCGCCTGCTCTTTACCCTCCGCTTCTTTTTTACTCACGATTCTTTTAGTTGCTTCTGCACATGATATTTTGCCTTGTGCTCTTGTCCTTTCCCTCTCTCTTTCCATTTTCCTTCTTTCACACTGCACTGACCCCATCTCATGATTTCCACCACAGTGAATACATTTTTCGCCACTACACATTCATCTTCAATGCATCCCTCCTGTCCACACTGTCTACATCTGTGCATTTCTTTTTTACAGACAGCGGCTACATGCCCATACTCCTGGCATCGAAAGCAACATAATGGAGCCCTTTCGTATATTCTCACCCTATAACTCACGTAGTCTACAAATATTCTCTCCGGCACTTCATTGATGAACTCCAATAATACTGAAAAACTTTCTTGTACCTTTCCCTCCCGATAACTTTTTATCCGCTTTGCTCCACATACCCCCTCCACCTTCAAAAAATCATCTAACTCAATGTTCAAAGGGACACCACCAATCACACCCTTAATGCACAGTTTTTTCCTTAAAGGAAAACTAGTTATTTGTGTAAGGTCATATTCTTTCATTTCTTAAGCTTTATCTCGTTGTTTGACGGTGCGACATTCTACAATCACTTACCCTCCCCGTGTTATCCTTACAGCTTTCACATCACCAATTTCTTTCCTCACAAATTTCCCCATATCATGAGCATTGCTAAATAAGCAATTTGCTTCATCACCCTTTATATCTGTCTTAATTCCTATCACAAATGTTTCTTCTTCATTTTCGTTATCACTTCCCTTTTCCCCCCCTTTTCTTTTTCCCTCCCTCTGCCACCTCATAATCCATTTTCCAAAAATGTTCGTCCGCAATCCAAAATCTAAATCAAAAACCGTGCAAAATATTCAAAAAACCAAACAATCCGTAAATCTATTTAAATCTCGCGCCAAAACCTCCGTCACCCCCCAACCGCCTTACTCAACGTGCCATCTTCTTCTTCTTTGGGGTTTTATTTCTCTTTACAAACCTACGGTGTATTACCGCCTACTACTGGTTCTATAATCTCAATTTATGTAACTTGAATTAATAATAACAATAATAATAATAACATAAAAATAATTCCCACTTCGCAATTCTCGATTAATGATAACTAAACATAACTATTCAGTTGGTATCTGGCTCCCACTCCCACCTAACCCTTTTTCTAAAATCTCCTGAATAACTTCTCCCTTCTCATCAGTAACCCCAAGTTACTTCGAATGTGCCGAAAATATGGAGCCTATGCTCAGGCTATGGAGTTCAGCGTATTTTTTGATTGACTTGTTTGAGCATCCACTCAGTTATTGGATTTGCGAGGCACGGCGAAGGCCAATAGGAAATACACTTGTAAACACAGAAAACTGACCTGCTAAAACAATTCGCGGGAATGCGTATAAATGACCAGCTAGCTTTGCTTGACTTCATCCGTCACCCAGTTCCTCATCTTGCTCACCCTGGCATCACTATTACGCCCCCCCCCCAAAAAAAACCTGACCGCATGGTACGTTAAAACAGCGCAAAAAACTAATGCGAAGCGTTTGCTCAGGTGGCGAGCATTTCATTCACATAGAGTAGGTCATTAATTATTGTTACGCATGTACCAAGAGTCAGTGTACTTTCTTCTTACTTTCGCCACGGAATTAATGTTTTACCTTCGGTTTGTGGGTATGTTTGTTAGCAACATTATGGGAAAAGTTATGAAGCGATTTTTGCCGGCGGTGTGTCGACACCCAATTTAGCTGTGGTTTCTTGTTCGGATTTTGGCACATAGGAACAGGACTCGCATGTGTCCCAGAGGCAAGGGGTACTGAGGCGCGTCAGTAGAGGTAAACGCTCTCAGAGGATTAGTCACCGACTTTCAAGTGTCAGGCAATGAAAAGAGCTATTCCCTGACCGGGAATCGAACCCGGGCCGCGGCGGTGAGAGCGCCGAATCCTAACCACTAGACCACCAGGGAGTGCTGTTTAACGCTGTCCGTCCAGATGCTATATATTGGACATAACTGTTTATTGCAGTCAGCTTTCAATATGTCGTATGTATTACACTGCCTACTGCTATTACTACACAACATGAACTAACAACATTTGCTGGTTCACACGAACTAACTTCAAAAACATTCACGAGTATTTTTAACACATTTTTTCAGAGTAGCACGGCAAATCGTCAAAACAGAATGCATTCAAGAATGCTTGAGTTGCTTACCTTCGGTCCGCGGATTATCATTTCCGCCAAGGAGGTTGTGTTTTACCATCGATTCTGAGAATGTTTGCTAGATTGTCAACAACATTACAGCAAAAGCTGTGGGCAGCTTTTTTTTTGCAATTTTCAACCAGGTGTGAATCGTAGCTGTGATTCCCTTTAACGAGTGCGCCGGAGCAACTTCTGGATCCAGGAACTTTTATTTTCGTGATTGTAATTGTGCATGGTAACGCTAATCGTATATCCCACCCTGGCAGAGGTACGCGCTCTTTAAGTATCCATATACCCCAATGCAATTCAAATGCTTAAATGAAAAAATTGTATTCCCTGACCGGGAATCGAACCCGGGCCGCGGCGGTGAGAGCGCCGAATCCTAACCACTAGACCACCAGGGAAATCCGCTGAGCATGCTCACTTTGATCGGTTTTACGGCTCATCTCACCACACACTCAGAAGACAGGTAGAGTGCATGTTGTGGATAGAAACGCAGTGGATGTAATTGTATGGCTGTGTTAGCGTAAAACATTTATGGAATAGAAACATTTCTACGTTTGATGGTTCACAACACTTGACTTTAAGAAAATTTACAAGTATTTACAGCACATTGCTGGAGGGCAGCACAGCAAATCGCCAGACAGGCACCATCGACGTTTGAACAGAATACATTCAAGAATATTTGAGTGCTTCGTACACACAACCAAAAATTCAAATCATGACAAATAATTTCAGGATTGTCGAATGGTCACGTGTGCACGTTTTGTCCAACAAACACCGATTTGTCCATCCTCACTTTTCATTCAACGCGATTCCCTTCTCCATCCCTACACCATTGTGGTTGAGTGTTCTCCTTATCCGTGGTCCAAGTACTACAGTGCAAATGTGCGCCGCCATTTAGCGATGGGTTTGTCTCAACGTCTTCGTCATCCACAGCGGCCGTCTAATTAACTTTGCCCTGCTAGAGGCACCAGTAAGATGCCGCTGTCAGGAAAACACCTGCAGTAATCAACTGCCCACCAACCAAGTAGAAGATTAAATCATAATCCTTGTACGCATCGACCACGCGACCTGTTAGAGGGAGATGGAGAAAGAAAAAAGTGAAAGAAAAAATGTTAACCCCATTGCACAAATAATGCCAATTTTTCCTGTTATGCATGAGCCTAATTAGGCTTCATAACTCAGTATTAGTGTCACAGAGACTGTGGAAAATTATTCCAGTGAAGCAAGACATTTGGAAATTCAATTACAGAATTATTTAGGAATTAAATTTTGGAATTTACGGATGTTGGCGTCTATATCTGCGCAAAAGGGTTAAGAACAACAGCAAAATAGCTAACGAGTTATGCAGCGATTACGCTTAATGTAATCATTGTCCTCACCAGCAGAGGGAGGCCCTATCAGCACAGCCACAGCCTCGATGAGCTGCAGCAATCCCAGAGCACTGGGGAAACAGCCGGGCCCGACGATGCCCATCAGCACCTCAAACTGCAGCGCACCCACCATGCCGTAGGACAGTCCGTAGAACACAAAGAACGCCACCATTTTGGCCAAGTCCTTGCACCTTGCCAAGCACAGGTTTGTCACCCCGTTGAACACCAGTGCCAGGCCGAAGAAGAGGGCACTCTTTGGCCGCACCTGGGGCAGGCCCGCCACCGCACTGGAGGTCGGGCGGGCGAAGACGTCGATGCAGCCGATGATCGAGAGCAGGAAGGCGCCGTTGTGGTCGGGTACCCCAAGGTCCTTTACGTAGTTCACCAGCAGGATGCTCGGGACGAACAGGCCCAAGACCACAACGAACTTAATAATTATGTAGATCACCAGCCCCTTTTTGCATAGCACACTGAAATCCAGGAGCTTCTTCTTCACGAGTTGCTCCCTTTGCGCGTCGGCCTCCTCGCTGCTCGGTTTGGAGGGGAGCATTTTCCGCGACTCTTGGGCACCGGGATCTCCTCCACCCCCCTGCCTCCCCCTCCGCCCCGGCTCCCAGAGGCCTCATGACTGCCCCACAGGTGCACCAGTTCAGCATTAGCCCCCCTGTTATCAAGAAACCCCCCCTCCACCCGTAAACATCCAGCAGCAACTGCCCTAGAGGAGAGAGGAACGCCAGGAACACCGGGCTCCCAGCTGCTGCCAGCCCATTGGCCAGAGGGTGGCATCGGTCGAAGTATCTCCCCAGCATGATGAGAGACGGCTGGAAGTTCAAGGCGAGGCCCAGACCTGCGGAGAACAGACGGATGGTTAGGGCTCTGAAAATACACGCTCTCATGGAAAACGTAAGAAAGTGCGCGAATAAAGGACCCTGAAAGTAAATACCTGTGGCCCTTGCAATGGCTTCCACAATTTGCTTGCACCCATTTGATTGTAAAAGGCACCCATTAGTACTGAAAAAACATCACACTACTTTTCAGCGCACATTTGGGAAATGTATTGCTGACAGAATTCAATTCAATTCAATTTTATTTGTATAGCGTTTTTCACAGAAGGATTGCCTCAAAGACGATTTACAGAGCAAAAAGGGCAGTGCCAAGCCAAATCCCCAAAAAAGCAAATGAGGCAAAAAAAAAAAAAAAACTCAGAATAGGGAGAAAAATCCTCAAACAGTGATGAGAAAAAACTCTGCAGATGGAAGAAATCTCAGGAGGACCCCAGCTATTAAAGAGCCAAATCCTCTGCTGGCAAGCTAATTAATAAAGTTGAATATATAAAAAATAAAGTTGTCCGCGAAAGATTCTTCAGAACATCCGAGCAGTAGTGTCTGTAGCTCCAGAACAATAATGTACCTCAAATATACAACATTTTTGGGAGTGTGCTTCTGAGTATTTTAGGGGTGGCATGGGTCACAAATTGTCAAAAACATAAGGTATAGTTGTTAAATAAAGGTATGGTTGACTCAAGTGGGCGGGGCTATGGGATACATACTGGGGATCTATGCAATAATTACGAGGTCAATAGAGAAAAACTGGGAGACGGAATTTCCGGATGATGTGAGGAATTTAATGTACCCTGAGACAGCCTATTGGGATATACTGTATTTAGCAAACAATGTGCAAGCTGACTTCCTGGACAGAGAGTCAGCATGACAGGAAGTCAGTACAAGCTTTACAGAGATGATGTGATCACCTGTGAGAACACCAGCAGTGAGGTAAAGCTGTATGATATTGGTGGCAAAGGAAGCCGCTACCATGCCACCCGCTGCCAGGAGGCCTCCGATAAGCACGACGGACCGGCAACCGAACGTATTCACCATGATACTGGACACGGGCCTGGTGTAGGGAGAGGAAGACAAACAAACAGTCACTTGTTCACTCCCGCACATTCTCCTTAATGTTCACTTACTCTTTTATCCAAGGGGTAATACACACCTGTAATACTCTGATAAAAACCTACAAGTACTTCCTTACTTCCCAGTGGGGCTAAACGTACCAGACTTACAGTGCAGGCAAGTGGAACTTTAATGTTACCTGTCGACTAAATTATTTAATTGCCGTACAGGCTGATGCTAACGAATAACAGCACTGTTTACTGAAAACTATGCTTAAGTTAACATTGCCCCCAAGTCATTTTATTTAGTCAAAAAATAAGTGATGAAGTGGGCAGGGTGAAATATCTGTACATATAAATAATGGCAGTGCAAAACTTGAAAATGCAACTTATTATTCTATAAACCTGCAGCGGGTTATAACTTCATAATTTGCATTTTATCATTATATAATAGCTTGTGGGACTATCAGAAAGACCTAAGCCACTTCACCCTCATACATACAAACCCTTATAAAAAAAGATTCTTCGCATTTTATTCAGAGGTGGGGAAAGATAGGATCACTGACTGCCTGAGCAGTAAATTGAGCCACTGGTTCAATATTTGTAGCCAGCTGGCTTAGGCTGCATTAGAACCTGAAACTGTTCTGACAAGTCTTGTTGTGCGCACCTGTGAGTTCTTATATTTCATATATATCCTCCCTCCCTTCCAGGCCAGTTTAATCAAAAAGAACAGAAATTTGTACGTGAGGCTGATTATGCAAGATAAAAAAAACATTGTTCATACCCATCCACAATAGTGCTTTTCTAACTTTGAACCAACATCGGAGGAAACTGTAGCAAAAATGAGCGCAAACACACTGACGACCCCAGAGCGGTCGGTTCCTTTTCCACTCTGTAAATGTGGCAGCCGAGCGGTGCGTGATGCCGACAGAGAAGCCGCAGCGACGCGTGCAAGCCTCGCTGGCCTCTCACCTGAGCCGTAGATCACCGCCACCATGATGGAGGAGATCCAGGCCGTGTCGCTGTAGCCCACCCCAAAATCCCACATCAGCGCCTTAAAGTAAACGCTGATCGCCTTCGGGAAAGCGTAAGAAAAGCCGCGAAGCCACGAAGCAGCTCAGAAGCACAATCCACCCCCAGCCTCCGTCAGGCGGCCTCGCTGCCAAACTGTCACCTGCGCCGGCTGTCATATCCGCTCAGACTATTATCTGCAGTTGGGAAAAGGGGCTTAAAGCACGAACGTACATCTCGGCTACAATTTCGCCTCCCGCACAGACCCGCAGCCAGGCTATCTTAGTCCTGGAGCTGAACGATTTTATTTAACTGTTTGGCGAAGTGAAGAAAACAGCGCAATGATCACGCCTGTCAGGGATGACACAGTCGTGCATAACTGATGCTCGAGTAGGTACAATAACAAACAAACGGGCCAACAAAATACTCATTGGACTGACTATAGTTGATTCCTTCTTAATCCAGAATGTTTCCAATCGCTTATCTGAGAAAATGAACATTTTGATCAGTTTTGAGAATCATCCCTTGTAACTGCTGAGTGTTAGATGCTGGAGGTAAACAACTGAGTCATTTTGTTTTGAAACGCTCGCTGTAGGCCATGACGAAGTCGCAGATGCAGCGCATTCAAATGTCCACTTATATCGGTGGAGACTGCCAACTTTAGAAGCCATGTCTGAGTATTCGGTACTGCCGCCTCAGTACCGAGGATAAAGTAACATTTAAATTGGCTTAACGGTCAGGATGGACTCCATACCTGCGTTTGATTGTGCGCGGCTTATTTTTTATATCATAAACCATCATTTAGTCTGGCCGTAATTCGTGATTTTTGCTATCTTAACGTTGACATTTACACATTTCATGGGTGACAGCTGTTTCTTCTCTTTCCCCAGTTAGCGCAGATAATTGCGCTCAATAACTGCCTTGCCAGATGCGCGGTTCAGCTTTCTGCCGCTAGATGTCGTCACGTTCCTTCACGATATCCGGGGCGGTCGGCCGTCCAGCTTGATTAAACTGCCATTACATATCAAAGCGCGAAATTTTGTTGTTAGCTTTCATCGACTTTTCTATCATCGTTCGTGTGACAGAGACATCTGGTAAGTGTGATATACATGGATAAAGACTCCAACTATCAACTTCTGGGCAGAAAAATGGGTATTTTGGAGTATTAAATGCATTTCTCCGTCGATAAACACCCCCAGGTAACGAATATGCAAAGGCACAATAGCGGAGAATAGCTAAATCGCCGGTTTGTTTACATTATTTAACAGCAGCTTTTGGGCTCTAACCGGCTTCCTTTGTGAAAAAAAAAAAAAGATTTTCTGACAGATACATGTCTCTTGCGCCAAACATGCATGCACGATTGGCTTTTTTGGTTCATTTAAGTGGTCTGACATGGTATTAAAAAAGTAGGATATTCGGCCGTAAGCTGTGCGGTGCCCGGCCGATGGCCATAGGCCTCGCATCAGCTGGCCTACAAGCAACATGTAGTTTGGGGGTCGTCTCATGCATCATTCTCAAATAGCTTCAAATGACACCCGGTGTTGTTGGGTGTAAAGAAATTACGTCGCCATGCGGGGACGTGAGAACTTCCAGCATTAAAACCGGGCATATAGATAAGAATCCTTCAGTTTTAAGTCACTTCACATTGACAGCTGTTATCTCTAATGTATACTTGGTGATCTTACCATGCTGTACATTGGAAATTATCCAAACAATCAAAGAAATCCTGGGGGGTTTGCTCATCAACAGTGTTTCCCCTATGCGTCTGTATCCGATCCGGACAAACAACGATCTGCCGCACGGGTCCGAACCGGCCCGGATACAGATTTAGCGCCATCTGGCGATCGAGGTGTATGCAACTGGCAAGAGGACTATTAGGCTTGTGGAAATAAATTTCAGCCTAGCTACTTACTCAGTCCTGCACAAAGGACTTCAGTTAACGTTACCTGGTTAAGAGAGGAAGCGTGGGTAGTTACTTCTGAGGGCTATACTATTTCAGTGAAACGTGGCCAACGCTTATGAGCAACACAGCCACTTATTATAAAGCAGGCCAATGTTAATGTTTCCTCTAAATCATTTCTTTAACATTATTACCTCCGCCAAACGAAGTTGGCAGGAGGTTATGTGATCGCCAGCGTTTGTTTCTCTGTTTGTTTGTTTGCAAGATAACTCAAAAAGTCAAAGCACAGATTTTGATGAAATTTTCAGAGAAGATGGGTGTTAGGACAAGGAACAGGTGATTAAATTTTGGCACATCTAGGCCAAAGTACAGCTGAGATATATGCCAAAGTTCAAGATTTCAAGTCTTTCCAATGGGCCGGAGTTCCAATCGCCGTGCTTTTGGGTTTTGCTGCCACCTGGCGGAGGTCTGCGCTCTCTGAGTGCTTTTCTAGTTGGTAAGAGAACATAATGCATTGAGACAAATGTATTCCAATGCCAAACTTCAAAAAATTGTTTCCATTGTAGCCTGACCATTGAGGGGCAAGTAAAATTAACAATAGTGACATTCTACAGTGGGTAGCACTGTTGCACCACAGCTAGTGGGTCGCAGGTTCGAATCTGCCCTGGGGTCTTTAATTGCAGAGGTTGTATATTCTCCCCATGTTGGTGTGGTCTTCTTCCTACAGTTCAAAAGTATGTATGCCAAGCTACTTGCTCTATAACTTGCCCACAATTATGTGCTTAATCCTCACTCAGACATTTGCAGCTGGTCCAAAATGCAGCTGCGCGTCTTTTAACTGGCACCAGGAGGCGTGAGCACATCACCCCCATTCTGGCTTCCTTGCACTGGCTCCCAGTTTTTTTAGAATCCAGTTTAAGGTTTTATTATTTGTTTTTAAGGCACTTAATGGGTTGGCCCCAGCCTATATCACTGACCTTGTACAGCCCCATTCGGCCCAAAGGTCCCTTAGATCCTCTAGCAAAGGGCTTCTGCATGTGCCACACTCATGGCTCAAGCAGAGTGGTGACAGAGCCTTTGCCGTCGCTGCTCCACGTTTGTGGAACCAGCTCCCCCTGGACATTAGATCTGCCCCCACCATTTCTGCTTTCAAATCCAGGCTAAAAACCCACCTTTACTCCCTGGCCTTCCTCGCTCCCTAACCATTTACCTTCTGTTCAAGTCTGTGTGGTGTGCCCTGATATTGAAGGCTGCCCTTTTTTTGTTTTTGACATTTTGATGTAATTGTATTATTGCATTGTATTATATTTTGTTATTTGACCTCTCATTTAATGACATTGTACAGCACTTTGGTCAGTGTATGCTGTGTGTAAATGTGCTCTATAAATTAAACTTACTTACTTACTTATGGATTGGCCAACTATCCCAGATGTGTTCCAGCCTCTCACCCAAAGCGAGAGGACGATGCAGTTCCCCTATGACCTTACCAAGGAAGACGTGTGTTAGATCATGGATGGATAGATCCCATTTCTCAATAGAGGCTGCTGCTATGCAGAGCCAGGATAAACCTTGTGGTTATTTGCACGTTTGCGATCCCTATCTCTCATTTCGACAATGTTACTAATTAAAAACTTTTAACTTTTTTTATGATGAGTTACTGTGAAACTCAAGATTTATATTCTAAAACACATTCAAGATGCAGAAATCCTACATTTAAAACAAGATAAACAACAAACAGCATTATTTCACTTGTCTGTCCCAATTAAAACACCAGAGGCTGGTCCACAGGTTTATAGGCTTACCTTCAGCAAGTAAAATGGCTTCCTTTTCTTATTCTACTTTTAAGACTTGAAGCAGTTGATTATAAACATAAAGCAAGAAAATTCAGTCCCTGCCCTGTTACAGTTAAAACAGACAATACAAAGTTATTCAGGTTTCCCAGCAGATTTGGAGGATGTTTTGAAATGTTGCATAGACATTTGTAAACTTGAAGAATTTAAATTCCATCAAGACCAAATATAAGGTTGATCAGCATTACAAATCATTAGCCTCATAGCATAATTGCCCAAGTCATTTTTTGGCTTACTGTTGCAATATTAAAAAAAAATAAAATAAAATACCAATGTGCTTGCTAAAAATTGTGTTTTCTTGTTTTCCGAAAACGTTCAAATATTACTTAGGCAACTATCTGTTAAGCTAACGAAACATAAAAGACCATGTTACCTCTGCAGTCAGCTATCCCCAGAGGGTATAACCTATGATATCGTGAGACTGTAATAACAGATGTCCATAGCAATCAAATGAGTAAATTCAAAATTTTATTATCAAAAAAATTTTAAAACGTAAGACAGATGATTGGCAGACAACCATATAAAAGCAGTGTAATGAGAAGAAAAGCAATTATACAGTGTGTAGCAAGAAAAAAAAATCATACAAACATATAAAGGACATAAGATTCCAACATTTGACCAGCTCACCTTGTAAATGTTCCCTGGTTCAAATGCGTAAAGAAAATTATTCAAAGTATTGCCATTAGTATTCATAGGAAGTTCTGAAAAATTATAATACAAAACTATATATACACAGCCTTCCATCCAACACCTAATTTCCATGGTCTTAAGCAGTCAAGTCCAGCAGGAGTCAGACTCTTCTCCTGAAGGGGTTTCCTTTCACTTTTTTCTCCGACTATAGTTCTTCACCTCTTCCATCTCCTTCTCCAGGAGATGAGATTCTGCCGTGGTTTCTGACAACTGACAACAGGAGACAGTCTAAGATTTCAAACGTCGTCACATTCAGACTAATGAGTTGAAAGCAAAACTTAAGTCCTTCTTTCTCATTAATATAACCACCATTATAAGGAGAAGAATGCCGTTCGTGTCATTTAAGCACACTTTCACAGCTTACTACTGAATATACTACTGAATATATGTAAACAACTCCACGATTTGAACCACCGTTTTGGAATTTCTGAACGGAGTCTGAATGCCATTTCATGTCCCGCAATTCACAGATATGCAGAATAAGTAACCTGACTTGTCCCAATTGCTTCAAAGAATGTGTGTGAGTTAAGAATGTGTGTGCCCAAATATGGACTAAAGACCAGTCCAAGGTGTACTCCTGCCACTTGCCCAAAGCATGCTGGGATGGACTCCAACAATCCCATACCGCAAACCAGTAATATGCAGGTTAGATAATAGGTGGATAGGATAAGTAGAAAACTGGAAGTAATGCCAGTCCATAAACACAGACATGTCCTCACCTCAAATGCAGCTAATGACATACACCTCTGTGTGACGGCTTACAGAACACAACTTGATCTGCAAATGTGCAGTGCTATGAAGCTTTTGGGATGAATACTCACCATGTCCAGCAAGATGTCAATCTTCAATTTCAGTAAGTTATTCTCCTCCTCCAGCTGCAGGTTCCTCTTTTTAAGCCGCTGGACCTCCTTCCCTGACACACTGCCCCCAGACTCTGTCAAACACACAGCAAGAGCCATCATTGAGTTCAACACTGCATACTCTCAGCAGCCCACACGAATGCTCACTCAAGCATACAACAGAAAAAATTACCATAAAGCTCTTAGTGACTCGCTTTCACTTCCTGAACCATTTGCGCTTGATCTGACCACTCCTCACCTGAAATCCACTGTCCGTCCTCGAACTTTAAACTCTGTCCCCCAATGGTCATTGCAGGGGCTCCGTACTCCAAACCCAATTCAATCTCCCTGGTGGACCTGTCTAACTGCACAAAAAGCAAGAAGAAAGCAGATTAGCAGACATGACTGTCCCTTTATGCAACATGTGCCCCGTATATCTACCCAAAAACTGTGGGCAACCACCTAACAGTGATGAAACCCGAGTAATTCTACTGCCATGTACTCTGACATCATTGCAATGCTTGAGAACTCACTGTGTGTAGGTTGGACAAGGAAGCAGATTTGCGTGGAGGGGTCTTCTTGGGACTGAAGGTATTCCCAAAAAGAGGCATCTTTAACTTAGAGAACAGCCGCGTCTGAAATCAAGTAAAGTTAATGCAAGTTGCGAGCACACTGAGGCATCTTGAGACACAATATTGTATCACAAGGCAGGGTGATCAGTTTACAGGTAATCAGACATAAAGCAAAGCAAACTCAGGACTTCGGTTTACAATCTTGAAATCTCGCATCACAGTAATCTGAGATGGCCAGCGACAGAACTAGTAAGCGAGCTAAGCCAGCAAGCTAACTTGAAATTGCACAGAGTAATTGTGCGCCAAGTTATTTAACCAATATGGTAATACATCTAATAAATTACCAAGAGACTTCAAAAGACGCAACCAATAGAGATGAAAATTGTGGTGAATCCAGACTTACCGTACTAAGCTAACCGTATCTCAACAAAACACTCATCGGATACAACCTAACTATAACGCATGTGCAGAAATGGCATTCTTTATTTCGGTCTGAAATCGGTAGATTATCTACAATACCATTACGTTGCATTTTACAGTTTTGTGCGTAGAATAGTTATTGATCCAAATATATGATGATAATATTACATTTGATGTGCACAAATGTGTTTCAATACACATTTTTAAGGAGTTTTTGGTAACTGTTGTATTGGAAAAACAACAACCTCCCTCGGAAAGGAACTAAATGGTAGTTCCCTCAGGCTGCCTGACTGGAAGCAGTGTTTCCATGGTGATGGCGTCAGCTTTTTTGTTGACGGAGATTGTCCCAAACGGTATGGAGGGGGCTGGTCCACCGTCGCAACCTAACGTAACCTTTCAGCAAATACGGTTCATGTAATAGGTTTTATATCAGTTAAAGCAATTCTTACCTTTCTGGCATTAGGCACAGCACTTAATAAAAATTTGAACATGAACAACTCCGCCTCCCTCCAAAGTCCCACCCTCTTCCCCCCGATTGCCAGACTTCTCCTACGAAAAAAAATATGATCAATATATGGTAGTTCGTCAGACTACTAAGGTAACTAAACGTTACGTGGGCATTTTATTTTATACCACATATAGAATTGAATATTATTTAATTACTGTTGGTTAGTTTTCACTTACCGGTGCCTCTGAATCTGACTCCATTGACCCATTTCACTGGCGCTGCTCACTTCCTCGCGCCGCACGCAATGTTTTTTTTCGTAGGAGAGTGAGACGGGTCAATGGTGTCAGATTCAGAAGCATCGGTAAGTGAAAACTTACCAATAGTAATGACATAATGTTCCATTGTGGTATAAAATAAAATGCCCTCGTAACGTTTAGTTACCTTTGTAGTCTGAGGAACTGCCATTAACGTTATTATTGTAATTATAGCATTTCAGCACCCGTTTTTTTTTTTTACAGTCAAATGCGTCGTGTTTTTTTTTTTTTTTGTTTTTTTTTTTTTTTTCTGCCAGAGAGGCGCTTGACTCGCAAGCGGTGACAGCTGTACGCAACTGGAGGGGGCGCTGCGACGGATGACAGACAGGAAGCTAGGCAAATCATTTTATTCGGACCGAAGAAAATGATTGGTCAGACTTTTATCAGAAATATTTGAGAATTGAATATTGAAGAGTTTCAACACCTGGTGGATTTCTTTTACATTTTAGTGTGCCATACGCTTATTAGGAGCATTTTAAGATTACAAAAGAAAAGTGTAAAAATGCCAGAAAGGTAAGAATTGCTTGAAAATGCAAATTATTCAGAAGACGCGTTAAATTAACTTAATTTCAATTCACATTCATTGACTCCAAACCACGTACTTAGATAAAACATTGTCGCTGTGGACTATTGGATTAAGCCTAGTTTATGCTTGACGCAGTTGTGAGTGCGCGAGGTTCGCACGCCACAAATGACGTAATCGCGCACCTGGCGACAGCCGCGCGCGCTGGCGCTTCACGAGGTCGCGCACCTCCAGGATTTTGAAACTTTTCGCAAGCCGCGCTAGTGTCGCCCAATGCAAAATGGATGAATTTGAGGGAAGACCAATGAGTGTATATAGAAGACCCGTCTATGGGGAAGACTAGCTGACCTGCTTCTACTTCTACTGTTTTTGCCTGCTACGACTATTTCATATAGTATTTTTTCTACCACCCCCTGTCTTTGCGGCGAATACTGCAATGGAGAATGCGCCAAGTATAAATGCCTCCGCGCTCTTTTGAGGTGCGCGCGCAATCCGCAAACAGAGCCAGGCGAAGGTATAACTGGGGTTTAAGACCCTGGTTTCTTAATCCAAGGATTGTTGATTTGAGACTCATTTCTGGTGTGTAGTTCAGGACTTTGTTTACAGTACAGACATAGTTACATCAGAGGCAAGAGCAGGAGTCCAATCCCAATGCTCTCTTCAAAATGCTATTAAGTGTTAATGGTCATTGTCAGCACTGCAATTCATTTTCAAAATTTTGAAAATGAAAATAATGCTGTCATTGCTACTGCCTTTCATTTTCAATGACCACTCCTAACACTGCAAGGGTAATAGCATAATTTGAAGAGAGCATTGGGATTGGACTCCTGCTCTTGCCTCTTGCTAGACTCCGCCGGGCGCGTATCCCCCCTGCATGTCTATATTATAATAGCGTCGCTAACGTTATGCTGCGGATACTCGCCCGGCGGAGTCTAGCACCGATTGGCCGGACACAGTCGCCGGCAAGACGTTGCAAAATAGCGTCGCTCCCGCTATGCTGCAGATATGCGCCCAGTGGAATCTAGCACAGAGTGGCCGGACACGCGCGCGCGCACACACACAGAGTCCACTCGGCTTTTATAATATAGATGTCAGGTGGCATCACGAAACGAAGCATGGCTCCTTCAACGTAGCTTATCCGCTCCGGTTTGCGGCGCGAAAACGCAAAATTGAAGCGCTGACAGATGGTTATACAAAGAGCAGCAGCATCCTAGTGCGAGGTCTAACATCCCAAGAAAAAGCCACAAGTGGGTCCTTAAAATAGTCTTGGTTGCTTTTTTTTCTCTGGTGCGTTTCGTTTCAGGAGCATCCGTGCCCACCACCTCTGCCATTCCACGACTGCCTGATCATCGTTTTATTTTATTTTACTTTGCGTAAAAGCCTTCTGGATTATGCCACAGTTACTGTCTTGTTAAATAAAATATAAACCTAGTTTCCTGTGTCGCTCTGACGCAAATATTTTGTTGCTGCACGACTGTTGGCCTGAAGTTCAGTTAAAGACAGCGCATCTTTTCATAGGCCGCCCCATTATGTCAAAAACGCAACTTTTCCTTTTTAGTTGAAGAAAGTGAAATAAAGACAACTAAGATTAAGAATGCAAATCCTGGCTCTGGTATTTTCTCGCTTCTTCTTAACATCAGGTGCCTGGAAGGCTATAGGCAGGAATCGCAGGAATAGCCTGCGTTTGAAAAAAAAAAAAAAAACGCTTGGAGAGAAAAAAAAACTTTGATCGCAGTCTTGGTTCAAATTTCTTTATTAGGAATAACCCCTTGAGATGTATCATCTCGTTTTCGAGGGGGTTCCAAAATCAATCTGGCAAGCCAATGAAAATCGTTCACGGGCCGGCTGTTGACGACCTATGGTCTATGACAACTTGCCGCTGGCTCACTCAGGCAGTTTCTAACAGATGGCAATACCCACCACATTTACAAGCACTGGGACTGCAGGCTGGATAAGCCCTAGATTTCTAATGGAAGGCTGTCCTTCTTTCATCTCCTCCCCTGGTCAATGCAGGCTTGAGGGAGGAGGAGGTTATACTCCGCACCATTAGGCAAATTAAATCCACCCCAGTTAATCTGTGCACAAGGTAATAAGCATGATGTACCTTCACAAATAACCTGATACTAAGAGTATATCATAGCAAGGTAGCCTAGGCCACAGGACAGGATATGGTGTGCAATGCGGCGTTCTCTGAGTGGTTGTTATCTCTGTCATAGAGGTATCATTTAGTGTTAGTGAAACTGGTGTTAAATATATGTAAATTGAAACTCTGTGTACATATAGTCAACACCACTTTCCACCCTCAATTCCCCCTGTGTAAACATAACATATATGATTAATGTATAGACTACCTATATAGTGGTCTCTTCTGTATCTAACAGTCCAGCGAAGGTTGACTTTGAAGCCACCCCCCACCACCACCACCAATCCCCCCCGTCTGCAACTTAAAATGCGGTTTTAAATTGCTGCTGTTTTCTACATCACAAACAGACTGACTCTTGTTCATCTTAGGCCTACCAGCTCTGTCTCTGTCTTGCTCCCTCCCGCAGCCTTGCTCAACCTCAGTGTATCTGTCGCTATCCACTGATGCATAGTGTAAGGCAGTGGTTCTCAAATTCTATTCCGGGAAAACCCTGTATATCCTGGTTTTTGTTCCTACCGTAATGGCAATCTCAGAATTTTGACTCTCTGGTAACTTTTCTTGAATCGGAACTTATACTTGGGGATGAATTAAACTCTTAAATCAGATTTTGTCAGGAGCAGCTATTCATGCCGTAAAAAAATGCCTCTCCTGTGGGCATGTAGTATTGGTTTAAATTAGAGTAAATTGCAATATGCATATAACTGCATGAAAAGAGGAAAATTATCTTTAATTAATGAAATTAATGACTTCAGCACTCTCCTAATTGGTATGTACACCTGGCCAACAATACTACCCATCAGGAAAATAATGGAATATTCAATGACAATGTAAATTATAATGAAGCCTGCCAGTCTAACAGGCCAAACTATACCCCCAGCCTAGAGTATACCTGGGGTTAAGGTGGGCTAACCTGTTTTATACCCTGGGTATAATCTGGGCCCCCGGCCATATTATACCCCCACATTAAGTCACATTTTATAACCCAGGGTATATTTTGGCCTGGCCCAGATTATTCCAGGGTATTGTCTGGCTGGGGGTTAGTCTGGGCCCCTACACCGGCATTGTATTGAAGTATCCTGAAAAATTAGCACATTACAGTGTATAATTCAATGATTAAGTTAAATGGTTTCCTGTTAAGTTGTTTACCTCATTCATTTGTTCCGTATTCTTATGGACTTGTTTCTCTAAAGTGTAAAAAGCACAATATAAAATTGCGAATACTTATGGCATTGAAAACTGTGCCAGTATATTGTGGAATAGGAACATAAATATTCCCTCTAAACATCAAACACAACTAACTCATTAAATGAGCTCTTGCATCTAATTTTGAAATTGCAGTTGTGACTGGAACAAAAACCAGCATATGCAGGGGTCTCCCAGGACCAGCTTTGAGAACCACTTGAGTACGGGACTGATAGCTCTGTCTGACAGCCAATCAGTGCAGAGTTCATCATCCCAGAAGGAACTCCCACTCAAACTGACTTGTTCTTTGGAGGGTATAGAATCCAGGCAACAAATGCCCTTGACAAAATGGAGTTCTATGTTTTTTTAAATTCTGTTTTTGCAAAAAAAAAAGTTAATTAAAGATCCCGTTAGGATGACTTGGGGGAAAAACAACATAAATGGTGCCTTAAATGGCATGGTAGGTCCTTGGGGGAAAGAAGCATTATGAAAGCACTGGCAATAAGGCACAGTATTCATCATAGCACTTGCCTCAGGAGACTATCCAAAATCCATGATGATTTCTACCTCCTGGGCAGTGGTCTGACTGTGACACAGACGATTGTGACACAACAACTACAACACGTCTTCTGTCTCCCTGGTGACGGCTCGCCGCTGGCTGACCTGCGAGAGGGTTCGACTCGCCCTCACCCAGGCACGCCATAGGGAAACAGTGGGCCTGAGCCTCCCTCCCATGGGGACCGGGGGCTGGAGGTGTGACATACCCAAAAATACATCCTCTTCAGTTCGGCTGCTCCCTCATGTGACTCAGCCTATGGCTGCAAACTCTTGTACTGTATGTTCACGCTCAGATTACCCAGTTGCAATGTACTGACCGCTCACGGATTGCATTCATAACAACATTTACATTTCAACAGCAATTAGATTTCAAAATGGTATTTACTGTACTCTCTCTGTGGGTTTTTTTTTTTTTAAATTATACTTCCTGTTCATTGGTTTGTGCTTGGCATATCTACAAATGCACATCAACTATTTTTTTCTCAATGCATCACTTTCTACTGCCATGTTCCGTGCTCCATTAATGGTGTCATTCTAGTAGATTGCTTGTGTGTTTCTGTGGCACAGCTCTTCAGAAAGCCGGTTGATTTCTGAAGAACTGCTGATGATACACAGAGCTAATAGCAAGCAGTGTCTCTGGTTTTAATCCACCCCTCTCCTCGTCTCATGACCTACTGTAGGTGACTGATATTAACATGGACCCATGGATTGTGATGGAGGTGGGGAGTGTGTTGGAACACCCGGGTATGCTGGCAGTCTTCTCGTGGAGCCAGTTCAAGTTTTCTGAGTCGCCAGGACAAATTCACAATGTCAACTCCGGAGCCCTCTCAAATGTGGGGTCGAAGTCGAATGAACTCAGAAATCTTGTGTTGACATCCCCCCGCCGGTTGTGTCAAATCACAGCTCAAACCAGAAAGGTGTATTGCGAAGCGTGAGTGGGTTAGCAAAGTATGGCGAGCCTAAAGTCAGGGTTTTCGATGTCACAAAGGTGGATCTCTTAACGTGCCGCCATGGTAATCAGGCCCGGCACTAGAACAGGGAATTGGGGGGGCACAGACACGTCCCTTTATTAGTCCTGGCTAGTTCTCAATCAGTTTCCTTTATTGACGCATTTTTCAATAATCGTAATTGGTAACTGAAGACACGGTTTCTCTCCTAATGCGATCTAACAGTGATGAAATCATGGGCTAAATTCAGTACAAAAAAAAAATTCACTTAGTAATAGGCCAGTGCTTTGCGTTGATTGAACTGGTCCGCATTCTAATGAAAGACCGCCTTTTACTCTCGGTATTGCGTGGGTTGATTAAAAAAAAAGGTGGCACTCGGCAGTTAAATAGGCTATAAAAAGCACGCGGCTCAAGCTATTTGCGCAGGTATGCTATTTTGAATAACATTGATTTAAATAGGAGACGCGGTAGCGCAGTGGTCAAGTAGGCTTGACTTGAGATCGTAAGGTCCCGCGTTCAAGCCCCGGCCATGGCCTTCACGGTGTGTTCTTGGGCAAAACACTTTACTCCCACACTCCTCGCCTCACTCCACCCAGGTGTATAAATGGGTACCAGCAAATAGGCAGGGAAACTTGTCTAAGAGCTGGGGGAGTACCTGCGATGGACTGGCATCCCATCCAGGGGGAGTAGTAATACTCCCAGTTGCTTCATGCCACAGAAACTGGGGTTAAGCACTGGGCTGATGGGCCACTGGCTTGAAACAGGTTTACTTCTTGATTTAAATACAGCAAATACACGTCCAGATGAATGATTGTCGTTTTACCTTATGGGGGAGAACAGGCGGCACCTGTTAAGTGTGGAGTGCTCTCGGAGTGAACCTTTTGTTAATCATGAAAATGACTGAGAACAGGTCAGGACTAATAATTGTTTTAAACGGATGTTTTGTGCAACCCAATTATCAGTTCTGGTTCCGCCACTGCGCTGAATTTAGCCCATGATTTCATCGCTGTTAGATCGAATATGGAGAGACACCTTGACTTCAGATGCCAATTACGATAATTGGAAAATGCGTCAATGAAGGAAAATGATTGAGAACTAGCCAGGACTAATAAAGGGACGTGTCTGTGCCCCCAAATTCCCTGTTCTACTGTAGTGCCGGGCCTGCATGGTAATAGCTTTCATTTCAGAAAAATAATGAAATTTAAAAAGTTTATTCTGGGCATTAAAAAAATGAGAATAGCATTTTGCAATCAAGTAATTTTCAGTGATATTTCGTAAATTTATTCTGCACAAATAAATAGCCGCAATACCAGAATATCGATTTGAGATTTAAAAGCAGTCCCTGAAAAAACCTCGTCAGTCCCCTCCCAAATGTCGATTTTTTAGACTACAATGACCAGAATGCACTAGGAACCCAGCTCGGGCTCCTCATTCGTCGCGAGACAGAACAGGAGGCATGGTGTTTTATTGTGTAGGCGGGGAATAGTGCTGTGAGTACGGAGCCCATGGTGCGGAGAGGGAACATTGAGCAGTTTTTCAAGACGTTGACCGAGAGTCGAGCAGCAACGGATGTGAAAACAGACCCCCTTGTCTGCCCACATACCGTACGTTCACTATCATTTTAATTGGCGACTCAGGAGGGGCGGAAACAGGTGCCGGCGGCGATGTCGGAAGTCAGTTCGTTACCGACTACCCAAAGCAACTGCAATAGCAATAATAACAACAACAACAATAACAACAAAGACAGCGATGGAAACGAGAGCACAACCACAGCGACACCGTCGCCTACGGAAACTGACACGTCGGAGACCCCGAGTCAAATCATCGGCAACGGTTCTGGAATCAGCCAGAGTACTGGTGGGAATAATGGCAAATGGGTCCGATTGAACGTGGGCGGCACGGTTTTTCTCACAACGCGCCAAACATTGCTTAAAGAGCAAACCTCCTTTCTCTACCGGCTATGCCAGCAACAAGATCTGCACTCTGACACGGTAAGGCGAGATCTGTTGGGTGTTACGCTGTGGCAACCGGGCCCCACTCGTACTTATCTAGCTACATGCATGAATGAGCACGTTCGGCGTTGGCGTGGAGATGCAAATTAAAGGAGCGAATGTGGGTACCCGGTCAGATGGCTGCGCACGTGCCCGGTTCCGTGTGCGGACCAGGGATGCGGATTCGAATGGTGCAGTATACTTGTATGAAAGCAATATCCTATTGCTCGCGTCCAGTCGGCATTCCACTGTAGTCTCTTGTGGACTTATTCTGTGGAGAATCTGCGGATCGCTCCACACAAAATAGAGGTGTAATGCAGTGCCTCTTCAGAGCTGGCCGTGTCGGTATTCCGGGCAGTTCTTTAGCACAGTGGACTGTAAAACGAGTTGTGCTCCTTCCGGCTCCGGAAAAGGATCGATCGGTGGAGGCAGGCTGTGATCGAATGACCTTCACGGGTGCAGAAATGGACAGAAACTGTCCCCGGAGAGCGAGATCAAATCTCAGCGAAGAACCTACGTTCCTCTCCTCTTAGTTTCCCCCCGCCCCCATGACGACGCTGTTTCTCCGTAGATTTTCCACTGTTCTTTTAACTAAACTATGCCCTATCCCCACACAACTATAGATTTCCCTCGCCCTCTTCCATCCTCCGCCTCGAACGTGCAACATCTTCATCCTTAATCGACCTCAGGTTCCCCCTGTGGCCGCTTCGCTCTGCTGTCATATCTAATTAGTTTTTCTCTTTTTTAACCTTTAAAAAATACCGTAGCTGTGCGTATGGGTTTAAACCAGGCACTCTCTTTCCCCCATATGCGGCAGATATAGCATATTGTCTCACTAGAGTGGAAGAGTTACTAGGTAAGGCTAATATGTCCAAACAGAGTCATTTCTCCAGTGGTATCCTGGGCATCACAGTGCCTTCTTTCACGGGAGCTGCCCTTTGATGCAGAGACGGCAGGGAGCAGCTATGCTGAGGAAGATGGCTGCCCTGGTTGTGGCCGCAGACACACTGATTAAGTGAGATTAGTTCCACCTCTGATCTCCACTCTCCCGACCTCAATACTCAGCATTGAAGTGACATTACTCATTCAAATATTTTCCTAGTTATTCTTAATCCAGTCATGCTATTTTCTGTGTTAAAGTTATCCAATATGAAATGCCACTGGAGGGAATTCTGCTTCTGGTGATGAATCCACTCATCTGAATGGAAATGGTCTTTTTTTACATTGTGTTGTTGGTACAATGCAAGCGCACCTAGTGCGTTTGGGTTGGAAAGGCAGCGTGTTGAAATCCATGCTATTTTTGTCCTGACTTTTGTTCGTTATGCTTGCAGTAATTGTTCTTTACCTGGTCATTGGGAAAGGAAAGGGTGATTTTTATCAGATTTGAATTTATATCGTTCTTCCCTCTCAGCAAGATTCCACTACTTGCCTGGGCTCGCCAATTTAATGGCATGTGATGATGAGTGTAGATGTGCAGCTAGCGAAATGATCATATGGTTTCCGGAAGGAGTCGCAGAGTGAGCTGTTCTGTTTATGTTGTTGATACGGGTTTTCTTTATGAACAAACAGATGAGTATTGACTTCTGCAGACTCTGAGGTGGGAATTTGGCCGTTTGCTAGTGGATGTGACGGTGAAATCGTCTCGCGTTGTTGTGCGATCCGATGTCACAACTGCAAAATGATCCGTCAAGTATTCCAGAGGATCAGCTTTCTTTAGATTGTATCGTTGCATTGGTGTCATGTGATGTTACTGCCTCTAAAAATAGTTTTCTGAACCTTGTGAGTTGCTTGTGGTGACCTCAGGGGTGTACTACCAAGCAAGTTCAATATTAGCTAGGCTTTCTTTGCGTGAGCTGGCTCGACAAACCCTAAACTCACAATCACAGATACCCCATGTTACCTGGGCAGGTTGAAAGAGTCACTTTTACGACATTGAAAACCCTGGCTTTAGGCTCCGTGTACTTCACTGCCCCACTAATCCCACTCCATCGTACACCCCTCTGATCTTTGCATTTATGTGAGTGTATGTTTATAATTCTTTTCAGAGACAAATTAATCCTGTGTGTGTGCCAAACAGGCATTTCCCTTGGGAAATAATCCCCCCTCTGGACATCACACAGCTTTCTTTCTTTGTGTAAACGCTCCGTTAAACATGAACACTCTGCACAGAGTCAGAGTTTATCTGCAGTTTATTTGTCTGCATTAATGCTTCCATGTGTCAAAGTTCTGCTATTATGTAAGCAAAGATAAAACTGCCTGGTTCTTATGTAGACAGTCATTGCAAACTGGATGCAGTGCACGGAATACTGTAACTATGGTAACTGACAGCAGTATCAGTCTGTGTTCTGGATAAGATGATGTTGTTTCCTTCACTGGGTATTTATAAGGGAGACATTATAGTTGGCAGTAATGCCATTGGCAGGGGCTGACCTTATGGATAAATGATGCTTAATATAGAGGCTGAGTTGAATGGAGAATCGGCAGAGCGTTACAGTGGTGTGTTGTGGATGTCATCGCTCTTGCTGAACAAAGCCTTGGCGTGTGTCTGTAGGTGCTTTTCAGCAGAATGCTTTGTAAACAGCCGCTAATGCAAATGCGCTGCCCTAATATTGACACATGTCATTAGTCCCATTGTTGATATTGGGGATGATTTTGCAAAGATGCGGTTTGTGTTTGTGACAGTGCTTTGGCTGAGCTGTAAAGGAATTCAGTTTGTGTGTGTGTGTGTGTGTGTGTGTGTGTGTGTGTGTGCGCGCGTGTGTGAGTGTGGGCCGGTATGTTTGTGTGTGTGTCTGTGTGCGTGTTTGCGTCTGTGTGTGTGTGTGTCTGTGTGTGTGTGTGTGTGTGAGTGTGTATATGTGTGTGGGTGTGGGCGGGTGTGTTTGTGTGTATGTGCTTGCCCTCTCGTCTGCAGTGCAACCCTGGCGTCAGGACTGAAGTGTCCGATCAACAATTTAAAAAAAGCCTCGACACGGGTCATTCCTATTAATTTGATGCTAATGCTGATTCGCAGCTTGTGTCTGGTCTGACCAGCAGCACTTGCTGGATAGGTCTCGAAAGCAAGATGAGGACACTGGCAGAGTTCCAAAGGGGCCAAATGGGTTTGTCTGAATTGCCGGTGCGTCAGTCAGTCAGTATGAAAGTTTTGGAGAAGAACTGGACAAATCTGCACTAAACAGCTGCCTGTCTGAAGAGAAGACGAAGGAAGGCTTGACAATCAAGAATGACCTCATTTAAATGACAGTTGTCGGTCAGGATGGGTCCGTCCCGCAGTTCAAAATTAAAAGGCATGCACCCCTCAACAAATTAATGACAGTCCACTACGAGAGACAGGCTTTGGTGATTAGACAGATTAGATTAAGGTGCGACGAGTCGCCGATCAATGACAGTGATACACCTGCATGACTGGGCTTGGAAGAAGAGAAGACACTATCAAAGTATTTCAACAACAGACCCGCCAGCCACTGTTAAAGACTGACCTTCCCCTGCTGAAGGTACAGACCTCCTCCCTGGAGAACATTCGCTCAGCCTTTTTAATTAATTTTTTCAACTTCAACTTATTTGTATGTTTAGTTTTTAATGACTTTCTCTGATGGATGGAGAAGGGGAATGTGTTTTAGAGTGGACAGAGTGGCTTAGCTCTCTAACCATGTATGTATTGTCTCTAACTAATTGACTCTGTTCCAAACCTCTTCATGGTTCAAAGGTCAGAGATCTTGCGTGGCAAACCAGTATTAATTTGTCAAGCGGAATATCAGTGTATCCCTGGTCCATGTTCCCATTGTAATGGGGGGGGCGCTCGAGTAGGATTCCTGTTGTGATGTCATCAGATCTGCCAGCCTTTGAGCCTTTGAAAGTGCAGCATCTTGATACAGGCTCTGGAGTCGAGGTGTATATAATCGGGATTGTCCTGACTCTGTGCTCATGTGCAGATGAAATCTCTTTTTCATTGGTGCCGTTTGTTCAGAAGCAGATTTGTCTGCCTATCAGTGGTGTGTGGGGGCATATAATTTCCATGGACTCTGCAGCACCAAGCTTACATTAGCTTATTAAAGCTAATATTGCTCATATTTACAGAACTAACTGCAGCTCTAAATGTTACAGCAGAAGTGAATCAATCCGCATGTCTACCAGTCTTTTCAAAAATATAATGTCATAAGCTTCACAACTCTGTGTTATACAGCTGTGTTTCTGATGAAAGACGCTTTCCCCCATCACTTATATGTGTATATGTGTGCTTTGCACATATGTGAGTGTGTGTATACGTGTCTATGTATGTGTGCACATGTGGACGGTCATGCGAGTAAGAGTGTGTGTCCATGTGTGGGTGCGTATATGAGTGTGTGTGTGTGTGTGTGTGTGTGTGTGTGTGTGTGTATATGCATGTGTGTTCACACGCCCGTGCATGTGTGCGGTGTTTTTTCACGGGTGTATGAGTATACTGTATGTGTGTGTGTGTGCGAGTCTGTGCGTGGTAGGTGTTCTTGGGTGTCCGTCTGCGCATGCTTTGTGTATGTTCAAAGGTGTGTGAGTGTGTGTGTTTGTGTCTGTGCGAGTGTGTGTTCATGGGTGTGTGTGTGTGTCTGTGTGTGTCTGTGCGTGTCTGTATGCGTGCACAGTGAGTGTTAATGCGTGGCATGCAGGTGTTGAAATACCTGTTGTCGTGTTGAGTCACGCCGGCACCTGAGGCGAGGGTGGGCGGGGTTCTTGACTTGCTTCAGCGTCTCCCTCGCGTTCATCTGCTGACCTCATCACTCTCCTGGATCCGCCCCTAATTGCCTCTCTCCGGACGCGTCTCTCTCTGCGGTCCCCCCAGAGTCCTGCTCTCACCTGCGTCTATCGTGTTTACCACCCTCTCCTCTGACCTCACCTGTCCACCTCCCTCTGCCCCTCCTCCTCACACTCCTGTCTTATTCTTCCTCTGTCATGGTCTTTCTGTCTCTCTTACTCATTTTACATTATTTACCTCTCTCCCTCTCACTCTCTCTCTCTGCCCCAGGCCCTGGATATAATGGTCTCACAGTGGTGTAGAAAGGCAGGTTCACATGAGAAGGTCAGGTGATGTGAGTGTCACTCGCTCTCTTTACTCCATTAATACCTCACTTCCTCTCAGCGGCCGAGGGATGGGGTTGGGCGTAGGGGGGTAAAGGTATCGGAGCTGGATACGGCGCGGGGCATGCAAATGTGTTACAGGCATCTGTCACCCCTCAAACATTAAAGTCCATCTCTATCTCTGTCTCTCTACCTCCTTCCCTCTCTTTCCCCCTCTCTCTTTTCCATTTCCTTTTCTCCCTCTCCCTGTCTGAATCATTCTCCCTCTTGCTATTCCTTCTGCCCCTCTCCCTCCCACTCCCTGTCTTAATCCTTCTCTCTCTCTCTCTCTCCCTCCCTCCCTCCCTCCTGCTCTTCGTCAGATGACGCTTTGTGCTTTGCCATCCTTGTCCTCTCAGAATAAAGCATCAGGAGGAGATGTGCTGGTATTTGTTGAAGAGCTTTTACTCAGCAGCTCACTGTGCTGGGAAATGAGTTGTTCTGAGTACTGAGGAAATTCTGTCTCAATTTACCTGCGTACTGAAACAAGCTGATCCCATCTATTTCTACTAATGCATTGTGCTGGTGGTGCATTTTAGTACGCTATACTAGTAGGGTCTTTTATCATTCTGCTGCTGATGGAATATTATTGTACACTATGTTGGTTGTACATTGTAGTACACTGTGCTGCTGCATCATAAATAGAGGATCTTACATGAGTGGGCATGTTATATGAAAGTTATGAAATGAGTTGAGTAAATTTTTGCAAACCCAAAATTACTCAATGAGTTTCATAACTTTCTTATGACACGACCAAGAATATAAGATTCTGTTTATCACATAACTGAATTGCGTAATTTAATGGAAAGCAAATGTAATTTCTGTTAGCGGTCATTGTATGTTAGCACTGCGCTAACTGCATCACTCTGCTTAATCAGACTCTGAGTCACAGACATCAGCGGCTGAACAAGCAACGGTTTGTAAATGCAGTTAACTGAGTAGCTAGCTAACATTAGCTCACTCGCTAACAAACTACTGTTACATGATGGTTTTGACAAAGTATTGCTTGCACGCTACCTAGCTAAGTAACATGAACTTAGTTATGTGAGTGGTGCTTAACTAGCCTGCTACAGCGCTGAGCCATACCGGTTTAACCAGCGTGACACTCGGTATTCAGTTTGGCCAAGTACAAAAAGGTGAGACGTAACATAAAGCGATTTAAAAAAAAAAAAAAAAAATTTATATATTATTCCCCCCACCATGCTCTCAGCCAATGAGATTTTCGCAACAGTGATATCACCCTTGGGTAAACGTGTCATGAGCTGGGCTCTGGGAAAAGTACTGCAGTTATGTGATGAGCAAAAGTAATAGTCAAACAGAACCACATCTGTCTTATTTCAGTACGCACAAGGGTATTTGCTAAGCAAATGAAGAGGATAATCTTATTTAGCAGTGTTTCCCTCCCTGTCCCCCTCTCCTGCAGGACGAGACCGGCGCGTACGTGATTGACAGGGACCCCACCTACTTTGGTCCCATCCTCAACTACCTCCGGCACGGAAAGCTGGTGTACAACAAGGAGCTGGCCGAGGAAGGTGTGCTGTGTTTCCGCAGTTATCCTCAATCCCGCTCCCCTGCTTCCATTCCTTTCCATTCCTTTACTCCCCTACTCATATTCTCCTACTCCTGTTCCTCTGCTGCTGTTCACAAGCTCTTGTTCCAAGGCTTCTATTTAGCTTCTTTTGTACTCCTACTGTTGCCCCTGTACTCCCATTGCCCTACACCCAATTTTCTGCTCCTGTTCCCTTTTGTACTGTTTCTCTCCTCTTCATTCCACTACTTCAATTCCCTTACTGTTCCCTCACTCCTGTTCCTTTGCTCCTTTTCCCTTACTCTTGTTCCCCTAGCATTCTTTTCCCCCTGTTGCTCCATTCCTGTTCCCCTGCTCCTGTTCCTCCACTCCTGTTCCCTGCTTCCTACGCCCCCCCGTCAGAAGCCGTGTATTAGTCATGGCTCCTCGTGATTTTGGCTACAGAACTCCACTCCACCGGAACACTGATCTGAGTGGACTTTGACCCAGTAAGCTACACATGGAACTGGCCAACTCTTGAATGAGAAGCTGTGGCAAAGGGCTGAATGAATGGACTGCAGTGGAGATGGTGAAGTTGTGGAGATTGATTGTTTCTCCTGCAGGTGTTTTAGAAGAAGCGGAGTTCTACAACATCACGCCGCTCATCAGACTGATAAAGGAGAGGATTCTGGAGCGAGACTGTAAGGCCACACAGGTAAGGCCGTCTCACACGCGCTCCGTCTGCACAGTACAGGCAGCTCCTGCTGTACAGGGGGACCTCAGGTCACATGACGTCACATACAGCAGCTACATAAAGTATTCAGCCCTCCTTCATTTCAGTTTTTGATTTTTTAATAAATTTGCATAACATCTGAAAAACCTTTTTTTGCTTTTGCATTGTCGATTACTGTATGTAAGCTTCACTGTCTTGCCAAAAACGATGGCCATTTGGATTTAAATATGCTAATATTGATGAGCCTGTGATTGAACCATTATTGCAGTGATTAATATGTTTCATCTGGCAACAATTCTCTTAACCCTGACTGATGCATTTTGTAGCTTCAAATTTCTTAAAAAACCTTGACGGAAGATGTATTCCATGGTCGTGATCATGGAAAAGATGTTACTGTGTTTCAGGAGTGGCAAATTATTGGGTTGCATCAAGCAAAGAAAACAGTGAGAGAGATTGCTGAAATCACTGGAATTGGGTTAAGATCTGTCCAATGCATTATTGACCCCACTGAAAGTCTTTGCGATGTGCAGGAGAAGATATTACGGGGTGGTTTGAGACTCCTGTCATCAATATTAGATCACGGCTAAGAATTAATACGACTCTGGACCAAAATAAGTGTTGAGACATCGTGCAAGGGCCATAAAGAAAGGCTGCCGTAATGAAAGTTAAAGGTGGTACAATTTTTTTATGAGTGTGTGAAACTTTTCTTGGGGAGGCAGTGTAATTTACCTTTCTTAGCCTTTAGTCTTCAATCTGTTACACAATAAAGAATAAAAACAAGTGCTTGGCACTAACATGGCAATATCCCCCGCCGTCCGTACGATATGTGTTAAACGACGACGCGACGAAGGACGGACGGAGCCCAATCGTTATATCCCCGCGGCCGCTTAAACGCCGGGCGGGGATAATGAAGGGGGCTGAACACTGTCTGAATCCACTTTTCACTCTGTCACATGACTTTCCCCATCTTGTGCTCATTGAGTCCATCTGTGTCCCACTAAATATCATGTCCTGCTTTATGTGACTGACTCTGCTCTGTAAATATCATGTCCTGCTTTATGTGACTGACTCTGTTCTATAAATATCATGTCCTGCTTTATGTGACTGACTCTGTTCTATAAATATTATGTCCTGCTTTATGTGACTGACTCTGCTCTATAAATATCATGTCCTGCTTTATGTGACTGACTCTGCTCTGTAAATATCATGTCCTGCTTTATGTGACTGACTCTGCTCTATAAATATTATGTCCTGCTTTATGTGACTGACTCTGCTCTATAAATATTATGTCCTGCTTTATGTCACTGACTCTGTTCTAAAAATATCATGTCCTGCTTTATGTGACTGACTCTGCCCTATAAATATCATTTCCTGCTTTATGTGACTGACTCTGTTCTGTAAATATCATGTCCTGCTTTATGTGACTGACTCTGCTCTATAAATATCATGTCCTGCTTTATGTGACTGACTCTGTTCTATAAATATCATGTCCTGCTTTATGTGACTGACTCTGCTCTGTAAATATCATGTCCTGCTTTATGTGACTGACTCTGTCCTATAAATATCATGTCCTGCTTTATGTGACTGACTCTGTCCTATAAATATCATGTCCTGCTTTATGTGACTGACTCTGCTCTATATATATCATGTCCTGCTTTATGTGACTGACTCTGTTCTATAAATATCATGTCCTGCTTTATGTGACTGACTCTGTCCTATAAATATCATGTCCTGCTTTATGTGACTGACTCTGCTCTGTAAATATCATGTCCTGCTTTATGTGACTGACTCTGCTCTATATATATCATGTCCTGCTTTATGTGACTGACTCTGTTCTATAAATATCATGTCCTGCTTTATGTGACTGACTCTGCTCTATAAATATCATGTCCTGCTTTATGTGACTGACTCTGCTCTATAAATATCATGTCCTGCTTTATGTGACTGACTCTGTTCTATAAATATCATGTCCTGCTTCGTGTGACTGACTCTGCTCTATAAATATCATGTCCTGCTTCATGTGACTGACTCTGTCCTATAAATATCATGTTCAAACAGAATAATGTCCTGTAAATGGGGACTGGAAGTGAATCTGTTTCTCTGTCTCTCTGCTTGTTTGGATCCCTCACTATCTTCATCTCTCACAAATATGAATATAAAACTGCACAAATGCACACATACACACACACTAACACGCGGACACACACTCACACTCGCTCTCTCGCACACACTCACGTATGCGCACACATGCACAAACACACTCACACACATACAAACACAAACACACACTCACACGCACACACACACACTTGCCTAAATGTTCATAATCACTCACACACAGCAGGTGCCTCCGAAGCACGTGTACCGGGTGTTGCAGTGTCAGGAGGAGGAGCTGACGCAGATGGTCTCCACCATGTCCGACGGGTGGAGGTTTGAGCAGGTCAGTCAGCGGATGGCGTCTCCTGACTCTGGTGCTCTATCTAATCCTTGTGTTTCCTCGCTCGGGAATCTTTTACATTCAGGTCCTTGCTTCTTCAAGCAGCCTTTAATGGATTGGCATGCCTTTAAAGATGGCTGACCTCACCTAATTTCTGGGTCTGGGGACTCAGTGATTTGAGTGAATCTGTTTGTTGGACTACATTCTCCATAATGCTGAGCGCCCCTGAGGAGGCGGGCAGTATTCTGCTCATAGGCCTTGCTGTTTGGAGATTCTTCCTGTTGAATAATAGCCCTCACCACCAATTCAGTGTTGATACAGAAACTGTATGCCCTTTATAGAGGCAAGCTGTGAACTCGGTCACCCCGTTAGAAGCTTGTGTATCCTTAATACTGTGATTTGGGCATCTTTTTCTTTCTCTGTTTGTCTCTCTCTCTCGGTCTCTCCTCCTCTATTTCTCACCCCCCATCACTCTCTCTCTCTGTTAGATGGTGAACATCGGGTCGTCATACAGCTACGGTACGGAGGATCAGGCAGAGTTCCTGTGTGTGGTGTCCAAGGAGCTGCACACGCCCGGTGGAGGTGTGAGCACTGAGCAGGGCCACAAGAGTAAGGTCAGAGAGCACACACTGTGTCCCTCTCACTTGCATCAGGCACATACAGGCATAGCTGTGCTGTAACTTACAGTGGTCTTCCTCACTTATATCACATATATACACACGCGCACAACCGTGCTGTAAGTAACAGAGGTTAGCCTGTGTTTATTCACTAGAACACAGGCAGCCACACACTTTAGAGTGAGGGCCATTTTTCTGTTGGTTCCTCACTGCTGCTGATGGCAAATCTGAGGTCAGTTAATACTTGAACTTAAGACCATTGGAGGATTATGGTTCTACTTTGGTTCTGTGGAAGATTATGGTTCTTTGGGTTCCAGTTGCTCTGTACTGCGCTGTCAGATATGCTGGTTTGTGATGTTTGTGTGCACGTGTGTGCGTGTGTGTGTGTATCCATGCATTATTTAGTCTGCACACATGTGGGCCCGCATGTGTTTTATTGTGTGTCTGACATACAATAGCCTTCGTTCCATTTCAGAGCATTTTTGTAAGTAACAGGCATTTCACGGCTCACACGTAAGATCCAGACATCATTCAGCATCAGCAGATCTCATTCACCCCTCCTGCTGATTCTCATCCGGATTTCTCTCCATTCTGTTCTTGTTGTTTGCCTGTCCGTCTGTTCTTCCTCGTTCTCCTCCTTGGTTTTAAACCGCACAAGGCCTCGGAAGAGCAGGAAGAGGATGGAGAAGAGAGGGATGAGGCGGAGGGAGAGAGCTCTGAAGCCCCGAGCGAGTGGATTAGTGATTAGCGCTCGCGTTGCGTTGCCCCAAACATTTTAATGGGTGAGGAGCGTGCTTATTGTGTTGGGTCTGATGGAGGGTCGCAGGAGTTAGGCTGTTAAACAGGGCGAGAATGCCGGGCTGATTCACTCCACTGTACATGACCAAATCGAGCGAATCCTCGGCCGTGCTACAGTGCAGTCTGTAATTATGGGGCAAGTGATACAGTTTCTGCTTTTTGGCTCAAAGTGACACAGTGATTGCAGGGCAGACAGAGCCTTAATTTACCATTCTTTCGCGCTGTAATATGTATGTTTCAACAGACTTGCAGCCCTTTTATGCGGTGTCTATGTGAAACTATGTCTGAACTATACTGTGTTTGTTATGTGATTCATACTGCCAGTTTATTTTGAATTGGACTGGGCTGCATTCATTCTTTAAGCCGTCATTCTGTTTTGGCAAGCCTGAACCTGATAAAATCTTGGCTGCGCGCTTCGGCTGCGAAAGTCAGCGGGACAGATTCACGGTACACTGACATTACCCTGACGCATTTTCTGTGCCCGTGTTCATGCCCTGTCGCAGTTGCCAAAGATGGGGAGTAGTTTGGAACATTTGCACTTCTGATGTCATCAGCAGAGTGCCATTTGAGCTTGTGATGTCATCAACTGAGGACAGTTAGCACTCGGGATGGCATTGTTTGAATTCTGGAATCTTGTTTTATTATCAGTGATTTTGCTGCTGCATTTATTACTGGTGAATAAAAATTTTTGCTGGGATAAAAAAAGAATTTGATGGATCAGAAATCCAGGGGGACTCTTAATATTTATTGTGTCATATGTCTTATAGTTCCCGTGGTGTGGGTGGTTTCTTACCCACTGGCTATCAAACAGCTCACCAGGGTGTAATAGACTCAAGCTGTTCGGTGTTGCAAATGATTGCAACATAAGATACGCAGTTTAGGTCTTAGTAATACAGAGGTTGTGCTTTTTTGAGGCTTAATCAGTATGTGTGACCGAAACCTTTCCATTGTGCAGAGTCAGGGTGAGGTCTTTCAGAAACGGAGTGCAATGGACTGAATCAGCCCTGGACCTTCATTTTGTGTCTGAAGTTTGATTAGCTGTGCATGCGTGTGGGGGATTTGCATACATACTGTATACTGACAACACTGGAGCTCGCATAAATACACTCAGCCACACATCCGCACTCATACACAAATTGTGCTCGGAAATCTGGCATGCTACGCATTAGCTTAGCGCTACATTCCTTTGTTTCACTGAGTCTAATCTGCCATGTTTACATATTCATCCTTTCCCGGATCTTGATTGAAATTGAAACTAATATGGTTCTCAGAAGGCATGTGTGGAAGGACACTTGAACTTGAGGGAGGGAGGGAGGGAGAGAGAGAGAGAGAGAGAGAGAGAGAGGGGGGGGGAGAGAGAGAGAGAGAGAGAGAGAGAGAGAGATGCGTGTAACCTTAACGCCTTACACCTTTCCCATCCACACCGTATAAATAATGACGGCAAAGAGATTAAACGGAAGCGCCATCTCTCTGTCCATCATTCGCTACATTCATTATCACCGCAACACGTCTCGATCAGTAAACTGCTCATGCTTCTGTCACTAATCGCTGATCTCGCAGTCTCGATTATGCCACCTAGTGGTAAAACATGGCTGCTACATGCAGGCCAGCGCTAAGCAGTGGTTATACCTGTATGTAACATGGGAGAATTTCGCTACCCTTAACTCCTCTCTCATGCTTTTCTCGTCTCCATTGTCTTTCAGCTGTTTCAGATCTACGGCTCCCGGATGTAGACTGCAGAGGAAATTATTTTTTTAGCTAATGTTGTACATGAATGTGTTTATTGAGGGGACATTGCTATTGTTTTTGTATTATTACCACAGCTTTATTTAAAAATGATGTTCTTTTTTTTTCAAACACTAGTTTGAAGGAACTACGGAATGGCTTAATCTCTTGACAGAAAAAAAAAAAAACACAGACCACTCTGTTGTTCCCAGCCACTGATGTTGAGTACATTATGTTGTCTAGGTCTTGGACACAATTGTCAAAATTGAAATGCCTTGTGGCCAAGAAAATAACTTGGCATATATACTCCAGTTCCATTTTCAAAGAATTCAGTTCTATACACAGTGTACCTGAGTAACCAAAATGGCCGTTTTCCGTAGTTGTTGTCGACTTATGACAGAAGGGCAATGTACTTTTAGTTGTCAAATGACAAAACCTAATGTACACATCTCTCAACATCATAACTGAATAGTGCGATAAAATACTATGAGCAAAAAACTTACCGAGGTTCAGGAATGATGCAAAATGCTTCTAAATTCCCTCGCAAAATAGCATTTGAAAACAGTTTGGTGGTTTTATGGAGACTACGTCTTCCTCCTGTGTCTTAAGTCTCCCAAGTTGCGCGTAGGTCTTATTCAAATGATGTCATTTTCAGTAACAGGCACAGGCTGTAGCAAATACCTTTTCCGAATCTCAGAGAGAGTAAGGGTTTATTTAATAGAATGTGTTTGAAATGTGAAACTTGCTAAATGAATGCCTCAAATGATGTTTGAGTGGACATATCCAAAGAGTTCTGAGATCTTCGATAATCTTTCAGAAAGGTGTTTGAGGAAAATATGACTACGATATTACTGTCCCATTTATGAATTATCTTTCCTATGCAAAGTTTCTTTAGACATTTGTGTTGGCATCACAGAGCAATATAAGGACAAAATATCTGGGTATTAATGGTCAAATTGTGAAATAATTTGCAAATTAAAATTTATATACCTGTATTGGACAACCTTTGAAAAACTGGCTGAAAATCCAGTCATGAGCTGGTCGCGATATGGCTAATCTCGCACACTGTCCTTCTGTACCAAGACTATTTGAGCAAAACGTGCTCACCCCTTATAATTTTCAGGCCCAGTGTATCTCTTCCACTGTTTTCACGAGCAATATAGAACATTTGGTGCCTTTTATTAAGCAAAAATAGATAAATAACATCCAGATGTGTGAAGTTAGTGGAAAGTAGTAGCTTGTGTTTGGCGAGAGTATTTATTTGAAAAGAAATAAACATATGTTAATTCTGACCCATGTTAGAGGAAGCATCATGTATATATCTGTTTGTGTATGTGAGTGTATTTCTGTATAGGCTAATGCACTGCACCTCAGTCCGCTCCTGCATGAGAGCGGAGTGTACCATTGCGGCGGTTTACACGGGTAGACAAGCGAAGATCCGTTCTATGTCAAGGGGGCAGGTGACTATCTTTGTAGCTAATCAGTTCTACATGCGTATCCCTCTCACTGAGGAGACCGAGTCCTCAACATTGAGTCGCCCTGTTACGTTTAGTGCTCATTCCTGCTTTCGGCTATAGCTCTGACCCCCTGGCGATGTTGGTTAGACAATTGGAAGAATACTTCCAGTCCAGGTGACCAGGGGTGCTTTTCATTATGCTAACCAATGCTTCCTCGTGTCCTCTCTCCTTCCCTGACATGGATATCAATCACCCTCCGCCATCACGGAGGGTCTTCTAACTCTTTAAATGCACCTCAAGGACACGTAGAGGGAGGAGAGAGGAGGTTTCTGGAGGAGGCAAAAGCGAGGAAACACAGATGCATCCTTCACAAAAGCCTTTTATCTAGTGGTATGATGTTTAAATGCCGCACCTCCACCAAGGAGTTACTGTTAGCCTGCTTTCAGGAAGGAGCTGAGGTGCAATGAGGAAACGGACTAACGTAATGAAAAGCACCCTGGGAGTTTTTGAATTGGACCTGGCTTCATTTCAGTCGCTGGTCTATCATCATGAATCGTGGTGTTTAAGCGGCCGTTTAGACAATCGTCAGATAAAGTACAGGCTTTATATCTAGTACCTTCGTGTCTGTAGCATTCTGTTTTTTTGTTTTCCCCTTGTGTTTTTTTTTTTTTTTTTTTTTGATACCGGATTTGTGTTTGGTATGTATTTTTTGATGAGTTGAGCGTGTGATAAACTGTACATCTACCTTCAAAGGAGTCAGAAGATTATCAGTGATGCTCAATGACAATAACATGATAAGTTAATGTAATGTGAAGCGAATGCCACAAATCTGCTTCAGTCAACAGAACTGTATCCACCTGCGATGATCACTGGAGCTTCTCTGGCCCTTATCTCGTCCGGAATTGCATGCGTTGTGTTCTGCACATTTGTGTCACACGCAGTTCTGTCCATAGAACATATTTAGAACCCCATTCAACCAAAATAATTTTTTTATGATTTTAAATTTTAGTATGAACTGCATTGTTATTCTGAAGATATTTCTGTCGATTCTTTTAATTTTGTTACTTGGTTATGTTCCATTTCTGAAATGTGATGCTCTTATTTTTTTTTCTTTGTGTTTGTGATGTACAGTGTAATGCTGTTTTTTTTCAGGAGAGCATCAGAGGTCTTGCTTTAAAAGCATAGGTCTTCACAGTTCCCCATCCTACACAGTGGCGGCCCGTAAATAATTAGAATATGACGAATGGAACGCAAGTGCATAGTCTCAAGATTTACCACGCTTAACCATATATTTTCCAAAAACGCTGCAGTTCATTATGTCCCCTATAGGGGGCATTAGGCTATTAACTTCATGTGAAGAACGATGTTCTGCTACACTGATAACGTGCACTGCAAGAGATTGGCAACGCGATGCAAATACGACTATAAGTTTCGAAAGTTTCCTTTGTAATTCAATTTTGCATTTAGGGACGCTTCTATAAGGTCAATAAATTTCAGACAAAAGACTTCTCCTGGATCTCTGGAGAACAGAGAGGTTTTAGCAAATATATTCCACTGCTGTGAATATATTTAAGTGACATTTTCTAAGGTGGACATATTTACAGAGCGTTGTATATACTGTATGTTAATTTCCATGGGATTGTGGGTATGACAAGGACTGTTCTGTCTCTGGTTATCAAGTTGCTGATTGTGCTGTACTCACTGACCGAATCTGAATCCGAGTGTGGGCCCAGCTTTTGCAAAATACAATCATTGTTAGGTTGAAAATGAGAAAGGTTTGTTACTTTAGACTGGAATGGGACGTATGAGGATTTTGAGTGAAGTTTTGCTTCTAATGAACAAATGTGTGGAATATCCTGGCACTCGTTCCTAATATTTGCCTGCGCTCGTTCATGTTCTTCAGTGCACATTGGTGTCATTTGTTTTTGACAGAAGCATACATCAATATTCATTATTCTTGCCAAAGATGCGAGAAACATTTGAAACTTATTTTTGTATACATGTGGCAGGCTTGGAATTAAAACTGCTGTACACGCACAGATGAAAGCAATCCTTCCACACAGTTTTAAGAGGAGTAGAACAGCCCAATGCAGGCACCTGCCACATTTCCTTGAAGTTGTGTTTTCTGTCATCATTGAATTCAGTTGCAAATAAATAAAGCATTTCTTTAAAAAACTTTTGCTTGTCGATAATATGGTCTGTTGACATGATTCTGGTTCCACAAAGCAGGATTACTGATTAAGCTGAATTACTGCCCAAAGCATAATGTAAAATGGCTGTTTTACCTACAGTCCAGATTTTGGGAGTCAGAGATTTCCTCAGTGCTGTTATCCAGCTAATTCTATAATCCTGCTTTGTGGAACAGACCACTGATTAAAAACAGTTCCACATCCATGAAGAGTGCTAAGGAAATTATTATGTAAAAATAATTTAATCGACACAAGTCACAATAAAACAGACATCTCAGAAGTCAAAATACACGTATGGATAAAACAAGGTAAAGTCATTTTGAAGAACTATTTAAAAACTGCTTCAGGGTGGTATAGACCATGAAAAAGCACATTATTTTGATCACTAAATTTCACATGATTGTAGCTCCATTGAGGAATATCAAGATATATGTACAGCTCAGTGCACGAAGTGCATTGAGATTATATACTGTATATATATATATATTTAGAATTTAAAACACCGTACATTAACAATTCACCAAAAATCACACATTAACTTAACAAAATTAAGGAAATACAGTTGGATAGTACACTGTACTATTGTAAAACAAAAAAGATTAACTTTGCACAAGAGAAATAATAATATCATCACAATGACATACAATGACACAAAGATTGACACATTCCAAAAGATTCTCTCCTATAAATATCTTTTGGTTTCAAAACAGGTAGTCTTCCAGGAGCTTATTTACACAGCAGGAGTTTTACTACTGTAGGTGGATGACCAGAATGTTTTGGAAATGTGTGACCGTGAGGGCAGAGACTTCTACAGATATGTGCAGAGTTTGATTGGGCCTGGGAGTAGCTACAGGTGTTCGTTCAGGTTGGCTGTCTGTGGCACTATCTACCAGCATCTAATGAGACTGGTTGTCTTAATGATTAGCAACTGGTTTGCACTAATTGTGGATGCCTGTGGGCTAAGCAACAGGTGTCTGTTGATGTTGGTCGTCCATTCAGTTAGCGACAGGTTTGTCTTGATCTTGGAAGTCTGTGGGACTCACAGTGGCTTTGGGTTGAGGTGTGGTGTGGGTGGGATTCGCCACAGGAGGACGCTGAGGTCAGTTGTCAGTGGAATAAGATGCAGACTGGTGTTCAGGCTGGCGGTGTGGGAGTCTGAGGCATCGTGTGAGGTCAGTGGTCAGAGGTCGACATCATTATTTACAGGTAAGTGTTGAGGCTGTCTGAGGTGGCTAACTGCAGGTACTCTGGCTGGAAGTCTCCCACCTGCCCCTCCCTCTCTCTCTTCCTCTGACGAGCCGAGAGCGTCTTTCGCTTCTTCCCGTTGGCGCTCGGCGGACGTGTCTCCAGAATAGACTGGATCATCTCTGCCAGCTGCAGGCGCTGGAAGTTCTCTCTGTCAAACCAGAAGGAAGGATGGATGGATGGTGATCATACTCATGATTTCTTCGGCAGAATCTGCTAAAGCATTTTGATAAACATCTGTGATGTTCTACATCAGGGGCTCTCAACCTTATCTAAAAAGGGCTGGTGTGGGTCCAGACTTCCATTCCAACCAAGCAGTAGCACAACAGACACTTCTACTCAAACTGTACAGTCTTCTGCTAAAGACATTGATTGGATAACACATCTAAATACTAGAATGAAATGGGTAACTGCTAGGTTTGGATAAAAGCCTGTTTCCTTAACAGCTCTTGATAATCCCTGTATTAAAGTATTTATGTACCTGTAATAACTTGACAAGTGAAAAATGAGTGGCGTAGTGAGAGAGTATATCGTTTGCGGGAGGGCTGGGAGAGACGCGAGCCCAGCGGTGGGGGTGGAGACTCACGCTGTCGGGGGGGTTGGCAGGTTGTAATCCTGCCCTGTGACTCCAGTCAGCCAGTAAGTGATCTCTGTACCTTTTCCCTGAAACATAAAGCGTTCACTGCAGATGAGCCCGGTGCTCTGTGAGCCCCGCTGATGTCCCCCCCAACACACACGCTCTGAGCCCCATGCTAACCTTCAGGTAGGTCTCTCCTCGCCTCTCAAACTCAAACTTGCAGTCTGTCCTCTGGAGGATACTGACGGTGGGCTGAGATATGTGTATCCGCAGCGCTTAAGGGAGAACCAAAGAGAGATAACAGAGGACGATTCTCAGCGAAGCGGTTCAGATTTGTGTTTTGTCTGTAATGAAGTGGTTCAGATGGGTGTTTTGTCTGTAGTGCAGCGGTACAGATGGGTGTTTGTCCGTAGTGTGACTTACGCAGGCCAGTAGACTCCATGCGTGAGGCCGTGTTCACCGTGTCTCCAAACAAGCAGTACCGAGGCATCTTGCTCCCCACCACTCCCGCTGCACATGGACCTACACACACATGCGCACGCACACACACAAACAAAACAAAAACACACACAGAGCAGTAATCTTAGAGTTGTGAGTTCCTACTCAGCAACAGACACAAACCCGGTTCCTGGAGTGCCAAAATCCTGTAGGTCTTATTTCTGACCCTAATTTTGCACACCTGATTCCGCTTATTAACACCTGAACAAAATCCCTGACTGGTGAATGACCTGTTTCTTAGGGATGAATTGACAACCAACAGGATGGTTGATTTGCAAGAACAGGGTTGATGACCGCTGACTTGAAGAGTAGAGTGTGTGTGTGTGTGTGTGTGTGTGTGTGTGCGTGCATGTACAGTGGGCCTAGCCCTAGGTACCAGAGTGCACTCCGATGCGTATCCACACGGGCAGCCCCGGTAGGTGCTGGAGCTGAAAGGTGCCCATGAAGGCCAGGATATCCAGTGCCATCCGACAGATGTCCACCGCATGCCGGTTACCGTTCCGCCGCGGCAGCCCCGACACCACCATGTAGGCATCGCCAATTGTCTCCACCTGTAAATACAACCCAATACTCCAATAAAGACTACAAAGTAAATAGCATTGCAGTTACTTAGCTGACGCTTTTATTCTAAAGGACTTACAGTTGATTAGACTAAGCAGGGGTCAGCCTTGGTCAAGGGCTTTGCTGAAGTGCCCACCTTCCATGCTGATCATATTGAGGCTACATTGGGGCTTGTACCACCATCCCTCAGAGTGGTAGTCAAACATTTTCGGACACCCCGCACTATAAACGAAAGCCTCACTTCACTGCTTCGATGTCTATAGCAGCCTTCACTTGCGTAATAACTCTAACCTTCCATTACAATCCAAAACCTCCATTGTAACTCAAACCCTCCATAAAATTGTTAAACTGTAAATGACCCTGAACGATCCTGAACTTCCAAGGCAGCGCAAGACCTTCCAAAACAATCCAAACCTTTGATAACAACCAGAAGCTTCTTCTTAAAGAGTTTCCAACAAAAACACAAACTAGAACACAAAACGCAAACAAGCCCTGAATCCACGAAAAGTGAGTAGTTGGGGGAGCAATTAAGTAACTGGTTCAGATGTTAGTGTTACTAAACAATGACTTGACAAAGACAGAACAGTCTTCCACATTGTTCAGGAGCATCTAACTCAGGAACTACTGATTGACCAAAGTCGCTACTGAGCGAAAATGAGAAACAGCATGCTGAGGGGACCTTATAGACGTCATGGTTGTCGAGGATCCTGTCGAAGTTCTTGTAGATGTCATTGAGCATGTCCACCACTTCCATAGGGGTGCTGTACTGGCACAGCGTGGTGAAGCCCACGATGTCGCTGAAGTAGATGGTCACCTCATCAAACAGCTCTGGCTCCACACTACCCGTCTCCTTCAAGGAGCGAACCACTGGTCTGTGTGCAGGTGACACCACATTAGCACGTTAGCATGGGAAAACTAAGCTCACAAAAACATTTGGGCAGAGGAACATTCACATTTTAGCACAGTATCACGCTAAAACCTTAAATACACAAACATATAAGAGTACAGTGCCCCAATTGCACCCACTCCATTCAGATACTGGGAGAACTGGGGCACGAGGAGAATTAAATTATATTAGCACAGCAACACATCTCATACTGAAAGCACGCACACGTTAGCAAAGTGGCACACTCGTATCAGGAAATGATCACACTGCCACCTTTACCACGCTAGCATGATAGCACACCCGAGGTGCACTGGCGCTGACCTGGGCAGCAGCATGAAATTGAGCTGGTCAGCACGATCCCTCTCGGCCTTGTACAGGGCTGTCCTCTGCTCCACCAGGTTCTCCAGGTTACGCGAGTAGATCTGCAGCCGACGGATCAGGTTATCCATGTAGCTTTCGTTAGCCTGGTCGCTCAGGTTGCTGGAAAACACCGGCACGCGAGAGCTAGCTAGCATCAGAGGGAATGGGTGGGAACTGGGGGCGGCACTTCCTGCTCTGTGAAGAAATAATAGAATGATTACAATCCTCAGAATAAGAGGATTTTGGCTGTGAGTGTCCATGGCAGTGAATACCTGTGGCAGATTACCAGAGTTCTAGGGACCTCTACTTGGGGCACATCAGCTGGATCCAGGAACGTGTTGTGAACCACAAATTAGGGATGCACACATCCAACTCTCCCTGTCCCGATACCAATACTGATACCTGAGCTTCATGTTTTGGTCCATACTGAGTAACGATTCAATACCAGCGTTTCATTTATGAGCTGTATGCTTCACTGCGTGAAAGACTGGTACCATTCTTTTAGGTGTAAGGCAGCATAAGGCTTGACTTAAATATTGCATTCCTGACTTTGTAAAAGACTCCATGACAAATAAATACATCGAAATAAATGTATTGATTTGTTATTGATTATAATAATGGTACCCGATACCAGATCAGCCCACACTGTCACTTATACCTGATCCAACTATTTGAGTCAGTATCAGAACAATATTTGATATCAGTATTGGCATCAGTGCATTTCAACCACAAACCTGATGTTTCTGGTCAAGCCCAAGACGGGTGTGCCCCAAGGAGAGGTTTGGGAACAATTGGTCAGTGGAGAAGATGTCCCAGCTGCTACATTATAAGTGAATAAATCACATGCTTCTCAGCAACAGGAGGTCTACGGTCCAGGGATCAGAAGGTAAAAGTCCAGTTGTCTCCTTTCAATATTAACAAAAAAACTCAGCCAGCCTATGCTATTAATTGATTCCACCCAGTGTGCCAAGTTCTCTGAAACTACTGGGGGTGACAAAGTTCCTTACAATAAAACAATAAATCGTCCGCGCCACCTGCCTTAGTTATTTTTATTGATCATCATGGTAAGTGCTGGCAGGCACTAAGTGGGACACACATTCACGGGGGTCAACTAAATTCCAACCCTTAGTTCCACCATCAGGCTGAATAATTACACCTAAGCAATAACTCATTGTGGCAGGAATGAAATAATTTGGAGGAATTTGACTTCCTGAGCCTGGAATTATAGCCTCTGCTAAGCAGCGCGATGGCTGCAAGTCTACCTGAAGATCTTGCCCAAGCAGCCCTCGATCTTCTTGAAGTCGGGCCTCTTTTCAGGGTCTTCATCCCAGCAGTTTTTTATGAGAGAGTACACCTGAGACACACAGAGACACGGACTCAGGTACACGTGACAGCAAACATGACATAGGCCAGACGGCAAATACACAGCACACACAGTGTGTCGGTCAACGTGCATTACATTACAGTTAGTTTGACTGAGCGGGACCTGTGGAATAAGGAAGCATCACCCCCCAATTCTGTATCTACACCTCGCGACCTTAGAATTACAGGGTTCTAACTGACCTGTTGGTCAAAATTGAGTTCACTACTGCACATAATTGTAATAAATAGTTCTATCTAATGATTACGTATGGGTATTCAATTCATTTGTTAAAGTGGGTTCAGATCAGAATTACAAAGTTCCAGTTCCCTAAAGCCTGCCCCAGACAGTGCAACTTTGCCTGAGGCAAGTGACACGCGTGTATACTGCATCAGGCAATGTTGCACCGTGTGGGGATGGTTTTTGCTGCGTAACTTCCTCGCGTGACAGTGCAGCGGCGTATCTAGCATGCTAGATATTTTTGCGTAACGCGAGGAAGTTACTCACCGTGTGGGGGCTACCTGCTGCAATGTTACACGTGCTCAACCAATCACAGCGTGCAGACTCGTCATATGATGTGCAGACGAGTCACATGATACAGAAAAATGGCGGCACCCTCTGAAACTGTAACAGACGTCCTGGACTGCGTTCCAATCCGAAATAAGATACTCCCTTCACTTCTTCCCTCCACTCGAGTGGGCCCTCCGAATGACGTAACAGGCGAGTAAGCCCTTCCCGAGCAAGGGACGGCAATGGAGGGAACTTCGGGGGAGGGCTGTGGGAAATCGGATTGGAACGACCCTCGCCGCGTTTCTTCCGCGCTTTGACATTTGTCAACAAGCCAACGGGAAGTTTGTGTTGCCATGAAGCCGACTGAGTTAGTTGCCTGTACGTTTTACCTTTTACAGTTCACGTGGACTCTGTATCTCATGTTTATGGCAAGAGGAAGACGGCGTGCTCGTCTGATTGGTGCGGCACTTGCGACTATTTTATGGGAAAATAAAGCTGCTTTCACACCGGACGCGAAACGAACTTTTCGCAGGACAGATTACATTCAAGTCAATGCAAAGACGCGAATACACGCGTTTTGCGTGTATTCGCGTCTTTGCATTGACTTTGAATGTAATCTGTCGCAAAAAATTCGCTTTCGGCCCAGTGTGAAACTGCTTTAAGTTCGCAACAGTCCTCGCGGATACTATAGGCTAACTACAGCAAAAATGAACGTAAAGTTACATGCTAAAAAATAATGCGAAACCGATGCCCCTCACCCCCAAACTTCGCTATTTGCATATAACTCGGTAATTTCCCTGCCATAATTCCTCCTTTTGCCGGCAGAGAAAAATGGCGGACGTTTTTTTTTTTTTTTTTTTTACCGAGGAAGTGAGCAAAGCATTCTGGGCAATATCAAAGCTGGGAGGGATGTTCGTTGTTGGCTTCGTTTGAGGGAGGATAATCGAGGGCTTGAGCAAATGAAAATGCGCCCTTCCCTCCGCAAAACTGGATTGGAACGACCCTACAGGGGCAGCCATCTTACATCCGGGATTTTTTGGGGATTCCCCCCTCGATTGGAGGGCGAGTGAACATGACGAAGCAAGCATTTTTTCAGATTGGAACGCAGCCCTGGCCGAGAATAAATTAGTTTAATTGTGGCCATTTTCTGTATCATGTGACTCATCTACATCATATGACCGGTCTGCACGTTGTGATTGGTCGAGCACGTGTAACATTGCAGCAGGTAGCCCCCCCACGGTGAGTAGCTTGCTCGCATCATGCAAAAATATCTGGCATGCTAGATACGCTGCTGCACTGTCACGCGAGAAGTTACGCAGCAAAAACTATCCCCAAACGGTGTAACATTGCCTGATGCAGTATACACGCGCGTCACTTGCCTCAGGCAAAGTTGCACCGTCTGGGGCAGGCTTAAGTGTACACTGAGAGACCAAACTGTACCAGCAAATTCCTCAAAACTTTGTAGATGTTAGTAAGAACCCTGTGATTCTAAGACCTCGACCTGGCTATCTCCACCACCCCCTTCCATTGCTATCATTTGAATTTCCCTCCAAAACCCCCTGCAAGTCCAATCAACAAGGACTCTGCACTGTAAGGTACAGCCCACTTTATTCTGGTGCAGTGCCCATTCTGTGGCTCTCTTTTCTGGTACCAGAAACAGACATCAGCAGTGTTTTTGTTTGTGACTGTTGCTCAATTATTTCCAAACAGTTTGACTACTGAAAGAAACTAGATAACAGACTATCCGCTTCATCATTCGGTTCCACGACCAACCAAATAGACCTTGGAGCTCGGTGGGATTAAAGATCTCGTTCAAGGTCCCAAAAGCTGCAGATATCATTCTGTGATAGCCCTGTGGCTTGCGTCATTGACCAGATTCCTGGTCTCCATGATAAACAGCTAGCCACAAGGCCAGGGGTTCAAATCTCATCAAGAAAAGGCTAACGTGGGTGCAGGCTTTCTTTCCACCCAAGCAGTTCCTGACCTGAAACTACTGCCAAAGATCTGTGGCAAAGAATCGAGGGGTTGTTTTGGAGGAGTGTAAGGTTGAGAAACTCTGCACAAGACAATAAGCCACCCTCCCCTTCCCGATACACTTAGGGTGCAGGAACAGACAGCTAATGTACAGACTAACACACACTGCTCACACATGAAACTCTACTTTGCATACACACGCTGAGCATACATGTATTTTCTCTTGTACAACAGCGTCTTCAACAAGATTATTTCCTCAACCCTGGACTTGAGCCAAAAAGAATTGAAACAAATGAGAATAATTGTAAAACAATCCAAGACATTTCTTTCATAGAGGAGTAACATTCTCTTCGGTAGGTGAAAATCTGATTAACAGCTCGCTCCTATTGTTGTTATTGTTACATTAGCTTTACCGTAGCGGCTAAAGAGCTTACTCATTATCATTCACAAACTATTTAAGATATGACTGTAAAGCACATGACACAGACCCTTAGCATTTTTATAAACAGGACAATCTATAGTCTAGTATCTGAGGTGTTCTTCCGGAACTCAGCTGGTTGTCATAAGTGTAGCTTTGTGGGAGAAGCACTAGGAACAGCTCCGTATCTTGTAGGAGGCTAGCACATTAGACTAAAAAGGTTGTGAGTTCAAGGCGCAGCATAACATTAGTAATATCAATGTTGCTGTCGGGCCTTTGAGCAAGGCCCTTAACCCCACATTGCTTCCTTGGATCCAGAAGTCCGACCCTGTTTAGTCTCTATTTGACAATAACGTAATACGGTATTTTTATTATCTCCAGTTATGGGGTCATTGCAGCCCTGTTACGGTAGTTGACAGCAGTGGACATAGCAACAGTACAAAAACAAGTCATTTGAATGTGAAGAACAAAGTGACATTATTAGAAGGGGGAAAAATAACAGGCTTCAAACTCATACCTCCAGCCTGTCTCCAGCTTTCTGGAAGTTCAGATCTGGCCTGAGGACGCGGGTGGGCGACTCTGGGTACTGCAGTCTGTACAGCTTTTCTGTGGAGAATCAGAGGTGCGGGGAGGGGGACAGTCTGACATTGATGCCGTACAGGTGGGATGCACCCCAAGAAACTTGAGGATGGCGTCAATAAGCAAGCAAAATATGTTATATTCGTCTACAAGTACTAGTTATCACCAGCAGGGGGCATCAGCTCTTTGCATTATCTATTCCACACTGTGATGCTGAGCAGTTACTGTATAAATAAACTGTTCCAAATTGCTACAGTTAACATGATCACACCATGACTTAGCAGGGACTAACTGGTGAAGGCCGGCAGAGGATTCCACTGACATAACATTAAATAACGTAATGGAGGGACAAGAACAGATCATTTAGCCCAACGAAGTTTTTCATTTGTCCAAGTACTTGAGATACTTGAGAGTTCCAGCCACAACTACATGACCCACAATGTTTATTCTGCACTGCGGCCTCTCTCTCTGTGAAGAATGCACTTTCCTAATAACCGTGCGATAGCGCCTCCTGCGGGTGCACACCATCACACTCAGTACTGCGCACTGGGTCCTCACCCTCCCGATCGGAACAGGCCTCAGTGTAGAAGGTGCTCTTCCTCTGAATGATCTCCTGACAGATGACGGCAAAGCTGTACACGTCCCCCTTCTGAGAGATCCCTTCCGTCCGCAGGTGCTCCGGAGCCGTCCACAGGTCTGAGACAATCATGGAGAGGAGATTGGGATAAAGGAGGGGCCTATAGTCTAGCCTTAAAATTAACCTTCTGGGGTGATTTGCCCTGGCTATGTCTACCCATCTGGAAGATGCTCCAGTTAAATCAGGGGTGCTCACTCTTATCAAGAAAGAGCCAATGTCGGTGCAGGCTTTTATTCCAAACAAGCAGTTTCACACATAATTCTAGAAATCAACCCATAGTCTTTCGGAGCATTCAGCTGACGCAGTTGTCTTCAGACAGATTAATCTTTTGGTTGTGGGTAAATTACAGTGAATGACGGGAACTGATTGCAAGCCAAATTGTTTGATTGGCTAAGACATTTGGCCACATTACGGTCATGAGATGATCACATACACCTCTGAACTCTCTCGAGATCAAGCTGGACACACAGTCGAGCGCAACTCCACAAAGACAACTGCGGCAGTCTAGCTGACCATGTGGCTTCACCCTCATTGCTAAGAAGCTGAACCCTGAAAACCCTATTCAGAAAAATAGCTTCTCAATCTTCCAAACATATGGATGGGAAAATCCCTCGCTTCATAAAACAGATTAACCTGGCTGTGCATGGTGCCCTCTGTGCTTGCGGGAACTGGTGTAGTGTACAAATCGAACGGCAATAAATCGTTGGACATTCATTCTAAAGACGTTTTTCATGGGCAGCATCTCAATGCACAAAAACATACGTCAACATTACCAGCTGCTGCTCCTGTGCAGGCCACTGCCTTAAAAGCAGACAATCTGACTGATTCCGAAATCTGTGTGTGCTTTTTTGGTGCCAATGCGTTATGAGGTCCCCTCAACATCCAGCATTATTTTTTTCTCTCGTTCGTTAACCCTATAATGCTAACATAATGCTTTAATTATAATCTTGTTCCTGAGGTGTAGTGAACTACCCCGTAAAGAGACCTTACTAGTTGCGTTTTATTTCAGCTCAGTGTGCCCAGGATGATAGTTTTCAAAAGACATAGTTGAGGCAAAATAACATTATCCCATTTTCCATTCCCCACTTATCAGCCGAGTTGGAGGTTAAATTTTCCATTGTCATTGAGTATTAACTTTTACATCACGAGCTATCATAAAGTCTTGATAAGATGCATACGACAGAGGCAAATGGAGCTTTGACGTAAATTCTGATAGGCCACAGAGTCAAGTTTGCTTAACACAGAGGAGGTGCTACCTGCTGGAGAGTCACCTGAGTGCATTTGACTGTCGTCTGACTTTGCTGTGGAATGATCAGGACTCGGAGTAGCCAGTCCAGGTAGCAATGGAATTTTTATGATCAAGCAGGTCATACTCAACCTTGTTTGTAAATAAATTAATATCATATTTGCATTACCTTTCCAAATCTCCATGTTTTCCCCATAATTTGGCAGCAATGTTTCTGAATAATTGTACATGCACTAGTACCCTAGTTTGGGTAGAATTATGATTGCTATGTGTTTGCTTGGCTAGTAAGCCTAGGGTTGCTTGCCAACATCAAGCTCAAGTCCTCAAAGTTTGGCTTATCTTGCGCACGCTCAGCAATGCCATGGTGCGGCGATATGTTGCTGATACTTCACCAATATTTACCCCACGTCAGCAAACTAGCTTGTGCTGTGGTCATCTGCCCATCATTTTATTCAAAATTGCTTTGCCTCTGCCTGCTAGAATGTCCTACAGCCTCTAACTGTGCTAGCTGGTTAACCCAGAAACCACAAATACGAGACCACATGGTCTCTGGCTCCAAAGGCACTCTGTCATTAGCCTCTAGTCTTTGGGTTATGCCTATATCATTGGTTTTTGGGGAATTCTAGCAGCTTTCTCAGCTTTCAGATTCATGAATGTTCTTTATATTTTGCAATCATGGTATTTTTATTGTTATATCAACTTTATTAAGTACACAACATTATCTCATGGTATATCCCCAGCACTGCTTCCACCTGCTGCTCTCCACTAATTGCCTGGTTTTGTGTTCCCTCCATGTCTGCGGTGGGGCCCTGCCCTGAGCATGCTGCTGCTGGTCTTCGCCATCATCGCCATCTGACCCTCTGCCCAAGTGCTGCCATTGGAGCGGTCTGGTCCATGGCGTCTATCCAGCGAACTACAAATCGTGGACTGCTTGTCAAACAGACTGTTTTGCATTATGGCAACCATGAAATCATACCCTGGGCCGGTCAGAGGAGGATGGACTACCCCTCCTAAGCCTGGTTCCTCCCAAGGTTTCTTCCAATTTTGAGCCACATAGGGAGTATTTCCTTGCCGCTGTTGCCACTGGCTTGCTTTTGAGGAGATTCAGGCCAGGGTTCACTGAAGTGCATAGTGGCAATATTTTATTTTATTTTTTTTAATGTGCCAATTCTGATGAAACAAAAGGCTTCTCTCGTATTAGGTTAAAGCAAATGACAACATGGAGGTTGTCTCTCTCAAAGTCACTCTACATTCTTCACATTCATCTTTGCACTCACTACTGGCTCATGCGCCGCATGGAATGTCTTCCTTTCACATAGGCAGGTCGTCCAGTGACACTGCATAGCTAATGCCAACTCATCCACCACTACACAACTCATGATAAAGGTTCCAAATTTCTCTTTCAAACAATTGTACCCGCCATCAGGCTGTCTCTACTCAGTACACGCTACAGCATTTTTCTCTCGAATCAGCTTCAACTGAAATTCTGACAGCCACTGGGACGTCACACATAGTACATATCACATCATGACATAAGTGGCGAGAACAGACCGTTCAGCCCAGCTAAGCTCACCATTTACATATCTCTAAAGTTTATCTAACACTTCAGACATGAGTTCACTAAGTGGTTCATATAGTATATTTCTCTTGTATTGGCATCAAAAAAATCAATCCAGCAGCAAGGTTATCACTACACATGGCACACATCATATAGTATATTTCTCTTATATTGGCATCAGGAGAAATTGTGCCAGCCGCCGGGTTGACACCACACATGGTACACTTCATACAGTATATTTCTCTTGCATTGACTTCAAGATAAATCATGCCAGCCGCCGGTTTGCCACTACACATTGAACGCTTCATAATTTATTCTGCGTTCAAATTAGCCTATGCCTGGCATGGTTCTGTTTTGCTGTAGGCTCTGTTCTATGGAGGGGGGTTTAGTAGCAGCTCCTTGCCTTCATTTTCCACGCTTGGATGGGCAGGGATCTCTCAGAACTGAGCCATGCCACCAAACCCAACGTCCGCTTGTATGCTTATGTGCCTGTGTGCTTTCAATAAATTCTCTTTTTAACAAAGCAGTCCTATCAGAAATGGTAAGTTGCTCTGCTTGCTAGATTTAAATTATTTCCATGATATAATTACTTTTCATGGTTATCTGTCAACTACAATTGTAAAAGCTAACTTGTGGCTTTTGCCTGAATCGTCTATTCTCCCTGGTATTGAACATGACCACCAGATGCACTGATATTCCAAGAGAAATAGCGCAAACACTTCTTATATCCAAAATTTTCATTAATTTGCTAGTGGACTGATTGGAAATAGCGACATTTGTAAAACTCCATGCCACTTCTGTGGAATTACAGTAATATACTTTGAGCAGCTCTTAGCAGCAGTGATTCCTGGCCATCTGAGGCAGTTTCCTCAGCCTTCAGTAGCAGTAGGTCTTGGTCATCTGAGACAATTTCTTTAGCCTCCAGTGGCAATAGGTCCTGGTCATTTGGGACAGATTTGAGTGATGAGTGTTTGAATGCATATAATTTGCATGCTTTGATGTTTTTTTTTTTTTGCTTTGTCATATAGCTAACCTTCAAAGGAATGGAATTTGTAAGTAAATAAAAGAACTCCACACTTGTATGGTGAATGCATGTATCTTCGCATTTATACAATTTTCTTGCATGCATGTTTCCTTGTGTCACATGACTATTTATCCTAAGAAAATACATAGGCATTTTTAAATGAACAAGCCAGTTTGCTTACAGGAGAGGTAGAGAATTGTCCCTAATCTTCGATTTTTTTGTTATCTCATTGATGCAGTGAATGCACTTTCTGTTTAAGTCCTTGATTAGTAAATTTTGGAGTGTAACAGCAAGGTTGGCAAGAAAACCTTCATCTACACTGGTCCTTCTGGGATAAGGGCGAGCAGGCCTACTCCTGAGTTACACGTTTCAGTGAATGAATGGAGATGGAGGATGGGGAAATAAAGGAGTGCTAGAGAAGTCATCATGCTGAGCCCATTTTGATAAGTGCAATATTTTCTTGTCTCCCTCAAGTACAACTATGATGAAATGCACATTCTGCCAAATCCGCAGAGTGACAGAGCAATAAACTAAGCTGTGACATTGACCCAATTACCCTGTGATAGGATTACAAAAAATTCCAGTGTTTCACAGGAACCTGGCAGCTCCCACATTTCTGTGTCCAGACTAAAAACTGGAGATTTGATGAAATTACCTGAGAATTCAACAAGTCATTTCGAATTTATGCCTCACACCGATGTTCATGCACACATACGCAACAGTACACACACACACTCATGCCCACTAAACAGTATACACACATTTGCACAAACATTCACATGCTCACACATACACACAAGCTCACCAAAGAGAGCACACGTACGCACACACACACACACACACACACACACACAAACTCCCCAAAGAGAACACACATGCACAAACATGCACAGGCTCACACACAAATACACACAAATGCATACACATGCACATACACACACGCATACATTCACACGAACTTGCACATACTCAAGTACAGACACACACACACACACACACACACACACACACACAAGCACATGTGCGCACGCTCACAAACACACACACACACACACACACACACACATACACACACACACACACACACACACACACTCACACACAAGTCCGTGCAGCTATCCTTGTTAGGAAATTGCATTGACTTCTATTCATTATGGACAGCCTAACCCTAACCTTAACCAAATCATACCTGACCTTTACCTTAACAAAACCTCAATTCACACCTGACCCCTAACCTCAACCATGACCTCAGAAATTACGTTTTGCTGCATTAGGACCAGGCTTTGGTCCCCATTAGGACTACTGGTCCCGACTAGGTCAGTGTTTATACTGGAAAAGGTCCCCAATAGGTAACAAAAACGTGAAAACACACACACACACACACACACACACACACACACACACAAACACAATTTTTTTTAAAAAAAGGGAACAGAATGTGCCTCACCTCTGCCCGGCCGTAGGATGGTGTTGCAGCCGAAGTCGGTGATTTTCACCACCATGCGGTTGTCCACCACGCAGTTGGTGGACTTGAGTCGGCCGTGCACTTGGATATTACTGGAGTGGAGGTAGGACATGCCCTGGGAGACATTATATTACAGTAATTCAGCTGACATTTTACAGTTTTTGCCAATTGCTAGCACACTAAAAGTGAATGCTTGAACAAAAGAATCAAAACCTTATGTTTTGTAACCATGCCTTAAACAAAGGCACCAAAAGTATAAACACATTTTCTACCTTGCACTTTGTTTGCAAATCTGCAACACACTTCTTGCAAAACACTAAACACGGTTTCTTATATTAGACACTTAATTCAATAATGAAAGCTCTTGCAATCATAGAGAAAACGCTTCCCACATCGGCAATACTCACACACACACATGAAAACACTTGTCCACTAATTGAAAACCAATTATTCTTTTAGCTTGAGCACTATAAATAGACTTAAGGTAAGTGCACCTCTTGCGAGAACTTTGCAAAAATGGAGGCCGGAAGAGGAAGAGGAAGAGGAAGAGGTCAAGGTCAACGTCGAGGTTGGGGACAAGGACAAGGTCAATGTCGAAGAAACATTTCGGATGAAATTAGGGCCACTTTAGTGGACCATGTAATAAACCATGGCCTGACGATTAGGGAGGCTGGAGAACGGGTTCAGCCCAACCTCAGTCGCTACACTGTACCATCGATAATACGGACATTTAGATTGGAGAACAGGCATGTCTTCAGCTCTCTACTATACCTACATAATTGTTGCAAATGCCCTAATACTGCACCAATACAATGTATTCCAACAATTTTTGGTGTTACTGTGTGTACAGCATGTAAAAGTAACCTCATTTTCTACAGAACTGCCAGACGTCTTCCTGAAGGTGGAAGGCGACGTCTGTTCACCCATGAACAAGAACAGGCCATTGCCAATATAGTGTTGGCAAACAACACCATCCGCTTGCATCAATTACAAGAGCAAATTTTTGCAGATGAAACGACATTCCAAAATATCAATCATGTCAGCACTTCAACCCTCTGCTGCACCTTGCGTCAACAACATCTCACAATGAAGCAGCTGTACAGGGTTCCATTCGAGAGGAACAGCATCCGAGTCAAAGACCTTCGCTATGACTACGTCCAAGTAAGGGTCACTGTTCTATACTGGAATATAGTAAAGGCAGTAGATAGTGTCCTGCTGCATAAATTCAGATAAATCAGGATGCTGGAGGGTGGTGTTTCTATGGGGGCACTTGCCATGCTTGTAGCTTGTACTGTTGTTTTGACTAATGTCTAACCCAATCCACCCCCTACCTTCATCCTTTGCTGAAAGTGACATTGAATTGTGTTTTGAATTGCACATTGACTGCATGCTTCTTCTATTGTAGAGAGTCCTGGACATCGATGCAGCTGCACAGCCTCATGAGTTTATTTTCATTGAAGCTGGATTCAATCTTGCGAAAACCAGGCGCCGTGGCCGAAATATAATTGGACAAAGAGCCATTGTGAATGTCCCTGGGCAGCGTGGGGGAAATCTCACCATGTGTGCTGCCATTAGCCTGCAAGGAGTCCTCCATCACCATGCCACCCTCGGTCCCTACAATACTGCGCACATCATTACATTTCTGGATGGACTACATGATGCAGTTGTGCAGGATGGACCAGAGCAGCCCAGGTTTGTTGTCATCTGGGACAACGTTAGTTTCCACCGGGCTGCACTGGTCCGGGACTGGTTCACCACCCACAATCACTTCTTGGTTGTATACTTGCCCCCCTTACTCCCCATTTCTCAATCCGATTGAGGAATTCTTCTCCGCTTGGCGTTGGAAAGTGTACGACCGCCAACCCCATACCCAAATGTCTCTTCTTCAAGCAATGGAGGAGGCATGCGGAGATATTGAGGTGGGGTAGGTGCAGGGATGGATACGGCATGCAAGAAGATTTTCCCCCCGTTGTCTTGCAAGAGATAACATTGCATGTGATGTGAATGAGGTGATGTGGCCGGATCCCAACAGAAGGCAGGATCCATGAACAGTCTCTTGCAATTTTTTTTTTTTTTTTGCTAACTGTTGCACTGTAATGTTACTAAAAAGTTTTCAGTTTCTTTACAGCACATATTTTGCACATGGATTCCTGTACTGTCATTCTGCTCTTTGTTTTTGTTGTAAAACCTGCAATGGCAACAAATAAAAGCTGTTCATTTTCCCTGAAGCCTTTCTACTTTCGTGTTTTATCAATGCAAGTAAATATACTACACAGGAACAATCACAGAACCCTGTATGAGAAAATTTAAAAGGTATACAAAGTACTAAAGACAACAGTGCTTTCTATAAAGCATACATGTGTGTTGTCCTTGGTTTGAACGTAATTCAAATGGTGAATGTGTTTATCACTTTGCCACAAAAAATGCCATTTTGAAAAAGGATTGTTAGGTTTTGATTGCATGGTTTCATGTTGACATAGAAGTGAGATGTTTATCTCTAAGTGTTGTGTCCGGTTTGCTTGTGTGTAGAGTTTTGACATGATGAGCCAAATTCTTCAACTTGTGTGTTAGCAATTGGCAAAAACTGTAAACAGGCAATATCTCCCATAACTATTGATTGAGCTGAACTGCTCTCCAGCACCACAATACATGATCCCCATCGGTTATGAACATTTTTTAAAAAACGGCATAGTCACTGTGTTAATTTGCCGACACAATGGATGACACAAACTCAGTGATAAAAAATCCCCGCTCACCTTAGCAATGTCGTACATGACGAAGATCTTGAACTCCCAATCCATGAAGCTTTCCTCAGGGTACGAGACCTTGTCATTCAGGACATACTGCACAGCAAAGATAATACAGTCCATATGTACGTGTGCAGAAGTATTTGTAGGTGTTTTCGCCTGCGTGTGAATGTGCATGTCTGCACAGTGCATGTGCGTGTATATTCTGTTCATGTGTGCTGCCTGCACAGCATATGTGCGCGCATATTATGTTCATGTGCACATATGCGAGCTCAGCATGCATATGAGTGTGTGTGTGCGTGTGCGTGTGTGTGTGTGCATGCAGGAGTTTGTGTATGTGTGTGCACCTGAGTGATTGTACAGGGGTGTGAGTATATTATGTTCGTGTGACCATACATAAACACTGCATTTATGTGTGTGTGTGTGTGTGTGCAGGCATGTAAGCCATTGAGCCATCTTACCCTAAGAGATCCCCTCTCTCCATACTCAAACACTCCAAACACTTCTTGCTCAAACTTCACCGTGCCGTAGAACTTGGTTAGGTTGTAGTAATCAATTGCCAGGAGCTTAAGGGAACACAGGCAGAGACAGAGACAAGATAAAATGGAAATACTTCGCTCTGTCACAGGGATCACCTAATCTGGCCTTCAATCCAAATCCAGCTCAGGGTTTCTCTCCTCCAGGTAATTAACTTATCGGCAGAACAATTAGTGCCTCTGATTGGCCAGTCTTTATGCCTGACTCCCAGGTAACAGGAGGGCGGAAAACAAGCAGTTCTTGGACTTGATGATCCCAGCTCCACTGAATGACCGTATACTCTAAACATTTTAAGTATTCACATCTCTGCAGAGGTTAAGCATGAGGCTCAGTTGTTGCTGACTGCAGTATACCACCAAATGCTGTGCCAGCTTTTTTCACCAGGCATGGAAAGATGACAAGTTCATGTGAGCAACTGAGGCACAGTATCGCTCTATAGCCACAAAATGTAAAGGTGCCAACTAAATGGCACACAAAAAATTGGTAATCAAATTTGAAATTTCTCTTGTAATCAAAATCTTTCACAAACTGCCAAGCAGCAGAATATTGTTAGCGGTTTTAGGCCTTTAAATGTTAAGAGCTGTCCCCCTTGCTGTTTATGGTGAAGTATCTGGGCTGGGCATTTAGCAGTATATCGGACCAGGCATCGGAAGGGCTTGCCTCTCCAAAGCTGCACGGGACTCAAACAAGCACCACCGTCAGAGCAGTGCACACACAGGACAGCCCTGCAAAAAATGTTCTATAGGACTTCTATGGAATTCTATAGAATTCCATAGAACATCAATGGAACTCTATAGAACCTTTTAGTAGAACAGCATGTTCTATAGGATTTTCTGTGTGTTCTATAGGATGCTCTGCAATGCTCTGTCGAAGGGTCAATTTACCTTATGTGTACCCGGGTTCAAGAAGAGAGAGACCGGACTAATGGTGCGAAAATGTGCGATATGCAGTGATATCCACTATACTGAAGTAGCAAGGAAATCTTGTCCCTTTTAACTTTAAGGTGTGCTTAAGCACATGGGGTACCAGGCACATACCAACTCATTGATTCTCTGATCAGACGATTGATTGACTGACTGACCGCAGAACTTAGCTTATTTCAGTTACGGTATATGAAGACCTCTTTCCATTTCGTCGGCAGCAATTCAACAAGAGTCATCAGAAGATGACATATCCCCCCGGCCCCTGATTATTTGCGAAAGTCATGTCAATCCTACACCTTCAAAGAAATTCAAACAACAATGTTGAGGTGATTTTCCTCTGGAATTATCTAGAAGTATGTACTGGCAACATCTACCAAAGACTATGAACCACATGTTGACAAAGGCAATAATAAAACAAGAGTCATTAATGAACAGTGTTTTAGTTCTGCTCTGGAAACAAACCCAGCCCTGCGACTGAGTCGAAATCCATCTCGCTTCCATGGAAAGGGAAAAAAAAGAAAATTTCAGAAATTTGAAAATATGAAAAGGCACCACTTCAGTACTTGGGTAATGCACATACAAAGTTTCAGAAAGATATAATGAACGGTTTTTGAGTTCTGCTCCGGAAACGAACCCATCTCTGTACAGAGTCCAAATCCAACTTGTTTCCATGGAAACGGAACAAAAAAATTTTCAGAAATCTGAAAATACCAAAAGGCACCACTTCAGTATGTGAGCAATACACATGCAAAGTTTCAGAAAGATATAATGAACGGTTTTTGAGTTGCGCTCCGGAAACGAACCTATCTCTGTACAGAGTCCAAATGCAACTGGTTTCCATGGAAACTAAAAAAATTTGATTTTCAGAAATCTGAAAATATCAAAAGGCACCACTTCAGTTTGTGAGTAATACACATGCAAAGTTTCAGTAAGATATATTGAAAGGTTTTTGAGTTCTGCTCCGGAAACAAACTAGGCCTGATGTGCACTAAGTCCAGATTCGTTTCCATGGAAATGGCAAAAATAGTAATCCTGAAGTTTCCAAAGTAGCAAAAGGCACATCTAGACTATACAAAGAATACATGTACAAAGTTTGGTGCTGATATCTTACATAGTTTTTCAGTTCTGTTCAGGAAGCGAACACAGTCTAATTTGCACTAAGTCCAGATTTGTTTCCATGGAAACGACAAAAATAGGAATCCCGAAATTTCCAAAGTAGCAAAAGGCACATCTAGACTATACATAGAATACATGTACCAAGTTGGGTGCTGATATCTTGCATAGTTTCCGAGTTCTGCTCCGGAAACAAAATGATTACGGACGGATGGACGGACGGGCGGACAGACAGATAGATTAGGCGATGCCTATATCCCCCCGCATTCTATGCTGGGGCGATAATAAAAATATAAATGTAAGGCATTACAACTTTATTATGCTATCATGGAAAACTCGTGTTCCTCTTTTGCTTACGAAGACAGAACTATGTTGAAAGTTTGAGCTTTTGAACTTTTCCCTTAATTTTAAAAATTCAATCAAATTATTCCATTCCATTTACAGGCATGTGATTACAGATTATATGCAGATTTAGAATTAATTTGAATACAATTTGAGGTCTGCTAAGAATTATTCCCACGATCTTTATACATGTATCATGGTCACCTAACAGGATTACTAACATGGCGTTCCTTTTCAGCAAAGGCACTCAGTTCCTTTTGAATTCCCTAAGACCCTGAGACACGCGACAACAACGGGCCATCTGCTGGGTTCAGCAAAGCAATTCAAATTGATCAGGATCAAGTACAATCAAAAGTTTCCCAGTTGCCGGATTGCTCACTCGGTTAAAGCACCGCGTTGCGGAGCAGAAGGGTCTGAGTTCGAGCCCCGGACAGAGTAGCGCACAATTGGCCATTACGCTAGAAGGATGCAAATTGGGAAGGGTTTGCCAGGAAGGGTACTATAACATGGTTGCTTTGTTTGTCGCCTTCCAGATTCGGGTGGGATTGAAGATGCCAAAAAGAAATGAAAAAAGTTCTACAAGAGCTGTTCTATAGAAATTTTCTATGGAACTGTTTCCTATAGAAATTTTCTATAGAACTTTTTGTCTATAGGACTCGAGGTATTGAAGTTCTATAGAATTCTATTGAACTGTCCGATAGGATTCCTATAGCACATTTTTTGCAGGGAGAGCAGAAGGGAAGGTATTCAGGTATTCCAGTCTTACTGAGTTCAGCTCGATCCTCTGTGCTTCGCTGAAGTAGCCATCTGTATACTTCAGCTCCTTCAGAATCACGATCTGTAAGAGTCAAAACAGCAGGCGGTCATCACATGGCTATCATCAAGCAGTCACCTCTCAGTTATCAACTAATAGTAATATTCAACCAGTGAGGTCAGCCATATTCTAACTCTTCAGTTTCATGGATTACATTTAATTACAGGCATTTAGCTGATGCTCTAATTCAGAAAAATACAGAGGACTAACACTGCTTATTAATTAGTGACCATAACCCAACAACGACGTGTAGCACAAAGTGCAGCAGAACTGAAATGCTGCAAACTATTTAGGGAAGTAATGTTCAGAGTGCCGCTGACATAGAGTATCATGATCACAATCCGTGCAGATAATATTTAGTATATGATATAGTTGTAAAATACAGTTCAAGGAATGAATATTTATAAATTATTGACCATGCAAGAGGGCCCACAAAATCTAATATTGCACGACTCATAGTCAATAATTGTTTTATCACGTAAACACAAACAATTCTATCGGATTCCAAAGTTTTGGTTCTTTTTTTTTTTGCTTACGTGTGCTAACAATGCCTGACGCTACGCTCTCACTGATTGGATGGCATTTTTTCTCTCCATAGTTCTCGTTAGTTAAACCACAGGGCAATACCGCTTTTGATTGCTGCAAGGCATGAGGCTTTTCAGGGCAATACCGTGGGTGCGTTCGAGCGCGTCTGCAAGTAAGTTGCTCTTGAGATTCGAAAAATAACGAGAATCTCTGCCGAAGTTCTTGAGAAGCCCTCCAAACCCTGCGATAGCTGCAGGATCTTGCAGCTATCGCAGGGTTTGGAGGGCTTATCACGCAACTTCGCAAGATTCTCGCATAATTTTTCGGGAATCTCAATAGCCAGCTTACTTGCAGACGCCGCTCGAACGCACCCCGTGTTTTAAAGAAGAACACATGACCCTTTATTCACCAATGAAAAGGCACGGATAATTTGTAAATTTATCACAGTAATTACTAATAATTACTAAGTGTGGCTAACTACAACCCTTGTGACAACAGGATGGAATTTAAGATCTAAAAGCCTTCAGAGGCTGTAACATCGCAACATAAGCCTTCTAATTCCCCCTCTGTCATGTAGGTGTGTTAAAATAATGCTCTGGAGGGATATGGTAGCCTGGTAAAACCAGACTCTGCTACTTAGCTTCGCTTCGTACACAGAGTCTGGACACTCGTCATTGACAAATGTTTACGTCCTGGTGGGTGGGCGCTTGTCAGAAGTTTAAAATCATTGGTGTACCCGTAAACTAATCACTAACGTTTGGCGATGACATATGCTATGCGCCAGCTCGGCCGCCTAGTACTTCCACTGTAAACACAGTCCTTCATACCAGGAATGCAGTGAAAACAAACTGATCAGTACATTAAAGTTAATACTGTACCCATACATTTGCCCATCTACCAAATTTTAGCCTTCACTCATTCACTTAAAAGAACCAAAGGTGCTCTGTCTGTTCTCCTTACAAGAAACAAACTGTTGAGCTATCATTTTTCCTGATACTGCTGCTATTAAAAAAAAAAAAAAACGCAAGAGACCCGAAACCAATGGCAGAATCAGCGAAAATAACGCATTATTTACATTAGGACGAAATCTGCGTTGACATGAAAACTGAACCATTAACCATACTTGCGCTAACATCATACCCAGCTCGCTATCTAACTTTAGTGACATAGTTTAGCTCTAAGCGTTTGGCTGTCTCAGACAGCCATTTCTTTCATGGATAATGACAACAGAACACTGAGACAGGGAATAGGTCTTGTGACATGAACAAAAACACGGCTTTTAAAAAGTTCGCTGCTAATTTAAATAGTGTGAAATTCGCGAGCAATATAACACTAGAAGCTACAAGCTAGCTGAGGTGGTTCGGCCGTCTCACAGAGATGAACAGGGTGCCTATTTCATATGTTTCATGATGGATATTAAGTAGATATGACAACTTTTCTCAAAACCTGTAGGGAGTAGTGCTACAACATCATTTCCATTCAAAAAAACTAACCAAACATTCATCTTGATGTGGCTATAAGTCGCTGATACCGGGAATTTTCTCCACGACAGAGCAAATGGCCTCCCGTGTATCTATGTCCGTGGCCATTGTTGATTTCGGACACTACAATTTCAAACTCGGCGCAGCGGCGACGTCATGGCTCTCGGCCACGCCTTCTGTTCGTTGGTTGGTCCAGAGTATTTTCTGCCGTGGTAAACAAGGCAGAGCTCCGAGTGACCAGACTGAGTACTGAAGCGAAATTAAATTAAGCGGAAGTACGAAGGCTGGCGGAGTCAGGCTAGGGATATGGTACCTTGTGGTCTTAATTTTATCCAGCAGCCAATCGAGACCTTGGTTTGCTTGCCCACTGGCAAATCAAATGATTCAGCAATTTGTGGAATTAGCAGTCACACTGTTGTCAACCAACACCCACACCCACACCCACCTTTTCCAGATAAGACTGCAAACCCCTACCAGAGAGAATCTACTACTTAATTCACAGAAATTTCCTTGTTCTCGCGGAGGAGCCAATAAACGTAAGCTTGTAAGGCAGCGGAGATGAGCACACACGCGAAGGACAACATCTCACGCACCTTCTTGTCGTAGCGCCCTCGGCGGATTCGGTCATGCTTGTGCTTCTTGTTGTCCGGATCAATCTAAAAAGATAGATGACAGAACCCTAAGAAACCACAGTCTTTCAGGACCTTATTCCTTTCAATTTTATCCTTTTTAAATACCTGCATTTTTCCTCAAAGGTCAGCGGCTAATTTCTGCTGTTGACGTCACTCATAAGTGATAAAGGGAAAGGATCATCTCTCACTCATATCAATTAAATAACGTCACAAATTCCGAGCAGGTAACTGCTACAAGACCAGCTAAGGAGCGCGGATGTGCCTAAAATACAAATGCCAATGCATACTCAAACTGCTACTTGCAGGAGCAACAAAGCCAGCTTGTTCTGTATATCATGGAATAGCTGGCTAATATTAACATGGTTGGTAAACGTAGTAGGCCACATAAAATTGAACAATAGTAGTTATACTCCATAGTTGTCCTGGCCTATGGTCCGCAAACCTTGAGGACCAAGATCTCCTGACTTTAAATTAATGAACACATTACTGAGGGGGAAAAATGCAGATTTTGCAGTTATTTGAGCTAATGTAAAACTTTTTACAGCATGCTGGGAGGTATCAATCTTCAATAGTGCGCTTATATTGGGCTGGCTGTTTTGGTCCCACCTTCAGGGAAACCAGGCTCTGCTCGCTGGGCTCCATCGGCGTTATCATCTCCGGGTTAATGTGAGACCATTGCTTTCGCCTCTGTCGGTCCTTCCTGTTCTGCCTGTCGACCAATCAGACGGGTTACCAGCTGCTGTCTAAGCCAATCGCCTTCAACTTCAGAAATGCTTGCCTCCCTAAAACCAGGTCAACAAATGTGCAGGGGTGCATTTCCTGAAAGCACCGATGCTAACATACATATTTGGAACCATTGACTGTGAATGGACAGACTACGCAAGTTGCTACCTTAGTTAGCAACTATGCTTTTGGGAAACGCACCCCAGTAGAATTATCGAGCCTTGTCTGGAGGGAACTGTATGTTTATTCTCGAGTTATAGATTAGTTAAATATGGCAGACGTTAATTCTAGAATGCCATATTTAGCTAATCAGGATGTTCAGTCGCCATTTGCTGACTCAGGTCCTTTAGTACTCAGATACAGCGAATGCCTGCACACAAAGCAGCCCGTGCCAGATAAGATAGACGCCATGTATTTGACGGAAAGATGTACTGTTTCAAGGCTTATCCCCTGGCTAAAAATAGACTGAAAAGACACACTTACTAATGAATTGTTGATAAAAATTATCACAGGAGACAGAATAAGTGAACAAAGAGGAGAGCTGAGATATCAGGTGTGTGAGCAGTGTGTGTGTGTGTGTGTGTGTGTAGGCGGTGGAGTCATGTACCTGTAGAAGATGAAGGCTAGGACAGCCACTACTACAACAGTGATGGCCAACACGATCACAATGATGTTATGGATCTGAAGATATTCTGGACACAAAAGCACACAGTCAAAATGTAAATATTGGCAGGCAAGAACATTTTAGCTGTGGTACATGCAGTACAGAATCAATCACTTCAACAAAGTGCACCTACTATAAAACAATGCCATAATGATAATAACGCGCGCACACACACACACACACACACACACACAAACAGAAACTGCAGCATGTTTACTCATTTCCCCCCTCCCCCCCACCTCAGCAGCCGACCACACTAAAAACAATAAAGCAATAAAAAATCATTTCAACACTGATAGTCATCTACTACCTAGCTTACTCACAGAAAAATGTCCAATCTCCTCCCAACCAGAAAAAAAAATACAGGCAATCTGGCTCTCATGTACTTCAGGAGAGACATCCACACAACACATTTCCTGTAGCAGCCTTCAACACAAACACTGAACACAGAGGAAGATGCGTCAGATGGAGACAGGAATCCAATTACCGCTTTGCCTGTTGAGGTCATCTGGCAGGACGTGGTTGGGCCAGACAAAGGTGGGATTGTCGTCTTTGACCGAAACCATGCCGTTGGCCGTGTTGAGTTCCAGCAGGACCTTATACTACAAAAAAAAAAAAAAAAAAAAGGCAGGAGACCCAACGCGGTGACATCAGAGGCATGCAGCTCCGCTAGTAGCTAAAGGAAACTGGTAGTGCCAGCTACTAGCAGGCGTAATAAAGATAATGCTCTTAATGATACGAAGCACCATATTAGTTCAAACTCCATGAACCTAGACCCCTGGGGTTGTCCAAAGTAACCAAACGAACATACAACAAGCGGATAACGCTGGTTTTTTTGTTTCACGCTGATGTTTACCTCCAAGTCCTTAGTGGTGTAGATCAGTGTGAAATTCACGTCCCTGTCTCCAAACTTGTCCAGAACATAGTGGTCTCCCAAACCTGTAGGCAGAGACAACAGCCTCCGTCATAGAGACGTATAAACCATTTCTACAACCTGGGAGCATGTTGTATTTCAGTTATTTAGCTGACAATTTTATCCTAAGCAACTTACAGTTGATTAGACTAAGCAGGGTGCAATACTCCTAGAGCTGTGTGTGTGCTTCAGGGCCTTGCTCAAGTGCTCAACGGCTGCACTGTTCTTACGGTCACTACACTGGGGCTCTAACCACCAACCTTCTGAGTTCCAGTCAAATATGCTAACAAGCAGCAACAAAGCTTTAGGTTAGCTCTTCAATGCGATTAAAGGATCAGTGTGTAAGATTTAGATCCATCTAATGGTCATTAGATTGCAACCAACTGACCATTCCTTTTCTCAGAAAACCTACGGTGGCCGCAAAACTTGCGAAAACGTGAAAGGCGCTCTCTTGTGTCAGCGCTTTATTCATTATCTTTTTTCCCTTTCTGGGCTACTGTAGAAAAAATGGCGGCGCAACATGTTGGCCTCCACGGAGGTGGACCTGCTCCCATGTAGGTTTAAAGGGCTTATTCTAAGCGAAATGAAACTCAAAGATTATTGTTTTCACGTGATTATACACTACTAAGAAAGCAGTTATGAATATTATATTCCATTTCTGCCAAAATATCAATCTAAATTCTACACACTGCTCCTTTAAGTGCTGTACATACAGTGCAGTTCATTCTAAACTGTTCACACAAAGCTCTTCTTAACTCTGATTTCTGCTTTGGATAAAGCAAAATTTTACCTCCAAGATAAATTGGAGCAGCCAAGGAGAAGGAAGATTCAACTTCTTTCATTAATTTTCAAATGAATTCCTCTGTGACTGTAAACATCGCTGTTTACATGAGGGACCATAGTTCTGACCAATCGTTGAGGTAGTTTGCCAAGACTTGTGCACATTCGTGGAGAATATCAGTGAGGTAAACAAAAGACGAATTTCGGCCGCAAAAAAAAAAAACATTAAAAAATTACGTCACAAGTTGAAAGCAAATTTCAGCAAATTGTGCGGCAAGTGAAGTGTACAAATTTGCCTTCACAGCGCTTTTCATGGGATGCTGTTAATTACCAGTGAAGGAGATGTTCCTGAAGAACTCCATGGTAATGGGGAACTGTGAGAGACCGGGCTTCTCCTTCCACAGCCGTCTGACCACCCGGGCGACCAGGAGCGCTCCATCGCGATATGCCGACACGAAATCGTTCATCACCTGGGAGACCGGCAGGAGGGAGAGTGTGAACACCTGCAGTTACAGGTAAACTCTGGGCCCGGAGGGTAAAAAATACACAGGGACACAGCCAGGCGTACAAGGGGTGGAGTCCTTCAGTCACCTGCTACATACATCCATCCCATCCATTATCTAACCTGCACAGGATCAAGAGGCAGGACTAAGCCAAAGATATATCGCCTATCCATCGCCAGCACACACACTCACACTATTCACTATCACACATACTTGCATGCAATTTAGATTCTCCAGTTAGCCTAGCATGCATGTCTTTGGACTGTGGGAGGAAACTGAAGTACCCAGAGTAAACTCACATGAACACAAGGAGAACATGCAAACTCCACGCAGAAAGGCCCTGGGCCGGATTCGAATCCCCAACCTTCTCGCCGCAAAGCGACAGCGCTGCCCACTGTACCACCTGTTCCACACCATCATCTCATCACGGATTTATTACGGCTCGCGCTCTACGTGTGCCTACCGGCTCTATAAAACTCGCTCTTTCATCTGTTCGTTTGCTCCGCTCACATCGCGAAAACACCAATAACAGACGTGTTTACCAAACGAATATTGCCGCGCATATTCTTAGCCTCGTAAAACAGCATCACTGCAGTGACACAGATTAAAATGTGTACAAATAAGAGCAGACAATTAAAAAAAACTGGGCCATTTATCCTGAGTTGTTTACATACTGGCTTCACAGTTTCAACATTTTTGACATTGCTTGTCTGATATATGGCCTGGTGAGCTGCTACAGCCACTGCTAACCCCAGAGAGGTCTGGCAGGTGAAATTGTATGGAGCCCTTTCCCAATATCAAATCTCCGGGTTACATTGGGGGTAACGGCAAGGCTTAACCCCGAGATTCCCTTAGGCTGTGCAAGCGTTCCCTCTACTCTTTAGCCGCCCCGGGTTAATGCAAAAAAATCACTACTCACCCCGGGGTTCGTAAACCCTGCCAGTGACCAGGGTTAAGGCGCTAACCCAGGACGAGCTCGTCCCAGGCTTAGCAAAACTCTGGTAAATGAGTAGTAATGGGAACACAACTTGGAGTTTACAAGCCTTGGGCCAGGAAAAGCTTAACCCGGTGAGGCACATCTGCGGGGTAAGCAGTTTGTATTGGGAAAGGGTTATAGCTCCCCCAGGTAAATGCTCATGGTTTAACCTAAACTCCTCTTCTTCCATTGGTGTCTATTCATTCTGTGTGACCAACACTTGCAAAAAAAAATCTCTATGCCTCACAGAGAAGTTTAAGAAACTATGTTGTACCCCCTTTGCCAAAGAGAGAGAGAGAGAGAGAGAGACCGACCATACCAGACAGAAAGAGAGAGGTTTTGTATCGTCATGGTCTTAGGATATTACTGTGGTTGTTTCTGTCGCTGGTTTTCTTCCAGTATAATTTCTGACTGATTAATTGTAGTGATCAGGCATTGGGAACAAGTATGTGAAATATACAACGGCAACACAGCCATGTGTTTAAAAGTGAGAGTGAAAGAGAGAGAGATTTTGAGATTTAAAACCCACTTTATTGGGACAGTTGTTCAAAAAGACAAATTAGAGAACATCAAAAAAGATAAAAATGTTACGGCCAAACACAAAGAAAGTAGAAGAGAATTAAACGTAGGGATACAGTGATGAAAGCATGGGAAAGGGAGGGAGAGCATGATAGATAGATAGATAGATACTTACCGTTTCATTGTCGGAGGGGTCAATGTAATTTGTGAAGTTTCTCCTGGGCATGGTAAGCACCAGCACATTTTCCATGGCAGGCTGAGATGTGGTATTCAGGTAATAGGTAGGGCTAACACGAGAAAACAGCACAGAAATCACTCTTCGTTATTTTGTAAACACTATCATTTCCATCAGCAGAACCATCAACACCCACAAGTACAACAAAATTAACAAAGAAAAAGACAATGACAAAGGTATCCAATGACAATAAGAACAGACGTGCTGAAATAGCAGGTAATAATGACTTATGCTGACTTGTAAAGGTCGATCAGAATGATGACGACGTCACGGTGCTGCTGCCAATTGATGCCCCTGGTCAGATTAGTGACGTGGCCTGGGTTCCCACACATAATGATCACTGCACAGAGAGAGCAAATCCCTGCATGAAGGCCTGTATTGAGGTGCAGTATGTCCATTCAGTGCACGAGTGAGCATTCATGTGGAGCCAGAGAGGGATAATATGTATGATCAGGAACGACACATCAGCAACAGGAGCGTTCCCCTCGCTCTACCGTGTATAGCAACTGCGTTACATAATTGAAAGGGACTTATAGTTGATTAGACCAATAAACAGAAGCCAATCCTGCTTGGAGCAACAAGGGGTGAAGAGACATGCTCACGGTACCAACAGTGGTACGTTAGTGCGTCAATCATCCATCCGAGCCCCAATCAAACACCTCAGCCCTGAGATTACAGGCCAGCCCCCATGTAGAGCTCCCAGATAGAGCTGTGACATGAGGGTTCCTGAAAATCTGGTCACAGAGCCATTTTGCTTCCATGGTGTTATTAGGCACTGTGTCAAAGTAAAGGAGTTCGTTTTAAGTTTTCTTTTTTCTAATGTCTGAACATTTTCCCCTCTTATGCTTGACAAAACCATTGCTAACTGGTTTATTGTTTTTTGCCCAAAGTTAATTTGTTTCCTTTCTGAGAAAAGAAGGAAAAAATCAAACAATTTTCATTGTGTGCAATGGCTCAGCTTCAGGCGATGGAAACAAAATGGCTCCTATTCTTGAGTTGTCAGTACTCTCTCTAGGGACTCTACACTAGACTACAGGCTGGCCCCATGTACTAAGCAATAATTCCATCAGCAGCAATTCCATCAACAGCCACTTTCTTCTTCTACTGCCGTCTGTGCACACTGAGATCTGAGTTGATCCTGATCCACGGTTAAGAGGTGGGTGATTATAAACAAGCTAGTGGCAGAGGATAGAGAGGTAAAAAGACAAAGGACACGGTCAGGCTGAGGGGATAGAGGGATGAAGAGGCAGGAAGAGAAATAACGAGAAGGACGAGTCTCACCATTGCTTTTCCTCTGTTTATCACGGATGGCCGCATGTAGCTCGTCTGGGTTCAGCAGGACGTGGCGGCGAACACTTGAGGAGAACTCAGCTGTTCTCGCCTCCAGAGCGTTGATGTACCTGAAAGAGTGAAGGACACATTTAGGAGGCTGGCTGGGTTCAGGGTTATCACAGGGGGATCCAGAACACTGGGTGTAGGCAACATGCCCCCTGTTCTATTATGTTCCCCTTTTTCCATTTCCGTCCACCAACACAAGACAGATTCGTGACAACTCAAGAATAGGAGCCATTTCGATTCCATTGTGTGCAACAGAGCCGTTTTTCACAATGGAAATCCTTGGATTTTTTAGGTCTCTTCCCGAAAGGGAAACGAAATTAATTGTGGGGAAAAAAATAAACTAGATAGCAATGGTTTTGATAAACAAAAGAGGGAATACGATGGAAACAAAATGGTGCCATGACCAGAATTTCTGGAACTCTCAAGTCACAACTCTAAGAACCCTACGTCCTTGTATCCATTATCGAGCCCACATATAATGGACAGGGTCATGGAGCAGGCTGGGGCTCATCTTAAAATCAAATGGACGAGAGGCAGGGACACACCCAGGACACTTATCTAATCCTTCATTCAACACACACACACATGCGCGCGCACATACACACACATACATACACACACCATTTATTCGCACACTCATGCCTAAGAGTAGTTTAGGGCATGTTTGTTTCATGAGCAGGTTCCACGAACTTGACCGTGATCGCTCACCTGGCCGTTTGTTTTCGTCGGTTCACTGATCGGAATCGGAAATCGCTGACCCTGCACGCAAGGTGGGTTAGTCCAGGATCCAAAATGGCGGACGATAACATGACGGGAAGCTCAAAAGGGTAAGACAGGTTAAATTGCCCATGTTTGTTATACTCGTTTTTTATTAACTATGAAACCATTGCACACTGTTAAGTGTAGGTGACTTATGAGAACGCCTTACTGCGCACCATTCACCACATTGTGTACCTACACTGCAGTTCGCGCTTGCTTCATTGAGATTGTTCAGTCAGCAAAATCTAGATGTTTATCAAACCAACTGCTTTCATTTTAATAAACTACATTTTAGCAGCTACCATGATGGGTGAAGCTGGTTTGGTGCAGTAGCAGTTGTTAGCACGTGTGAACGTCACTGATCGCGATACAGATCCGCAGAACCTGCATGAGAAACAAACGCGCCCTCTGAGTCCTCAGTTGGCCAAAGATGCATTTCCGTGCACTATGGGAGGAAACTCATGCAAAACCGAAAATGAAATGTCTGCACACCGTTAAATCAGCTCACAATAATTTATTGCACAACAGTCAGGTACCTGATGAAGGCCACATCGGCCGAAACTGTTGAGCAGTACACCATTGTGAGCTGATTTAACCGTGTGCAGACATTTCATTTTTAGCTTTGACGAACATGTTTGTCCTGCACCTGCTGTAATACTTGAATGTGCGTGTAACCACTTGGAACTGCATCAGGAAACCCATACAAACATGGGAAGAACATGTAAACTCCACAGCGAAAAGTCCAGCCAAGTTTCAACCCCCTTTAATAGGAAATAGGTGCATCAAAATCTGTTTTTGGGGAATGGGCTGCTACATGTTCCCCTACACAGTAAAAAATTAAAATCTGAATCAACTTTTTAAAAGTCAGGCAACCAGCAGCAAAGCATTCTTGAGTTGGCTCAACTTCAAGTTCCAAGTTCTTTCAAAATTAAGTTTGTGTAACAAACAGCGTAGGGATCATACATCTGAATTTCAAAACTAGGATTTTACTGATATGCAGCATCCCATAATAAGCACAGGGAAGTCCCAGGATGTCGCGCTCTTATGGTTGACAGGTTTGATGGTACACAGTGCAACAGCTGGGAGAGATCCAATCTCCATCTAAACACAACACATTAAAGAGCCAGTGCAAACATCACAGCCGCGTAACCTGATCTGTCAACAACTTGCTAAAAGGGCCATATACCCTTGGAGAAATACAAGCAAAAAATCACACGTTCTGTCCGGAACATTGTGTTTACATCACGTCATAGTTCCCTCCATCCTTCCATTACTAGTCTCATACTATACCTCACCCCATAAGATAACCATTTCATGAAATCTTTAACCCTTTCAAGCCGGCCATCTTGAAAATCATTCCATTTGGAACAACGACTTGATGGTTGCCATGACAATCATTTTTACACTTTGCGCCTTTCAGCAATCAGCAAAGCATTCCACTTACGGCTCAACAAGTAGCCGATAACAAAAATCCTCAAGGTGATCCTGAAAACAATGCTGCCAGTGGAAATATTTCTTGCGGGAAAGACTTTGAACTGGAATGAGATTTACGAAAAAAGCATTTTACATAATGAAAGTGAGGCTGATTCTGAGAGTGAGGCGAGTGTTTTTGTAAACAGGGAGGCACGTGAAAATTGACTGTCAAATAATGCCATTTTTTAGGCGGCCACCGAACGGTTAACATACAATCTGCCACAGCAGTCAGAACTCACCAGAAGCAGTCTTCGGTTTGCTCCAGCTTCTTGTAGACGTATGCCGTGGTCCATGCATCCTTGAGGGTGTTGGAATAACTCCAGAAATTGATGAAGAAGCTGGAGATTTTCCGGGCCGGCGGGAGCAGGCGAGTCAGATTGTCCTTGAAGTCGCATGACAGGCCAAAGCTCCCGGCGGAGATTATCGGCAAACCCGTAATCAGCCCGACTTCCGTACTGCAGTAGGCGACAGAGGTTAAACAAGCATTAACAAAATAAACAGCAAATGCTGCTTATCCCTCATCATATTAACAAAAGGTGCTTGTATTACATGCGAGGTAACACTGCTAGGCAAAATCATTTTCTATGGAAATGTAGAGTTGAATTTTGGGAGTGGGTTTAAATAAAAGACATGGAAAAGTATGCATCTGATCAATGTTGACAGAGAAATTGCAAAGCTACACAATTCTACTTTCATTTAGCCAATCTATCCATACCTATCCATGCTTTTCATCAATTTTAACACCATTCAAAAGGAATACATAACAAAGACTGCCCAATCATTTTGTGATTGTGTGGGTGAAGGTAATCAGCGAGAGATTTTCCTCTGAATTATTTCTGTGAAAAAGCATTTTTACAATTCACAAGTACCACATGCACAATATTCATATAAATTAATGGCCAGATAAAATTCCCTTGGTTAGAGAAATTAGCATTTTCTTTTCCCTAAATGATTCTAGAGTGTCACACACTTGCGTTACAAATCACACGCTGTCAAAAACAGAAACGGAAGACTAAAGAAAAAAGTAATCAGAATGCACTCACACAGCAAACAGGATTTACATGCACAGGAAACCCAGAGGTGCTCACACAGGAAACAAGAGATGCTCACACAGGAAACCCAGAGGTGCTCACACAGGAACAGGTGGACACAGGTGAGCACACACAATGCACAGCGGTTCTAAACCTTATCCAGAAAGACCCAGTGTGAATGCAGGTTTCCATTCCAATTAACCCTTAAATGCCCCCTGTGACAAATTTGTCACACCATTTTGGGGGTTGTCAAAACCACTGACCCCACATAAATTTTGCAACCTAAAGCCCATAGTGGCATATTTAGACAATCAGTGCTGCCATCTGATGCATAAAAGTGAAACTGACACTACACTGGCTGCACCAGCTAACCTTTCCAATATGGCTGCTTCCATGGTGGAATCCACACGATAGATCAGCACCCATTCATCACTGGATAAAGTAGACAAACAGGTAAGCTAATGAAAAATAAGCTATGCCTAATACTTCAGCTATATGTCAACTGTTTTATCATTCAAGTCATTTTAGCAATAAGGTCCCCGAAATGCCCATTGTGACATATATGTCACAAAACTAAAATGAGGTCAAAGGTCACCAAAAATTAAAAATTGCTATTGGGTTGTTATTAGCCCCTCCCCATGACATATTAACAGAATACATAGATTTTTCTTTCAACTTTTACTATAGTTGGGCATTTAAGGGTTAAGCACTTACACACCTGATTCTGCTAATAAACCCCAAGGGTCTTTGCTAAAGACTTTGGCCGCGAATAGTCTTTTTTGCATAGAAATTTTCCTAATTCCTTAGAAATGACCCAGAAGTATTTACGTGGCAGCCATTATAAGTGCTGTTTGAATTCCCTAGAGGCGAAAGAAAAGCGCTTCAGTGGTTCCTTGCTTATCTCCTTCAGAATTGGGTACACTTGACCATCCTTTACGAAAAAAAAGGAGATAATGCCATCTCAAAATTCCTTGCGGCCGCAATATTTAAAGTGAAGTATCATCCATTTGGCCAATCACGAAAACAAATGAACATGACGAGCAAGAGACGCATTCATGTTGCCAAGTGTAAGTGCATTCAGATTCTCTTTGCAGCGCGGTTGTCTTTCTAAGCCGTTTTGAATTCTCCCTTACATCTTTCCTTTCCCTTATGATGTTTTCTGCCAAGGTGAAGGAAAAGCGGTCAGGAATTAAGATGCTTTCACACCGGAGGCGAAACGAATTTTTCGCACGAAAAATTCGAAAAATTCGTTTCGCGTCCGGTGTGAAAGCAGCTTTAGATGGTACGACATCTTTGTTTTTTTTTTTTTACTTTTCGATCGCGGCCGTTGATTAGTAGAATCAGGAGGCACCTCTCAGTGCAGAAGTGCTAATTTAGGATCAGCTTCCCATTGCCCATAACCTAACCTCAGTGAGCTAAAAAGGCAGATTCAAAATTATAAAATTTTTCTGAAGTTTTCACAAATATGGGCCCAGGTGTGTGGATAAGGTTGAGAATGAATCCCTATGGTAGAGGGTCACAACGTCGATTGATTGTTTGATTGATTGATTTATTGGGTGCGTTTACACTTGGTTTTAACATGCGTTTTGGGTGATCGGATCACAAGTGGTCAGGCGAGACACATTGCTGTTTACAGTTGGTGTAAAGCTGACCACTTGTGATCGGATTTTGTTGCTTACGTAACCTTCACTAAGACCCAGCGCGCTGCTATTAAGTCATTCAGGCTGCATCCAAATGTCCGCACTTCACCGCACTCGCAGACTCGCGGACTTTGCGGGCGCGTTCACGGGAAGCCCGGGAGTGCTGAGGGCTGTCCAAATCCACAATTGATCCAGTCCACAAGGGGCCTCAAGCGGACTTTCTGGAGACTTCCAGAGTCCGCTAGGGGTACAGACTTCACTAGTGTAATTACCCATAATTCATTGCAATACGGACGTGACGTTTTAATTTTTCCAAATTGCTGACAGAAGAAATGCATACACACACACACACACACACACACACACACACACACACACACACACACACAAAACCACATAAACTTACTATAAATTTATAATATTAAAACGTTACTTGAATAACGTAGGCCAGATATAAAATTCAACATCATGATACAGAAATATAGGCTACAGAGGTAATCATTATGCATTTGCACGGAAATGAGAGAAACAGACTCGAAGCCTGTCTATCAGCTCATTTTGTAATGCTGCAGATTCCCGCTCTTGCAGACTGTACGTGATGACGGTGAAAACCTCACATTACATACTCCTGAAGTCCGTGAGGGCTCAGTCTGCAACTCCAGAGGGTGGAGATTTGGATTCAGCCTAACAATTGCGGTCATTAGGCTCATTCGAGATGAGCCAGGTCTGCGTAGATTCGACCACCGGCGATCGGCGCACAATGCATGCCGGTTAGTTTTGTGTTCGACTTCATCCCGCCTTGCTCTGCCGTATTACAAAAGTGGACGGCGATAAAATCGCGCCAGCGAGGCGGCCGCAGTTTTTAGAGCCAGGCGCTGCAGTTGCTCTCCACCGACTGCACCGCCTGGCTCTAACCTGATCTAACAGCTGATTGGTTTAGAGGTTGGCTCAACAATATGACGTTTTATATACACTCCCTACTTTTGTTGAATGGGAGAGAGTTTGATTTTATTTGTCAGATTTGAAGGTTTAATCTGGTTACAGAAAACGTGTGGCTGATGGTGACGTTTAATTGGGATTCATGTCACAGATCATGAGCTGAATATAGTCTATTGTAATTAACACTGCACTGTTTTAATTATTGAAGTATTTAGCAGCGCAAATATTTCTGGTAAGTGGGATGTGAGGATTTTAAGGGGGGGACACCCCGGGTGACTAGAATGTACGTATTTCTGTGACTTCCGGTATATTCTATCAAGGCTGCTAGAAACTGTCGGACTTGATTGCAACTTGTTGTCACCGCCCCCCGCTGCACCTACCTGCTCTCGTCTACTTTCCTGGCGAAGCGCAGTTCATCTCGAATGAGCCTATTAACACTGTTGTATCACAAGCCCACGGCCTATATTGATGACGTTTTTCCGGTACAGCCTCGTCCGGGACGCATCAGGACAGATTAGCGTTTACACTGCAAAACATATGTGGTCAGATGCATCCCAGACCACCTACGCAAGTAGTTTGAGAGATTGGATCTCAGAGCATCTTGGAGCTTGTTTACACTTAAATTTAGCACTGACCACTTGTGATTCGATCACCCACAATGCACTTTAAAACCAAGTGTAAATGGGGCCAATGATTGACTGATTGATCAATTGATTGATTGATTGATTGATTGATTGGCAGGATGTTGGGCAACTCACTCCACCATCTGGAAGGTGGCATAAGTACAGGAGGGGCCCAGCAGAACACAGCCTGTTCGACGCTCTCTCTGTAAGGGACAGACCAAGGTAAAGACACACACACACACACAACACACACACACACACACATGCAGAGCAACCAAAGTTTTTCACTGGCATTACACCCCGCTTATATTTTTCTTTACATCCTGCTTTGACACACCCTGATGCACTCACAGACCAAGCCCATTTCTTTGCAGCCATGTTGGCAAGCATGCACTACGAGGTCTATGGAAACAGCAACTTTCTCCTTCCAACACTGAAAAGTGGAATGTTCAGAAAAATGACTAACAGTAGCCACAGAAGTCAATCTGATTGAAGTAGAGAAGTTTAGGTTTGTATTAGCCTCTTAAAGGCATGTGAGAACACATATCACTCGTAAAACCTCCTGTTTATGATGCCTTAAATGGCAGCTAAAGCCCTACTGTAAAAATCTTTCAAATTGCAATGGACATTATTGGGTTAACTGTGGACACTGGAGGTGTATACGCTACAAATACAAGCAGGCTTACTGAGCGAGAGGAACAGAGCCCTCACTGCATGCTATCCAGGAGAGTCTTTCCCTCCCTGAAGGACAACGAACATGCCGTCTGCAGTAAGATAGGGTGGGCTGACTCTTCTCTTTCTAACCTGTTCCCATTCACATTGCTCAATTAGCACTCAAATAAACGACTCAAACAAAAACTAAGACTAAATCGTAAAGTGACTGACCAATTAACATTTAAACAGCATCGTTTTTCCAAGCATCACAAAGTTGAGAGAGCATTATGACATAAAACAAGAATAAGTGTCGTAAGGTAACAAAATATAAATGCAAATTTAACAGTGCAGATTTCATAAAATCTGACTGCAAGAGCTACCGAAAGTAAATTGATTTTGAATTTTGAAATCTTAAATTTTTTTCTCCCAAAAAATGTTTTACATGTGGTGCTCAACGATGGTTCAATGTGCCCTACAAGATGTTTTTCACATAAATTTTTTTTTTTTAACATTTAAAAGAAAAGCAAGTACAACCCCAATTCCAAAATAGTTGGGACGAAGTGTAAATTGCGAATAAAATCAGAATGCAATGACTTTCAGATCACATGAGCCAATATGTGATTTACAATAGAACATAGATAACATTTCAAATGTTGAAACTGAGACATTTTATATTTTTATCCACAAAATGAGCTTATTTCAAATTTTCTGGTTGCAACAGGTCTCAAAAAAGTTGGGACACAGGCAAAAAAGGGCTGAAAAAGCAATTAATACATAAGAGAATCAGCTGAAACAACATTTAGCAAGTAATTTCATTAACTGGCATCAGGTGCATAACATGATTGGCTATAAAAAGGATGTCTTAGAGAGGCTGAGTCTCTCAGAAGTAAAGATGGCCAGAGGCTCTCCAACCTGTGAAGGCTTGTGTAAAAAAAATTGTGGAATACTTTAAAAACAATATTGCTCAACGTCAAATTGCAAAGGCTTTGAAGGTCTCATCATCGACAGTGCATAACATCATCAAAAAATTCAGAGAAACTGGAAAAATCTCTGTGCGTAAGGGACAAGGCCGAAGACCTTTCCTGGATGCCTGTGATCTTCGGGCCCTCAGACGCCACTCACTGGCATTATTCTGTCGTTGACATTACTAAATGGGCCCAGGAATACTTCAAGAAACCACTGTCTGTAAACACAGTCTGCCGTGCCATCCACAGATGCCACCTAAAACTCTATCATGCAAAAAGGAAGCCATTGTTGAGCATGATCCAGAAGCGCCACCGTGTTCTGTGGGCCAAGACTCATTTAAAATGGACTGTAGCAAAGTGGCAAAGTGTCCTGTGGACAGATGAGTCCAAATTTGACATTCTTGTTGGAAATCATGGGCATTGTGTCCTTCAGGCTAAAGAGGAGAAAGACCACCCCTCCTGTTATCAGTATTCAGTTCAAAAGCCAGCATCTCTTATGGTATGGGGATGCATTAGTGCATATGGTGTGTGACACTTACATGTTTTAAAAAGCACCATGAATGCTGAAAGGTATATAAGGGTTTTAGAGCAACATATGCTCCCCTCCAGATGACATCTATTCCAGGGAAGGCCTTGTGTATTTCAGTAGGACAATGCAAAACCACATACTGCAGCTATTACAACAGCATGGCTTCATAGTAGAGAGTCCGTGTGCTGAACTGGCCTGACTGCAGTCATGATCTTTCACCGATTGAGAAAATTTGGCGCAAAATTAAACAAAAAGACCGTCAAAGGAGACCCAAAACTCTCCAGTAGCTGGAAGCCTGTATTAAACAAGAGTAGGATCAAATTCCATTGGCTAAACTCAAGAAACTTGTCTCCTCAATGCCCAGATGCCTCCACTCTGTGTTAAAAAGAAGAGGGGATGCTACACCATGGTAAACAGACCCTTGTCCCAACTTTTTTGAGACCTGTAGCAGCCATCAAATTTGAAATGATCTCATTTTGTGGATAAAATTGTTAAATTTCTCAGTTTCAACATTTGCTATGTTATCTCTGTTCTGTTGTGAATAAAATACTGGCTGGTGTGATTTGAAAGTTATTGCATTTTGATTTTATTCACAATTTACACTTTGTCCCAACTATTTCGGAATTGGGGTTGTAGTACCACATTAAGCATCTGTTAATGCTTCATTCATATTAACCTGATGCTAATGCTAACATGTAGCATGAAAGAGGTCAAACCAGCTGCATTTTGCTGATTAGATCTCAAAAGTAAGAGCTGAACAAGATTTCCAAAGGGGCAAATTGTTGGTGCCCAAATTCAGAGTGGTTAGGTCAAAGAAAAATAGCATAATCATATAAAGTGGCACGGAGAAATGTGTCAAATATGGCAACATATGCCCAACTCCAAAAAAAAAAAAAAAAAAAAAACGTTATTAATCTAAAGATCAGCTTTGACCAGCCAGAGAACACCCGATAGAAGAGTCAAAAAGCACTGCTTAGACCAGACATCTCAAACTCGACTTCTTGGGGATCGCTGTGTCTGCCGCTTTTTGGTTTGTTCCTGCACTTAAGTGCTTAACCCTTACATACTGTTCCGGTAAAATTTGACCATTTTGACATTGATATTGTGTGATATTAGATGTTTTTCTCCAAAAACAAGTGTTGTACAACCTAAAAAATAGACTCCTTGCTCTCTGAAACATCAATTAAGGATTAATCATCCGTTTACTCATGTCAGATAGGCTATTTTGTACATTCAAAATAGATCTGTAGTTCAAAATTTAGTATAGACACTTATTATGAAGATATTCTTGTCTCAAAATTGACCCGGACCATACTGTGAGGGTATCAAATATGAACAGTATGTAAGGGTTCATTTAACTCATTGATCGGATAGTGAGGCTGCACACCTTGTTCATACAGCCGTACGTAGCGACCGACTGAACGGAAATCCAAAAGGTCCAGAGACACTGCGGCCCTAACACACTGGAGTTTGAGACCTCTAGCGTGGACAATCACAGTACTGGGTTGGCGGACTCACGGTCAGAGTTTTCAGGATCTCAACACCTTCGCACGTGCTGCTCGCGCAGCCTTTCCGTTGGTACTGGTTGGTTCTATACCCATCGTAACTGGCCGTCAAGTTAAGACCTAAAACCCCAGAGAACAGATGCTGGGACTGGGTAGAAATCTAACAATGTTAATAGTTTCTACATGTTTGCAAAAGGAATTTGACCAGGGTGTTCAGCTGTGAAGCAGAATCAGACAAGTCCAACACCAACAAAAACATCCAAAGACAGTTACACTCGAATTAAATCACATGAACTAGGTCAAAATGCATTATTCTTCAACAGTAGCCTGACAATTATGATTCTTAATTGTTTAATTCGTCAGCAGCAGATGTCAACATGGACTTTTTAACACCACGACTACCATGCGTCGTGTCTATTATTACCTTCTGCAGCATTGAGCTCGTTGTCGTAAATAAGTGCCTCTTTCACTCCACGTTTCACTAAATCCAGACTCCACAATGAGATGTTGTCGTCCAGGAGGACCACGTTGATCATGTCCTTTCCTTGCGGACAGGTGTCCATCGATATACTACGAATAACTACCAGCGATAAGGAGACAACGCACAGCCACCAACAGCAATTCATAGTTTCCTTTTAAATCGAATCTGCCGATTTTCCATTCGTTTTCTCCGCCTTACAGACTTCAATTAGTCCCAATGATATCAAATTTGTACAGTTTTAGTATCTACAAATTCTGACCCTTTTATTTACGCTAGATTACAATAATTTGAACCGCACCATTTCAGCTCCGGAGTCATACTGTCATTACCTTAAGAATCAAATCCATTTAAAAGCAACTTTCAATCAATTGCTTTAATAAACGCAGATTAAGGCACGTGTATTCCTGAAGAGCCACGATACAAAAAAGTCCCAGATGAATTTTCTCGTTTTAACCCGCCTTAGTTTGGGTTTTAGGTTCTTTTCTCGTTTGTATAAACGTTTTTTAAAAACAAGAAAGCAAAAAAAAAAAAAAAAAAGATAAATACACCATCCGAAATCGCCTCTGTCGTGTCAAATGAGGATTCCAAAGAATATTTTCGCCAATAAGAAACGTTTAACGAAGGAAAATGCCGCGCGCAGTTAACCCATAGTCCTATATCAGACTGAGCCAATTTGACGCAGTTTATTTCTGTCTCGTTCCTTCGCGACTTGCTCTCTTTCCCGTGTTAATGAACAACTGAGCAAAAGAGGGGCGGAACCCAACGCTTTCTTATATTTTGATTCTTAATCAGCCGGGGGAAAAATGACACACCACAATTTTTGCTCATCAACCTGGAATTCTACATACACTGTGAATGAATGTGATCACTGTTCGACCACTTCTTCTGGAGTAAATTAGTAAAGCTATTGCAACGACATCTCAGATTAGGATCGCGCGCTGACGCAGTGTGAATTTTCCGAGCAAGTTTAGGCCAAAGTGCACAGTACCAGACGAAGTGTGAAATATAAAAGACTAAATCCGTTTTTGATGATGTTAAACAAGACTCCATTATGCTCACTCTCACTTCAATAAACTTTATATTAATCAAACTCGATTCCTCGTTTTCCATGCACTTACTTTGATAAGGCTTCTGCGGGGAAGCTTTGAGGTAGCCTATATGATTCATTTAAATGCACACAGGTGACAAAATGAGGGTCGCATCAAAGAAGATGGGGCTACCAAATGGACGTGTTAGATCTGAATTAACGGCGTCCTTTACCCAGCGGAGATCGATTGAGAGCATAGACCGAGGTCTTTGAAACATTATGTTTGGGGTAGTCTACTGGAACTGGGTTATTACGTAGGGTAGAGCGGGGTAAGATGCCCCCCTTAAGCAGGAATTTTCATAAGATAAACAACATGAATTCTTTTTTTTTTTTTTTTTTTGCTTGAATGGATAGTATGTAAAGTTGGCTACCGCATCTCAAAAGATTTATGACATAGTCACTATAGAAATGTTTTTAAATGTTTAATACTTTTTTTTTTTTTTTTAAAGGTCATCTTACCCCACCCCTGGGGTAAGATGCCCTTCTGGATGGGGTAAGATGCCCCCCATGGGCATCTGTTTTATGTTATCTTGAATAACTTGTAAAGCCTAATACATACTGGTTTTACTGCATTTCACATGAACAATTATCATATTATAGCTGTTTTAATTGGCAGGTACACATCATACAAAAGATCAGCATCTTTTTAGAAATTTCCTTGCTAAAGAAATGGGGAAAGAAAGGGGTACATTCTCCTAAACTTAACTTTTTATTAACTGACTAAACACTAAGGCACAAGAGATGGCAAGGTACTGTTGGCATTAAAGGCATCAAGGAATAGATGGTTATATCTTGTGGACTACTAAAAAATATGAGGCACCACATTAGATAAACATGTAGCAGTATGGAATGTATATTAGTATCCATGAAAAGTCTTTAAAATTAAGAGTGACCATCATGCATTTCACCCAATGTATTTCTTGTTAGGCCCTTATGGGTATTGATGCATATATGATTCATTATTGTGTCACTCCGTATGGCCCTACTTGTAACATGTATGGATACACTTAACTTTCCATTCCCAAGTTCTTTATAAAAATCATCATGTCTGATATATATTTCCTATAAATAGAACATAATTTTTAGAAAAAAAAAAACTCATAAAACAGAATGAATATGACTCAAAATGGGGTAAGATGCCTTCCTACCCTAGGGGTATCTTAACCCAAACCAAAGGGCATCTTACCCCCAGCACTACCATATTTGTTTTGGCTCGTTAGCCCCAATTTCTCCTATTAACACCACACAGGACCCCCTTTTATACATAGAGAAGGCATCCGAGAGTTACACTGACATGTCCTGCAGACTCCTGGAGCATTCAAATAATTGTGGCATAATGATTCATTTGGTAATTTTTTTTACAAGAAAGTCAGTAAAAACACAAATACTTTGAGTACATATGTCACTCTGTTGACTCATCTGTTGCTCAGGATTTCCCTCCAGGTGGCAGTGAATTTGTCTAAGTCAAGAGCAACATACTGGGCACAGCTGAAATTGAATTATAAGCAAAGGCCATCTTACCCTCAGGGGCATCTTACCCCACTCTACCCTAAATAATTTTGGGGCTGCCAGGTGTTGGTTACAGTCAGTTGTAGGGGAAGAGGGCTCTCGCCATCATTGTTCTTTTATCACGGTTTTTTGGCCAACCAGATATGTTTCGATGAATGTCAAGGTGGGATGGGGAATCCAGAAGACGAGGCCCCTCAGGATTGATAAGGAAGGCGTGCCCTACTATTGTTCTTCCGCTGAAGTCACAAGAACACACAGTGCTGAACAGGAATGGGGTGAAGTCAGAGCCATGTGCAAAACAAATGGCACTTAGGAAAAAAAAAAACAATCATTTACAATTCCAATACAATATATTTGGTAATGAGCTTTGTGCTACAGTCTCAGCAAGATTCATGACATCCGTCCAGCTTAAGGCAATTGGCTCACTAAATTTATTCACTTCTGTGCCCATATAATTACAATACCTTTAAAGCCAACCATTTTTAAAAACTTTGTTTTTTTATGCTCCCAAATTAGAAGCTTACAACAGACACAAACTGGCTAAAATGCAAACATGTATAAAGTCTATTTTGAAAGGCAACATACTCTAGTTTCTGGAAACGTGTGGTTGTAGTTTCAGGCGAAAACATAAGATATATTATATAAGCTCAACATGAATGATTTCTTCTTTTTTTTTTCTGGGTGTGCCAGAGATCTGGTGGGTTCCAGCAGATTAACTGGATCTGGACAGGAGAATGTGCGGAGATGTAATTGAAATTGCTCATTAATTCTCGGTCAAAGTTATGGTGAATTGAATTTTCTTCTCTCTTCAGGTAAAAACATATTGTGTCACTTACTGTATAGGTTTCTAGAACTTTCTGTGTCTGAGGATACAAAGAAAAACCTTTGAATATATTGAGTCGTGATGGACTGAGTGAGATGTTCTGAATCCTAGTATTGAATCACTTGTCTCTTAATGGAGAGAAAAGTATTTTTTTTTTAAATAGGTTCATTCTTCAAACCATGTTTCCTTTGTGTTCACATGTGAAACAAACCCATGAAAGCGAGAGACTGTGTCATTGCATCTAGATGGGACGCACTAAAACCTACAGCCAGAAGTCACTTGTTTTCATCATGAATGCAGCCATCAGACTTCACAATGAACGGTACCTCTCCACTGTACAGATGCCATGGGATTTAAATCAATCAACGGTGTATTGTTATTATATAGACTTTGGTGAGTACTGCTTAAGCTCCTCCTCCTGAAGGAACTTTTTATTGCGCACACTCCTGTGTGACTCTGCGCCACGGTTAAGATTTATCCCAGAACCACAAAAACGTCTTGCACGGTCACTGAAAATCCATGGTGGCAGCACACAGTTGTGTACCATATGCTGCAGACAGTGTGTGGTTGTATACCGAACAGATAGCAACCATTAATGGTAGCAATTTTGACATTTATGAAGTGTTGCTGAATTAAATCTTCAAAGCAGTGACAGCTCATAACAGTGTCACTATAACGTAATATCTCCTGACACTGATAACGAGTGTCTGTCACTTGTAAATCTTTGCTTTTG